>CM030183.1:12361406-12416068 GCA_017639675.1 Aplochiton taeniatus | reverse complement strand
ATCTAATATTTCCCACTTAAAAATAAGTCTTATTTTCTGATCATTATCTAATATAGAACATTTCTGAAATTGTTGCAATGTGATTTCCCTTAACCATCTCTACTTTTCAACCCAGACCGCAAGTTCCTGATCGCAAATGCCCAGATGAAGAACTGTGGTATCATCTACTGCAACGAGGGCTTCTGCCAGATGTTTGGCTTTTCGCGGGCGGAGATCATGCAGCAGTCCTGCACCTGCCAGTTTCTGGTGGGACCTGGCACCATGAAGAGTGCCCTGGCACAGCTGGCACAGGCCCTGGTTGGCTCAGAGGAGCGCAAGGTGGAGATCCTTTACTACGCCAAAGAGGGTAAGGAGGATGGAGACATTGAGAGAGGGTGGGAAAGCAGCGATTGATGGACAGAATGACTTGGACAAACAGACGGATTATGTTGATTGAAAGAAAAAAATATTAGAAATGTATTTAATTTGACAATATTGCTCACAGATAGCAACATGACAGGACAGACACACTATTTTTATTATCAATCACTATTCGCCGTGTTTAATAATTAAAAAAGACTGCGATATGGGTCCCAAAATACTCAAAGCCGAGTCCAGACATTGTGTGGTTGTGACCCCCGTCTTCTATCACTAGCACATACAGAAAGGTAAAGACACAGGATGGAGCTCCAGCTAAATGATCCGGCTCAGCACCTGTACACCAGTACACACACTGAAACGTGCAGACGCTCACTTGTCCTTTGCTACTCTGCCTGGCTATTTGGCCATGAGACGTTTCAGACAGTGAGCTGTTGTCATGGAAAAGTTATCAGTGTGCCAGCTACAGTTCACTGAGCTATTCTATTTGTTTTCTGTCCTGCTGGTAGTGCACACACACACACACACACACACACACCCACACACACACACACACACACTAAATGTAAAACCCAATGCGTTATCATTGTCACTCTTCTCACTGTGACCCTTTGAGCCAACCTGAAGATAAATTAATTTTGTGTATGTGTTTGTAAATGTGTATGTGTGTGTGTGTTTCATCTTCCCCACTCCCCATCTCTATTTTAGCCTGCATCAAAAGAACTGTGGAGTGAGACAAGAAATAACTGTAATTTCCCCTTTTATTTTCTTTCTAGTTCTTCCTCTTTCTCCATTGGTCTCAGTCTCATACGCCATCATAGGTCTCACTAAACTAGTCCTTTGCTCATTGTATCTGTTTGTCCTCCCTCTGTCCCTGCTGATAGTGGGTGTCTCCCTCTCCTTGACATCCTAATTTGGCCTGTAATAAAACAGCCTCGTAAATGGACATTACGAAACACTAACCAGCTGACCATACAACTTCAGCTTTAAAAGCCTTCTCCTAAAATACAGCTCAAATAGGATTTGGGTGACAGACCACCCACAATTAACTATTTTATGTGGTGAATGTACTGTAAAGACTGTTTGTCCTGACCCAGTTTGACAGAGATCATCTGTGTGTCTGTGTGTGTGTGTGTGTTGTGTGTGTCTCAGGCACCTGCATGCCATGTTTGATCGACGTGGTCCCAGTGAAGAATGAAGAGGGTATGGTCATCATGTTCATCCTGAACTACCAGGAGCTCATTGACCCAACCCTCAAGAAAGGAGGGCTTAGACAAAAAATGGTCCAGGGCTGGGTATGGGCAGGTCAGTGGCTCTCTCTTAATGTTGGTTCAAATAAAGAGGTATGAAATGTACATGGTGCGTCATGGCATATGGTGCGTTATGTACTATATCATTTTATGTTATAATAGTTGTCAATCGCTTCTTAGGAGGTCAGAATCGTCGGCTGAAAATGAGGCTGCCATCCCTGCGGCCCGTGAGACGGACTTCTCTCTCCAAGGAGCAGTTTGAAGGGGTGGTGGTGGATTACCTGCAGGCAAATCCATGGCAACAATTAGACCTCAGTCACGCACATAGCCACCTACATCCACACGAGTCCTTGCTGGCCCACATAAATCATATAACTGTGGTCTTCTCCCTGTTTCCCCCCTCCAGCCCAGCACGGAGGACATCCCTCTGAGAGAGTTTCGGATACCCACTAAAGAGAGCTGCATGCAGTCAGAGACAGAGGCTCTAATAGAGCAGGACCTGGAGGCAGCATCCCCTGCGAGCCAGTCCTCCCCCAAGCGCCTGTCCCTGCTGACCGACCGGCTGGACCCCAGCGCTGCCATCCCCTGTGGGGCTGTGCCCCGAAGCCGCTCCCGGGAGAGTGTGCACAGCCTTCGTCGGGCCTCCTCCCTGGACGACATTGACAGCATGAGGGCCGAGGTGCTCCCTGGAAACCCCAGCCCTGGCAGCAGTAAGTCTGCTGTCCATACATCTGCTGTTGTAACTAGATTTATATCTCTGTTAGTGGTAGAAATGTCACCACGAATTGTCACCCAGAAGACAGCTTACAAAATATCTACATTGTTTCACCCCTGAGCTCTAAGCTATTTATCCTCACCATGTGTGACAGCCTCGTTGTTCATTCTTCAGGGACACTTATTGTTCCTGCACCTTTGTTCAATAGCCTGTGTAAGTGTTTATGTGTGTGTGTGTGTGTGTGTGTGTGTGTGTGTGTGTGTTGTTCCCCTCCGTTTTTAACTTCCACTTCCGAGCAGAATCCCAATAAAAATGTCTTCCTTTGTCTTCCTTGTGCTTTCCTCAGAAAGAATCATTCATACGGATCTTTATACTGCAATAATCTGCCCTAT
This sequence comes from Aplochiton taeniatus, assembly GCA_017639675.1. NCBI lineage: Eukaryota > Metazoa > Chordata > Actinopteri > Galaxiiformes > Galaxiidae > Aplochiton > Aplochiton taeniatus. The sequence continues at coordinate 12,413,354 of CM030183.1, read as the reverse complement.
ATTAGATACTAGTCATTAATTAATCAGTAGTCTCAGATATTAGTTTTGATGTGTTTCATACAGGGTTACTGAGATTTACATCATTTAAATTGTCCATGTGACTTGTCTTTGTTGAATCTTCCACTGTGCAGACCTGAAGCCCAGCACGCTGAACTCCACGTCTGACTCGGACCTGATGCGACACAGGACAGTCAGCCGTATCCCCAGAGTGTCCCTCACCTTCGACTCGGACCGCATGATACCCCCCTCGCCCACCGAGATTGAGCTCATTGCACCCAGCAAGATCAAAGACCGCACCCAGCACGTCACGGAAAAGGTCACCCATGTCACGCAGGTTGGTGGGACACTCACACACATCACCGTTGCTCAAACCCCCCCTGATCACACGCCACCCAACTACATTAAGCATTAAGTATATATTCCCAGTTTACCTAATTTATTTTTAAGTTCATTACACCTTGACTCATCCAACTAATTTACATGGTGATATAGAGATTATGATGATGATAGAAAAAAATATTTATTTAAGAAGATGTATAGAAATAGACCATGGGCGGTCACAATTTGTATCTTTGTTAATGTAAAAGATCCCGCTTTCCCGCTTAGTGAGAAATCTATTGGTTTAGCAACAGAATGGCTTTTCTCAATTGCCATTCACCTTTATGTATGAACACTAACTCTCACACACAGGCACCACAGAAACATACTCTCTCTCTTTCTCTCTTATGCTAACGTGCACACACACACTCACACACAAATAGCAAGTCATAGAAACACCTGGCTAGGTTGTAAAATGGAATAAAATTGAGTGAGGAGGCACCCTCTAGCATTATCAAATTGAGCCAGATGTCTACTGGGACAGTCACGGAGGTCAGATAATAAGAACTAGATAGATGGGGGTAACGTTACAATTTCTGGGGAGATTGTGAAGTGTGCTTGTGGCCACCCGTGCGTAGTCTCCAGCTGTGTACTGATACTGACTGACAAACTGAGGTTGACACTACTGCTGTATGCACCAATCATATCATAGTATGCAGTGTGTTAAACCTCCTAAATAATTGAAATTAATTAGGGTTAGTGTTCCTCAAAAATGAATCAATAAAAATGTATCCCATTTTTTGTTACAAACAAATACCAAGTATTTAAAGAAGCACACTTGTTAATCCCCTGTTACGACAAGTTCAAATATACTTAGTGATATAACACTTGCAGCAGTGGCTAGCTAGCTAGACCACGTTGACCCTCGGCTCGTAACCATGGTGCCTTGGTCAATGTCAGTTGAGTAGAATTTGGCGTGGTCGTGTTCAAGCGATTCTACGATGAAAACTATGACAACTTAGATAACCACAGTGTGACTCACAAGACCCAGGCAAACATTTGAATGTATAATATGTCTAGGAAGCACACATTTTATTTCCCTCAGGACAAGTTTAAATATGCCCTTTAAATAGGGTTGTCACCTTAAGGCTCACAAAATAAGGAACGTCCCTATGGGGCGCCAAGTGTAAACTAAAGTTAGAGTGCATTATTTGTTACATTTAAGCTAAATCTGTAACTTTTTCTCAGATTTACATTACATTGTAGCATATTTTTCTTATATATATAAATCTTTGGAAAACAAATAAAATGTTTATTTGAGTGGTGTGGAATCTTTGTTTTGTATGTAAATAGAAAAAAAAATTACGACTTCACGTTTGTAGGCATACTGGCTCGCTAGAAAAGGGAAGTAGCCTAGCTAACCTTGGCTCAGCACGCAGGTGCTAGTAATGTGTTTATTGATGTGTTGATTCATCTATGATGACTAAAGCCTACTAGTCCATTACGTTTAGCCTACAATATATATATATATATATATATATATATATATATATATATATATATATATATATATATATATACTGTATATGCGAGCTATATGCATGTGATTGAACGGGGTTACAGATGTCATTTAATTTGTACGTGAATAATAAAATAATTTGTACTCGTAATAACTTGTAATAAATGGGGGTTTTCAACTTAGCAGGAAAGCACTGCTATTAATGTCAGCCTGAATAATCAGAGGTAACAGGTGTGGTACAAAAAGATCATCTTTATTTATTACAGCACATCAATATATTTCATTAAAAAGGTAAGGAGGGCTACAGCAAATTGGGGGTGACCAGCCACAACAGGACCACCAATTACGGCTTCAATTAAAGTACTACACACAAGACTAGACTAGGCCTACAGTTAAAGCGCATGCAGCACAACACAGCACACTGACACCCTCTAGATAAGGCATGGCGCACGAACACCCTCCAAACAAGAGGCACTGCAAATGATCACCCAGTAACACCGGATATGAGGCACTGCAACTATCACCCAGTAACACCAGCAATCCACCCAAAGAGAAGCCGTCCGGATGTCCCGCCTATGGCTTGCAACTACCCCACCCTCGCCTGTATTCTCTCCCTCCCACTGTTAATCAAAATAGGCCTCTCTCTAAAATCACAGAATTATTCAAACAAATACTAAGCTCGCCCACTCGGCGAGACCCTCCCTCAGGGTCTGAGCTTGGGACGCCGTCCAAGTCCCCGGGGAAACAGCTTCGCTGGACGGCGTGAACAGGATGAAGTTACGTCTAGGTCGCTTTGGACGGCAGAGACTTACACCAGTGGTAGGATCAGTCACACCTGCACCCAATCTAATCAGTCCAGTCACCTCGTGAGTCCCACATTTCATTCACATCACAAACTATTGGCTAGTGATTTTTTTCATGCACAACTTTAGCCTACTTTCACAACTAGGCCTACAAATCCTCAGTTACGGGGCATGTTTAAGTGATTACACACATGTATTTTACAATCACAACCTTCAGTTAGGCTTCAAAGCTTGTTTTTACGATTATCAATCCCTGGCACTAGTAGCCTGATACCAGCAACTCCATAGGATTTGGTGGGTTGCTTACGTCACGTTGCTTAAGTCACGTAATACGACTGTCGTAAAGCAGACAATTAGCTTGGGCTAGTTACATTTGTTTCAGATTTAAGATATAATAAAATATTTAATATTTAACCCAGGATTTAATATTTAAAATAAATATTGACTTTTTTTTTTAATTTAAGTTTCAACCAAATATTTAAGATATAAACTAAATATATAATTATTGTTAAATATTTAAGTTTAAAACACATATTTAAGTGTAAATGAAATGAAATACATATATATTTTTTATATTTAACTAGATAAAACAAAATATAAAAAAAAAAGTTTTAGATTTAGAGATAAAATGTGTTCCACACCACTCAAATAAACATTTCATTTATTTTCCAAAGATTCATACATCGAAGAAAAATATGCTACAATTTAATGTAAATCTGACGAAAAGTTAAAGATTTTGCTTAAATCTAACAAATAATGCACTCCAGCTTTAGTTTACACTTGGCGCCCCATACACCCCCGCCGCAGGGGGGTGGGGGTTTATAAATATGTATACATCATGATGGCAAGCATTAAATACAGCTGGACAGTGTATCATAATGTCATAATGACACGTTACGCGGCGGTGCGCTTGCATTGTATACAATTCCTCCAGTGAGAGTGTCAAGGAATTGTGTGGCATTCAGATGGCATATAGGCTAGCCCAGGGGTCGGCAACCCAAAATGTTGAAAGAGCCATATTGGACCAAAAAAACAAAAAACAAATCTGTCTGGAGCCGCAAAAAATTAAAAGCCTTATAATGAAGGCAACACATGCTGCAAGTGTCTATATTAGCTATATTAGCCTACTATCAAAATGATAAGTAGGCTACTAATACATAATGAGCATTCATGATTAAATGTTTATTTTCCCTGCAGCGCATCCTGGAAAGAATGACGCACCACGTGACTACTCTGCTGTGCGATGGTGCTTTAAGTTACACATGTTTACAGCATTGGATAATAAATTATATTAAAACAAAAAATATATTTACACCATCTTTTTACATTTTCATATTTTTTAAAAAGCTCCAGGGAGCCACTAGGGCGGCGCTAAAGAGCCGCACGCGGCTCTAGAGCCGCGGGTTGCCGACCCCCGGGCTAGCCTAACGTAGACGATACGAATAAGTGCTTTGTAAATGCCAAATGGTACAAGTACCCCTCACTGCAGTACGCAGTACAAGGCGGAGTCAAATGTGGGCGGAGTCAAACGTTTGACTTCGCCCTCTTGTGACATTAATTGGCTGCTCAGTCACGTGTGATTTTGGCTAGCTCCTTCACGTGGGACTTGTAGATGAACCTTCGGAGTATTTTTTCCAATTCCATTATCAGCTCTTAATTTGCCATAGGCCGTACCCTCATATTGTTTATAGTTATTAATACTGATAATAAAAATATCCAAATGCTGATCGCAGTTCTCTGTGCGAAGACACAGTAGCTATGTCCGTGACTTGCGTGCGCTCACCACAGGCCAATTAAATTGCCACTATAATAATAACTGTCTATCAGTTGCCCGACTTTCATCTAAAATGACATTTTTTCTCTTGCACTGCTCCTCCTCATATAATCCTTAACCACCACTTACACGTAGGCTACGCTCTTCCTTCCTCTTCTGCCTCAGATTGATCCATTGTTGGCATAACATTCAATGCAACTGTTCCATCTGTGCACTCTGAACGTTTTTTTATTTTTTTTACAAAAAGTAATCACATCATAAGAGTGAACTATTTTGAACTAACTAAACGCATGTGTTGCAATTGTGTTTAACTTGTGCTGCCTGTGTTTACCATTTTTCAATACAAGGGCATCACAGTACATAATGTGTTTAGTGTTTGCTGAATATGGCGACTTGTATCAAAACCAATGGACGTGTCCCTTCTCTGAAGTTTATATGAGAGGCCCCAACCTTCACGTAAAATGTCTTACAGGCAAAATCAGTAACAAAACCTGCGTTTGTGAGATGTAATAGGCCTTTTGTGCAAGATCCTGCTGTTTTTGCTGATCTAACGCAGATAAATCTTTTGTAAACTAACCACTTCAGTTGTTGATACAAAAATAGTAAAACATTTTGATTTGAAACATTCTAAGCCTAGTACATTTTTACAGCCCCCGCATGACATCATTATTTATGTTAATAATATTATACTGTAATAATTTCAAAACCAAATATCGAATATATAAGTTCAGTAAACCACATGTTCTATTCAATATTCTTATTTTTAACAGTGTTTTTATGGGAAAACATAGGCCTATTAATGTTATGTCATTCTCTGAAAACGGTCTGAACTGGGATCCTGCACCAAATAAACAAGTGGTTCTCAAACGTAAACTTAAATAATAAATAAATAAATATGGGCTAAGGTAATACTATTATGTGGAAAATATCCAGACAGTATCATTGAGACAAAAAAGTTTGCTCACCTCCATATTTGCGAGCACTTTTCAAACGTACATGTTTGTTTGTTTCTTCTTCAAAAATGAACAAAAAAACAACATTTTGGCGTTTGGTACGCTTCCTGACAAGAGGGTGGGGTCAAACGTTTGACTCCGCCCACATTTGACTCCGCCCTGTACTGCGTAATGCAGTGAGAGGCTTCTCAAATGGTAGACCTGTCACCAACCAAGTCAATTGTGGTACACATTGTTGTCTGTAGTCTCTCTGCCTGCAGTGAAAGTTGTGAAGATATGATGTTCAGCAAAAATCCAACGTGAATAACAAGGTAGAGAATAGTGCACTCATATGTGACGGGTAACGCAATGAGCCTTGCCTACATTTTGTAAAAAATAATACATGTGTTTTAATATTTCTAAATATTGCTGGTATAAATTACATTTTGCACGGAGACTTTAATTGGCATTGGCTAACGTAACCTAGTCTTGCAATCAAATGTGTGGAATTGTCGAAACTCAAACCACCCGCCACCTGATGAATTATTATTATGAACAGGTTGTCCTCCATGGCAAGGGGTGAATTGGCCATTGGGAAGTTTGTGAAGACTCCATAACCACCCACACTGTATTAGTGTTACAGGCGCTCGTATAAACTGCCTCTCTGTTTCAAAGTCCGACACTGAATCTTAGTCCCAGTAGCCTATGCATCCGTGCTCCGTGGTCATTAAACCAAGTATGATAGTTGGGCAAATATTAACCTTCCCAATCCTTAGCCTCACCCGCCGCCATGAGTGCACTATAGCAGACTTACATAGTAAAGCTATAATTCTCCAGTATACTACTAGTTTGTGAACTAAAGTGAGCTAGTTTGTTGCATAAAACCCCCGGACTGAAAATTAGTCCTATACTCGATACGTCCCTGATAACTCCATCTAACTGTAGGCTAAATTAACTTGTCAAGAAAGTACATGGTATTTAGGAATTTCAGTAAAGTCATTGAATACATTTGTACATTAGATGGAGTTTGCATGTGTTCACACAATTAGCCCAGGACTTGACTCAGTTGTGTAGGCCTAGCTGCCAGCTGCTGCTGAGACTTAATTCATGATATAAACAGATATTGATATTATTATTATCTTAATGGTCTTTGGGTTCACCAACCATAGGGAAAAATATCTGTGGGAAACTGCTACACCCGGTGATAATTCCCATAAATGTACTGTTAGTTAAAATATTTCACATTAAACATGCAAGCCTACATATTACAAAATAGGTAGCTTTATGAGTCCTTTATCAAATGCATACACCATATTGTGCTTGGCGAGAAAGTTTGGCAATACTACTTTTACACTGGTGATGGCACCCCTATGGTGTTACATTGGAGTTTGAATTTGAATTCCATTTAATTGAATAAGAGATACATATTTTGAATAATTGAACAAAAAAATTGTATGCATATTCAACCTCTTGACATTGAATGTCATGAACTGAAACGGAATACCTATATTCAGTTTCAACGTTGTCTTCTAATTCAATTTCAAATATATTTTATACATTTTCAAATGCTAATTACGAAATTAAATTCCAATGGATCAGGTTCACAAGCTTTCAATTCAATAGTAACAATACATTATTTATTCAAAGTCTGAGATGCGTTCAGATTCAGTTTTCAAATTCAACTCAACAAATTCGGATTCAAAACGTGTCCGATCCTGGAAGTGCTAAGGAGGAGTAGATTAACACAGATCTATCAAACTCAGATTTACCCAATCAGAGTGTGGCACAGGAACCGCTGTCCGACAAGGAGATCACTTTGTGAGAGAAGAGTTGCAAGATGTCGGTATTATGGTTTTGCACATCTTCCACATCAAACTTCTAGCTTAGGTGGCTAACCCAGCTAAAACTTTGTAGGAAACGGACTAATACTTTAGTTTTGCCAGCCAACAATCTGTGAAGCTAGTAAATATATTCAACTTAGTTACAAGGACATGGAAAGCAGGTTATGTATTAACTAGCCCACAGCAAACTACACTCATGCCAGCTACTGGTTTCATAAGAAATGATTTGTCCCTGGTATCATGGATCTGAGTACCACTGACCTAGCTGCCAGACCTGTTGTCCTACTCTCTATAGTTATTCAAATCATAATATAGAAATATATGATTCTTTCAACAATCCACCTTTTTGTCATATAAACGAAGTGACCATCATGACAACAATTACAAAGGTACTTGCATAATTATGAACCAATTAAGCATACCATAAAGATTACAGAAAAAATGATTAGAGGTGGCTAAATGATTATGTAGGTTACATACAAACACGCTAATGGATGTAACATGATAAAACAGAAAATACATTTTCATATTACTGGACCTTAGAAAATATCATGGAGCTGGAAACCTTCCATCAGTAATAAACATCTTTAAATGAATCAATTATGATAATACAGAGACCACTCTGTCAATGTTTCCCCCATTTTGGAGAAAAGCGAAAACCTGAAATAGGCGAAATTCTCTCCTGACCCCTATGACCTGACAACAGAGCACAGAGCAGATTAACTAGTCTCTGAATGATCAAGTATTACATGTTTTGATGTCACAAAATTCAAGAACATCAGTAATAGAAACACTGCATTCATGAATCGCAATTGTAGAAATCATTATAGTTGCACTAGCCTTCTTAGAGAAGCAATTACAGATAGCATTACAACAAGCTTTAAAGGTAACGATAATGACAATCAATACCATTAAAACAACAAGTATACATATAACCCCATGCAGTAAGCTCATTCCCCAACTACCAATAAGAGAAGACATCCAATCAACCCAATCATTTTTTTAATGCAAATTCTGTGTAACCTTATTCATATCTCGAATTTTTGCAAATATGGGCAACTTAAAATCAGGTAAATGAGAACAACATTTAGAACCAATATCTCTGCATCTCCATTAGCATATTGCACATTGTCTGTAGCTAATCTACCTAGCAACTCCATAGTTCTCATAGATGTCATCTCAACAGTAACCATTGTAAGGGATTTTGCAGTTGCATTGGCTATGTTTCTAGATAAGTCCCACATTTGGTCTAATGACAAAATTAACCCATAAGTTGGCAACAGCGCTCCCAGTATCCAAGTCCAGGCATTCTGCTGGTGAGTGTGCAAACTGAACTCTCGCTGAAACCGACTATCTGTGGATACAAACCGTATTGTAGGGGCTATGTAAGCCAAAGTGTCGTGTCCAGACCATGCTATCAGGGAGAGAAGTGTAAGCAGATGAATTGCACAGCCAATATTAACCAACTGGTGCATTCAATGACTCCTGCAATGGAGGATATGTATATGTATAGTGCTAAACCTTCACAAACCTTGTCAAGAGGTGCATTAATACTACATTTTTCAGTATGTGTTTAGATGTTTGGACACAAACTGGTATCTAATGTGCCTACGTGTGGTGCATCCTTTATAGTGCGTTGAACTTCAATACTCCGTAGAAATCCTGAAAGAGCCATGCTTACATTGAAAGTAACAGTGGTAGTGACATTGGTACAATGTAAACATGTACAATCATGGGATTTGGACAAACTGCACTAAATGCCTTGCTCTTGTTAGTACAAACCATATGTCTTACATGGTAATATTGGCACAATCACATACAATCAATTGAATTGACTGGTGTAAATTTCATCATGACACGTATCACAGGTGGAGATGGGTGCTGCTATTAAAGGAGACCCAGCCTCACCAGATCTAGGAAAGAGACCACAATCAGATTTCTTCTTGGCTAATCCTGTAGGTGTCCTTCATCAGGGACAGGACCAAGTTGGACCAAGATTGTCTCTCTAGTTGTGCAGCATGTTCTGGTCTTCGCTCGATGATGTTTGCGCCAGTCTCTGCGTGTGTGTTGTGAAACAATGTGTAAACAATGATTGTTTTTGGGTCACATCAGCCTTGATTAGCATGTCATGCAAGAAAATAGGTGTGTGCTGTGAATGATCAATATCTTGTAAGTGGGGTGGCATGCGTGTTAGGGACAGGGGATTAGAGGAGTGTGTGAGAGTGTATTCATGTGGCCTCGTGCGGCTGATGCCTCTACGACGTGTGGAAAGGGACTGCTGCCCCTTTTCGTTGCTGCTGACTTGCAGCAGGGTATCTCTCAGCTTTTGCGGAGGTGATGGTTATCTTTTATACGTTGTTTTGGGAACAATGCCATCGACCACCGGCGGGAGCATCTCATGGCCTCCAGACACTGGCTCAAGGAGAAGGCCCTCTCCTGGCTGGCTTGCAGTGGGATGCATGAACCCAGCTTGGTTGTCAATAGGACCTGGAAAGGCCCCGTCCATCTTGGAGAATCCCATTTGGGCTTGAACTGCTTCACTCAGACCTGCTCAACTGGTTGGGATTGGTGGCACTGTCTTCTTGTCTTCTAAAACGTCTTGATAGATTTTGTTAGAGCAATACAGAAGTTCAACACTGAGTCCTCCATTGCATGAATATCCATTTCCCTCACAGACAAAGGAGGAGTCCCAGGTGTTCCTCATGGGCCTCCCCATTAACACCTCTTGAGGGGTAGTGCTTTAGTCAACTCCTTGACTATTTTGGCAAAACAATTGTGGGCCGTTATCACTCGATATCTTCGTGCAGATATAAAACCGGGACACGATGTCCATCAGTAGTATCGCACAGACAGGCCTCCACCTATCTGGAGAAGAGGTCAACTTTCACAAGCACATAGAGCCATTATCTAACCCTGTGGACTTCCATGGAAGTCCATCTGCAAATGTTCAGTACATACCCCCATTTGATTCGATATGAGTTTGTAAAACACTAATGAAATACAAATTTGCCAAAAGTAGCAGAAAACAATTGTGAATGTGTCAAAATGACCAAAAGGTATTCAGCCTTTGTGTTCATCCAGAATGGTGAGTAGAACTGAGAACTTTTGAAAGAGTTATGCCCATTAACTGGAAAATCATTGATCATCAATGGTCTAGCGAGAGCCATTACGGAGCCATTACAGTCCAAAGTCCAGGAGGCGTAGGCCTATTTCAGCTCCCTATAGAATCTGAGTTATACCTTAAGTCATAATATTACAGCCGAGTAAGAGGATACATCAAAACAAACAGATAATACCAATATCAGCATAAAACGAAACGTGTAATTACTCACAGATACAATGACTTCTTCAGAGGCTGTAATTTAAGCATATGAACACCCAGTCAAAGAACACAAGGCAACACAATCCAGTATAGGTATTGACATCTAAAATAGTCATCACAAATAATCTTAGCACTTGCAGTAATGTCATTCCCCTTTCAAGAGACTTGAATTACCATAATATATTCAACATTTGTTTTATGGAGCCAGGTAAAAGGCCAGGACTCCTCTATTTTAGGAAAGGTGTGTGCACCCACCAATTCCAAAACAGAGAGGAGCAAATGGATTGCCAGGCATGACTAATACTTTGTCCAATTTGAAGCAAACCAAAGTTCTTCAATTGTATTGTCAATATCTTGTCGCAAATGTTGTCACATAATGACTATGCAGTGACGTTGTGTAAAGCACATCGAATTGGCTGTGTATGGAATGTGTTATACAAATGAATCTGATTGTTTGATTGACAGTAGATCGTGCTAAACAGAAAATTTTCAAAATATTACAGACAGTCCGGACAGTCCAGGGTTGATCAGTACCTGGTATTCCAGGTTTTACCACCTTCTACTCTGAGAGGAGAAAAACAAAAGAACAGACATTAGTGACATGTAACAAGCTTTTGGTTATTCTCTTATTAATGTATATTTATATTAACCCCACAGTTAAGTTTTACATGAAGAAAAAAAATCCAGATATCACTGAAGACAAACCAAAACAACCCATGAACAGAGTGTTCCCTATCAAGGAAAAATAAACAATAGATAGTATGACACTTTGTAGTGTTCAAACAAAACACAAAACAACTCTGGCACTCTGGCTAAATCAGTTTGACACAGACATAGCATTCCCTAAAATGTCAAAAATATAATAGTATAGTAGTATAGTCCGAAAAACTAATTGTCCACATAATGAAACCCCAAGCAACGGTTTTGCTCCAATACTAAGTCTGGTTGGCTTTACATTGAACAATGGACATTTTAACTGTCAGCTTTCTCATATTTATCAATTATACACACTATAGGCCATTCAAGACATAAGGAATAGAAACACTTTTGAAAACAATACGTCAAACGTCAATCACAGTGTAAAATGTGGATGAGGGAGGGATGTATGTCAGAATGGTGGCTGGGTTGGGAACAACAGGGAACTGAGAAATCACAGACATTAACAGCTCTCAAATCATAAACAAATCTCCATTTGGAGGGGTCTAATGGTTTTCTGACAGGCAATACTGGTGTTTTACAAGGGCTGTCATTACAAGGTGGAATAGCACCTATGTCCAACAGGGCATCAATAACAGGAGTGAGACCCTGCTCCACCTCCTTACGAAGGTTTGGAAGGATCAACTTTGATGACTACAGGAGTAGCACTGAGCATTCTGCCACTGTCATTACCGTCTTTAGCTCACAAAACCGCCGGAACTGCACTCAAGTGATCAAGAGGGTCCGGTGTTGAGACAATGTCAAACTCAAGTTTGCCGAAGGTGGCAGGATTGGGAAGATCCAAATTAAACTCAAACTATTTTCCAACAGCTGATTTTTTAATACTACGTTGACTCAGTACAGTCCCCAGTCTCCACCCAGGTCTGTGTCTAAACCTGGCTACAAAATTATCCCCCATGGCCTCTTGCTGATAGCCTTGAGCTACAAACACAATAACAAACGGTGTGGGTGTGGGTGTGGGTGTGGGTGTGGGTGTGGGTATGTGTGTGTGTGTGTGTGTGTGTGTGTGTGTGTGTGTGTGTGTGTGTGTGTGTGTGTGTGTGTGTGTGTGTGTGTGTGTGTGTGTGTGTGTCGCTGCCTGCCTTTCTTCTCAAAGTATATGTGTCAAGTCCATATCAGACACTACATCTATGTGAGACTTATGGTCCTCAGAGTTGTTGCCTGTGTCAATCAGGTAAGGGTTTGTCTGAAACATTTAGTGTGATGTATGGTTCTTTAGATTTGTCTGTGATCAAAGGTAAAGCTGTTACATTGCCCCCTCTGCTGTCCTAGTGCCTTGGCCACACCCGTGTGGAAATGGGTTGTAAGCTGTGAACTGTGGTGAGACAAATACATTCTGGTCCTGGCATGTCTTAATGGGCCTGTTGATTTAGATTTTAGCTGTATGTAAGGGCAATTATTAGCCCAATGTCTCATCTACCCAAAACAATTAAATCTACATGACGTTGTGGCAATGGCTGCGGCTATCACTGCCCCCCTTTGTTGAAACACTCTCCCTGGGTGCTTTTGGCCCCCACCCTTGCCTTTCTGTCTGCCCCTAGGCCTGTCCTGATAAAACAATGTCTTAGCCGCTCTAAGCTTAGCAGATTCCCTGGCTAGGGTCTTATAAGGATGCTAGGCAAAACTGTACTGTTTTGCAAAAACATGCAATCTGTGTAATCTCCCTGGACTTAACGATATTATACAACATAATCATTGTTGAGCGGGTGTCAATAAACAAACATCGTATCAACCAGAAAACTATTTTTGTCTTACTGTCTACTGTCAGGTGACAGTAACATACGTTTATCTTCAAAGAAGAACCGGGGTTTAATACCAAATTCCCATTACATTTCGAAACCTAAAATATTTTGTACACATTTTTCCTAAACAAAATGTTGTATAGTCCTTAGAAAACTAGTCCCCACAAGTTCCCCTAAACACAAATAACTGAAAGGTCTCCTACAACCAGTCTAAGAGTGTAACAAGACATACACAGATCACGTCAGCTACACCCTGACCAGCAGGAATCTCTCTCCTCAGCACAAAGCAGAATATAAGAGTAATAGCCCCTTACCTTTTATTTAAAGCGCCATCTGCTTTGTCCTGATGTCAAGGGAACCCACGCAGGCCAGATGTCCAGCAGCCTCTTGTGATCCCATCCTCTTGTCACCAAAACTGTGGCAGAAAACAGAGTCTTCAGGTTCTTATCGTATGTAACATCAGGTTGTAAGAATTTATTCAGAGTTATATCATAACACAATCATGGACAAAGGTAGAGAGCCCTGCACCAGAGTCTGCACAGAATTCTTATACCCTGGCAACAGCAACACGATCCTGGCTTAGTATAAACAGGTGATAACAGAATTGAGTGAAACAGTCACAGTTTTAACCCTTATCAACTGACCAGACATGTGGTACCAGTATTCCTAGAACATGCGTAATATGATTACGTCACTGTAATAACTGATATGACAATCAATAAACAATAGTTATGCAAATCATAATATGGAAATATATGATTCTTTCAACACTACCTAACCTAGAAATGTTATGTAGAAAATGTGCAAAACCATAAGACCAACATCATTGTTTGGTACACTACAGCCTAAAACAAATTATATCAACATAAACGAATTTGATTAGCCTATTTACCCGAGACTGGAAAGCTCTGTGCTGATTGACATCCTATTTGTGCAATCAAAAAAACTTTACTTAAAAATGATTGAAGCAATCTGAAAAACCTGTGCTCTATTAATTGACTGTATCTGTTGATCTGGCAGTTCTCAAAGGTCAACTCTTCTCCTGCAAAGTTAGTAGGACGCATAGAGAAAATATTGTGGTGCAAAAGTGCTATCCTGAATGTCCAAATTTGGCAGCCATGTCTCCTAAACTGGTTAAAATGGGAGTCAATTGCAAAGAAAGACAGGTTCTTGCAATAAAACTATATTTAAGTATAAACACACAGCATATAATTTTTTTACAGTATTGTAGCACAATTGACCATTGTGACTGTCAAAAATGTTGTAAATGTCATTAATTTCCATATATATTCCATAATAACTACTTCCATAACAGCACTCTATAACTTGCTGTGCTAATATAAATAATGTACTAAGTGAAGACTGTAGTAGGCCTATATCAAACTAGGTTATCATTTAATATGTTATGTTAACATAAAACAAGGCATTGCTGCAAAACAGATGTAGTCTCAGTTAGTTGACCCTGTAAATATATAAATTATAATAATACAAATACAGTTTATTCAGTTTATGTATATCATCTTCAGAACAAAGGTTCAAATGTGATTCTCATAAATAAAATAGACATTTTGTTGCAAATTATACACATAAGAAAAAGGCAAAAGAATGCTCGCTTCAACAGTTAGGCTGGTACATATGATTTTATAACACATCTTCATTAATAATGTTCCAACTAGTTTTCTGCCCGGGAGTTTCATCCACCAGACCAGCACACTACCCTGTATAATTAAATATATAAACACAAGCCAGACAGGCTCAATGGGGAGCACTCGCTATCAAGAAAATTATATAAAATTACATGGCAAATTTCTTATATTGTTATCAAAGACATTTAAAAATCACTATTTGTTGGCTTATTATTGATGAGGTAGGCTAATTTAAGGTTATTTTGACCACACAGCTAGCCTACGGTGAATGAATCATTGACCCAAGTCTACTCCGGCCCGTCTCGCAAACTAACATAGATCCATCATGAATCGTCATCAGCTTCATCCAACTATGCCAAACTAAATAGTATTTCCATTCTGATTCAAATGATTCCCACTCCAGCCCTGGCTGTATAACTTGCTAGGGTACAGGGTATGGTAAATAGGTTTTAATACAAACATACATCGCCGGAAAATTATGGGGCGCGAAGTGTAAACTAAAGTTAGACTGCATTATTTGTTAGATTCAAGCTAAATCTGTAACTTTTTCTCAGATTTACATTAAATTGTAGCCTATTTTTCTTAGCTATATCAATCTTCGGAAAACAAATTAAATATTTATTTGAGTGGTGTGGTACAAATTGTATTTATATATCTAAAACTTTTTTTAAATATTTAACTTCAATCTTTGTTTTGTATGTAAATATTACAAAAAATTATATATTGACTTTTAAACTTAAATATTTAACAAGAATTATATATTTAGTTTATATCTTAAATATTGACTTTAAATTAAAAAAAAAGTCAAGTAAATATTTATTTTAAATGTTAAACCTGGGGTTAAGTATTAAATATTGAATTATATGTTAAATGTGAAACTTTAGCTCACATTTAACTAGCCCAAGCTAACTGTCTGCTTTACGATTTCATATTATGTGACTTCACTCCGTTGTGGTGTTGTCAGTAACTCAACAAATCCGTTCCGGAGTCAGGATGCCAGAGGGTGTAAGTGAGAGAGTCCTGGCAGCCGATATTCGTCCAGTTCTTGAATGATCTCCGCACAAATACACCACTTAAGCATTTAATTTGAACATTGCAGTGCCTACGGCTTCACGTTCGTATTGTAGGCATACTGGCTCGCTAGAAAAGGGAACTAGCCTCGCTAACCTCAGCATGCAGCTGCTAGTAATGTGCTTATTGTTGTGTTGATTCATCTATGATAACTAAAGACTACTTGTCCATTACGTTTACCCTACAAAATATTTATATATATGCAAGCTATATGCATCTGATTGAACAGGGTTACAGATGTCATTTAATGTGTACGTGAATAATAACATAATTTGTACTAGTAGTACCTACTGGCTAGTAATTTTTTTCATGCACAACTTTAGCCTACTTTCACAACTAGGCCTACAAATCCTCAGTTACGGGGCATGTTTTAGTGATGTATTTTACAATCACAGCCTTCGGTTACAAAACTTGTTTTTACAATGATCAATCCCTGGCACAAGTAGCCTGTTACCAGTAACTCCATAGGATTTGGTGGGGTGCACCCAGGAGTGTAGTTCCGGCTCTGAAAAATGAAGCCTATGCGGAAGTGCCTTAAACCTGCATTCTTTCTAATAACAAGCAGGGGGCAACTCTCTCTGGTTTCAGAAACAACTACAGTGCATCTGGAAAGTATTCATACCCCTTCACTTTTTCCACATTTTATTATGTCACAGCTTAATTCCAAAATGGATTAAATAAATACAAAATCTCAACATTCTACACACTTTGCATAATGACAAAGTGAAAAAGGTTTTTTAGAATTTTTTGCAAATGTATTTGTATAATGTATAATGTATAATGTACTGCCAGTCTTTGCAGGTATGTATCTGTTTAAATTGTGTGAATAGTTAAGAGGACGCATGTGAGGTGGAAGTGTACCCCACATACAAGACAAGTATTCATGCCATGGCGTGGAGGTGGCAAGAGGAGGAGAAAGAGAGAGGGAGTGGGTGGGGATAGAATGGAGGGGAAACAGGCAGACATGGTTATGCGGTTTTTGTTATGTTCTCTCCCTCCTTTGAGGTCCAAAGCTCCTTGTGCTGCTTGCGTCCAAAGCCTTCGTCATAGTTACCTTTACTTTTGAAGAGCTGCTGGAAATGGGGTTTGCAGTAGAATTCCCCTGATAGGGCTGCATAGGTGCCAAGGCTGCCAGGGGAGAGGAGGGTTATTAAAACAAATCAAGTAAGTGAATACGAATTTTACTCCATTTAGTCAACTCATGCATCTACAGTGCATCCGGAAAGTATTCATACCCCTTCACTTTTTCCACATTTTATTATGTCACAGCCTAATTACAAAATGGATTACATTTAAAAAATATCTCAAGATTCTACACACAATACCGCATAATGACAAAGTGAAAAACGTTTTTGGGAAGTTAATGGGCAAATGTATTAAAAATAAAAAAAATTTAATATCACATAAGTGTTCACACCCTTTACTCAATACTTTGTTGAAGCACCTTTGGCAGCAATTACAGCCTCAAGTCTTCTTGAGTATGATGCTACAAGCTTGGCACACCTATTTTGGGGCAGTTTCTCCCATTCTTTGCAGATCGTCTCAAACTCCATCAGGTTGGATGGGGATGGTCGGTGCACAGCCATTTTCAGATCTCTCCAAAGATGTTCAATCGGGTTCAAGTCTGGGCTCTGGCTGGGCCACTCAAGGACATACACAGGCTTGTTGTGAAGCCACTCCTTTGTTATCTTGGCTGTTGGAAGGTGAACCTTCGCCCCAGTCTGAGGTCCAGAGCGCTCTGGAGCAGGTTTTCATCAAGGATCTCTCTGTACATTGCTGCCTTCATCTTTCCCTTGATCCTGACTAGTCTTCCAGTTCCTGCCGCTGAAAAACACCCCCACAGCATGATGCTGCCACCACCATGCTTCACTGTAGGGATGGCATTGGCCAGGTGATGAGCGGTGCCTGGTTTGTATTTCTGTACAGTCTAATGTACAGTAACGCTTGTATGTTGAAAAGTGTGAAAACAGGGAGGCATAAGCTAGTTTAAAGCTTCTGTCAAAGGCCATATTGGAATTGATCCTAACGTAAAATACAGGTAGTTCAACATCATCAGGGTGTGGAGGGGCTGTCTCTTCACTGGAAGTGCAAGGTAAAGAAAATATTGAGGGACGCAGTTTTAGATTAAATTAGATTCAACTTTATCAACATTGCACAGTGCTGAGGCAACAAAATGCAGTTTGGCATCTAACCGGATAAGTGCAAAACAGTGGTAAAGTGCAAATTGGATATAAATATATACATATATATATATATATATATATATATATATATATTATACACACACACACACACACACATATATGATAATAAATAGTGATATGAACATTTTATATATATATATATATATATATATATATATATATATTTATATATATATATATATATATATATATATATATGCACAGTGGGGCCAAAAAGTATTTAGTCAGCCACTGATTGTGCAAGTTCTCCTACTTAGAAAGATGAGAGAGGTCTGTAATTTTCATCGTAGGTACACTTCAACTATGAGAGACAAAAATTAGAAAAAAAAATCCAGGAAATCACATTGTAGGATTTTTAAATAATTTATTTGTAAATGATGGTGGAAAATAAGTATTTGGTCACCCACAAACAAGCAAGATTTCTGGCTCTCACAGACCTGTAACTTCTTCTTTAAGAAGCTCTTCTGTCCTCCACTCGTTACCTGTATTAATGGAACCTGTTTGACCTCGTCATCTGTATAAAAGACACCTGTCCACAGCCTCAAACAGTCAGACTCCAAACTCAACCATGGCCAAGACCAAAGAGCTGTCGAAGGACACCAGGAAGAAAATTGTAGACCTGCACCAGGCTGGGAAGAGTGAATCTGCAATAGGCAAGCAGGTTGGTGTGAATAGATCAACTGTGGGAGCAATTGTAAGAAAATGGAAGACATACAAGACCATTGATAATCTCCCTCGATCTGGGGCCCCACGCAAGATCTCATCCCGTGGGGTCAAAATGATCATGAGAACGGTGAGCAAAAATCCCAGAACTACACGGAGGGACCTGATGAATGACCTGCAGAGAGCTGGGACCAAAGTAACAAAGGCTACCATCAGTAACACACTACGCCGAGAGGGACTCAAATCCTGCAGTGCCAGGCGTGTCCCCCTGCTTAAGCCAGTACATGTCCAGGCCCGTCTGAAGTTTGCCAGAGAGCATATGGATGATCCAGAAGAGGATTGGGAGAATATCATGTGGTCAGATGAAACCAAAATAGAACTTTTTGGTAAAAACTCAACTCCTCGTGTTTGGAGGAAGAAGAATGCTGAGTTGCATCCCAAGAACACCATACCTACTGTGAAGCATGGGGGTGGAAACATCATGCTTTGGGGCTGTTTTACTGCAAAGGGGACAGGACGACTGATCCGTGTTAAGGGAAGAATGAACGGGGCCATGTATCGTGAGATTTTAAGCCAAAACCTCCTTCCATCAGTGAGAGCATTGAAGATGGAACGTGGCTGGGTCTTCCAGCATGACAATGATCCCAAACACACCGCTTGGGCAACGAAGGAGTGGCTCCGTAAAAAGCATTTCAAGGTCCTGGAGTGGCCTAGCCAGTCTCTAGACCTCAACCCCATAGAAAATTTGTGGAGGGAGTTGAAAGTCTTTGTTGCCCAGCGACAGCCCCAAAACATGACTGCTCTAGAGGAGATCTGCATGGAGGAATAGGCCAAAATACCAGCTACAGTGTGTGCAAACCTGGTGAAGACTTACAGGAAACGTTTGACCTCTGTCATTGCCAACAAAGGTTATGTTACAAAGTATTGAGTTGAACTTTTGTTATTGACCAAATACTTATTTTCCACCATCATTTACAAATAAATTCTTTAAAAATCCTACAATGTGATTTCCTGGATTTTTTTTCTCATTTTTGTCTCTCATAGTTGAAGTGTACCTATGATGAAAATTACAGACCTCTCTCATCTTTCTAAGTAGGAGAACTTGCACAATCAGTGGCTGACTAAATACTTTTTGGCCCCACTGTATATATATATATATATATCAGTCAGGTCCATAAATATTTGGACATTGACACAATTTTCATCATTTTTGCTCCACCACTGTACACCACCACAATGGACAATTAAACAATCAATATGTGCTTTAAGTGCAGACTTTTAGGTTTAATTTGAGGGTATTTACATCCAAATCAGGTGAATGTTGTAGGAATTACAACACATTTTGTACGTGGTATACCCTTTTTAAGGGACCAAAAGTAATTTGACAAAGTAACATAATCATAAATCAAATTGTCACTTATTATTTGGTTGTAAATCCTTTGCAGTCAATGACAGCCTGAAGTCTGGAACCCATAGACATCGCCAGATGCTGGGTTTCGTCCCTGGTGATGCCCTGCCAGGCCTCTACTGCATCTGTCCTCAGTGCCTGCTTGTTCTTTGGGCAGTTTGCCTTCAGTTTTGTCTTCAGCAAGTGAAATGCATGCTCAATTGGATTCAGGTCAGGTGATTGACTTGGCCATTGCAGAACATTCCACTTCTTTGCCTTAAAAAACGTTGGTTGCTTTCGCAGTATGCTTCGGGTCATTGTTCATCTGCACTGTGAAGCACCGTCCAATGAGTTCTAAAGCATTTGGCTGAATATGAGCAGATAATATTGCCCGAAACACTTCAGAGTTCATCTTGCTGCTTTTGTCAGCAGTCACATCATCAATAAATACAAGGGAACCAGTTCCATTGGCAGCCATACATGCCCACGCCATAACACTACCATGCTTCACTGATGAGGTGGTATGCTTTGGATCATGAGCAGTTCCTTCTCTTCTCCATACTCTTCTCTTCCCATCATTCTGGTACAAGTTGATCTTTGTCTCATCTGTCCATAGGATGTTGTTCCAGAACTGTACAGGCTTTTTTAGATGTGTTTTAGCAAACTCTAATCTGGTCTTCCTGTTTTTGAGGCTCACCAATGGTTTACATCGCGTGGTGAACCCTCTGTATTTATTCTGGTGAAGTCTTCTCTTGATTGTTGACTTTGACTCAGATACAGCTACCTCCTGGAGAGTCTTCTTGATCTGACCAACTGTTGTGAAAGGCTTTTTCTTCACCAGGAGAAGGATTCTTCAGTCATCCACCACAGTTGTCTTCCGTGGTCTTCCAGGTCTTTTGGTGTTGCTGAGCTCACCAGTGCGTTCTTTCTTTTTAAGAATGTACCAAACAGTTGATTTGGCCACACCTAATCTTTTTGCTATTTCTCTGATGGGTTTGTTTTGATGTTTCAGCCTAATGATGGCTTGCTTCACTGATAGTGACAGCTCTTTGGACTTCACATTGAGAGTTGACAGCAACACATTCCAAAGGCAAATACCACACTTGAAATGAACTCTAGACCTTTTATCTGCTCCTTGTAAATTAACCAACGAGGAAATAACACACACCTGGCCATGGAACAGCTGAGCAGCCAATTGTCCAATTACTTTTGGTCCCTTAAAAAGGGGATACCACGAATAAAATGTGTTGTAATTCCTACACCATTCATCTGATTTGGATGTAAATCCCCTCAAATTAAAGCTGAAAGTCTGCACTTAGAGCACATATTGATTGTTTACTTTCAAGTCCATTGTGGTGGTGTACAAAGCCCAAATTATGAAAATTGTGTCAATGTTCAAATATTTATGGACCTGACTGTATATATAGATAGGAAGGTATGTGGTAGGTATAATACAGTGGCTATGAATACGGTGTGTGAACTATAGATCAGATATACAGTATGGACAGTATTAAGTATGAATACAATATAGGTCTGATATGTACAGTATTGACAGTAGTATAAATAGTAAATAGTACTGTAAATAATAAATAAATATGTAGTACAGGTAGGTGAATAAAGAGCAGGTGCGATGGGGGTGGAGGTTGTTGTGTCACTTGGGGTGCGCCCCATTCCTCTCCTTGATTTTTCCAGCTGGACGCTTCCACCAACACCTCCTCCAGTAAGGGCTAGGGATGGTTGATACCAAACTTAAAAAATTCAGTTCGAAACAGATACTTTTTGTTAACATTTTTACGATACCGATCATATCTTAAATGGGTATAAAAATAAGACAATTACACTTAAAGCCAAATCACATGACACATACTGGCCATGAACAACAAATGTATTACTAAAGCAAATATGATTGCAATTATATAAAAAGCAAGCAATGGTTATAAACAGGCCAGGGCCCCTTCTTGTTTTCTTTCCGTTTTAAGACCAGGATAGCCTAGAATAACCAGGATAGCTTAACGTTACCTCTGAATCAGCCTCATGCTAGTTTTAACGTTAAAAGGAGAGAAGGACTTATTCAGAGCTAATGAAGCCAGAGCTTTTTAGCCTGGCTATGTGTAGCTAGATAGCTCTGACTATGCTAACGTCCGCCTATATATAACGTAAATATGGCTAGCCTAGTTTGCACAGTAATAACCTAACATCTTACCTGAAATGGCGACCAGGATCTCTTCTTATTTTGTGAATCCATTCACTGCGAAGTACAGGATCTTTGGGGAAACAATGGAAGGTTTGACCTCTATCCCTTTTATTTCCTTTGGACGAGGTGCATTGCTGTTATCTAGCTGTTCAACGTTACTTCCGTCCTCCTCAGCCTCGTTTGTTGGTTTAACATGGTGACGTCCCACCCACACAAGTGTATGAGGGGTGGAAGTAACAATACGCTAATTAAAAGTGAATTAAAAAAACAGAGGGATATACATGGAAGTGATTTAAAAACGGCATCAATACAATTTTAAGTGAAGTGAATGAAAAAAATCTAAAATCTTTAATTAACTGATAATTGATGTAATAAAACAGACCTTGATTTGATAAATGTTTTGTCTACTTGATAAAAACAGAGACACATTTTGTCATTCTTCACTACAGGCTACAGTAGAATTGATGCAATTTGGTATATTTTTGAGGAACTTTTTTATCATTGCCCATTGCAAACTTGGTGTTTGCTTTAGGCTATGGCCTACATGTTATTTATAGCGGTTTTGTTTGTTTGTACAACTGCTGCACCAGAAGTGCCCTCCATGAACCATAAAGATTTCTCAAAAAAAAACGTGTATTTGATTAAAGAGAATATGATATGACTGTTATGCAGCCTAAAATAAGTCTTTTTTTTCAGGGGTTCCAAATCCCAAAAGAATTTTGGTCCGATATGCAGGCTTGCAAGATTTCTACTTTTGATGCGCGATCACACTGCTTCAGTGCACACTTGTACACTGCTTCACGCCAGCCTGTACGGGGGCCGTCGCCTTCTTTCAAAAACTCTTTGTTTACACTGTAAACATTAAACTGACTTTGGTTTGATAAAAAAAAAAAAATTTAATCACACCCAGTTTATCATTCATCACCAAGATGGTTGTCGTTTATCGTTTGTCAAGAAAAGAGAGAAAACTTTCTTGGCCTAGTCTAAATTGGCCAAACCGGTTGGCACCAACCGGTTACTCAACTGTTCATAGAGAAAGGTGGCTACTCACAACGGAGATAATATTCGAGAATGTATTATTAGAAAACTTAGATTTGCAGAGACCTTGTTGCCCAACATTCCAATGACGATAGCTTCCTCTATCATATTGAGTGGATTCAGCGCTTCTTGGGAAAAAGTTTTAGGTCTAATTGTAGCATAGCCTACTGGTTGAAAGCACAAAATCTTCGACTCACAAACATTTTGAATCTAATGGGGAAAAGCTAGTTACTGAAACAGTTTATTGGAATATCATTGCATTTCGTAAAATAGGCTACCGTCTAATTTTGAGCCATTGTCACATATGCGCAAGTCAACTGGTCTGGAATATGTTTATTTATCTTGAAAAATAACTTGGATTTAAACACCAGCCCTAGACCTATAGCAAAGCAAAGCAGAGTCGTTGGGCATGTGTTGTATGTGGTCTGGATATAAATGTTTGGACTGACGGCTCAGTGCCAGCAGTTTTGCTTCTCTCAACATTTTTCAGAACAAAGCATGGACTTCACTGCTCTGTACTAACCAAATCTGATGCAGATTATTTTACAGGCCTGAATGTATAATTTGATACAGTTTAGAAGTTCATACTCTGAACATAATTAATTAAATATGATAAATGATGGTTTATTACTCTTAATTAATGTAATATGCAGTTATAGGCATTACTGTTATTGTGTCAATATACTGTGATATTCACATCGTGTAGGCTACAGGCAGCAGGGGAGTAATTTACTTGACTTCCACATGGGGGTTATCGGTGTCTCAATATATTTAGCAAATGCAGGACATCTGATTTAGATTCATAACAGAACCAAATAAGCACAACCCCATTGAAACACTGTTATTCATGCATATCTTTCCATAATAGTGCTGATTGATATCGGTAAAAAAAAACAACCTCTCCATCACAGACTTCCATAGCAGACAACACTAGACTAATACCTGTGCACAGTCATTGACGAGAAACTACAATGGGTTGAAGCATGAACACCTTCCACTCCAGTGCACAACAGAAACTCTTTTTATTCAGGAAGCTAAAGTCTCTTAATGTGGACAAAATGGCAGTGTGACTGTTTATTAGATTTTTATTGGATCAATTTAAACTTTTGTCATGACTTGCTAGTTTGGTGACCGTAAGAGCAAGACAAAGCTAGAGAGGGGTGAACACCTAGTCTAAGATCACAGGGATGTCCCAGCTCAGTCTCTCAAAGACACCTGATCAGGAATATACAGGATTTCTAGGTCACAAGCTCCATATTTCAAGT
Organism: Aplochiton taeniatus; assembly: GCA_017639675.1. Taxonomy (NCBI): domain Eukaryota; kingdom Metazoa; phylum Chordata; class Actinopteri; order Galaxiiformes; family Galaxiidae; genus Aplochiton; species Aplochiton taeniatus. The sequence continues at coordinate 12,388,918 of CM030183.1, read as the reverse complement.
ATCCCTTCATAGCGAACTAGGCAACAGCACAATTGATGCAATTTGGCATATTTTGGGGAATGGTTTTATCATTGCCCATGGCTAACATTGTGCTTGCTTTAGGCTATAGGCCTACTTGTTATTTATAGCGGTTTCGTTTGAATGCTGCACCAGAATTGCCCTCAGGCTCCAGGAACCATAAAGATTTCTAAAAACAAAACGTGCATTTGATTAGGCTACAGAGGATATGACTGTTATGTACATAGCCTAAAAAAGTCTTCCTTTTTTTCTGGGGGTTCCAAAACCGAGTTTAAAACGTTTACCGCATTCAGGCAAGGCGCTACGCCGGGGCTAATGGGAGGCTATAGCCCCATCATAAATTTGCGCAGCCCCAGTTAAGCCCCCTCAAGCATTTCGGTATTGTTATTATTTATTTTTTAAAGAAATATGTAAAAGTTAATAACCAGCCATTCTGTTCCCAATCCGATCCCTAGCTGCTATATATTTTTTCCATAACTACTTTCAATAGGCATTAAAAAAGAAATATCAACCATGTAACCCTCAGAGTCTATTTGGTTTTCCACTCCCCCTAATGGGATGGTAAAGAGAGCAAAAGTAGCTAGGGTTGTCAACTGTCGTGTGTTGAATCATGGTGACAATGTTAATGTCCACGGTAAAGTTAGTGTTATATGTAGGGTGGCCATCAGCCAGAGCTAGGAGTGAGTCTGACATTGGAGGGGACACATTTGCAAAGGTGCATTTTTTGTGCGCTCGCAAACCCGTGCTTGTCATTATAATCCTTGTGCTGATATTATCACGATACCTGACGTTAACAATGCAAACAATATTGGCTAACGCACAGCTAATAATGCAACACAGTAAACCTAGGCTGACTATACTGGCGAATATTTGTACAACTATCATGCTTGTTTCAATGACCACAGAGTATTGACTTAGGTTACTGTTACTTAAATTCTGTGCAGGACGTTGAGACAGAGAGCCAGTTTATGCTCTTGCAGATGACGTGAGCAGATCTTTTTGGCCAGTAATTTTAATACTAACAGTTTTTGTGGTTCGGAAGTCTGCTCACATAAAATATGTAAAAAGTAGAGAAAAAAAAACAATGGCAATAGGCCATACATACAATAGGTGTGTAGCAGCAATATTACAAAGGTAAAACAAACATAATAACATAATAAACACAATAAATTGAAACGTAAAAAAACAAAAAACAAAAATGCTAAGACATCGTATATGGTTCGGTAGGCAACTACTACTAGCTATTCATTTTTCCTTATCTGGTGCCATGAAGATACATTATACGGACTGTTTGCTTAAGTCTAAAAATCTGTCCCATCCACTTTTTCTAGGCCTACCCAAAAATGCTTTTCTGCCTATGCTACTGGTTTGTATCGTGAGTCTAGCTAGGTAGGTGGTCAGCTGAAATCTCACCACCAAAGTCAGAATGAGAATAATCTATTCTTTCTGGCTTCTGAATTACTTGCAAGCTTGTAAGGTGATGTGCTAAAAGCCTATAGGAAATATACTCATTCAAACCATATTTAATTAGTAAGTTGTAGCCTAATTGGCTTCAGTGAAGTGCAGATGGCATATTTTGACATATTTAATGGGATTCAAAAGCGTAGTCTTGCTTTCAGAGCTTTTTACAGCAATAACCCAAGCTTTTGAAGTCTGTTGGTTTTTAGAGAAAACCAACAGACAACTGGCTTATGACATCAAAATACTCATCTAATATGGTTTGCTAACTGCTAATTTCCTGTTTGATCGCAGCAGTGCTATGAGCAGCGCCCAATAAGTGCGGCCGAAAGTGCCGACTCCCTCATACCACACTAGCTCGAGCGAATTGCCCGCAAATGTAGCGATATCGGCAACATTGTTGCACGTGACTTGTCCAAAATGTTTTCAAAGCAGGCAGTAAGTTCGCGGCAAAATAGCGCGTCATTTTGTGTCTGACAGCCTGAGAAATATGAAGTGTGGCGTGAGCGTGTGAAGGGGGTCATTTGCGTGAGTCTCACGCTGAGAGTTGGCAGCTCTGGTCACTAGCCATACGACGCCGACAATATCAACTAATTGAGCCTGTTCTGTCGGATCAATAACCACATCTAGCTGACTGGTTAACGTTAGCTAGCTAGCGACGACAGACAATGAATAACTGCCTAAAGACAGTGTAACCATGTTTAGTTGACTTTAACGTTAGCTAGCCAGTTATCATCTGTCGTTGCTAGCGAGCAAACGTGAACAAGTCAGCTAAATGTAGTTATTGATCCGACAGCACAAACAGGCTCAACTAGTTTATATCGTCTTATGACTACCAAATAATTTACAGCGAGTGCTTCTATCTTTGCTATTCCTACTGCTGTGTTGTAAAGTAATGGGCACCATTTAGGGTTTTCCTGGATCAAAATGTGGCGGAGGTGGTACTATCCTGGTCACGTGCGCATGCGTGCACGTGTATAGTGCCATTAACTGGCTCAAGCAAACACTTGTTATAATCAACGTATTTTTGGAGCTTACTATTAAAACACACTGAGAAAATGTTTGCCTTAAAATACCAAATTTGGTGGCCTCTGGCACATTCTAATGCCACTATTTGATCATATACAATGATCTTAATTAGTGCATATTTTAATGAGTTTGCCTACCCGATTGTAAAACATGTAGTGAATTATTGTAAAGGAGTTCTTGTACGCCGCCCACAGTCTGTAATTCATATTTAAAACCACACCACTGGTCAGCACCTTGGTAATAAATAATCATTTGACCTTAGCCTATTTATTAACACCATCACAAAGGTTTATAAAGCCTATGTAAAGGTTAAATAAAGTTAATAAAATTAACTTTTGCTAATTTTGGCTGATCATCAGCTATGATGGCATAGGCACTATAGTTAGCTTGCTTATTAACACTGTTAAATATGCACAAGTTTGCTAACTACAAAATCAGTTTCATACGCTTAATTATTATCTACAACAAAATTGACAAACAATTCGGAAACCAGCAAACAATCAGCAATTTCACATGAGCTAAATGATTACAGCTCCAAATGAATCCATTCAGCTTTCATTGCGTGAGAATAGCCACCACAAGTTACCTTGCAGTGAAAGAACTTGGTCTCAAGGCAACGGGCAGTCAAGCAAGCTCCCCTCTAGTCCGACTTGACTGAGATTAGTTATGATAGGAGGGTCAACCCGTTTTCAAGTCTTTTTTTAAACAAGTGATTAAACAGTGAAATGATAGAGCAACGTTATCGACTAACTTTAGCAGGCATTATGCTCGCATTGTTTATATGCTACTGGCAGAGATGGCAAAAGTACACACATCCTTCACTGAAGTAGAAGTACAGATACTTGTATTTAAAACGACTCTGGTAAAAGTTGAAGTACTGACTAAACTTCTTTACTCAAGTTAAAGTAAAGAAGTATGGCCTCTGACATGTAGGCCTACTTGAGAGTAGTAGTAGGCCTAAAAAGTAGTAGGCCTATTTGAGATGAGGCGCCGGCGGGCAGTTGCTTCCCGCTGACTGACGCCGCTGGCACAGCTTAAGGATGATGAACACGTTTTTTTAAATCAAGTGATTAAACAGTGAAATGTTCCGATTTTTTGGTTACATGGTAAAAATAAGTTATGATTGGATAACGTGACCATATATGGAAACAGGAAATAGAAAAAAACTGTTGAAAACAGAGAGTTTAGAGCAGTGTGAAGCGCAAGCTTCATATTCACAGGAAACACTTTTAAATACGTTTACCTCATTATTTGAAACTTTGGTCACAGAAAATCCGACATTGTAACACTATGTTCATGTCAGAAAATACGGAAAAGCATGAAAGGTCTCCTTTAAAGCAGTTAGTCAACAGAAATCAATCGCATCAGGACTGCAGTCAGCAAAAGCTAATTAGATATGACATTAAGATATACTGCATGAAAAAACATTGACTTTAGTACAGTAGATGTGACAACAGGTTCAGAATTCTGTTGATATCCAGGTGTATCCAATTTCATCGGTATGATAAAATATGTACATCTTTGGACCCATTTTAACTTTCCAATATCGACAAAATAATATAGGCTAGCCTTATCCTACTGATATATCTTTACATCACCATAAGAGAACAGCTGACTAAAGCGAGTTGCTGTTTCACGCAGTAGGTCTATATAGGCCTACATGTCTAACAGACAGGATACATTTGGTATCAAGTTTTGGCTTTAATGGTTGGGCCTACCTCAAGTTTCCTGGTGATGTGTATTCACACATTGTTTAAATTACTGAACTAATAATTGAGTAGATGAAATGGTGTGCTTTATTTTGTCAATTTTGTTAGCCAACGACAATACGTCACACGTGGTTGGTTATTGTTATTATTTATCCATTTAGAATTATATCACACCACCCAAACATGGAAACATTTTCTTCCGATAGGCTACTCATTTTAAATGTAATTTTAGACTGATTTATAGGCTTCTTACTGCCATGACACAGGTGACTATTTAAAACGAAAAACGAATTCAAACGAATTCAATAAACTTCAATAAAGGACATTAAATGACATTCATTCACAATAACAGAGTGCATTTTTGTATTAGAAATGTGGTAGCCAGGTGCACGGGTAAATTTCACCTGCTGGCGGTTTAAAGTACCCAGGCGGTTCTAGTGTTTAGTCCTGCACTAACAATAATGCTTCTTTATTGTGGCCTATATGTCGGTTCTACAGACATTTTGATAGTCATAAATGTGATTGTGAATGCTGAAGGGAATTCAGGGAGAATGTCCAAAAGAGGGATCTTTGTTGTCACATAGGCTAATCCTCTAAATCCGACTACTGTATAATTCATAACACAGATCTACAGCCTAACAATAGCAGGCTCCTTTTGTCAATGCATTTGGTCTGGCTGTAGTCTTCACTGATTGGCTACAGAAACTCTGAAATTACTGGCTAGGCAAAACAAAAAGTATGGCTCATTACCCTACTGGACAACGAAGTAAATAACGGCATTTTGGACTGGTTGAAAAACGCGTATTAAAGCGCCATAACGCGGCATTTTAATGGACCTCACTAGAACACCGTAAAAAGCACCGCTTTTCACAGATTTTTATGGCAGAAAACGCTCCCCTACTATTAAGCGGTGTTAAAAGCACAGTCCTACAGTATTTAATGCCGTCTTTACTAACAATACACGTTTGATGAGTGCCAATATTTGGCCCATTTGGCTTGCCATGGAGAGGACTGCACAGTGTGCACGTCTGCGAGCTACGCTTACCCAGAAACCCCTGCTCTGCGTAGCAATGCAGAGACGTTGATGTGCAACTTCGCAGAAACATAAATCCTGATTTGAAGAGAAAATTTAAGAGATTTTTTTTCCCGCCGTGTCATATTTCGTTTTAATTTGTCCGTTTTGCCCTGTACCAATTTGACGTACTATACGCTACGAATCCTAAATGAGACCAGGCTGCACACACGGCTAGATATTTGCTATCAGTAACACCATTTTGCTTTTTCATAGAACTTATATTTGGTAAAGTGGCTGACCTTTTCTGTGATGTGCTGGGTGCAGTCTTTGATCTTGCTTGGCTGAACAAGCTCGATCTTGGTGGGCGAGGGCTATCATTAATTAATTTTGTTTGTGAATGATCAGTGGTGTGATTTGTTGGTCGCACTAATTACGTCTGTCGTGTCCTGTTCATCACAGTTCTGTTGGATAGAGAGAGCTCTAGCTGCTTCGTCAAACATGAAAGCCAATGTTGCCCTAGTAGTGTAAAATTCGATGGGGCAAACTGACGCCTCCCCTAAACCCTCCTTTGATTGATCTAACACACACATCTTTTGGTGGCTTTTCCTTAGTTCTATTATCCTGTGTTATTGCTCATTAACAGTTCACTTGATAGTGTGGTATGGCTTGGATTGTTTGTTTTCCACTATCTAAATCTATTCCTCGGTATTATTATTGTAAGCAGTGCTTGTATTGAAGGGGGATGAGGGGGTATGCCACCCCCCTTGTTCAGAAAAATGGACAAGACCATCCCTCTTTTTAACTTGTTGGTGGAATGCATCCCCCCAGAAAAATTGCACTTGAATCAAACATAGCTGATAAATTACTGTAGCTTGCATTACGGTAACTGACGTATAGTGTTGGGGGTAATGCGCTACAAAAGGAACATATTACAGGTAACATTATACTTTTAGCAGTATCAAAGTAATATAGCGCCGTTACTAATGGGATTTCGGTCATATTATTACAGTTATCAATTGATGGTCAGCCAGTTACTTGATTGTTTTGATTAACAAGTTGCTATTCGCTATGCTTGTACATTTACGACCACTAGCTTCCGCTTCAAAACAATGCAACCATGCTGATAGCATTAGTCTGGTCAGGGGAGCTTGCTCAGTTGTTTGCCCGTTGCCTTGATGAGAGCCAAGAAACGAGCAAAACCTGGTATGGATTTTCACAGAGGTAGCTATTCTCACGCAATAAAAGCAGATAAAAAAAAAAAGAATATATATATATATATATATATATATATATATATATATATATATATATATATATATATATATATATATATATATATATATATATATTTCGGTCATTGTATAGAATACAAACAGTGCTTGATAAAAATAAATTAATGATTTGACAGGCAATAACCGAAAACTTGGATTGATTTGGAGATGTGTTTAGATTTATTTTTACCGCTTGTCTTATTCAGCTTATACAATTGCTGATTGTTTGCTGAGTTCCGGATTGATCGAGAATTTAGTTAAATAAAAAAATAGAAATAATAATGAAGCTTATGAAATGTGCACAGGTTTGCTTGCAACGAATCAGTGTAAAACAGCTAACTACAGGCATAAATAATAGGTCTATGCTATCATAGCTGATGATCAGGCAAAAATAATACTAGACTTGATAAACCTTAGTGAATGTGTCAATAAATAAAATATAAAGAAGGTCTAAGGTTTCTTCATTTCAGTGTTCATTATAGAAGGGAAGTCTAGAACAGGTCTATTGTTGTATTCAGACAGTAATATTGTAAAGTAACATAATATTTTAAAATGAAAGCCACTGGTAAATGTAATATGTATTACATTTTGAAAGTAAAGCTTTACACTGTAAACGTCCATCCCCGGCAGGGAAACAATTTCCCCAAAACATGACAAAATAAAATACATGGTCTGTTTCCCTGGAGGTGGATCGGGAAATTCGACTTTGACTGGCCTATCAGAACTTTGCTGCATCTGCAGTTGCTGGGAGTTTTATTCCAGTAAAACTAATCAAAACTAATCAATGTGATGATGTGCTCTTTTGTAAAGGAGGGTTTGGATTTTGCTTAAGAAATTTGCTGTTGTTTTGTTTTGGTGAGAGCTCTCCATCTCTCCATGCTGTTTGGTCGTTACATTGCTAAGGGTGTTAACTTTTGCAATAATATAGGAGAGGAAACAGGGCTGGAGTTTGTTTTTCCTGACGATGAAGGCGGGATCAGAAGACCAAGCTGTGCGTAATTGTTTGTGATTGCTGTTGTGAACACGTTGTCCTCCTCAACCGGAGCCGATAAGCTATCTGGAATTTTGGGAAGACTCCCGAATACCAAAAACTGTATTAGTATTAAAATGACTGGCATTTTTTGCGTCTTGCACTGAATTTCAGTCCCAGTAGCGGCATAGGCTCTGCTCCGTGGTCATTCAAACACAAACATAGTTGCTCAAGTCTTATCCAATAGTTTCCCTATACTTTTACTGTGTTGCATTAGCTGTGCGTCAGCCTATTGGCCCACTGGATATTTCACAAAGTGCACCCTGACCGTTGGAGATGCTGGATACTTCATCCATTACATGTTACATCAAATTACACTGTATAAACTCAATATTGGACATACAAACTGATGACTGATGTCAATCAACTAAGTAGTAAGTAAGTACGGGCATATATTATTTCTCATAAAGTTTAACTATCACTTTATTTGGAATGTATTCTCTAACTGGGGTTTAAGAGGGAAGTCATTCCTGTTTCCTGCTTAATTGTTCATTAAGCCATTTTATGAATTGTCTCAACTTAAGAACTTGCTTTACCTTTCAAAAGATGTATCATTTCAATGCTGCTGAATTATAATGAAAATATATACACCTGGTCAGTTATTTTACCATCCCCCTTGTTAACTTTTAACAATTCGACCACTGGCTTTATGTTGACCAGCCAACATCCAAATCTGGAATAGTTCTGGTTGACACATCACACACTCCAGCTATTTTTTTCTATTGACAACTGCCTCAAGCAGCAATTAAAATTTCTGAAAGGAAAGCCTTTTTAGAATCAATAATTTTCCTGATAGAAAGTAGCAACAATACTAATATCTCACAAGAAATTTGGGAATGCAACAAAATCCCTTGGGCTTTCTATTTCAGCTTTCATTGGGTATGTTTGATATCTTGACTTCCCCTGTTGCCCCCCACTGGTGTGTGTGATAGTGGATGGCCGGTTCTGGCAACTCCACAGAAAACTTATGAAGGGTGGGATGGGTTTATAGGTCAGGGAAGGGATATGCAGTGTGTGAGAGAGGATCCCCATGGTAGTACACAAGGGGGTTGCAGGTTGATGTTGTTACGAAACCGGGTGCCGGAGTCAAACTGGTAGAGGAGGCGTTGGCCAGTGGTGGAAGTATTGAACCATTGGTGGTTTAGCGCTGTCGATGACCTTGGCCTTTAGGGCTAATGGAAGTAGAGGGCAATTTTAGGCGTGGCACACACTCTATCTCTCTCTCCCTCTCTTTCTCTGTTGCCCTCTCTATTTGTCTCTCTGACTGACCCTCCAGCTGCTCTTTCTCATGTTTACCTGCTAGCCTTAAACTATCTTTGCTAATCTATGTTCTCTTGCCCCCCTAATTTTGATCTTCTCCACTCTTTTTCACATGCCCGTAGGCCCTTGGCAGCTCAATAATCAGCCTAATGTAGCTGAATTTTATGTCTACCGTGTTGTATAGGGTCAAAGACCTCCTTTGAGGACAAAGGGTCAATACCAATGTAACGCAAATCATTCACACAAAAGGTTTTATTTCAAGAAAGTATATATTCTGGATAGATGCATTGTCCTTATCAGTACTTGCCTGATCAGTACTTGCCTGAGCCCACTTTGTCCGTACTTTAGGCTTTAGTTTTAATTAGGCGCTATTACACAACTTCTTAGAATCCCGACTTTATAATTGGATTTCGATTGGCACCTTCGAAAAAAGAGGGAAATGATCACTGTCATTGATCTTGGCTCACATTGATTAGTCAGCATAACATGAAGCGCATAATGTGATTGACTGCCCGGTAGATTGTAGACTGGTGACTGTCAGGACCACGGCAGAGACCCGCCTCCACGCACAGTGGAGAACAGAGTTCAGCCCTGTTTGTGTGTTTCGGTAGTTTTTTGGTACAGAATGGTGAAGATCTCTTATGTCGCGCCCCCTGGCTGGCGTATAACTTGCAATATAAAGAGCCAACCGTAATTTTTTTCGCAGATACTCTGGTCATGTTGTTCATTCATCATGAACTAAAAAATTATGAAATGTACTAGAATGATTGGGGGGGACTAGCAGGGTATATTCCCCCTCTCTCTATGTTTACTTACAACATATTTGGTACAGCAAAACCCTTTTTTTTTTTAATGTCATGTACCTTTATACATACTGTGTGCATTGTGTTATTGTGCTGAGGAGTCTGAATGTAGCCGTGCTGGAGGGGAGCTTCAGTTGGGAGGGCTGGGCTTCACGCTGCTGCTGAGGGAAAGGCAAAGGAAAGAGGGAAGCATGAAGGGAGCGAGAGTGGGGGAGAGGGAATGTGATACGTGGAGGGGAGGTGGCTGTCCTTTTCCTCTAGCAGTATTCTCCCGCTCTTTCTCAGGGACAGTCCTCATTATGAGCTTCAAGCAGAAACTCAAACCTGTGAGTACCTTTACCTGTGCTTTATCTCACTGTCAACATTGATTTTTGAATGGTTATTTATGAATGAAAGTTTTTTTTTCCCACCCCTTTGCCGCTGGACTGTATCTGCCTGCTCTCACCTGGTTATCCAGGTGTCTTCCTGTTTGTTTGTAAAGTATGGTTGGAGCTGTGGATGTCATAAGACCTGTTGCTAGATCGGTCACAACATATTCTTGTTACTAATTGTTGTAGTCAAGGTGCGTTTACAAAAACAGGTATGCTCCGTAGATGTTTTTCTCTAAGCTGTTAGGATTGTTGAGATATGTTGGATTTAAATTGAGCTTTTAACAAGGAGAGTGATTGTTGGAAAAAATGGAATAGGATCTAGTTTTCCTTAGTAGATTGAATTGTTAATCGACACAAAACTACTTCAGAGGCTATTGGCCTGTCATTTGTCTCAGTGAAGTGACTTGACCATTACATGCTAATTCAGTACAATTCATTGTGCGCAGAAAGTGGAGAAGGAGGACTTCCTCTGATTCAGATTGAAAAATAGGGTCATAGATTTAATCAATAGCGTGACATAGGTGGCTGCTTGCTGTTAAACTGTCTTCAAGTCATTGTCAAACGGTTACACTTGCACCACAGAGCGTTTCGGCCAACAATCCTTACTTTTGGCACTACAAATTAATTTACGTTACATTTTCGAAATCCTTTTCCATTTGTAGAAGATCTTGTTGCAGCTCTTTGAAACGTTGCACCTTTACAAACAACAATGTGCAATCTCCATGTTAAAAGATTCCATGGTGTACCTTTCTTTGCTTATGCTATGGCAGACACATTGCACCCTCCACAGGGTCCTTCTTGTTGTTGTGACGTAAGAATTCAATCTTCTGGGTCACTGCTCGTTTGTCCTCAGCATTATCTGTCAGCTGGATTATGGATGGTCTGACCCCTATAGGATCCAACAGAAGTGGGGCGCTGATCCACAAAATCCCTGGGAATGTTTTATTAATAGAATGTGCTATCTAGTTTATTTTTATATCAATGTGCATTACATTTATATGGTTACCTCTAGAATGTGTGATTGCCCTGACTGTACACTCAAAGGATGGACTTTTCTATTTGGGATAGCTATCACATACAACAAATTAATTAACAAATGTAAATCAAAGAAAATGTGTCAGCAATGTACAAAAACACACAACTTTAGACAAGGTGTACTGAGTTAAATTATTACATAACCAGTGTTCTTAGTTTGACCAGGATCCGTTGGGCATTATGGGCACCATGGTAACCAACAGTGCTATTGCAGATTGTTTTCATGATTTTTATGCAAACTTTTATGCAAAAGACTTTTGGCAGTGAAGGTTCCCTGAGCTCACATGGTGATAAGGTTTGTGTTGTCTTTCACCACACTGTACACTTGCTCAGGGTTTTTCGTGGCTCAAAATGTGGTGGAGGTGGTACCATCCTGGACACGTGCGCATGCGTGCACATGTATTGTGCCTATAACTGGCTCAAGCAAACACTTATAAGCAACGTATTTTTGGAAGTTAATGATTACACTATGAGACACACTTTGAGAAATAGTTGGCCTTAAAAGACCAAATTTGGTGGCATCTGGCACATTCTATTGCCACTATTTGATCATATACAATTATCTTAATTAGTGCATATTTTAATGAGTTTGCCTATCCGATTGCAAACATGTAGTGAATTATTGTAAAGGAGAAGTAGGCTTCTTGGACGCAGCTCAATTCATATTTAAAACCACACCATTGGTCAGAACTTTTGTAATAAATAATCATTGGACCTTAGCCTATTTATTAAGACCTTCAAAAAGGTTTATAAAGCTTAGGTAAAGGTTTTAAATAAAGTTAATAAAATAAACTTGTTGCTAATCTTGGCTGATCATCAGCTATGATAGCATAGGCTACTATAGTTAGCTAGCTTATTAACACTGATTTTGTAGCTAGCAAACTTATGCATATTTTACAGTTTCATACGCTTAATTATTATCAACAACAAAATTGACGATCAATTCGGAAACCAGTAAACAATCAGCAATTTCACATGGGCTTAATTAGTTACATCTCCAAATGAATCCATTCCGCTTTCATTGCTTGAGAATAGCCACCACTGAAAATCCATACCAGGTTTTGCACATTACCTTGCAGTGAAAGTTGGCTCTCTTCAAGGCAACCGACAGTCAGGCCAGCTCCCCTCCAGTATGACTTGACTAAGCTTAGTTATGATAGGCAGGTCAAACCCGTTTTCAAGTTTTTTTTAGTGATTAAACAGTGAAATGTTCAGATTTTTTGTCACATGGTTAACCATTGTTTATAATAGAGCAACGTTATCGACTAACATTAGCTATCATCATGCATTGGTTTAATGTTATTGGGCACACATGTAGACTACACATATACCGAATCGCAACTTGTTAATCAAAAGACAAAACATTATTTATTAAACTAGCCACGCTGATGGAAAGCTTGAATGCTTTATTATGATATAGGCCTGGATCTTTTATGTGCGCAAAACAGCTTGGAATGCTCTTGTGTTTGAGGACTCTGGCATCAAACACAACCACAACTAGTCCCTTCTTTAGCCTACATTAACGTTTAGGCCAACACTGTCCTCAAACTAGTGAAAGGCAAAGCAGTTCTTTTCAGTGTACTGAATCATTAGAATCAGTTCACCAAAAAGATTAGTTCATTGATAGACAGTCACTCAAGCCCGCTCCTCTCTCTCTCCCTCCCTCTAATGTCTTGAAGTCTCGAAGTAGGAAGTAGTAGGGTACCAAATATTGCAATTTACCAAGAGAGCTCAACTGAACTGAAAAATGAACGGATAGTTTCAGGAAGTGATTCAGTTCAGTTCGTTCACCCAAAAGATTCGTTAAAAATGAATGGATCGATCGTGAACCTCACATCACTACCTCAAACATATGAGCTTCCTAGCGGACATGCCATCATAATCTGCAGCTTTTTTTCCTCCAAATAACAAGTCAAAAGAGCAGGCAAACCAAGAAGAGCATTTTATTTTCACACCAAACTACCACATTGGCAACGGCGCAATGTTGCAATTGCAGTTACAAATGACAGAAATCCACCAACTGTAATGCTTGTAAGACAATAGTGTTTTCTATTATGACACTCTTTCGAGTTTTGTCGAAAGCTGGAGGCGGCACGAAATTTGACAGAGGCGGCCGCCTGGTAATTCTCTATGAAGGAAAAACCCTGCTTGCTTACTTCACACTGTAGGTGACAATAGTTTGCGCGACAGAGACGAGCCAGAGACCGTGCCAGAGACAAGCACTTTGTTTTCCGCCACTACCACAGCGTCAACATCTCACAATATTTAATCCCCATCCCTATCCCCAAATCACACACACACACACACACACACACACACACACACACACACACACACACACACACACACACACACAATTTCTTGGAAAAGTGGTAACAAAGATCTGCCAAAACCATGCCTCTCTACATTTGACCTGTGGTTCTGAGGGTAAATTGGACACCTACAAAGCTCTGCCATTGGCTGGAGTAGCGGCATGAATAGGGGGTCACATGATGTAGTAGATATGTGTCATACGGGGGACAACCAGGCAGGGCCCCCTTCAACCAGTCTGCTAGTCAGACAGTCAGTCCATTAGGGCTGGATTCATTGTGTATAATCACAGTAAGCTGGCCATGATGGGACCAAGGGAGAGGGAAAAGTCTTGCCTCTTGAGCCTCTGCTGCTGTGGCTCCTACCAGGATAACCAGGAGGACCTTGACATGGAGGCACTGATAGTCGCACCGGTCAGTAGCTGAAACCCACAGCGGACAGTCAATACAGGCATTGTAGCTATTATGGTTATACGTTATGGCAGTGTTGTCGTCACTGTGATTAGTAAATCATTCTGTCGTCAGTCTCACTGTTAGATATTTCATGATTTATCTATTACTTTGACATGGTGAAAATACTGTAGCTGTGTTTATGATTCCCTGGCTACTACACAATGTGATTATAGACTGTAATAAATAGGTCAAGTCATGTGATAGTAATGACATGTAATTGTAATGTCTTGCCGGTATTTATGCAGAATTATTTTAAGATAGCTATTGCTTCCTCAAAGAAAACAAACAGTGTTCACTATAGCTTGATCCACAGCCGAACCAACCATACTACACAGCTGGACACCACATACTCTAGCTCGGTAGACTTTGTTTTAACACTAATTGATTAGTAGCTGTGTTTGGGCAGCTAATGGGGCTATTTTTAGAGCGAATAGACATGATAATGGGCATGTGTGGTATGGTGATACCCGATGGTGTGAAACTGGTGGTTACACTCTGGCGTTAATCGTTGGATACAGGGTCAGGTATTGGTATTGTTTCTTAGGTCTGGATGGGTCCTTCTCGTTATGTCTTTTTGGAGCCTGTATTCTGTCCTGTCTTGTTCTACCAGTCCGCAGCAGTGGCCATGACACGCACCCTCAGCACTACTTATTGTCTTAGCGGAGATTCTGTCCATACCAGGTGTAACCCTGTCTGTGTCCTTTCCCCTGCTTAGGTGCTATCCCTGGGAGCCGACGTCCTGCCTGAGTACAAGCTCCAGGCACCCCGCATCCACAGATGGACAGTGCTCCACTATAGCCCCTTCAAGGCCATGTGGGACTGGCTCATCCTGCTGCTGGTCATCTACACGGCGGTCTTCACGCCTTACTCGGCCGCCTTCCTCCTCAACGAGGTGGAGGACGAGCGGCGGCGCACCTGCGGCTACACGTGCAACCCGCTCAACGTGGTGGACCTGGTGGTGGACGTCATGTTCATAGTGGACATCCTCATCAACTTCCGCACCACCTATGTCAACCACAACGACGAGGTGGTGAGCCACCCGGGCCGCATAGCCCAACACTACTTCAAGGGCTGGTTCCTCATCGACATAGTGGCCGCCATCCCCTTTGACCTGCTCATATTCCGCTCCGGTTCCGATGAGGTGAGGGAGAGGGAAGAGGTTGCGTGGGGGATGAAGCTTTTGACAAAAACTTTTAAGCCCTACTAAATCGTATGTAACCATCAATACATGTTTATAGGTGGCTGACATTATTAAAATGTTGCAGCAATAGTAAGTACAGCTTTGTTACACAGATATGACCATCACCATCTTCCTCCCCCCAGCCTCAAACCACCACCCTGATCGGCCTGCTCAAGACGGCTCGTCTGCTGAGGCTGGTGCGCGTGGCCAGAAAGCTGGACCGCTACTCTGAGTATGGCGCTGCCGTGCTCTTTCTCCTCATGTGTACCTTCGCCCTCATCGCCCACTGGCTGGCGTGCATCTGGTACGCAATTGGCAACGTGGAGCGCACGAGCTCCCTGCGCATCGGCGGCATGAAGATTGGCTGGTTGGACAACTTGGCCGACCAGATTGGCAAGCCCTACAACGAGACCGATGCGGGCTCGGGCCCCTCCAACAAAGACAAGTATGTCACCGCCCTCTACTTCACCTTCAGCAGTCTGACCAGCGTGGGCTTCGGCAATGTGTCCCCCAACACCAACCCAGAGAAGATCTTCTCCATCTGTGTCATGCTCATTGGCTGTGAGTATGTAACTTTGCGTGGATGTGTTTGTATGAATCACTCTGTGTCGTATGTACTACTCTCATTTTGAAGCCCCTAACATGTTTCTCTCTCTCTGCTGTCTTTTGTAGCCCTGATGTATGCTAGTATCTTTGGCAATGTGTCGGCCATCATCCAGAGGCTTTACTCAGGGACAGCGCGCTACCACACCCAGATGCTGCGGGTGAAGGAGTTCATCCGCTTCCACCAGATCCCTGGGGGCCTGCGACAGAGGCTGGAGGAGTACTTCCAGCACGCCTGGTCCTACACCAACGGTATCGACATGAACGCTGTAAGACATCCTCTGAGTATATTCACTGAGTATTCATCTATTGACAAGTAAAAAAAAACACACATTCACTGACTCACCCATTCGCTCTCCACTCACTCAGTCACTCACTCTCTCACTCACTGACTCACTCACAAACGTATATACTCACTCACTCACTCACTCAGTCTTCTGTCATGTGACTGGGAAACCCAGAAGTGGTATTGTGCCTCATGTCCTATTTGTTAGGGAATCTATCTTTGTGGTTAAAGAGAAGAGAAAGCCATGGGCCTCTCCCAACCATGGAATGTGATGTAGCAGATAGCACAGAGCACGCCTGTCAATTCAATCTGTACTGAGTTAATCACTAAGAGCCACTGCGAGTCTGTTTGATTGTGTGTGTGTGTGTGTGTGTGTGTGTGTGTGTGTGTGTGTGTTAGTCACCTGTCAATACAATCTGACAAGTTTCTTTCCTGCCTCCAACATTCTTCTCTTTAATGTTGCTCTTTTCATGCGCACCTTTGTTCTCTCTTTCTCTCTTCTTTTTTTTTCCGCAATTTCTCATCATCTAAATCCTTCCCTCTATTTTCTCTCTCCTTCCCTCTGTAGGTGTTGAAAGGTTTTCCTGAGTGTCTGCAGGCTGACATCTGCCTCCACCTGAACCGGAGCCTGCTCCAGAACTGCAAGGCCTTCCGCGGGGCCAACAAGGGCTGCCTGCGGGCACTGGCCATGCGCTTCAAGAACACCCACGCTCCCCCGGGGGACACGCTGGTCCACAGCGGGGACGTCCTCACTGCCCTGTACTTCATCTCCCGAGGCTCCATCGAGATCCTCCGGGACGACGTGGTGGTGGCCATACTGGGTGAGCTCATACAACAGGCAAGGGGGAGGCCAACCTTGTTCACTGCTCCCTACCTCTCTGCACTTTAACGGTTCAAGTTGTGTGTCCGTGTATATGTATCTCTCTGCTCTTCCTCTCGCCTTATTTAAAAAAAGAAAAAAACAGGCCGTGTGTCTGTGGGGTGTGCACTGTCTAACCAGAGGTGTTTGGGTACAGCTCCACTTGTTATTCACACACCATTGATTACCAATAAGTCAAATGCTCAGAAACATGTTCTCTGTGGGTCTCGATTAAATATTTTTTTTATTTACTGCGTTGACTATGTACATTTAAGATTAAATATAATAAAAAAAATTACAGCCTTTGTAATGACCTTGTCTACTTAAATAGTATGAGACGTCAACTGTAGGGTAAATGGGCTTATAGACTACACTTGTTTTGGTGTTTAATAGACATATTATAGATTATCAATGAATTCATAAATTAATATTGGAATCGATCAACTTGATTGAGTCAGATAAACAATTTAAACGAGGTACCACCACTAATTTTGCTTTATAAGCTTTATTAGCAAGACTTAGTGGGAACCTTAGGTTAACATATTTTACTATTAACGTATCGAAAATTTAGCAAGGTTAACTGTCAATCTCAATTCTGAAGTGTTGTCAATTCTAAGTTATGTGAAAAAGGCTGATCTCATACACAAGGACACAAGTTATTGCAAACTAATCATTATTCCTAGTCTAAACCAAGTAAATACCAGAATATACAATGAATATATACATTTAATACACTTGAGGTGATATAGGAATGGTTTTATTAAGGCATGAACGGGATATGACTTATCGATGTGGCAGCATGCAAATGGTTACACTAATTTGGTAAGTGAGGTCTCAGGAGGTGTACTAACTAAACAACACAACACTTTAAGAAAGTTATGGTATGTTAACTAATACAGTGTTCTTTGTTGGTAGCATGCCTGTCTGATACATGCGCGTTGTAGGATATTTTAGAAGTTCTTTGGTTGGAAAAGAGGCCTGTACGAAACAAGAACTTAAGAAGAATATAAATTTGATAAAGAGGGGCCTTAGCCCTTTTCTGGATGAGCTCTCCAAAGAGGAAGAGGAAAAAAAAGAAACATTTATTCCAAAGGGGTGATTGAATAACAGGTAAATAAAACAAAGCCAAATTGGAACAACATTATAACAACCAACCCTGTCTGTCCTGGCCTCTGCAGGTAAGAATGACATCTTCGGTGAGCCCATCAGTCTGTATGGGCGGCCAGGAAAGTCCAGTGCGGACGTCAGGGCGCTGACCTATTGTGACCTTCACAAGATTCTAAGGGAGGACTTACTGGAGGTGCTGGACATGTACCCGGACTTCTCGGATAACTTCTGGAGCAACCTGGAGATCACCTTTAACTTGAGAGATGTGAGTCAAACGTTTCAACCTTTTCTTTAACAGACTTTGGCTAAAAACTCTTGATGACATACTGTATGTGCATTGTGTGCGTTGTGGATTTACTGAAGCTAATGTGTATCAGGTAGATAGAATTAACCAGAGAACCCCCAGTGAGAACTCTGAGTGTGGCTACCGGCGGCCCAGGCGGCGACGTAACTCCCTGCACAGACGCAACCGCCCAGGTACTCTTTTATTTTATGCACTTATGTTTGTGTGTGTTTCAACTCAGAAGCTTCTTCCAATAAATGAATGGACTGAAATTAGAATTTTGGAGACATTGAACCGTCCACTTTGTGTAGATGGCATGGACCGGGAGCACTCGTACCCCGATCAGACGTGTCCAATGGGGAACTACCGGGGCCCTACCACCACCTCCCATTGGGATGGCCTCTGTAGCAGTGCCAGTTTGTGCTCTCAGTCCAGCGATGAGGAGATGAAGCCCCTGGGTGACATCAAGGGAGAGCTGTATCCCCCCAGGGGCGATGCACGTGACTACCCCCCAGCTGTGTTTAGCCTGCTGCCCTCCGGTGGCCCCTCAGCAGGCATATGTCAGCCGCTGGACAGAGGCCATACATATTCAGGTAAATAATCATGCGGGACTGGGTCTCTGCATGACATTATATTCTTTATTATTAATAATTAATTATTATTATTCAATATCCAACAGCGGCGCCCATCAACGTGCCAGGGTTGTACGGCTACTGGCCTGATCGCCGGACCAGCCACTTTTCAGAGAGCCAGCGCCGCACGTCTTCAGTGAGGGTCACCTATCACCCTCCACCCTGCGCAGAGGACCGGCCCAGCGAGCTGGAGTCCAGGCTGGAGTTGCTGCAGTCCCAGCTCAACCGGTACGTGCACGCGTCTGTCTGTGTCAACGCGTGTCTGCAAAAATGTAAATGCTCCCTTGATTAGGTTTGTAAAAACATATTCATAATTTATTTACCCATTCTTCTTCCTCCTGTCTTCCTCATTCCCCCCTGACGGTTCCCAGACTGGAGACTCGTATGACGGCAGACATTAATGTGATACTGCAGCTGCTCCAGAGACAGATGGCCCCGGTGCCTCCCGCCTACAGCGCTGTGTCCCCCAGCCCACACCCGCCCCACCCCACCACACTGTATGGCACCGCAGCCCCTGTCATCCACACTGTCCCTCCTGTCCCACCAGTGCAGATTGACAGCCCAGCTTCCCTGCAGGTCCATACTGTTACCTAATTTACCGGTTGTATGACTTTGTAAAACACTTTGTCTAACAGAAAACATTGGTTTATCGCAAGAAACTAAATGATTGGGAGATGTATAATATTGAAACTCAATTCTCAATCTCTGCTTTCGCGCCCTCTCCCTGTGCAGAGTCCCGACTCCGACTTCAAGCACAGGTCCAAGGACTCGCTGTCCAGTGGAATCCACCTGACTGTGGCCTTTAGTGACACCATGTCTATGTCTCCGGAGATGGATCCTCCCTCTATGCCCACTGCAGACCTCGACCCTCCACAGTTCCTGTGCCCGGCCCTGGGACTCCCTGGACTGCTGAGTGGCAGCCACCGCTTCCCCTCCCTCCCTGAAAACCTGCAGACCCTCGCACAGAGTCAGGAGCTCCAGAGGCATGTCTCCAACCCTGTCCTACCAGGCAGCTAGAACCATGCCACCGCACCAAGTCCAAACGTGGATCATCTTAGATCATTGCACCCTAACACTGTCACTACAGGCGGCCAGCCATACCGTGGTGTACTCTGTTCACCACTCTAACTCATCCCCCTCCTCTCTCTCCTCCATTGCCTTCTTCCCAGCCCCCAGACTTTTAAGATGCTGCTGAGGAATGGGGGGTTGCCTTTCATATAGACTCACATGAGATCATTCTGACAAGCCAGCTCAGTTTTAGGCTGCAACCTCGTCTCCATTTCCAGGTCTTAGGTGGTGGTGAGATGAGCCCAGGTCCCTCAAAGGTTTGGCTGACAATGACTACACAAACCACCAGTATCACTTGGTCCTAAGATTTAAGTGTCAAAAGGGTATCGGCTTCATCCCTCACATATTTTACCCAATGAGCAATGATCATGTCAACTAACTATTAAGTGAAGAGTTTGTCTGACTGTGTGTCTATATGTCAAAAACACACTGTAGCCGATTTTATGTGGAATTGAATATTTCCCCAGTGTAAAATAAACATGATACAAAGTAAGTGTCTAAAGGCAATGATCATGCTCAAATCAGTGCTATGTAAAGAATCGAGCAAAGTAAAAGATTTGAATAATAATAGCCCTTGGTAAGCAATTTAAAGAGTTTTTATTGGGTATTGCGGCTTTGCTTGGCTCTTTGTACTTATGAGTTTCTGTTTTATCACACGTAATAATTTAACAGCAAGGATGCTTCTTCTATTGTTCAGATGCACAATATTTGTTATATTAATGTCTACCCTGGTGCATATTTAACAGTACCCAGTGAATAGCCTTCCTATTGTTCAATAACTCAAGGTGCAGACATTGTTAGACGTCTACCCGAGTTGAAAGCGATGGATGGTAACTGTCAATCATTATTGGTACTGGGATACAGATTTTCTGGCAGCCTTTCCAGTACCAAAAGGTTTGTATCAATCCCCAAGTAAACTTCTTTTCGAACCTTGACAATTGTGTGAAGGCCAATTAAAGCACAAATATAACTATTATTAATTATATATTTTTCTGATTAAAGATAATTTACAACAGATATCTGTTGCCTGAAATTCAAAATGTGTTTTGTGTTGGTAGATAATGTAACTAGTTTTAGATGTCATTTGGATTTATAGACTCATACAACCTATAATTAAAGAGAAAACAAAGCAGCTCAAAATAACACAGATTTTCATAGAACATAAAGAAATACCACTTCTTTATAGCCAAAATTCAGCTGTAGAAACTTTTATTAAAATACCTACTAGACCTTCAAGGTCAGGATTAATATCTTAGCATTGTTGACACGATTTTTTTGGTCCAGCCATTGCCAGTTATTATCGATTAACTATCATTATAACCACAACAATTAAAATCCTTCATGATAATCAAAGAGCTGGCTAGTTTGAAAAGAGCATACTCATACAAGTCTGAATTTAGGTTTAAGTAAACAAATGACAATAAATAATAGAGGTCCAAACAGAGTAATAGTGCACATTTCTGTACAGAGTCTAGCTTATATGCACGACAACAAGTAAGGGATGCAAAGTACAAAACCCTCCTTTGGTCAGAGGGCAGAGTACATATTAGCTGTAAACCAGGATGCATTGGAGGACAGAACACTTCAAATATCACGAGTTTGCTCATTTTAAAATCCATATGAGGGAGAGCTGTGCAAGGCAGTCCTACTCACAAAAAAGTAGCTTCCTCCGCAGCCAATCATCAGTAGCTTTAAACACGGAGAATCTCTAGACAGTTATTGTAGGATATGGCGATCCAATCAGGTTGAGTAGAGGCCCATTGGACGTTGTTGATCTCCCCCTCAGCTGTATAGGCCAAAATGGGGTCCTCAATGGCCCGGGGCATTTGCTGTATGTCCCATATTAGGGCCTGGTGGTCATCCGCTGTGTGCAAAAGACAGATTAGACACTTTGGAGCTAAACCATCTGCTGATAGGTTAGGGGGAGTTTTGGTGACAGGTTTATATTCAAATATAAGTAAACTAAGCCTTACATGCAGTACAGATATGACAGGAAGAGTGGGGAGCCCAGCCAATGCCATTGACACTGGCACGATGGTTGTTGAGACGAGCCACGGGTGTGCAAGGCACGCGCACATCTAAGATCACCACCTAGGATGCGGCAAGACAAATAGGGAGAGAATAAAAGAATGCTAATAACTTTAAGGTAAACAGTAGGGCCTTTAGTAGGGCAATTAGTATAAAGTTAAAAGAATAAGAATAGCAGTCCATGACTGACCTCCATGCCGTCCATTGCCATTGTAGCCAGGTAATTGGGGTCTTGTTTGTTCCAGCAAAGCCGGAGCAGTGGGTGATGCTGGGGGTCTTCATAAATGATGGTACTGTGTTCGAGGTGACGGAGATCAAACATGCGGACCGAACCGTCTGCTCCGACCGAAGCAAACATGTCTCGGCCACCGCCTGCCCGGCTAAAGGCTATGTCATAAACCTGCAGGCAATAAGAGTGAGAGCCCTCACAACCATGTGCACCTCCACTTACCAATAGACATATAATATCATATGTTAATGTGTTTGATAATCTTAAATAAAAAACTAGGCTCTGTAACACCTAGACACACACCTCTTTGTCATGAGCAATAAGCTGGGTCTTGACATGACCTGAAACAAGGTTGACCCGGCCTAACACTTGTCCAGTTTCCAAACCCCAGATAGTGCAGGTTGTGTCAATGCTGGATGTTCCTATAAAGAATACCACACTGTTTATTATCAATTAGAAGTGCTGATTGATACATCAAATAATACATTTGCTTAATTAATAGTCAAAAAATATTCTAATAAAAGCCTGAACACTCTCACCCAGTAGATTGGGATCAACTTCATTCCAATCAAAAGAAGTGAGCGGAGCACAGAAATCGGAGTTCTTGTTATTATTTAACAGGCATTCTAGACGCGTCTCTGTGTCACCGACCTGACAGGAGCAAGGTATGAACTAAATTGTCAATAGACCACGTACATTTTAGATAAACAGCACCTTGGGTGAAAATCTGAAGTATGATGTATGATGCATTGCTAATATGTGATGTTTCATACCCTCCAAATTCTCAGGTAGTCTCCACTAGTGGCCAGCAGGTCTGGGTAGACACCTTTACTGTCAGGGATCCACATAATCTTGGTTGTAGGATAAGGGTGGTCGAATGTGTTCCTGCTAATGAACTCTGAACTCTCCTCTTCCAGACCTACCACCTGCACCTACGTGCAGCAGGAAAAAAATACTAAATAAGTTAAACCATTGATGTTTCATAGTGAAAATTAAAATAATCTAAAGTTAGTAGATTACACATGGATACAAATGTCATAAAATATTCTGTGAAACGAGGTGACCGCTGCAGTGAATGTACATGTGTTCATGTGTATAATCCAACAGCGATCTGCAGTTACACCAATACAAAGTTTTGAACCAATACCTTATTGTTGTACTCTTCCACAAAACTTCCAAGAGCAAGTCGAAAGCGCTTGTCTGGACGAACGCTCCAATTCATTGCGTACACAGTCCACGGCGCCTCGTATTTGTAGATCTCTTTTCGTTTACCGTGCAAAGACATTTTCAATTGTTGGGTTCAAGTACTCTCGTCAGTAAGCAGGTTGCCTACTTCTTATGCTAAAGAGATCTGTAAATAACAGTTGTATCAAGTGCAATCGGGCAAATAGAATAACTGCAACCGTAAGATCCTTTAGGATTTCAAAACAATTCAAAAATCACAAAACTGATGTGCACAAATAACAACCGTTTCTATTCTGGGGCTCGCTATACAACATCCGTTGCGGCCTCAATTCGAGACTGTGATGTTCGAAGATGCAATAATAACGAAATGCTATTCAAACGTTTCGCGACTAATAAAATAGCAAGTATATTGTCTTTCTTTTTTTCTTTTTTTTTGTATACTTAGGTGTGATCGGGCTGCTCGAATCTGTCTATTTCGAGAACGCTGTCAAGCTTCCGGTCAAATTGTATTTTCAAAACACAAGCACGTCCTCGATATTACTTATAGCTATAAATAACTGTACCCGTTATCACGTAGCCTACGATAGGCTACTGGAACCAAATGAGCTAAACTCTGAATCACATTGACGCACGGTTGCTGGAGTTAATCAGAAGATTTTGTGTTTTTAAGTGACAAATTTCGTTTTACAGACCATGGCGGTTTGAACAATTTGATGTTCTTCATTGGTCGGGCCTTTTATCGGCATTTAATAACACGCACAGTAATGGGGGTTTGGATGAAAAAAAAATTGTGCCCCTGGTTTAGTCAAATTATCACGTTCTTATCATGCTAATTCCATGACTAGAATATCTTGGTTGTTTTTCATGTTAATGTTCGCTCTATTTTTGTGCACTTGCATGCTCCTGATAGCTCAAAGCTTAATCCACAATTGACCGGTTTTGCTGTAAGCTTTTATTCTGAACGTAAAATACCCAAACCGGACATTAGCTAGGTTTCTGGGGCTGCTTCCGAATTCTTTATTTGACTTAGGAACCTTCCTAACCTTAGTGAAATGGCCGGGAAGTAGCTAAGTGGCACCCATGATAAGAGCTTTTTTATTATTATTATTTCACAAGAAAAGCCATGATAAGAACCGATTAGAGTAGATAAATAGATTGGTGGTATGCAGTTCGACTCTTTTTAATAATTCAATTCATTCGATTCAGTTCATGTAAATTAATCGAACTATTTCGAACTATTTGAGTCTTTTCCTCAAATCAGTTTTTTTACCACTTCTGCCAAGCGCAAGTGATTATTTGTCATTTGTTTGGGTATTTTTTGTAAACTCTCTGCTTATTTAATAACAAATTCAGTGTTTATCCAGAGTCGAGAAATTACAGTATAAAAAAGCTTCAACGGTCAAATGCATCTCAGATTTTGATGCAAGGAAAAGTACCTCTATTAATGCCTCATTACATTTAACCTCTAATATCTATAAAAAAATAGAAGATCTCTCAGTAAAAGCCCATATTTTCATTTTCTAGAGAACCTCAGCTAACAGAATGTGCAGAGTTCATACTTAGATTTGAGCAATTGTATTTTGGGCTGAGGTTCAAAGGTCACATGTGTCTCAAAGTCTGTAGAACTGAGTCATTTCGTTGTTCAGGCCTCATTGCATTAAACCTATTATATCAGTATGAAAAATAGAAGATGTCTCAGTAAAACCATATACTTTCCTTTTCTGGAGAACCTCAGCTAACAGAATTGCAGAGTTTATACTTAGATTTGCGCAATTGTATGTTTGGCTGAGGTTCAAAGGTCACACGTGTCTGAAAGTCTGTAGAACTGAGTCATTTCTTTGTTAAGGCCTCATTGCGTTAAACCTATGAGTTTTGCCTGAAATGTCATTAAAACTTACATTTATTTATTTATTACTTATTTTATCTACATGCTGGGCATGGCAACATCCCCATGCATTCCTTGTGGAATTTCCTTTGACATGTTACATTGTATCTGTAAAATAAATTATAATAAATTATTAATGAACAAACCACATTTAGTTTAACCACCTCATCATTGAGCCCAATCGAGGCATAAACCATCTAGGTCATCTACCGAAATTTGAGACAAATCAAATGTGGTCATTTTTATATTACATTTAACTATGAATGTGGGTTATTGCACTAATTCATTTATATTGTTTAAAACTATGCCCATCATTACCCCAACCCTACCTGAGTCTTGCAAGAGTTTCAAAGCTATGTTTCTTTAAATGTAAGTGACCTACCAGAATCTCTTCGGCATACTGTAAAATGTCAGGGTCATCATCAGTCAATGTTTGCTTCACTCATTACGCTAAGTTCTTTTGAGTGTTTACACCATAACTAAATGTAAAAATAACAACTTTATAGAAGTATACCTTTAGGGCATATACACCACATGATGTCCCATCCTTTTGGAATTGTCAGGACTTGCAGGTGAAGGATGGACCAAAATGCAGGTTGCAGGAGCCAAAAGCATTTTAATAACAGAAAAATCCAGGAGCAAAGGAACACGGGGAAACCGCAAAACCGTATTCAACACAATGAAGAAGCATGGAACTCAATTAAAGCAGGCATTAAATACAAAAAGCAGGGCAAACCAAAAACCAATTAGAACCAGGGAAACCTAAACGAGATAACGGGGGTGTAAGGGCCAAATTTGGGTATCCTAGCGGATGTTCCAGTCTGAGCTGTTGTTCAGATGTGAAGTAATGTTTTGAGTTGAGGCCAGAGCACCAAAGAGATAACATGTGCATCTCTGAGACACTGAAGGCTAGTGTTGTCTTTTTGTAGCCATCACAATACGATTTGGCATAGGTGTCCTTTTTAATACTGGGAAATAACACGTGTTCCTCCCTCGACCAATGAATGATTTGTTTAGTTTAGACCGATATACTCGTTTTCCACCTTGTCACCAAATCAGAACTTACTATGTTGTTGGAATGAACTCACTGTAGTAATTTCTCTGTCTACAGAATTCCTCTCTTTAGTCATGAATAAAATTGTACTTTGATTGCTGCACAGATTCTCACCTCCTTTATTTGAGAAATGACTCAGTTCTACAGACTGTGTGACACATGTGACCTTTGAACCTTTGATCTAAGAATGAACTCTCCACATTCTGTTAGATACAACTTTTATTTTGAAGGCAAAACTCCGATTTCGGCATCTCGTCTGAAGACGTCACACCACTAATGTGACTAACGTCGCTGAGTTCACGCTACTAGAATTCTGGGTACAGCTACTGAGTGCTGTCACAACAAACGTAAACCGGAAAGACCTAAATGAAAAAAACCTGTGTCAACGTATTCGAGAAAGGATTGCATTAGCCCTCGCCAGGTAGCTATATTGCCAAAGATTTAACAAAGCATTTAAACTTCATTCATGTATTAATGTAAAAATGAAAGATTTTGGCTCTGCTCACAAGAAATCAGGAATCGGTTTTCATTAACTTGTTGGCTATACAACTCTGTTCGTTTCGATAAACTATTCACACAGCAGCTAGCTAGCTAGTCAGTTGAACCTCGTAGTAATCTCTAGTCTAGTTAGCTTGCCAACGTGAGGCTTGCTTCATTTACGTTAGGCTAAATATTGGGGGATGGGAAAAGTGGTTTAGGGGTTTGCAACATTAGCTAGTCAATGTTAGCTCGCGTAACGTTAGCTGACAGGTTAACTTATTTCTTATTATTGTATCAACCTCGTCATGTGTCAGTCGACCATGTCATACTTGACTGAGTTTAATTATCAATAGCTACCTACATTATTTTTACAACATGACCAGGCTGATCAGGGACTGCGTAGTTAAACCAAGTGTATGTCTAATATTGCGTCGTTTTGAATTAACACTTCACGATGAAGAGTTTAATATTTGCCTTGGTAGAAAATACACCCATATCTAGCATATATCCGATTGTGAGCGAGGTAGTGATAGTTTGCTATAGCGGTTCAGAATAATGACGATACGTTTTCAATCAACGTCACCTTTCTGGAAATAGTTTATTTGAAGTGAACTTCGATCAAATCTTTTTGCATGTCTGTTGAGTCAAGTAAAAACGTTTGGCTAAAGATGAGTCAATAGCCTTCTCCTCAAAGTTGGAAAACGTGAGAAACAAAATCCTCATGTCCCATTGATCTCAAGAAATTGTGTCACCCACACCTTTTATATGTTAGTTAAGCTGGACGATTTGCAAAACTTTACTACAACTAGAGATTTTCGGGAAAATGCGATGTGATTGTTTTGCACAGCGGGGATCATGCGGACACCGGCCTC
>CM030183.1:12010422-12210617 GCA_017639675.1 Aplochiton taeniatus | reverse complement strand
TGCCCTTCAAAGGACATTTACCCCTTGCCCCAACTTCCAAAGCAACACATGATAACCCCTGGAGATTATATCACCCTCCAACCAGACCTACTGTCTGAGGGTCCTTTGTCTTTACTTACAGGAACTTCTACTTCAAACAGTACTGGTCCAACAGTACAAACTTGGTAATTTCTACGTTGTTGTGAGGCCATTAAATACCCAATCTCAGGATACACCCGGTTTCTCAGGCATTCCAAGAACAGTTAAACAAATGGTTAAGGCTTTAGCCCTTACTCTCTCATTATGGTTCTAACATAAATGTTATGCACTTTTAGGCCAAAATATACCATAGGGGGTTGATTCGTGCCAGCACACAGGCACGCACGCACGCAAGCGTGTCAAACGTGCGTGTTGATTGCGTGTGCACAAGCGCCTGCATCAAGCCAACGCCTAACGAATGTACGTGTTAATGACGCCTGCAAGAGGACGTGTAGGTCAGTGGTAAAGCTAGTGTGACAGCTGACGCTAACGTTAGTGGCGGAACATTGATGCTAGTCAGGGTGACAGGGTGGGGTTACTTGTTGCATATAAGAAAGCCGTATGTTGTGTTTGAAAGTTAAATGCCATTTCAAATGGAAATGTATTGCGCTGTAAAGGGAAGATACAGTTTATTCTGGGTGATCTTTCTATGTAGATCTAAGGCAAATTAAGGAATATGAAACCTTTTGTGTGTTTTTTCAGTTGGTTTTTGGAGTAAAGGAGAAAAACAGTCTTTGTAATTCACAGCAGTTCTACGAACCTGTTTAACATTGTTGTTTTGTTAATGTTTAACAGTGTTCAACAGAGAATAAGCCACGACTTTAAATATATCACACACCTTGATTGACTTTCTTGTGGGTGCAACATATTGTGCGAGAATATCGGGGACAGAAAATAAATACTTCGTGGAAAATTCTAGGTCATGTTTGTATTATTTTCATTAAGATATACGGGGAGAGATCGTATGGCGCATAACAGCGCACAGTAGCTGGTTGAACAATTGATTTACAATTTTGCAATTGTGGCAAGACAATAGATTGATAGAAAGAATAAATCAATGAATATGTCTCTAATTTTGAGACAATGAACACTGACGCTATCAAATTCTACACTACAAAGAACAAAAATATACTGGTATGTTAGAAAGGGAAGTTAATGAGGGTGATTGCCAACGAAGTATGGCTTGGTATATTCCATGTCGTACAACCCCCGTACAAAAAAATGTCACCACCAACATGTTTGAAGGACTTGGACATGCAGTCACTTCAGTCATTACAAAATGCTATGGCTTAGGCTATATTAAACAGACTAATGTCGATTTTACTTTCACATCCTTTAATGTTGGCGTGCTGCTATCTATAGCGTCTCGGTGTCTTTTTTATAATTGAGTTAAAGTTAGCGATCAAAGTCAACATGCAAAAGAAGAATTAGGCATACCACTAGAACCAATGTATGAAACCAATTGCTGGAGCAGCTGTGATTGCTATAAATAGTGCGATAAAAGACAGCTTAACGATCTGCTTTTATTACAATCTTTTTCTCTAACAGTTTCGCTGAAACCTGCGTTACGTTGCACAACCTATGTGCACGTTGCAGGAAGGTTGCGAGTGTCACAATTTTTCTGTCATAGGTATTACAATTAAGTATATGGTTTGAGTTAATGTTGTAGTGCCTTGTTGTAACTTCATTAAATGTTAGTTGATAAGGAAGCATATTTGTGCTAAGGTTGCAGAGTTACGTAACAGTAACCTTGAACTGTTACGTTGTGGCAACGTTGCACTAACGTAACAGGGTAAGGACATTTTTATTAATGTTGCGCTAAGGTTGCAGAGTTAAGTAACAGCAACCTCACACTGTTACGTTGTAGCAACGTTTCATTAATGTAACAGGGTAGGCGTTTTTATTAATGTGCCAAGGTTGCAGAGTTAAATCACAGTAACCTCACAGTTTTAACTTCATTAAATTGCGATGTTAAGGAAGCATGTGCTAAGGTTTCAGAGTTACGTAACAGTAACCTCACACTGTTACGTTGTGGCAACGTGGCATTAACGTAACAGGGTAAGGACATTTTAATTAAGGTCTGCAAAGGTTGCAAGGTTACGTAACAGTAACCTCACACTGTTACGTTGTGTAAACGTTTCATTATGTAACAGGGTGGGTGTTTTTATTAATGTGCCAAGGTTGCAGAGTTAAATCACAGTGACTTAAATGCAAATTAATGTTTTTTTTTATTATTATAATCTGGAATCAAAATTATATCTGTAATGATAAGGTTTTTTTAACAATTATAATTGTTATAATATTCAGCCTTTGTTTGTATTATTAGTCATTTTTAGTTTTGCTTTATATTGTTATGTATCACTTTCCATTACACATTATAGATTTTGTATAATTTACAGCCACATTTGAAAATGAAGATTGCATAGCCTACCTTATCCTAGGAACCCCACACCTCTTGGGCCGGACCACTACTATCTGCAAACCTTGAGTTATCCTTGGGTATTCCAAATTAGTGTGAAAGTATCCTGTATTATGAATAATATTAATATTGAAAGAGGATACTGTTTTATCCTGCTACCTTATTACATAGAACTTTATATACACTGCTCAAAAAAATTGAAGGAACACTTTGAAACCACATCAGATCTCAATGGGGGGAAAAAATCATGCTGGATATCTATACTGATATGGACTGGGTAATGAGTGAGGAACGAAAGGATGCCACATCGTTTGATGGAAATGAAAATGATCAACCTACAGAGGGCTGAATTCAAAGACACCCCGAAAATCAAAGTGAAAAAATGATGCGGCAGGCTAGTCCATTTTGCTGAAATTCCATTGCAGCAACTCAAAATGGTACTCAGTACTGTGTATTGCCCCCACGTGCTTGTATGCATGCCTGACAATGTCGGGGCATGTTCCTAATGAGACGACGGATGGTGTCCTGGGGTATCTCCTCCCAGATCTGGAACAGGGCATCACTGAGCTCCTAGACAGTCTGAGGTGCAACCTGGCGGCGTCGGATGGACCGAAACATGTCCCAGAGGTGTTCTATTGGATTTAGGTCAGGCGAGCGTGGGGGCCAGTCAATGGTATCAATTCCTTCATCCTCCAGGAACTGCCTGCATACTTTCGCCACATGAGGCCGGGCATTGTCGTGCACCAGGAGGAACCCAGGGCCCACTGCACCAGCGTAGGGGCTGACAATGGGTCCAAGGATTTCATCCCGATACCTAATGGCAGTCAGGGTGCCGTTGTCTAGCCTGTAGAGGTCTGTGCGTCCTCCATGGATATGCCTCCCCAGACCATCACGGACCCACCACCAAACCGGTCATGCTGAACGATGTTACAGGCAGCGTAACGTTCTCCACAGCTTCTCCAGACTCTTTCACGTCTGTCACATGCTCAGAGTGAACCTGCCCTCATCTGTGAAAGCACAGGGTGCCAGTGGCGGACCTGCCAGAATCTAGTGTTCTATGGCAAATGCCAATCGAGCTCCACGGTGCCGGGCAGTGAGCACAGGGCCCACTAGAGGACGTCGGGCCCTCAGGCCACCCTCATGAAGTCTGTTTCTGATTGTTTGGTCAGAGACATTCACACCAGTGGCCTGCAGGCGGTCATTTTGTAGGGCTCATCCTGTTCCTCCATGCACAAAGGAGCAGATACCGGTCCTGCTGATGGGTTAAGGACCTTCTACGGCCCTGTCCAGCTCTCCTAGAGTAACTGCCGGTCTCCTGGAATCTCCTCCATACTCTTGAGACTGTGCTGGGAGACACAGCAAACCTTCTGGCAATGGCACGTATTGATGTGCCATCCTGGAGGAGTTGGACTGCCTGTGCAGCCTCTGTGGGGTCCAGGTATCGCCTCATGCTACCAGTAGTGACACTGACCCTAGCCAAATGCAAAACTAGTGAAAAACAGTCAGAAAAGATGAGGAGGGAAACAATTTCAGTGGCCTCTACCTGGAAAACCATTCCTGTTTTGGGGGTCATCTCATTGTTGCCCCTCTAGTGCACCTGTTGTCAATTTCATTAACACCAAAGCAGCTGAAACTGATTAAAAACCCCCTCTGCTACTTAACTGACCAGATCAATAGCCCAGAAGAGGCGCACTGCACTGCTCTTTTTGGTTTCTATCTACGCTGTCTAAAAAAGAGCAGTTCGATGCGTTTTTTTTATGTTGTTGCTAAGTAACCACGGCTCTATACCTTTTGCCGGTAAACATCAGTGTTTACAAAAATGAACAGACGGAGGGTACTTGCTCTGACTCTGATTGGGGGCGAGGGTGATTTTCCCGATAATACGCTGGATACAGGGAGGCGGAGATCCGTGTGGGTACACGAGACCCTGAGAAAGAGGAAGCATCGCGGGGAGTATTATCAGCTGGTCCAGGAACTTTGTCTTAACGATGGTCGATTTAAGGCATATTTTAGGATGAGTCGGGGACAGTTTGACAATCTGCTGTCAATCGTTGGGCCAAGCATCGCAAAAATATAGGAGCATAGGATTTTTAATTACCGCCTGTCTCGAGCCCGGAGGATGGTGGAGTGTGCCTTCGGAATGCTGGCTTCACAGTGGCGACTGTACAGGAGAGTCCTTGGGGTGTCACCTGAAGTTGCTGACGTTGTGGTTAAGGCGACATGCATCTTGCACAACTTTATCCGCGGGCCCTCTGCTGATGAAGAAGACCCCAGCCTTGTCCACCGAGCCATCAGCTGGGATGCAGGGTATCACCCAGGTTGGCAGCAACAACGGATCCAGAGAAGCACTGGCTGTGAGAGAGAAGTTTGCCACCTACTTCTCCTCCTCTGCTGGTGAAGTGTCCTGGCAACATCTTAATGTACCATCTACCGTGTGTGTGTGTGTGTGTGTGTGTGTGTGTGTGTGTGTGTGTGCGTGCGCGTGTGTGTGTAAAAGGGAGAGAGAATGAGAAACACTAAAACGAATCACCAAACTCTGCTTCAACTAATAATTGCATGAATCTGACAAATGTCCGCTCACTTCCTGGATGGCAAGCGTTTCATTGTAGGGATCAGACTCATGAAAAATGTTTCATCCTCATCAAGAGGTTTGTTTACACAGCTGCAAGGACTTCTCTTTGGTATTTTAGCTCTCTCCCATGGTCTGCTCTTCTCTTGCAACCTTTCTTGGTGTGTTGAACCACATCCACTGGGTGGAGGACGTACAGGTGTGCAGGGTGGCTCAAATGGTGTAGAGGTTGATGGTGTAGGAGACACAGAGGATACCTCGAAGGTCCCAGCAAGCAGGTCATCCTCCTAAGAGAATGTCAACGCAATAATTAAACACTGAGGAACAAATCAGCTTTCTCATTGTAGGCAGGTCGAACATTCGAACGCCGATGTAGTCAATACGAGAGGTACCACGCTCAGCGCTGAAGAAAATGTTCCTGCGTAGCGTTTTAAAACTGTTTAAATGAACACAAATATAACGTTTTGGTTGGTTTGAATCACTTAAGTCATTCAAAAGCAATACCTACTTTCACGATATATTAGTGTTGATATGCATACAGCGCTTGCTAATTCATAGTTAGCTTCCAAAGACCGTGGGTTTTGTTATTACTTGAAAAAAGCCTTAACTTTAAGCAGTTTATTTAAAATATATACGTTTTATTTATTATCAAACGATTGATCATCTGGTTTAAACATATATTCTTAAACCACTGACAATTCAATCTTTCCATATGTCTACCGTTAATAAAGTCATTTTGTCACTCGCAAAAGTCACCACAGCGCAGAGGTGCTGATTTGGTGTTGATTTGCATACAGCGCTTGCTAATTCATAGTTAGCTTCCAAAAAGCGTAGGCTTTGATCTAACTTGAAAAAAGCCGTAACTTTAAGCAGTTAAAAATATATACGTATGTTTTGTTTAATGTCAAACTATTGATGAACTGGTTTAAGCACATATTCTTAAACCACCGAAATGAAATCTTTCCATATGTCAACCGTTAATAAAGTCATTCATTCAGAGTGGACTTCGTTAGAATCTCTCTTATTCTGGCCAAAACGGGACCTGAAAACTGGTGCGCACCTAGTGTTGAAGCAAAAATGCAGAGCACTCTCCATATTAATTAACGATCAATCTTGGGTTTGTTTTGAAGACAACCTCTCTCAGGAACTGACACTGAGCGACGGCGCCGATCGGTCATAAATAACTTAGCTAACGTGTGTTTCAAATACTTGAATTGTGTTGCTACTACCCGAAATTACATCCGTCGTATAAAAGCTTCAAACTGGACCTAGAAGGAGGTCTCATTTAGCTGTGATCAAATTAAGAAAGAAATCCACAGCTGGACTTTAGAGATACGCCCCCTCAAATCATGTGATGCCCTTGATGCTGTGTTTTAAATACTTCAATTGCTTTGCTACTACCCTAAATTACATCCGTCGCATGAGAGCTTTAAACTGAACCTAGAAAGAGATATCATTGACCTGTGATCCAAACATTTAAGAACTTGTTAGCTGGACTTTTGGCGTCCGTAGGCTACCTGTCTCATAGGCTACTAACCTTGAACTTTTGAAACATGATATATGCCTGCACCCTTAGAAACAGTGGCCTAGCCTGCACGAATACACTTTTATCAACGTTACAGTAAGAAAACTTCTAAATCCATTCAATCATTTAATTGTTTAGTTTCCGTATGGATCAGAGCTGCCAATGATTAAGATATAGGTGTGAAGTCTCGATCCAATCAACACTTAGGCTAGTGTTTACGAATCATCTTGCCATTGTATAATATAAAAAGATATTGGCTGTATTCTTTTTTTTACAGTGGCATTATTTTAGACAACGATATGTTACGAATGCTATGGCGAGCAGACTTTGGTCCCGCGTCCTAAAAAAGCTAAGCTGTTTGACACGTTAGCGGTTTTCAGAGTACACGTTTTCAACATTGTACACTTTATTTGGGTAAACAATTATATCAAATGTATAGGCAAGTCGTTTCTTAAGGTATCTGTTGTGAAATACCTATTAATACTTTCACGATTAAGAAGTATAATAACAACGAAGTGGGCCGTAGGATGTTCATGCTTTTAGACCCAGCGTCTGTCTAAACGGAAGTAACATCGCGGTAAATATTAAATCCTTTTTTTTTTAACAATACAACTGTCACTTTTGGGCAACCTGAAAATTTATTCATTCGTTTTTATCCATAAACGTTTACGAAATAACAACAAATTGGAAGACAGGACTATTTAATCACTTAATAAAAAAAAAAGTGAAAACGGGTTTGACCTGCCTACTCATTGACTCTGACCACATCACCCTACACTCCAGGTCCCTGAGACTTGCTTAACCTACCTCAACTTGCGACATCATTGGGAATAGGAGAGACTCAACAGTACAGTCCTGACTGACATCAAGTTGGAAGTCGGAAGTGGTTGGTCTCTCCTTAACTCAAGGAATGACATACAGGGCCAAAAAGTATTTAGTCAGCCACTGATTGCGCAAGTTCTCCTACGTAGAGAGGTCTGTAATTTTCATCATAGGTACACTTCAACTATGAGAGACAAAAATGAGAAAAAAAATCCAGGAAATCACATTGTAGGATTTTTAAAGAATTGATTTGTAAATTATGGTGGAAAATAAGTATTTGGTCAATAACAAAAGTTCAAATCAATAGTTTGTAACATAACCTTTGTTGGCAATGACAGAGGTCAAACGTTTCCTGTAAGTCTTCACCAGGTGTGCACATACTGTAGCTGGTATTTTGGCCCATTCCTCCATACAGATCTCCTCTAGAGCAGTCATGTTCTGGGGCTGTCGCTGGGCAACACGGACTTTCAACTCCCTCCACAAATTTTCTATGGGGTTGAGGTCTGGAGACTGGCTAGGCCACTCCAGGACCTTGAAATGCTTTTTACGGAGCCACTCCTTCGTTGCCCGAGCGGTGTGTTTGGGATCATTGTCATGCTGGAAGACCCAGCCACGTTCCATCTTCAATGCTCTCACTGATGGAAGGAGGTTTTGGCTTAAAATCTCACGATACATGGCCCCGTTCATTCTTCCCTTAACACGGATCAGTCGTCCTGTCCCCTTTGCAGTAAAACAGCCCCTAAGCATAATGTTTCCACCCCCATGCTTCACAGTAGGTATGGTATTCTTGGGATGCAACTCAGCATTCTTCTTCCTCCAAACACGACGAGTTGAGTTTTTACCAAAAAGTTCTATTTTGGTTTCATCTGACCACATGATACTCTCCCAATCCTCTTCTAGATCATCCATATGCTCCCTGGCAAACTTCAGACGGGCCTGGACGTGTACTGGATTAAGCAGGGGGACACGCCTGGCACTGCAGGATTTGAGTCCCTCTCGGCGTAGTGTGTTACTGATGGTAGCCTTTGTTACTTTGGTCCCAGCTCTCTGCAGGTCATTCATCAGGGCCCCAGATCGAGGGAGATTATCAATGGTCTTGTATGTCTTCCATTTTCTTACAATTGCTCCCACAGTTGATCTATTCACACCAACCTGCTTGCCTATTGCAGATTCACTCTTCCCAGCCTGGTGCAGGTCTACAATTTTCTTCCTGGTGTTCTTCGACAGCTCTTTGGTCTTGGCCGTGGTTGAGTTTGGAGTCTGACTGTTTGAGGCTGTGGACAGGTGTCTTTTATACAGATGACGAGGTCAAACAGGTTCCATTAATACAGGTAACGAGACAGAAGAGCTTCTTAAAGTAGAAGTTACAGGTCTGTGAGAGCCAGAAATCTTGCTTGTTTGTGGGAGACCAAATACTTATTTTCCACCATAATTTTCAAATAAATTCTTTACAAATCCTACAATGTGATTTCCTGGATTTTTTTTCTCATTTTTGTCTCTCATAGTTGAAGTGTACCTATGATGAAAATTACAGACCTCTCTCATCTTTCTAAGTAGGAGAACTTGCACAATTAGTGGCTGACTAAATACTTTTGGGCCCCACTGTAACTGCCATAAACTTCCACTTCTTCTGACTGGCTCCTCCTTCTGTCCTCCTTTCCTTCAAATATTTGTCCCTAAGATATTTCCATTTTTTCCTGCATTCCTCCTCTAACAACACAGGGTAAATAATGATGTTAGCTAACAGATAGACAGTTGCTTAACGTTCGAAAGCAGTTAAAATACGTTGCTACCGGTTGACGTTAATAACGTTACAGTTTAAATTAATGAAAGCCACTTACCCGATATCTCAAGTGCTGCACCAATGTGCCTCCAGGCCAGATGTTTTTTATTAATGTTGTAATAATTGCGGTCAGTAAAGTGTTACGGCCTATATGAAACAACTGGAAAAAAGACTCCTCTCACGGCAAAAAAAACGCGTCCTGTCTGATCGGGGCATTTGCCGGGTGCTAATTTTGACTGCTTACGTTCAAACATATTTAATTTGCCAGAGACATAAATATTTCCCCGTTCTGTTCTCTCTTAACAAGTGGTTTTCTAAACAATCTAGACAGTCACTGCGTTCCGATTAATCACATATTGCTGTCTATCGTTATCTAGACTACACCACGGGTTAGATGTATTTTTTAGATTTTTTTTTTTTCTTTACCTTTAGGCTAAATATAATGCCAACTCCCCTTCCAACGTCAATATAGTTTCGTTTTTTAAACATCTGATATCGACATCGATATCGGTTCAGTCGCGTTTTATATATATATATATATATATATTGTGAGCTCCCTTCTGCTTGGGAGGGAAGCTTGGTGTTCGTCCGTGTTCGTTCGTCCGTCCTCTTGCGTCCTCTTCTCTCCTCAGGGCTTGGTCTCCCCTCTCTGTCTAAGAATGTGCCGAAGGTGCTTTTATGGCTGCACCTTCCATGCCTGCTGATCAGCCCAACCAGCGTCAGGTGTACTGCTGCAGAGTGGAAAATTCCACTGCTGCAGCCCGGTAGTCTCACCTGTTCTACTGGGGGCTGTCCATGGTCCTGAATGCCTCCAGCATGTGGTTCGGGAGGTAGCGCCCACTCACCACTTCCCCTAGTTGTTGTCGACGTCGGTGGGCCCTTCCGCCGTGGTGGCACTGGGGTTGCCCTGTGGAGCACCGGTAAGGGGTCGGGGCACCACAATATATATATATATATATACACTGCTTAAAAAAATTTAAGGAACACTTTGAAACCACATCAGATCTCAATGGGGGAAAAAAATCATGCTGGATATCTATACTGATATGGACTGGGTAATGAGTGAGGAACGAAAGGATGCCACATCGTTTGATGGAAATGAGAATGATCAACCTACAGAGGGCTGAATTCAAAGACACCCCGAAAATCTAAGTGAAAAAATGATGTGGCAGGCTAGTCCATTTTGCTGAAATTCCATTGCAGCAACTCAAAATGGTACTCAGTACTGTGTATTGCCCCCACATGCTTGTATGCATGCCTGACAATGTCGGGGCATGTTCCTAATGAGACGACGGATGGTGTCCTGGGGTATCTCCTCCCAGATCTGGAACAGGGCATCACTGAGCTCCTAGACAGTCTGAGGTGCAACCTGGCGGCGTCGGATGGACCGAAACATGTCCCAGAGGTGTTCTATTGGATTTAGGTCAGGCGAGCGTGGGGGCCAGTCAATGGTATCAATTCCTTCATCCTCCAGGAACTGCCTGCATACTTTCGCCACATGAGGCCGGGCATTGTTGTGCACCAGGAGGAACCCAGGGCCCACTGCACCAGTGTAGGGGCTGACAATGGGTCCAAGGATTTCATCCCGATACCTAATGGGAGTCAGGGTGTCGTTGTCTAGCCTGTAGAGGTCTGTGCGTCCCTCCATGGATATGCCTCCCCAGACCATCACGGACCCACCACCAAACCGGTCATACTGAACGATGTTACAGGCAGCGTAACGTTCTCCACAGCTTCTCCAGACTCATTCCCGTCTGTCACATGCTCAGAGTGAACCTGCCCTCATCTGTGAAAAGCACAGGGTGCCAGTGGCGGACCTGCCAAATCTAGTGTTCTATGGCAAATGCCAATCGAGCTCCACGGTGCCGGGCAGTGAGCACAGGGCCCACTAGAGGACGTCGGGCCCTAAGGCCATGCACAAAGGAGCAGATACCGGTCCTGCTGATGGGTTAAGGACCTTCTACGGCCCTGTCCAGCTCTCCTAGAGTACTGCCGGTCTCCTGGAATCTCCTCCATACTCTTGAGACTGTGCTGGGAGACACAGCAAACCTTCTGGCAATGGCACGTATTGATGTGCCATCCTGGAGGAGTTGGACTGCCTGTGCAGCCTCTCTGGGGTCCAGGTATCGCCTCATGCTACCAGTAGTGACACTGACCCTAGCCAAATGCAAAACTAGTGAAAAACAGTCAGAAAAGATGAGGAGGGAAACAATTTCAGTGGCCTCTACCTGGAAAACCATTCCGGTTTTGGGGGTCATCTCATTGTTGCCCCTCTAGTGCACCTGTTGTCAATTTTATTAACACCAAAGCAGCTGAAACTGATTAACAACCCCCTCTGCTACTTAACTGACCAGATCAATAGCTCAGAAGATTAATTGACTTCATGCAATACTCTGATTAAAAAGTGTTCCTTTCATTTTTTTGAGCAGTGTATATATATATATATATATATATATATCATCATCATCATCTTCGTCCGCTTATCCGATCGGGTCGCGGAGGTAGTAGTTTCAGCAGAGAGCCCCATCCTTTCCTTTCCCGGGCCACATCCGCCAGCTCTGACTGGGGGATTCCAAGGCGCTCCCCGACCAGCATGGAGATATAATCCCTCCACCTGGTCCTTGGTCTGCCCCGTGGCCTCCGCCCAGCTGGACGTGCCTGGAACACCTCCCTAGGGAGGCGGCCAGGTGGCATCCTAACTAGATGCCCGAACCACCTCAACTGGCTCCTTTCTACGCAAAGAAGCAGCGGATCTACTCCGAGTCCCTCCCGGATGACTGAACTTCTCACCCTATCTCTAAGGGAGAAGCCAGCCACCCGCCGGAGGAAACTCATTTCGGCCGCTTGTATCCGTGATCTCGTTCTTTCGGTCATGACCCATCCTTCGTGACCATAGGTGAGAGTAGGAACAAAGATAGACCGGAAGATTGAGAGCTTTGCCTTTCGGCTCAACTCTCTCTTCGTTACAACGGTGCGATACAGCGACTGCAATACCGCTCCCGCTGCTCCGATTCTCCGGCCCAACTCACGTTCCATTTTCCCGTCACTCGAGAACAAAACCCCAAGATACTTAAACTCCTTCACTTGGGGTAAGGAACTCATTCCCTACCTGGAGTAAACACTCCATCGGTTTCCTGCTGAGAACCATGGCCTCAGACTTGGAGGTGCTGATCTTCATCCCAGCCGCTTCACACTCGGCTGCAAACCGATCCAATGAGTGCTGAAGGTCGCAGGCTGATGGCGCCATCAGTACCACATCATCCGCAAAAAGCAGTGACGTGATCCCAAGCTCACAAGCTGCAGCCCTCCTCCCCCGCGGCTGCGCCTTGAAATCCTGTCCATGAATGTCACACACAGAATCGGTGACAAAGCGCAGCCCTGTAGGAGACCAACCCTCACTGGAAACGAGTTTGACTTACTGCCGAGAACCCGGACACAGCTTTCGCTTTGGGAGTACAGAGATTGGATGGCCCTAAGTAGTGACCCCCTCACCCCATACTCCCGCAGCACCTCCCACAATAGCTCCCTGGGGACCCGGTCATACGCCTTCTCCAAATCTACAAAACACATGTAGACCGGATAGTCATACTCCCAAGGCCCCCTCCAGGATCCTTGCGAGAGTAAAAAGTTGGTCCGT
The DNA here is from genome assembly GCA_017639675.1 of Aplochiton taeniatus. Taxonomy (NCBI): domain Eukaryota; kingdom Metazoa; phylum Chordata; class Actinopteri; order Galaxiiformes; family Galaxiidae; genus Aplochiton; species Aplochiton taeniatus. The sequence continues at coordinate 12,197,844 of CM030183.1, read as the reverse complement.
TGTTCCACGCCCTGGTCGGAAACCGCATTGTTCCTCTTCAATCCGAGGTTCGACTATCGTCCGGACCCTCCTTTCCAACACCCTAGAGTAAACTTTCCCGGGAGGCTGAGTAATGTGATGCCCCCTATAATTGGCACACACTCTCCGGTCCCCCTTTTTGAAGAGGGGAACCACCACCCCGGTCTGCCACTCCTCAGGTGCTGTTCCTGACCTCCACGCAATGTTGATGAGACGTGTCATCCATGACAGTCCCTCAATACCCAGAGCCTTCAGCATTTCAGGGCGGATCTCATCAACCCCTGGGCTTTGCCACTGTGGAGTTGTTTGACTACCTCAGTGACCTCCACCAGGGAAATTGGCGTTGATCCCCTCCTGAGGTGCCGGATGGTTTTCCAGAACAACTTTGGTGCCAGCCTAAAGTCCTTCTCCATGGCTTCTCCGAACTCCTCCCACACCCGCTGCTTCGCCTCTGCCACCGCCGAGGCTGCAGTCCTCCGTGCCTGTCGATACCTTGCAACTGCTTCCGGAGTCCCCCTGGATAACATATCCCGGAAGGCTTCCTTCTTCAGTCGGACGGCTCCCCTGACCCCTGGTGTCCACCAGGGTGTTCGGGGATTACCGCCCCTTGAGGCACCCAAGACCTTGAGACAACAACTCTCAGACGCGGCTTTAGCAATGGAGGCTTTGAACATTGCCCACTCTGGTTCTATGCCCCCAGCCCCCACAGGGCTGCAAGAGAAGCTCCGCCGGAGGTGTGAGTTGAAGGCCTCCCGTACCGGGGCCTCCTCCAGACGTTCCCAGTTCACCCGCACTACACGTTTGGGCTTACCAGGTCTGTCCAGAGGCTTCCCCGGCCACCTGACCCAACTCACCACCAGATGGTGATCAGTTGACAGCTCCGCCCCTCTCTTTACCCGAGTGTCCAAAACATAGGGCCTCAGATCCGATGACACGATAACAAAATCGATCATTGACCTTCTGCCCAGGGTGCTCTGGTACCAAGTACACTTATGAGCATCCTTATGTTCGAATATGGTGTTCGTTATGGCCAGTCCATGACTAGCACAGAAGTCCAATAACAAGCCACCACTCGGGTTCAGATCCGGGCGGGCCGTGCCCTCCCAATCACGCCCCTCCAAGTGTCTCCATCATTGCCCACATGTGCGTTGAAGTCTCCCAGTAAGACTACGGAGTCCCCACCAGGAGCCCTATGCAGGACTCCATCCAGGGTCTCCAAGAAGGCTTAATACTCCACACTACTGTTTGGCGCATAGGCGCAGACAACAGTCAGAGTTTTCTCCCCTGCGACCCGCAGGCGTAGGGAGGCGACCCTCTCATCCACCGGGATAAACTCCAACATAGAGGCACTCAGCCGGGGACTTATAAGTCCAACCCCTGTCCAGGATTGAGCCGAGGCTGTGCGTAGAGGTAAGCCCCACCAGATCCAACTGGTAGCGATCCACCTCCCGCACAAGCTCCGGCTCTTTCCCTCCCAGAGAGGTGACGTTCCACGTCCCCAAAGCCAGCCTCTTCCACCCAGGTCTGGTCCGTCGAGACCCTCTACCTTCACTACCACCTTTCTGGCAGCGCACCCAACCCCATTGCTTCTTCCCGCAGGTGGTGAGCCCACGGGACGGAGAAGTTGAGACGGTGATGTTGTTTTCCACGTTGCTTCTTCGGGCTGTGCCCGGCCGGGCTCCATGGCAAGCCCGGCCACCAGGCGCTCGCTGACGGGTCCTCCTCCTGGGCCTGGCTCCAGGAGGGGACCCCGGGCTTCCTCCGGGCCGGGTATCTACTCTTCTTCCTCGCTTGTCCATGAGGTCTATTTGGGACCATTCTTTGTCTGGCCCCTCGCCCGAGACCAAATCGCCATGGGAGACCCTACCAGGAACACAAGGTTCCAGGCAATACAGCCCTCAGGTTCACAGAGGCACACAAACCTCTCCACCACGTTAAGGTGATGGTCCCCAGGAGAGGATAATTTAGTTTCCACTTCATTTGTATTGTATTTACACGTGTTTGAATACCTATTATGTAAAATTATTCAGGAATATGTTAAGTGTGTGTTGGGCATATCCTCAGTTGAAAGGACAAGACTGCTAACGTTTAAATGTTTTGTTTACATTATTAGTGTTACATTCTAGATTGTATAGCATACTTGAATAATGTATTTACAGAGCATCATCAGCATACTGTAGGGTTACAAGTTGTAGAATGTCACATATTGTCATAACAGCAACGTGGTGGATAAACGTTGTGGGGAGGTTGCATAATTGTCATAAGAACTTTCACAGCCTGGCCCTTTGGGCCTGATTGATTGAGTGTTTGCACCTGCGCCCTGTTGTCTCGTTTAGGTTTCCCTAGTTTTCATTGGTTTCTGGTATGCCCTTGTTTTGTATTTAAGCCCTTCCCCAGTTTAGGTCTTTGTGTTCTCATTGTGTTTGCATGTGGTTGTGTGTGATTCCTGTCGCCCTTGTTAATAAATGCTTTTGGCTTCTGCAACCTGCGTTTGGGTCCATCCTTCACCAAATCCTGACAGAATGAGAACACCAACCTTGGACCCAGCAGGTAAATCCCCTAGACCTCCTGCCTCCATTTTTGAGGAGGATCTGGGGGGTTACAGCGGAGACCCGGAGGACTGTCGGAGGTATATTTCACAGTGCCTCCGGGAGTTCAAACGGCGTCCCACCTGGCACGGGGGAGAGCTCGCCAAGGTGTACCACATCCTGCAGGGGGTTAGCGGCATAGCGCTGGACTGGGGGCTCTCTGTCTGGAGACGGCAGACCCCAGCCCTCAGGGCCTGTAAGCGGTTCATCCAGGAGTTGAGGTGGCAATTCGACCCATCATTCGCTCTAGGACCTGCCCCAGGGCCGACGGACGAGTCGACTCCCCTGGCTTCTTAGGCTCCCGAGTCGACTCCCCTGGCTTCCTTGGCTCCCGAGTTGACTCCCTGGCTTCCCTAGCTCCCGAGTTGACTCCCCTGGCTTCCTTGGCTCCCGAGTCGACTCCCCTGGCTTCCTTGGCTCCCGAGTCGACTCCCCTGGCTTCCTTGGCTCCCGAGTCGACTCCCCTGGCTTTCCTGGCTCCCGAGTCGACTCCCCAGCCTCCCGTGTCGACTCCCCTGGCTTCCGAGTCGACTCCCCTGGCTCCCACCCGGGCAGCGCCGGAGGCCTCTCTACAGGCAGCTGCCTCAGCCGCGTCCCAAGGTCCTCTGCGCTGCGCTCCCCAGGACCCTCTGCTCCCTTTCCCAGCTCCCAGGTCCCCTGCTCGCTCCCCTGTCCTGATCCCTGTCCCGGCTCCCAGGTCCCCTGCTCGCTCCCCGCTCCCTGTCCCGGCTCCCAGGTCCCCTGCTCGCTCCCCGCTCCATGTGTCAGCCTGGGTCCCTTCTGTGCTCCAGACCTTACCAGGGGGTGAAGTGCAGCCTCTCCAGGAGGAGAGCCCCAGCCCCTGCTCCGGGCCGCCTCTCCAGGAGGAGAGCCCCAGCCCCAGCCTCGGGCCGCCTCTCCAGGAGGAGAGCCCCAGCCCCAGCCTCGGGCCGCCTCTCCCGGAGGAGGGCCCCAGCCTCAGCCCCGGCCGCCTCTCCGAGTGGCGAGCTCCAGCCCCGCGCCGCCTCTCCGAGTGGAGAGCCCCAGCCCCACTCCTCTGTACCAGTGTGGGCCCCGTCCGCCCGAGGGTGGCGGCGCCTTCCGCCACCAGCGCGAGGGGGGTGTTTTCCGGTCTCAAGGGTGGCACCAGCCACGTCCACCTGAAGGGGGCACCCACCGGTCTTAGCCTTGCTGTTTTAGCGCTTCTGGAGCCGCGCTTTAGGGAGGGGGTACTGTCACAGCCTGGCCCTTTGGGCTTGATTGATTGAGTGTTTGCACCTGCGCCCTGTTGTCTCGTTTAGGTTTTCATTGGTTTCTGGTATGCCCTTGTTTTGTATTTAAGCCCTTCCCCAGTTTAGGTCTTTGTGTTCTCATTGTGTTTGCATGTGGTTGTGCGTGATTCCTGTCTCCCTGTGCTCCTGGTCTATTTTGTTAAATGCTTTGGGCTCCTGCAACCTGCGTTTGGGTCCATCCTTCACCAAACTCTGACAAGAACAACGTAACAGCAACGTTGTAAAGATGTTGGTATCCTGTTGCTGCAACGTACCACGCCACAACGTAACTAAGTGAGGTTGCCATGACACAAGGGCAACGTTGTGACAACGTTACATTGTGACCTCCATGTGACATCTGAGAAACCTTCATAATGACCGATCTGTAACGTAGCAATGTAATGTTGCTGCAACTTGTGTAACTTAACGGTGATGTTGCAGCAACGTTACAGCAACCTATTTTGTTAGCAGGGTTGGGACCATCTAGGTTCAACACACACGCTATCAACACGCAGTTGAGACGTTTTGTGACACGCACGCTTGCAAAACGTAGTTGTGAGACGTCGTGTGACACGCACGCTTGCAACACGCAGTTGTGAGACATCGTGTGACACGCACGCTTGCAACACGCAGTTGTGAGACGTCGTGTGACACGCACGCTAGCAACACGTAAGACGTCGTGTGACAAGCACGCTAGCAACACGTTGTGAGACGTCATGTGACACGCACGCTAGCAAAACGTTGTTGAGACGTCATGTGACACGTTGTTGTGTTGACTCCACCTGTGTACAATGTGTTTGAAAAGGGGGGGGGGGCACACGACTGCGTGCATATGGACGCCACACGTGACGCGTAAACGCCACGTCAACGTGACGCCTTCTTTGATGACGTCGATAACTAAATCGCCTATTAAATCCACTGAAAAAGCAGGTGCTTTTTAAACGCACGCATGTACGTTGCCTTGCATGAATACATGCTTGCAAGGGCACGAATCACCCCCCATATTCTCGAAGAATGACTATTCATAATTTGGTTCTGTATATAACGTGTAACTGTTTGTGTAACTGTTTAAAGAGGTTAGTAATATTGTAGTGTATTGATAAGAGAAAGGTATGACTAATGGCTGATGTGTTCAAATGTTAAAAATGGTAGTTGCTTTTCAAAGAATGTAGATCAGATAGGCTTACAAGCACAACTGCAAAAATCTGGTATCTGGAGTCACAGAAATGGGCGCTGCCGTTGGAACGGAGCACTTTGTATTTTATGTTATAAATACTGAAAAAGAAGTAACTGTAAGGTAACCTTTATACAATTTTGATAATTGTTCGTGTATTAGTGGATTCATATGGAAATGTTTCATGGAATGAATCCTTTTGTTGTGAAGTATTGTAATAAGATTATTTTGGTGAAATAGAAAAAGAAAGTAAAGAAATTGGAAACTTGAATTGACTGTTAATAAAGACAGAGAACAGCCTGCATTATAGAGCAACACTAAATTCTCTCGTCTCATCGTTTTTCCCTGTTTTGTTACAGAAGTTAAAGTACCTGTGCACAGTGACCCCAATACACAATACACTGGAATCGGGAAAATGACTGGGACAGTACATTTTTTAACCATCAAAACATGCAAACGTTTCGGCCTAGTCAATGGTACGTTAGCATAGATCTTTCACCTTTTTAGAGTAAAAAGAAATGTCAAATACACCCGCTCCTCTTCACTACACTGCCTGACTAACTTTTTATTTATCTATGCATACGAGAAAATATTAAGCTATTGAGCAACCGTTACCTATTTATTACCAGTACAATCTCTAAGGCTGAAAGAAACTACTTTAGAAACTATTTTACTCTATTTCAGGCAGCTGAGAATGTTCACGTGAAGCAAAAAGATGTAATGTACAAGGCCATTGGAATAAATTCGGAGTTATTCAATTGAGTGGTTATCATCATTTATTGTTACGAGTGAAAAACACGAGCTGACATCTTCATTGTTTCATTACCTGTGCCATCGTGGAAACTGACAAGTGTTAAACGGTTGTTTTACTCAAAATGACACCAAAAGGGGGCGTGTAGTGCTTGATGACGCGATACAAGTCCAGGGTATACAGGAAAGGAAGTGACGATGAGTGGAAATCCACATCCGGAGGCGGACCCCTACGTCCAGGTGCCATGATTTTTTTGTCTGCATCTGGACCCTTCTGCTGCGGTGTGATATTATTGAGTAAACCTTCTCAATTCCCATTCATGCTGTGTTTGATAATTATCATCGCGTTGGGTACGTAGACTAGTGAAGGTTAAGCCTTCCCTAAAATGTTGTAATAATACAAAAAAAAATTATTATTTTAAATAATGCTGATATAAATTACATTTTGTCACTGAGACTTTGATTGGCATTGGCAAAAGTAACCAAGGCTTGCGTTTAAATCTGTATGAAAATGTGCGTCAAAACCAAATTTCTAACCACCGGGCCGCCATATCCTAGCGTTATTGTTTGCGATTGCTGTTGTCCTCGGTGGCAGGGGCGGATTGGCCATCGGGAAGCTTGAGAAGACACACAAACCACAAAAACTGTATTAATGTTAAAATGACAGGCCAAATAATTTCGGCTGCCTCTCTGTCTCAAAGTACCGCACAGGATTTCACTCACAGTAGCATATTGAAACGGACTTCTTGTGGTGGGATAACATTGACTCCACTGTTTGTAATAGTATTTGCAATCTCAATAAATGTACATTGTTTTCCTGAATCTAATTTAGAGGGAATGTGTTGATGACCAATCCCATAAGGCTTTTGTAAGCAAATTCATTTTTGGTCACATTGGTCAGTGAAACAAGTATGATAGTTGGACAAATATTAGCCAGGATAGTCAGCCTATAGGTTTAGCCTACTGTGTTGCATTATTAGCTGTGTTAGCCTATATTGTTTGCACTGTTACGTCAGATAGCGTGATAATATCAGCACAACGACTAGCACTGGTTTGCGAGCTAAACAAAAAAATTGCTAATGATTCTTTTAGCTCACTGCCATGGAAAAAACTGCGAGCCCACTGTCTTCACAACCCCGTTGCTTGCGAGACCGGCGTTCGCATGAGCAACAAAGCAAAGCTGTCACATCGCGTTTTCCTGAAAATGCGTTTCTTGTTTATTTTTATATGTTCCAAAGTGGTGCTATTGTTAGTAACTAGCCTAACAGGCCATGTCCACCAAAAGCGGCGAGCTTGCCTGTTCTCGCTTGCTTCACCCGAGGGTGTCGTTCCGGCATGTAAAATGAAGCCTATGCGGAAGTGCCTTAAACGTGCATTCTTTCTAATAACAACCAGGGGGCGACTCTGTGGTTCCAGAAGCAACTAGATTATATGGAAGTTTATGAGAAAATGACCCTACTTCTCACTTACTTTATTATATCTGTAAACATTTTCCTTATGAGTTTATGCTCTCAATCGCAGTTAAGTCTTTTTCAATACAGCATGATGTTCATTTAGTAAATGATGGTCCCATTTAGAATAAAATGGACAATAAAGCAGGGTATGCTTTAGGGCGTGGCTACCTTGTGATACTCAATCGGGATAGAGACATAGCAACAGGCTCCACCCCTCGCTTCTCCTAGCTCCTCCCCAGCCCCACCCTCTAGTCTATGTATGGTCAATGTCGTCATTTCTGGTTTAGAAAAAAAAAAGATGGCGATTTTCAAAATGTTAAACTCGAGGCTTCAAACAGTGGTCCACAAACTAATGGGTGACGTCACGACCACTTCGTCCACTCATATATACTGTCAGTGGCTTCACCCCAGATGTGTCTGCAAGCTAGTGGGAGTTTCTGATTAATTTCACTAGCAGTAGCAAGGTAGTGCCAACAACGAGGAAGTTTAATGGCTTATCATTCTTATCTGTCATATTCAAATAATAAATATGGTGGACTAATTATAGATTTTATTACATTACATTATTTGTTGTGGGATTTTGCACAAAGAACCCCATGAATTTGAACAGCTCGGTTAATGTAATGTTAGCTAGATATCTACGTAACTAGCAAGCATACATGACCGTGGTAGAACCACCTTCAAACCCATAATGAAATCTATCCATTGACAGTATATTATTAGTGGACATAGCCAAGGTGACGTCACCCGTCGTTTGTGGACTCCCGTTTTGAAGCCTCGAGTTCAGCCATCGCCATCTTGTTTGCAACACCCGTCGCCATCGTGGTCTTTTGAAACCGGAAGTGACGACAAGTTAACGTTAAACTGTGTGTAACGTTAAGTTAACTAATTATGGTAAAAAAAAAATGCATTCTAACATTCTGTTTTTACAATTGGTTTTGTAAATCTAAGGTTACTTTACCTAAGCACCGAACACAGCTAGGCTGTAACCAATCAGATAGGCCTACGTACTGTGTTTCGCTCTTCTCCTACATCACAACAAACTTGATGGAGAAAAACCTTGTTGCACTGTCCCAATTCCCTGTACTTTGATTTGACATTAGATTGTAATCGTGACCGAAACCAAAAAAAATGCAGCTTGGGTGAAGGTCGTAGAGAATGTTGCATTTCATCGTGGGTATGTGTAATGTTACATAGATAACTAGCTAACTATACGTTAGCCGACCTGTTGAAATTCATGGGTTTCTGTGTGCAAGATCATGCAACAAATAATGCAATGTAATAATAAATATGGTAGGCCTATCATTTTATAGTCTCTTTGACAGATAAGAATGATAAGCCATTAAACTTGCTCGTTGCACTACTTTGCGACTGGCAGTCAAATTAATCAGAAATGCCCACTTGCTCGCCGCTTTTGTTGAACTTTGCGCATAACCTTGCTGCTGTGTAGAGCGAAGCCTTTACGGACTGCAGTGCATTGTGAGCGACTTGGTAACATCCGTTTTGGGGCACTTGGTGTAGCATCCCACTTGCCTGATTTAAATGTGCACGAACGCTTTCGCTTGTTTAAAAACTTAATCTAGAAATTTAGAGTATGTGTGTCTCTAAGAAGGAATAGAAGCCATTGGATTTAATGTAGCCAAGGGGCTCACCTTTACGCATATGTCTCAATACCGACAACGCCACTCCCTTTTTGCTTTAAGCAGCAGACATTTAATCTACTCTGAACAAACAGGTTTAACAGTGAGGTGGTGAGTATGCCTCCAAACATCCAACATACAGTCCCATAGTAGTCCTATTACAAAAATAAATGTATTCACAATCATGACAAGGAGTAATGTATGTACTGAATGTTAAATCACAATCTCATTTTAATGACTTGTTAAAATCAGAGATACATCTCAAACAAGGCAGCATTACAAAGACTTGATTCAGCACGGGTCAGATGCAGTAGGCCATTTAAGGTGGAATTTCTACTCACTCAAATAGCAAGGTGCTTACTACAGAGGACAGTACTGGATCATAACCTTTAGTTGCAGTTACAATAATACAATTGAAAATGATTCTTTAACCCGTGTCCGGTATTTACCTCCCGTGCTCGCCTTCCAACTCGCCACGCCGACTTATAAAGGTAACACCAGCGCACCTGCAACAGATAATGCAATCATCTCAAAACGCATGCAGCCAATAACCAGCACATCAAACACACTAAAGAAAAACACTCCAAACAAAAAGCAATTGATACCTCAATTAACATGCAAACGTCATGAAAACATTCAAAATATGTCTACAAAGCTATAAAAATACATTCCAATTAATGATGCGTCTTGTGCTGTTACATTAACACTATCAAATAGTGGGCCAAGCATTACGATGAGGCTAGCTTTGGCCTGCGGTCACAAACGGACTCCAGAGCAAAACTCGGAAACACTACCAAACAGCTAGTTTAGCCCACTATTGGAACAGTGCAGGAATAGAAGTTCAACGGTTTCTATGCCCGACAATGTGCTAAACGTACAAGAGCACTTTCCTCTTGCACATTTAAATCAGGCCCCAAATAACGAACACAGATTGAAAGTAGGTAGCCTACTGTAGTTCATGAAGCAATCTCAAACTGCCTTCAATGCCATTACTGATACACTTATATACTACTAGCAGCGCTGGGAGTGGGCACCATTAGGAATTTTGATAACTTATGCCTACGTTCATAATGTGTTTAGAAATAAAGTTTATTGTTTAAGCGACAAACAAAAAACCACAACAACAACACTAACATCATTTCTATAGCTACGTTATAAATTCTTTTGCAACGGTGTTTTTCTCTCGGACAAATGTCCGATGACTAATTTATTCATTGGCTTTTGATGTTTTTTTTTTCTGCTTGACGCCACGGAACCTCTGGGGCTCGACTTTAAAGATGGGAAGTGCACTGTTTCTGTCAGGTGTTTGACCCAGAAGGGCAAAGGGTTTTTCACCGTGGCGCTAATGCTGTAATGCTTTTTGTGTTTCGAAGAAAAGAAGATATTAACTTTATGCACAATAAAGAGAGCTGTTCTGCAAACACACAACGGCCTGGCGATTCTGTAGCTTACTGGACACAACACACATCAATGGAGCGTATGACATCAATTAAAAGCGAAACTCGTCAACCAGGTCACTCCTGGGTTGAAACATCTCAGTTGCTCAAGTGCAACTGCTGCACATGGCATGCATCTAACAATATCTGTTTTGGGAAGTGGTACCTAATCAGAAGCCACTCTGTGCTCTCTCCAAACAGATGAAAATGCACTCCCTGCAGAGTGTATGAATTGCTAAATCTTCCAGTAATGCAAGATGAGCCATGCTACATTTTCAAATACCTTTCAGGGAATTATTTTATAGATTTTGCCACCATGTCTGTTTCTAATGAGACAAAATTACTTGAGTAATTACTAATCCCCCAAAATACGGAACATCTGTGAATGTTGCTTTTGTTAATTGCATGCTGTGACCCCCGCAATGGTTTCTATTTGCAGGTTCCTGGATGATGTGTGTAAGCATGGTCAGAACTGTGCTTATATTTACACCCATTCCTAAGTAGGCTACAAGTACAAGTTCATAAATTCCACACTTTGCATAGAAATTATTGTATGCACTCATTACACACACATCTTTAGACGCACTTAAAAATTATCCCCTCAGAAGTTCAATAAAGCAGAGAATTTAATAACTATAATCAGGGACGTCATGCAAGCCAAAATTCTAGGGGGGTCCTTCCCCAGAAAAAGAAAGAAAATAATGATGCAATTTTCTTCAATTTGACCTATATTCAACTACTTTGGGGAGTTTTTATTTTAGAGATTTACTTAATAAATTTGTGTTGCTCAGTAATCTCCCACTACACTTGGGTATATGTATTTAGAAATGTCCACGTAAATCATTTGTGCTTTTACGTTATTGAAAATGACGCTCACTTATTCACTCAGTTCTACACTAGCTTCTACAATGATGCCACCTTCTTGAAAGGGCAAAATCTTGTCTGTTTCACTCAAAAAATGTAGGGGGCATAAACACACAACATTTAATTTTAGAAGACATAGAAAATAAAGTCTCAGAGGAAAGGAACATGCAAACATGGTAATAGCTGTATTTTAGGAAGCTGCACGAGTACAGAGGAGACTGTACTGACATCACATAGTAGTGTCTGCTCCATTAAAAGCTCAGACTGGGCAGTAGTTACTTCATTTTCCAAACTGCTCAGCCTCCTTGAAAGATCCATAATCATCTTTGATGAGAGTCACACAATGAGAGTCCGGTCATGTGGAATCCCAAACTCTTTCCAAGTTCACTTGGAATCATCATGTTGTTATTGTCAGAATGATCAGTAGGCTATTCACTTACAGTACCAATCAAAAGTTCGCACACACAATTCACTTGAATGGGAAAGTGTATCATACAAAAAACGAATATTCTCTTGCGCAAGCAGTTTTTTGTTATGAATATTTTTGTAATGAATGATTGAGTGACGCACCCCCGCGTCCTTCAGTTCATATTGGTAAATGAGAGCTGTGTGAATCATATGGCAGTGAGCTGATAGATTTGACCACAACCATCACAGATTATAGTTAGCAAAACACATGTCCTGGTAAATGTGCAGAAGATAATATAAAGATATAAAACGACAGAAAGCCAAGCCCTTCGTCAGTCAGGAGGTTGTTAGTGCAAGAGGTAAGTTATCTTAGGTGAGATTTATAATGACAGACTGTCGTGGATTTTTTATGTCTCCACACTCCAGTGAGATCGAAATAATGAAATACTTTGAGAAATAATGTCCGCTTGCTTTTAGTGGTTTTAATGGAGATGAGTAAAAAAGTAACAGAGTTGATATCAATATATCAACCACAAAGTAACAAAATAAAACTGATCAGATAAGAAGAAAACCCTAACTGCAGTCTAAAGTCATACAAAATGAGAACGTATGACTGGTGCGCACAAAATCACAACACCCCCTAACGTCCCTTATATACACGCTTCCTTAGGAATGTTGATTTAGTTTAACTGCAGTCAGCATCTCCTATCTTTCGGACCTCTCTAGGTCAAAGAATTTATTGCACAGGGGAATAAATAATGCCATCTGCGTGACCGGTCCTCAAGTCTGACATCTCAACTACCTAAACAGGGAGAATACACAAATGTCTAAGCCTTTTATGATGACTGTTAGGTGAAGAGATTAGCCCCAAGGGTTCAACCTAACTAGCAAAGGGGAACTTTGTTTGAACTCATAGGAAAAACACAGAGTAACATTTCATAGTTAAGGCTAAATTAAATTTTTCCTATCACACAGGCTATTTTTCCTTCATGGAAATGTGTTCCGATTTACTGGAAAGAATTGTTCCATTTGGACCGTTTCAGACCAATCAAAGTATGATGATCAGGCAGTTAAAGTTGCTAACCTGTGTGAAGCAGGTGAAGATGCGGTGCTGGTCAAAAATGTGGACACGTTCCAATTAAAATGAATTGGACACACACTTAATTGCATTTAAGAACTATAGACAGTTTGCTTTGCAACATCCCTCTATCCCGTTGTTTAGCCTTCTGGCTCTCTTTGCTAGTCGTGATTAACCAAGCACCCTATTTACGTAAGGTCTTGACCTTTCTAGATCTGTCAAAAAGTTTGTCAACATACATTGACCTAATCGGTCTTAAATTAAAGCTGCAGGTCTCAGGTATAACTAATTGCATTTCATTTTCACACGTTTGAAAAACAGATTGACGTTCAACTAACCACTTCAGCAATACGCAGTTAAACTGTTGATTAAATCTATCCCATTTAATCGCAAACAGAGTGCTTTGTGCCTGCGTACCTGCTGTGACGAACCAATTTCACCATGTAAGTTGGGAAAGGGAGTGTGTGAGATATGATCTGTGACATAAGAAGTTTGGCTCATAATATAAAATGATCATAACTTCATATTATAAAACATAAAGGAAGTAAGTAAAAATATAAAACATAATCCATATATCAATAATCATGAATGGTCATGATGCTTCTGTCTATAATCAATATTTTTCATTCTAAACCTAAATAGAACTTTACCTTCAATGAATTTAAAATCTTTAACCCAATCACACTACCATTAGGTTGAACTTAATTATTTTGAACAGAAATGCCTTAAAAGAAAATACTTTCCGTGGTGTTGCAACAAATATCAATATTATTCGAATTGCATTGTAATTAACTATCTAAAGCAAAGTCACTCAAAAGCAAATCAAAACAATTCACATCTGCAGAAGTGAATAAAATGCTTCACAATTCACAACAGCAGGTTCTGAAACATAGCGCTACCTTGTTTCAGTTCTGAAAATTGGACACACACAAACCAAATTATTTACATTTCCTTTCATGTAGATCTATTACCTGTTTTTTTCTGACTTTGATTTTGATAGTTTAGTAATTTATGTTTATTTTTGTTATTGTCACCCAAGGTCTATAAGATCTTCTTCAGTGTGTTTCTCCACTTTCTGCTTACTTTTCAGCCATTCTACTTTAAGCTGCATCACTTCCTGTCCATAGTACTCATGAAGTTTGCTAAAGCCTTCAAGTGGATCTAGGCCCACTAGTGGCCATTCTCCATACAGTGGTGCAGGTACATTCAGCGGTGTGACATGAGCATTTCTTTTAGGCCAAACCTTCGGAGACTTCTTGTTGACTATTTTTGTAGTCATTGAAGATGCTTGCACCAGACTGGCACTACAGCTCCTTGAATCTCTAACCACAGTTCCCGCCCCATACATGAAAAAGGGGGAGCTTGAGTGCAGCAAACCCATCAACTGAGTATGGGCCTTTGCAATTGGCCCATTTAGAGTAGAGCTTTGACGGGGTCCACCCAAGCTTGTGTCACGTTTAGCCTCTGCATGGTGACAAGAAAGCACACGCGGATGGGGTTACTGCAAACAAAATCACTCTTACATACTGACAGTACATGATATTGTGTGTAAACTATGTCATATAAATTCACAATCACCTTCATATTGCTTTCCCAAGTCTCTGACCAAGAGAGATAAGTAGCAGTGGTTGGCTGAGAGCAAGGCTTTTACCCAGCTTTCCTGGGTCAGGCGATCCCCTGCTGCAAGCCTGTAGGTTTTGAGCCCAGGCCCACGAAATACCAATGAGAAAGCAAACTGCTCGTCAGACTCACAGTGATGGACTGCACAGCCTTCAAGTACAATGACCCCTTGCAGGTTGCGATTGGCAGGACGTTCTTGATAGAACAACAAATTGGACTTGAGGACAAACCATCGCCTCTGGTAGGTGGAATTCCTCTCTCTCTGTGGAATAAGTGAAAGTGACATGCCAAGGTTTACAAAGAGTTAAGAAAAATATGAGAAAGCACAATTTGTTACAAGAATAACATAAAACAATATATAATACACACATTTCTGTTCGAAGCCCACTATTGTAAAATAAGAAATAGGCAATAGATAAATAAAGGTTTTATTTTAAAGTTTAAACGGTGGCTTTGGAAGTTCTGTGCTTTAGGAATCATTTAAATAGATAATGCCAATGAGAATGGAAGGGCTTGGGAAGCTTTGAGCTGACCCTTTTATCTGCTGAACGATAATATTTTGGCACAACCTTTTTGTAGAGATATCCTTCCTTATCCACAGGAGAAGTGCAGGATAGATAATGTGTTAAAATCTTCTGATGGATCTTCATTACAACACATCCCAAAATAAGAGGCTGGTTTAAGTGCATAAAGAGTATCAATTAAGGTATGATGCAATCTAATGGTATAAAATATACAAAATGTTTTGTTCTGTATTATAACATTAGGCCTGTATGAAATAATTCCAGCCACAATAATGTACATTCAAGCTATTTCACTTAGTGTCCTGTTCTTTTTTAAAACTACAACTGTAGTAAAAGAATATACCTGGTATCATCAAACATATATTTTGCCATTCCCATGTTTTTTAAAGCTTGAGCAATAAGGACGGGAACTTAAAAGGTCCCTAAATTATCTTGTAGAGATCTCATCAAGCTTACCTATGGCAATGGGCGAATGACTCAAAGGGGCATTCTGTATCCATCCCGAAAGCAGGAGCCTTTTGATTGAGGTAGATATTCTCTGTCCTTTTCAGTCCTGAATTTTCTGTGTTTATGGCTGCGGTACACCTAGAGTAAGACAATATTTAAATACGAAGTTTCAGGTTACTAACACTGGTTCTCCCTGGGGAACTAGAGGACGAGTGTTAAAATATAAATAGCTCGACCCACTTCCTGGTAACAAAAACCTGACACTGTATTCCCTCCGCTCTATGCATGAGTTTACTATGTTCTGTTGGGTCAGGCTCACTTTGGCAAACTACTTTAATGTGGTTTGATGTTTCCTTTATTTCACTTGAACTTGACCTTTGTGTAAAATGTTACCTTTTTCCACTAGCTTGTTTGATACAGTATGTTTGTTGTAAACAAACTCCAAAAATATATATAAAACACAGCCAGGTGGCTTTGTTCATATTCAAATACGATAGTCAATGGTTGTTTGGTCTAGACTAGACTATTGAAGCCACATAATTGATGCGATAAGAGTTGGCGCATCCTGGACAATTGTCATGAGCTGCTCTACATGCACATCCTACGGCCCACTTTATTACTATACTTCTTAATTGTGAGTGCATTTAAAGATATTTCACAATAGGTACTTTAAAAAACGAATTATCTATACATTTGGTAGAATTGTTTACCCAAATAAAGTGTACAATTTTGAAAACGTGTCAAACAGCTTGGCTTTTTCAGGACGCGGTCCCGCTGGACCAAACGTTCTACAGTCCTAGACAAAGTCTGCTCACAATAGCATTCGTAACTTATCGCTGTGTCTAAAATAGTGCCATATGAATGTATATATTTTTTTATGTTATACATGAGTCTACTGGAGAATCATTTAAATAACCCCGGGCAAGATGATTCGTAAACACTAGCTGAAGTGTTGATTGGATGGAGACATCATACCTATATCATCGGCAGCTCTGATCCATACTTATCAATGGATACTAAACAATTAAATTATTGAATGGATTTAGAAGTTTTCTAACTGTAACGTTGATAAAAAAAAAAATGTATGCATTTTTGCTTAAACACTAGGCACTGCAATTTTCAAGTCCCGTTTCAGCCAAAATATGAGAGATTCTAAGTCCACTCTCGACCTCCGCGCTGTGGTGAGTTTTAAAATGACAAAATTATTTTATTAAGGGTAGATATATGGACTGATTTAGTTGGTTCAGTGTCAGTGGTTTAAAAATGTGTGCTCAAACCAGTTCATCAATCGTTTGATATTAAATAAAACATATCTTTTTAATAAACTGCTTAAAGTTACAAAACCTACGCTCTTTGGTAGCTAGCTATGAATTAGCAAGTACTGTATGCATATCAACACTTATATATCGTTAAAGTAAGTATTACTTTTGAATGACTTAAGCGATTCAGACCAACAAAAACTTTATATTTGTGTCCATTTAAACAGTTTGAGCGCCGAAGCTCCCGTATTGACGACATTGACGTTCGACCTGCCTACTAGGTGGCTAGGTAGGCTACCAGCAGAAACTGCTCACTCTATAAAATGTTTTTATAATTCTCTTTTTTTTCTTATTCATTTTATCCCATTTTAAGTCCCTTGCGCATTATACGGAAGATAATATATAGTTTTTTATGTTACACTTCCGGATTGGAGAAATATCAACAACTAAAGAAAGTCAAGAATGCGGAACCTTTGCTTTAAACATCTCTGCCATCCAGACATTTAACAATGCTGGACCAGATCCGGATATCATCTTGCTTCATGAGAAATGGCGCTTTAGATTCCAGGTAGGTCTAACTGACTAGGTTTTATTTACAAATATTTGTAATTCAACGACCTACATTAAACAGCTGTTCAGTTGTTTGTGCTGTTTCAAAGATCGTTTGTTTTAGATATACAAATACGTTCTGCACGCAGTCTCCAGTGCATTGCTATGCTTAAATCAGCTCACAAACAACAAAAACGTAAGCTACCTCATTACCTTATACTAGCTAGCTAGCTATAACTAGCAGTGCATGCGCTTTGGGTGTCTAGAAAAGCGTTATATCATGTGTAATCAATTATTATTGCTCGTACACTATCAAACTGAATCAACCGCCAGAAAATTGCCGTTAGGGCAAACGGGGCTGTATGCATTAGCTGTGTGCTTGGCTAGCAAATAATAGTAGGTTTGCCACGGCTCTTGACCCATCTGTAGGGCGGACAGGTAAACTATTTAGAATTTTTTTAATTTTAAGTATCCCTTTGCTTGCTCCGTAGTTTTGTTATCTGCTTTCCGATTGTGTATAGCTGCTCCTTTTCCGTTATCTTGAAATAACCACCTTAAAATTGACACTATTTGTTACCACATCGTACTATCTTTAAAGCGACGTCCTCCTGCCACCGAAGGTTTGGAAAGTCTGGAACGCCATTGTTCTGCGGCACTAAAATATGAATTTTCAATGACGCTTGCTGCCTGGGCGCTTATTTTACTGCGGTCAAGTGAGCCGTCATGCATGTGTGAGAACACCGCCAAGCTAGCCGCCGCATGGATTTTCATGCCTGTCTACTCGTGCCGTTACGGTAAAGCTAGTTCGACGAACTGCTCGCATTTCACTCAGCAACCAACCCTCAGATTTGACATAAGTAACACAAATGACATTATATTTGACCTCGTATATATCCAATAAAATAATAATTCAAATAGATTTTACTGGGCTTGACTGTCTTAACTAGTAAATCATCTCAAATTACATTAACTAATTAATAATCTGCAACAAACTGTCATAACCTTTCCTTCATAAGTCCACTCACAATTTCAATGCAGTCTTTTTCAGGATGTCCCTGACTATGTCCATGTATAATATGAAGTCATTTCACTGTACAGTTTGGGAGAAAATTTAAGGGAAAGTTACCATAAATGACACATTAATAACCATATACCCATGTTTTAACTCCCATAAAAACTTTTCCTTCGTAGGTTTTCTCAAAGTTTAAATGCAGTCTTGTTCAAGATGTACCTGACTATGACCATGTGCAATATGAAGTCATTTTAATGTCCCGTTTGGGAGCAAATTAAAACGGAAAGTAATGTTTTATCAAGTTATAACATTCAAGTATAACAAGTAACCATAAAATACATTAGCCACAATAAACCCATATTTGAACTCAAAATATTTTCCTTCATAGGTTTGCTTAATCACCTCATGCATTATGACATTCATAATGTACTCGTATTTCAACTGTAATAAAAGGTTTTCACAGGTTTGCTCAAATTCCCAATGCAGTTCTCTGTGCCTGACTATGACCATGTGCAATATTATGTCTCTAATTGTATCCATAATACACATTTTCGTCAATATATCCCTGACTATGACCAAAGTTTTTAAGAAAGTTTTATATATGGGTATATTGTGAATAATAATCGTTTATTGTTTACTTATTTATTTGTTGACAAGATTGAAACAAGATCGGTTTAAACTACAAAAGTCAATTAGTCATTAGTCAATTTGAGAAAATGTAACGCATATTGCTATATTCACTATTCTAGCGGTCTTTTTGTACATTATGCAAGAGCAATAACGTTTTATACAATTTCATTTGTTTCATTTGTAGTCCTAATCTTTGCTCATATTTAACAACACGTTTACCGCAACAACATTTTCTGATACGTTTGAGAAGCTACACACATCACAAAATTGGCTCCTTGCCAGCATATTTTTGATATTTTCGAAAGTGGGGGTATTGTTAGTAACTAGCATACTTTAGCTGCTGTGTAGAGCACAGCCTTTTCACTGCAGTTTTTCGTGGGCAACGTGAATTAATGATAGAAGTGTTTCAAAAACAGGACTAGAGATTTTAGAGACTTTACTAAGTTATGGTTTACACATTACTAAATATCAACGGGTTGCACCACATCCACTAGTTTTGACGTTGAGCTTAGTAGCTACTAAATGTTTACACCTACCCCTAAGCAGGTGTAAGTTAAAGCGCAACGCCGAAACCATGGAAACAAAGCAAAAATAAAATGAAATACATGGCCAGTTGAGAACATTTTGAGCCGGATGCCAATCATATTCGCCGATTCTGTGTGCTCATTCACTGCTTGTATTCTTTCATTAACAGAGTAAATATTAAAAAAAAAATTCAAATCAAATCATTGTTAGTAGGTAAATCCTGAACGAATTGCCAAACGTGATATGAATGTCCTTTAATAAATATTCAAATTTCAGATTATCAATAAAGCTAGCAAGCAAGCTAGCTATTTTGTTCGTTGTGAGAGATTGACGATTGCGCGGCTTCATCTGAGAGACTTGCAAACTTTGGGTGGAGCTGTAAAGTATTTGATGGTTTTTCAAACCGGAGTTATCATGACTTGACGGTTTTAGTGATCATTAAATTTCCCATGGTAACGCTAACCGTCAGGAATTTTTACCGTGGTTTACCATTAAACCGGTAACCGTTACATCCCTAAACAGGACTCATGATAACATCTGTTTTGTGCATCATCCCACTGGCCTGATTTAAATGTGCACTAATGCTTTCGTTTGTTGAGGGACTGTGTGTCTCAAAGAAGGAATATAAATGGTGGGCCAAGCATACGCTAGCTTAATGTCTGCGGTCACAAACGACTCCAGAGGGAAATTTGGAAAGAAACAGCTAGTTTATCCCCCTATTGGGACAATGCAGGAACACAAGTCCAACGGCTTCAATGCCAGACAATGTGTTAAATGTGTAAGAGCGCTTTCCTCTTGCACATTTAAATCAGGCCCCACATAACAAACACAGATTGAAAGTGGGTAGTCAGCTCTAGATCATGAATCAATCTCAAACTGCCTTCAATGCCATAACGGAGACCGTCCCACTTGTAGGTTACTAGCGGCGCTGGGAGTGTGCAACATTAGGAATATCGATGGAATATTAATATTCATGCCCACGTTCAATATGTGGTTGGTAATAACGTTTTTTGTTTAAGCTAAAAAAAAAAAACATTATTTCTATAGCTACATTATACATTATTTTGCGAAGGTGTTTTTCTCTCGGACTATGTATCTGATGACAATTTTGATGGTTTTTTGGGGGGCTAAAAGCCAATTGTCGGCTAACGGAACGTGTGTGTGTGTGTGTGTGTGTGTGTGTGTGTGTGTGTGTGTGTGTGTGTGTGTGTGTGGTTACTGTATATCCTATTGTGCGATGCCCTTGACTCAGTTTAGACATGTCTTTTTTATTTATTCAAGTCTGGTTAAAAGTAAAGTTTCACGCTTAAAACAATAAATAAATTGTACCATGCCTAATTAGTCCACTCGATTCTAACCACATAATATCTCTTTCTATGTCATTAGGATGTCTAAAAGAAAAGTTACGTTTGAGGATGGTGGAGAGATTGATTTGGAAGATGAGCTTCCTAAGAAAAAGGTACTGCCACAAGCATGCAATATTGTTAATCCCAGTGCTATACTGTCCCACACAAACTCACTCACTTGTTATCAAGCGGTATCCTGAGCAGACAAATAAGTGATGTCCTATGGTGAAGGGTGTAATATTAAACCTTTCCCAAGGGTTTTTCTGTTTTGTTATGGTATTATTTCTTATGAGTGCTTCTCTTGAGCTGGACTGGTACCCACATCCATTTACTTCCAAACAACCCCAAATATATACTACTTCTGCAAGCATTCCTCAACGCTAAGGTTTTTCAGTGGTTACCAAGCTGGGCAACTATGAATCATGTTTTAGTTGTCCAGATAGACAATTTGGTTGCCATGCTATATTACAGGTCCTATTATTTATGTTTAATTAACGATTGTGTTGTATTATTAGAAAGCAATTAATTTTATTTAAAATAATTTTGATACTTATATTTCTTATTGCTAGCGAGACAAAATCAAAACACTACGACTATCTTAGTGCTGTCTTGAGTTGATGCACCTTGCTCTTACAAAAAAATAAAAACAAATGTATGCAGTGGAACTTGGAGACTTACTATTAGAGATGAACGGTATGAAAATTTTGTATCACGATTATAGTGAACAAAATGATCACGGTTATCAATAGTTAATCACAGTATAGTTAAAATGTGCTGAAAAGGTTCAAAAAGTATACACACAAATCATTTCACCAAGTTTTATATGGAAAACCCTAAATTAGTAGCACCATGCCCTTTTTGTTTACATGCATGAAACCTATGAAAAACATATCAAATGTGCACATAAAAACAACACAACCATATGCTATATATATATATATATATATATATATATATATATATATATATATATATATATATATATATATATATATATATATATATTGCATATAGCAAAATGCATGTAAGAACAAGGCATCCATGTAAACAAATTCAATGTGCAGGTGTTGACAATAAAATAAGACAAACCATGTAAAACTAGTCAGATGAACAGCACTACTGTATGTCCGTTCTCTTGTGCATTATGTGCTGGCAGGGCTGCATAGCCTATGTTTCCCCCCAAAAATAGTAGCCTACGTCCCGCACTTTCTTTGGTTTCGGGAAAGACCTGGGCTGTTCTGTTCACACAAACATGACCTGGGTCTTCGAGTTACTTGATCATATTCAAGTTGATGTAGCCTACGTCTTTGTTTTACCAATCGTTTCTCCATCTTAACTATTTCCTTTTCCAATAGTTGTACTTTATCTTTGCTTTCTTTTTTCTTCCATGAACTATATGCTATACATCTTCCTCTAATGAATGCTTTTAGAGCGTCCCAAACGGTAGCTAGCCTTCCTGTTGTTTAAGTCTAAAAATTATTTAGTTTCCTCACCTAGTCTTGCAGCAAATTGTTCGTCTTGTAATATACTTGTGTTCAATCTCCATCTTCCCCCACTTCGTTTCTCACCTCTCAGATCTATGTGCAGTTCCACCGGTGCGTGATCTATTAATGCTATTATCCCTATATTGCAATCTATGACTGAATTAACAATCAAACCAGAGACCAAAAAATGGTCTATTCGTGATTAAGATCTGTGGGAGTGAGAGTAGAATGTATATTCCCTTTCCCTAGGATTTGTCAGTCTCCAAATATCTACTAAATCCAGTTCCTCTTTGAGAGTATTTATTGCTGTTCTGTCTCTGGAGTGTAGACCTGAATTAGTTTTACTCTGGTCTAGATGGTCATCCAATGTCTGATTAAAATCTCCCACCAGAATAATCTGACCCTCCATATTTCCCAGCGTTTTGTAGACCTCATGAAAAAGTTTGGTTCCTCTTTGTTTGGAGCATAAATATTACATAGTACAACTTTAACCCCGTTAATAAGTGCCTCTACGCATATGGGGCGTCCAACAGTATCTTTAAATTGTTGTAACAATAAAAACATTGTTTTCTTAATATGAATTACTCCACAGCTCTTACTAGTTATGGCGTTATGAAATACATCCCCAACCCAATCACGTTTCAATTTTAGAGCTTCCCCTTCATTTTTGAAATGTCTCGTATAAATGAAACATCTGGGTTTTTAGATTTAAGATAAGTGAGTATTTTCTTCCTTTTAACTGGTGTGCTACAACCATTTATGTTCCACGACACTATGTTAATATATCCATTACCCATTCTTGTAGAATGTATACTTGTGCATCTCTGGTTTTGTTATTGTACCATTTCTTAACTCAATATAACACATGAACGCCCTGATCCTGAACACTGAAAAAACACCTTGTCAACTAAATATAAAAACATAAACTCAAAAATTCTCCGCTCCTTAAGTTGTGTTTGTAATGCACTCACTGTGTTCTTCAACTCCGTTGTATCAGACTTAATTATTGACACATCATTTGCCACTCCATTCAGAGTAGCACCAATCTTAGCAACTTCCGCGAAGAGGTCCTCAATGCTAATCTTCTGTCTTGCTTGTGGGCTAACAGGGTTAGCTTCCATGATGGCGGTAGTTTTCATGCCAGTCTGCACACTTCGCCTTGTCTGTTTCATACTCAAGCCCGGACCCGTATTACTCTGTATGGCCTTTAACGTTGACCTTTCACCGAATAAATGTGTCGACCCCTGACTATTCACGGAGAGCTATCATAGCAAGGTTGTAGAACTTTTCGGCGGGGGTTTGGAGATTTTCTAAGGCGCCGCCATTCCCTAGGTCTTCACCACGTGACTGCCAAGTACCCAATACTTGTACTCGTACTGGTCTACAGAAAAGTGGTATCGGTGCATCCCTAGTTTTCACATTACTGTAGTTTGTTAGCTGCATACGTGTTATTTTTCTTTTTTTTTAACCCAGTTCAATGACGGTGAATCAGCTTTGGTTAAAAAGGCGAGGTTTCATCCTTTCGTTATATACATTAGATGTAGATTGAAGATTAGATTGAAGTTACTTTTAAAACAAAATAAATAAAACGCATACAAGCTTTCAAAATATTAGGAAAACATCCCGGGGGCACGCTGAGAGGTAAATATAACCTGACCGACGGAGCTACAGACTTGAAACTTTGCATGCTGGTCCATACCAGTAACCGCTACTCCCAAACCAAAGATGACCCACATTGACCTCTTGGTGGCGATATAACAAATGGCCAAATTTGGAAGGCCATATCTTCTACACCATATGACGTAGAGTCACCACATTTTGCTCCTAGGTTCATCTCCATTTGCTGAACAAAAAAGCCTCTTGGGAGCCCAAGGTGCACCTGAGAAATTCTTCCGCCATTTTGGATTTTGTGACAAACACTTATATGAATAGAACTTTTGATATGTTTGTCCAATCCACACAACATTTGGAATGTAGCATCATTGGACCATGATATACAAATGGTGTATAAGCCAGACTGCCTGGCCAAAACAAGTGACTGCTACAAGCCAATGAAATTTGCAACATGCGTGGCTTATCACAAAATTGGTTATAACTCAGTCAAACTCGGTCCAATCCTCATGAAACTTTTTGCACTGCATCTATGGGCTCCATGGATTATGTCAGCAAACCCATTTTCAAATCTGCCTTTTGGGGGCGCTATAAATGTCATATTTTGATATGTATTTATGTGAAAATTACAAATAGTCAGCAAGTGGCATAATTAGAGACTTGTAACTTTGCATGCTGGTACGTACTCATACCTGCTAGTCCCAAACCATAGGCGCTTTAAATGCTATATTTTCATATCTCTTTATGTAAATGTCCAAATAGCACGACATTTTATATACATGCTTTAGGGAAGAGTCTCAGTGAATTTCTAAAAGTTGATTTTGATTAGACAAATAGTTTGACTTGTGGGCGTTGCTTATCACAAATATGCTAATAACTCAGTCCAATCTTCATGAAACTTGATATACATCCTCTAGAGGCTTTATTAGTCATAACAACAAAGCCATTTCTACATCTGCCTTTGGGGGGCGCTATAACAGCCACATATTGATATGTATTTTTGTGAAAATCCCAGAAATGTAGCATTTGGCACAGTTAAGAGACTTGCAACTTTGCATGCTGGTAGGTATTCATAGCTGCTACTCCCAAACCAAAGATGGCCCACATTGACCTCGCGGTGCCGCTAGAACAAGTGATCCAATTTCCAAACTTTGAAAGGCCATATCTTTTATATACCATATGACTTTGCCTCAAGAAAGCACTATGTAGAAATTCTTTGCGGTCAAATGTGTATTATGAGTCTGAAACCAGCTAGTGGCTACACTAATTTGTGTTTACATATCTGGCAGGCCTGTGTGGGGAGCGTTAAAGGTCGAGCGGTCCCACACTGCAGCCTTTGGTTGTATTTTTTGCTAGTGGCTGCGCTATGTAATATAATATTGTTACCTATTTAGTCTCTTTATTAGGGCTGGGCAATTCATAGAATTTTATTTTCAATTACAATTTTGGCTTCCAACGATTATGAAAAAAAAATAATCGAGGAAAAACTATCAATGTGATGCATATCATTTCGCGATGTTGCTCGAGTTTTGTGAATGCATTCATCCAGCGCATCCCTTTCGTTTCATTTACAGCGCTGCACTTTTGAACGCTAACATTAGCTATCGTCACTTACATCGATACTGTCCAATCAGATAGCGTAAGTCAAGCGACTACTTTATGTAATGTTTTGTCTTGACAAAGTTGCGATTCGTTGTGCGTGCACATTTACGCTCACTATCCTCCACTTCAAAACAATGCGATAGAAAAACGTGCCTAAATCGACAAACTTTAGCTATCATAACTTATGTTTAGCCTACCATTTAACAAAACAATTATAACATTTCACTTTATTAAAATTGACCTGCCTATTATAAGTTTAGTCAAGCTTCGAGGGAAGCTTGCTTGCCCGTAGCCTTAACTAGAGACACATTTCTTTCACTGCAAGGTAACGAGCAAAACCTTGTATGAATTTTCACCTGGCTTATTTTTCCGACTGGATACTCCACCCCTGCGGAAAGGCCTTATTATTTTGAAGACAATAATTTTTGTTATTTCAGTTGAATTATATTTAAAGTTCAAGAACATCTATATAAAATATATACACTGCTCAAAAAAATCGAAGGAACACTTTGAAACCACATCAGATCTCAATGAGGGAAAGAAATCATGCTGGATATCTATACTGATATGGACTGGGTAATGAGTGAGGAACAAAAGGATGCCACATCGTTTGATGGAAATGAAAATGATCAACCTACAGAGAGGGCTGAATTCAAAGACACCCCGAAAATCAAAGTGAAAAAATGATGCGGCAGGCTAGTCCATTTTGCTGAAATTCCATTGCAGCAACTCAAAATGGTACTCAGTACTGTGTATTGCCCCCACATGCTTGTATGCATGCCTGACAATATCGGGGCATGTTCCTAATGAGACGACGGATGGTGTCCTGGGGTATCTCCTCCCAGATCTGGAACAGGGCATCACTGAGCTCCTAGACAGTCTGAGGTGCAACCTGGTGGCGTCGGATGGACCGAAACATGTCCCAGAGGTGTTCTATTGGATTTAGGTCAGGCGAGCGTGGGGGCCAGTCAATGGTATCAATTCCTTCATCCTCCAGGAACTGCCTGCATACTTTCGCCACATGAGGCCGGGCATTGTCGTGCACCAGGAGGAACCCAGGGCCCACTGCACCAGCGTAGGGGCTGACAATGGGTCCAAGGATTTCATCCCGATACCTAATGGCAGTAAGGGTGCCGTTGTCTTGCCTGTAGAGGTCTGTGTGTCCCTCCATGGATATGCCTCCCCAGACCATCACGGACCCACCACCAAACCGGTCATGCTGAACGATGTTACAGGCAGCGTAACGTTCTCCACAGCTTCTCCAGACTCTTTCACGTCTGTCACATGCTCAGAGTGAACCTGCCCTCATCTGTGAAAAGCACAGGGTGCCAGTGGCGGACCTGCCAAATCTAGTGTTCTATGGCAAATGCCAATCGAGCTCCACGGTGCCGGGCAGTGAGCACAGGGCCCACTAGAGGACGTCGGGCGCTCAGGCCACCCTCATGAAGTCTGTTTCTGATTGTTTGGCCAGAGACATTCACACCAGTGGCCTGCAGGCGGTCATTTTGTAGGGCTCATCCTGTTCCTCCATGCACAAAGGAGCAGATACCGGTCCTGCTGATGGGTTAAGGACCTTCTACGGCCCTGTCCAGCTCTCCTAGAGTAACTGCCGGTCTCCTGGAATCTCCTCCATACTCTTGAGACTGTGCTGGGAGACACAGCAAACCTTCTGGCAATGGCACGTATTGATGTGCCATCCTGGAGGAGTTGGACTGCCTGTGCAGCCTCTGTGGGGTCCAGGTATCGCCTCATGCTACCAGTAGTGACACTGACCCTAGCCAAATGCAAAACTAGTGAAAAACAGTCAGAAAAGATGAGGGGGGGAAACAATTTCAGTGGCCTCTACCTGGAAAACCATTCCTGTTTTGGGGGTCATCTCATTGTTGCCCCTCTAGTGCACCTGTTGTCAATTTCATTAACCCCAAAGCAGCTGAAACTGATTAACAACCCCCTCTGCTACTTAACTGACCAGATCAATAGCCCAGAAGATTAATTGACTTCATGCAATACTCTGATTAAAAAGTGTTCCTTGAATTTTTTTGAGCAGTGTATATACAGTGGGGCCAAAAAGTATTTAGTCAGCCACTGATTGTGCAAGTTCTCCTACTTAGAAAGATGAGAGAGGTCTGTCATTTTCATTATAGGTACACTTCAACTATGAGAGACAAATGAGAAAAAAAATCCAGGAAATCACATTGTAGGATTTTTAAAGAATTAATTTGTAAATTATGGTGGAAAATAAGTATTTGGTCAATAACAAAAGTGCAACTCAATACTTTGTAACAACCTTTGTTGGCCATGACAGAGGTCAAACGTTTCCTGTAAGTCTTCACCAGGTTTGCACACACTGTAGCTGGTATTTTGGCCCATTCCTCCATGCAGATCTCCTCTAGAGCAGTCATGTTTTGGGGCTGTCGCTGGGCAACACGGACTTTCAACTCCCTCCACAAATTTTCTATGGGGTTGAGGTCTGGAGACTGGCTAGGCCACTCCAAGACCTTGAAATGTTTTTTACGGAGCCACTCCTTCGTTGCCCGAGCAGTGTGTTTGGGATCATTGTCATGCTGGAAGACCCAGCCACGTTCCATCTTCAATGCTCTCACTGATGGAAGGAGGTTTTGGCTTAAAATCTCACGATACATTCATTCTTCCCTTAACACAGTTCGGTCGTCCTGTCCCCTTTGCAGTAAAACAGCCCCAAAGCATGATGTTTCCACCCCCATGCTTCACAGTAGGTATGGTGTTCTTGGGATGCAACTCAGCATTCTTCTTCCTCCAAACACGACAAGTTGAGTTTTTACCAACAAGTTCTATTTTGGTTTCATCTGACCACATGATATTCTCCCAATCCTCTTCTGGATCATCCATATGCTCTCTGGCAAACTTCAGACGGGCCTGGACATGTACTGGCTTAAGCAGCGGGACACGCCTGGCACTGCAGGATTTGAGTCCCTCTCGGCGTAGTGTGTTACTGATGGTAGCCTTTGTTACTTTGGTCCCGGCTCTCTGCAGGTCATTCATCAGGTCCCTCCGTGTAGTTCTGGGATTTTTGCTCACCGTTCTCATGATCATTTTGACCCCACGGGATGAGATCTTGCGTGGGGCCTCAGATCGAGGGAGATTATCAATGGTCTTGTATGTCTTCCATTTTCTTACAATTTCTCCCACAGTTGATCTATTCACACCAACCTGCTTGCCTATTGCAGATTCACTCTTCCCAGCCTGGTGCAGGTCTACAATTTTCTTCCTGGTGTCCTTCGACAGCTCTTTGGTCTTGGCCATGGTTGAGTTTGGAGTCTGACTGTTTGAGGCTATGGACAGGTGTCTTTTATACAGATGACGAGGTCAAACAGGTTCCATTAATACAGGTAACGAGTGGAGGACAGAAGAGCTTCTTAAAGAAGAAGTTACAGGTCTGTGAGAGCCAGACATCTTGCTTGTTTGTGGGTGACCAAATACTTATTTTCCACCATCATTTACAAATAAATTCTTTAAAAATCCTACAATGTGATTTCCTGGATTTTTTTTTCTCATTTTTGTCTCTCATAGTTGAAGTGTACCTATGATGAAAATTACAGACCTCTCATCTTTCTAAGTAGGAGAACTTGCTAAATACTTTTTGGCCCCACTGTATATATAATTTTTTAATATATATATTTATTATATATAAGTTCAATTAAATGCATGATATTTCTAAATTCAATGAGTAATCGTGATTTCAATATTGACCAAAATAATTGTGATTATGGTTTTTGCCATAATCGAGCAGCCCTACTCTTTATTGTGAATTCCTAATTGTTATATCCTTAAACTCCTTAATAAATGGTCCTACTTGCATGCAAAGATCCATACCACTGATTTTATTAATTGAAATGTGTTGCATAAAATTGTGTTGAAGCCGTTATTATTTCTGCATACAGTTAATATTACCTATGGTTGTTTTACCCCATAATGGCTTTTAGAATAATTTTTCAGACCGATGCAAATATACTAAAAGTAATTCGAAATTAGCCTTTAAATCAAATATCTTCATTTCTTCATAATTTTTGGACCCCTAGTTGTGGCAGACTTGTTCTATCTGCGACCTCCACACACACACACTTCAGAAATCTCTCCTGCGCTCCTGATGGCCAATAAGGGGGTACTTTACAGGTTGGTAAATTTGATTAGGGGTAGGAGACGTAAAAAAAAAAAGTTGAGAACCACTGCTCTAGAGTGAACGTGTTCCTGCAGTGTGATTGGCTACAATTGGACTGGAGTCAGTTTGGTTGACAGAGCAGAGGCCAAAAAATATGACAAATGGTTAGCGCCGCTATACCTTATCAAATTTCCCCTTACTTATAATCGTTAGTTTAAGAAATATAATCTAAATTATAATCAAAATCGCCCAGCCCTAAAACATGTTCCAAGTCATCTTATGGAGCACATTAGGCTGTGGTGTTTTTGTTGACTAAGGCATGTTTTTTTCCCCTCATTGTTGATCCAGATTTGTGAGGATGTGAGTGGGCCAGGCTCCAGATTTAAGGGCAAACATTCTCTAGATAGTGATGAAGAGGATGAAGGAGACTATGGAGAGAAGAGCAGCAAGTATGACATTCTAGCTAGTGATGATGTGGAAGGTATGTCTTACCAGCATGATAACGCATCAGTTCTGAATTTTTAAGTCAAGGCTAAGTAAAATTTGTTTGGTCATTCCCACTATAAACATGAGACTTCTGTTTAAGGTCAAGAGGGGGCGACTATCGACTGTGATGAAGGGGTTCCTATCACACCCTTCAACCTGGACGAGGAGATGCAGGAGGGATACTTTGATTCTGAAGGAAACTACTTCATCAGAAAGGAGGAAGATATCAGAGACAACTGGCTTGACAACATTGACTGGGTGACTGAGTGGTTGGGTGTGTGTAATGTGCATGAGCCATTGTATTACCATGCATGATTTAGTAATGAAGTTGTCTCCCTTGCAGGTGAGAATCCAAGAACAGCCTTCAAAGCGAAAGAAGAAAGGTCTTGCAGCCAAGCGGAGGCGGAGAGCGGGGGATGAGGACGAGGCTGAGGAAGAGAAACAAAGGGAGGAGCAGCAGCAGAAAGACAGTGATGAAGACGAGTATATGGAGGCAGAAAATGAGCCTGCAGAAGATCCCTTGGCCTCCTACACACAGCACCAGCTCACAGAAGCTGGGTGGGAATTGCTGCTACCTGGGGAGACTGTTGCCAAGGCTCTCCGTCGGCTGGTGAGGTTTAGGAACGCAGAAGAAAAGGCAAGCTGAGGGAGGAGAGTAGTGACAAAGATGGAGAACCAAAAGAGATGCAGAAAAACTTGACAGGCTCACGGCACTGGCTGACAGACTGGTTGGGAGCGGGGTGTTTGAGATATACCAACATACCTATGAAAAGCTAAGCTACATATTAAAGGTAGGGAGCGAGAAACCATCTGCAAAGAAAAGTAAACTCAAGGCTGAAGATGATGAGGAAAATGAACTTGACATGTTTGCGGACAAAATTGACGAGAAGCAGGGTGCCGTATCATACAATGAGAACAATCAGACAGGTCTGTAAGATGCTTCTGGCCTGCCTCAAAATATTGAATGTTAAAAAATGTCATACTTTGTGTTCTCATTCAGCGTTGTTCAGTAGCAGACTTCTGATATGTTTGATTTTGACTTGCCAGCGATTGACGAAGTGATGTGGGAATACAAGTGGGAAAATAAGGACAATTCAGAACTCTACGGCCCCTTCAGCAGCCAGCAAATGCAGGTCAGGATTGTATCTGTATAATATCAAACAAATCCGAGCTAAAAGGAAGTTGTGTGTAAAATATAATTTAGGCGCGTTTCGACCCAAAGTACCCGGAACTTTTAGTCCCAGGAACTACTTTTCAAGGAACTAAAAGGTTATTTCAGCCCCTGCATTTGCACCGCAGTCTAAAGACCTGCAAGGATTATGCAAAGTAGATTTTTAAAAATGGCGGTTGAAATAAAATGATCCGAGTCCTCTACCAATCAGAGATAATTGGCGCTGCAAGACCCATCCCCAAAGTTCCTGTTCTTTCGAAAAGTACTACCTCCCAAGCAGGGACTTTCTGGGGATGAAATAAGGTCCCTGGAACAACATTTAGACCCTGGTTCCTGCGGTTGAAACGTGGCTTTTGCTACAACCCTGCTTGTTTTGTGCCACCATTTTCTTTGTCTGTCTACAGTCTGTATTGTCTACATATAGTCAATCAAAAGCAGACCAGATTATTTAATCACCCTTGTACTGGCGAATTGCCAGATGGATACATAAATCTATATGGAAACCCTAATCTGTAGAGAGAATGGGTCTGGGTTTGTAATAATTGTTTTCATAGGGTTACCACTTATTACTTGTACCTTGGAACTATCTGTTGTCAGGGAAGTTAAAGAGAGTGAATGCTATATCTTTTTGTCTTCCAGGGCTGGGTGGATGAAGGCTACTTCAAAGATGGTGTTTACTGCAGAAAGATTAACCAAGATGGCTCTCAGTTCTACAATTCCAGGAGATTAGACTTCGAGCTGTATACATGATCTATCGCTGACTTGCATGATGACTGGATCTTTGTTTTTCTTTCTTTCTTTTCATGTAGTGCTATACTGTCTGATACATTTGCTGTAGACCATGTCTATTCTTTTAAATAAACTGTTGTCACAATCACTTAAAGTTGTGTACAACTATAAAACTGAATGGAATTTACACATGAAGCCCCAATCCATTTTGTTGAATTGGATCACTAATCCAAAGGGTTTTATTCACTTAGTAATGTACATATACAGTGTAAAAGCATAAGAATATCAAAAAAGTAAGGTACAAACACCGTTATTGCAATAAAAATTACAACTTGCTAACGTTAACTAACTACAATGTTCAACAGGAAGCTTCTCTATGGCATTGTGCTAAATTGCAGGTGACAAGAATAAGACATCAGTAAAACAGCCCTCCAGGCTAATTTCATTTGAGGACGAAGACGGACCCTAATTTTACAGGACAATGTTTAGCGGGGCTGCCAACTTTTCAGAAAACCTTGGGAGTGAGAGTCGACCGAAGTTTGTGCATGGTGTGCGCCTGCGCAGGGTCTTTCATTTTTTGGGTCAGTTGACACTTCCAAAATTCATTTTGTGAAAATAATAATATATAACAAATAACCATCACAAATCACAAACAATTCTCAAATGAGGTATTAAACAATTATAATTTAAATGAACTAAACCTAAAGACTAAACCTACACTAACATTGTCTGAGTCTTGATGCAGTTTTTGAGTGTTGAGGAGGCCTCCCGGGGCATTAGTGGAGTTGTCTTGCGAAATGACGTCCGGCTGCAAAACACTGCAAGGTAAATCTTATAGGCTAAATGGGGGGTTGGCACTTATTTAGCGATTACCTCACATAAACCGGATATGGATTAGTCTCGCCATTAAAGTCTCGTTAGTTTAGTTAACATCGTAGAAAGTCATGAGTAATTATATAAGAGGTCAAGCAGCTATCTTGACAAAAGATGTGGCACTACTAAGTTTTTATAAAATATGGGTGGTTATACTATAAAACTAAGGCTTGCATTCTGGGGTGTCAGGCAAGCCAAAATTCTGAGGGGGCACAATTAGAGTGGGGGGTCTTTCCCCAGAAAAAGAAAGAAAATAATGATGCAATTTTCTTCAATTTGACATATTCAACTACTTTGGGGAGTTTTTATTTGAAAGATTTACTAAATAAATTTGTGTTGCTCAGTAATCTCCCACTACACCTAGGTATATGTATTTATAAATGTCCATGTAAATCATTTGTGCTATTATGTTATTGAAAATTACACTCACTTATTCACTGAGTTCTACACTAGCTTCTACAATGATGCTATTTTCTTGAAAGGGCTAAATCTTGTCGGTTTCACTCCAAAATTTTAGGGGGCATAAACACACGTTAGATTTAATTTGAGAGAACATAGAAAATAAAGTCACCGATAAAAGGAACCTGTAATTGTAATTGTAAGCTGTATTTTAAGAAGCTGCATGAGTACAGAGGAGACTGCTGACATCACATAGCAGTGTCTGCTCCATTAAAAGCTCAGACTGAGCAGTAATTACTCTATTTTCCAAACTGCTCAGCCTCCTTGAAAGATCCATTATCATCATCTTTGATGAGTGTCACACAAGGAGTCCGGTCATGTAGAATCTCCAAGTTCACTTGGATCCATCATGTTGTTATTGCCAGAACGATCATTAGGCTATTCACTTACAGCACCAATCAAAAGTTCACACAATTCACTTGAATGGGAAAGTGTGTCCCATTCACTTTAATGGGAACGTGTGTCCCATTCAGTTTAATGGGAACGTGTGTCCAAACTTTTGACCGGCACCTCATCTTCACCAGCTTCACACAGGTTAGCAACTTTAACTGCCTGATCATACTTTGATTGTTCTGAAATGGTGCGAAAGAGGAAACAATTCTTTCTAGTTAATCTGAACACATTTCCATGAAGGAAAAATATCTCACCTATAAGATAACCTACCTCTTGCACTAACAACCTGATGAGTGAAGGGCTTGGCTTTCTGTCGTATATATTTTCCTCTGCATATTGACCAGGACATATCGAATGGAATTCAGTGTTTTGCTAACTATAATCTGTGATAGTTGTGGTAAAATCTATCAGCTCACTGCCATACGATTCACACAGCTCTCATTTACCAATTGGAAATGAAGGACGCGGGGGTGCATCAGTCATTCATTACAAAAACATTCATAACAAAAAACTGTTACCCAAGAGAATATTTGTTTTTTGTCTGATAAACCTGAGACCTGGAGCCTTCATTTAAGACCGATTTGGTTAATTTATGTTGACAAACTTTTTGACAGATCTACAAAAGTCGAGAACATTCTTAAATAGGGTGCTTGGTTAACATATGCTCTTGACTATTTACTAAAGACATGAATTCCTATTCATTACATCTTCCCCCCTATAGATCTACTTGACCAATAACTACCAAATGAAAGTGTACTTTACCGTAAACTCGAAAACATACATTCAGGATAACCTATGCCACTATCTAATTAATGTCTGATTAAGGTTCCTAACAATAACCACATTCCCTAAGTTGAGGCTGTAGAATGCAATTATAATCAATGTATCAACAAAACTATGAACAATTTTCTCATTGTTTAACATCCTTATATACTTTTTTTCTTTTAACATCTGTTAACAATGAACACTGACATTCTCCCTGTTTCTCATACACCCACAATTTCTTGTTTCACACTGTAACATTCTACAGATCCAGCCTTGTAACCGGCTTACAGTCTACCATAGCGAGTGATTTTAGTCTCTGGTGCATGCGTGTGAGGCACCTCTTTGAGCATTTGTGCGGAGGTGGTACCTGCCTCTACCGCCCGCCTCCTCCAGTGGGTAGGGTTGTCCTAATCTTCCGTCCCATCAGCAGATTGACTGGGGGCTGACCCCAGTGGAGGAGGAGGGTGTGGCTCTGTATGTCATCAGAGCAAGCAGAGGATCTTCCTGCCTCAGTATGCCCTTGGGCACTCGAACAGCATGGCCCTTACTCTGAGCATGATGTGGGCTGGATGTCACATGTACAAAGTTGTAGTGTTCGCTGAACTCCTTAAACTCTTCTGAAACCAGCTGGGCCATTATCACTTACTAACACTTCTGGTATCCCACAATGGCAAATGTGGCTTTAAGTCTGGTAATGACCTGATTGCTTGTAGTCGCAGGGATGTGGAGGATTTCTATGAACCTTGAATAATGGTCAGATACCACCAGGTCATTTTGTATTTTGTGAACGCCATTTTGTGAAGTCCATAGCTACTTTTTGCCAAGGCCTGGAGGATAGCTCTGTTGGCATCAGTGTCTGATTTCTCTGTGTGCTCTTATGCTCTCTGCAGAACGTGTATTGTTGGACTCGTTCTGTAAACTCTTGTGAGATTTTGGGCCACCAAACTGACTGGCATGCCCTCTACCTACACTTAGGTATGCCTTGGTGTCCATCATGAATCCTGTCTAGCATTTCTATTCTCATACATGTGGGAATGACGATACGGTTCCCCCAAACCTGTATTTTTCTCACTTCTATCCTTAGTGCAGACAGTTCTCTCTTGAGGCCATTCCGCTCCTCCTTGGCTTCTCGTGGTTTGTTTAAAGGCACATAACTTTGTTTTTCAGCGTAATGTGTCTGAGATGTTTGGAGTGTATTGATGAGTTCCCTCATTTCAACCAGTTCAATTTTAAGTCGGGTGAACCTCTCCCACATGTCAATGAAGGAACCACGTAGTTCAGAGATCCCCTAATCACTAAGGTCAATTTCCATGGGGGTCTGCATCTCTAGGAGGCATTCATAAGGGTGGATACAGTCTGCATAGTCTGCCCTAGCAAGGATGGAGGGTTGAAGGTCCCTGGTCTTCTCCTGTTGTGCCCTCTCTTTAAAGTTCAGGAAGTCTTGTTGGAATTGTTTAATATGTTTTCCTTGTACAATAATTGTTCCAGTTTGTGCAGGTTTATGTGGACTA
Source organism: Aplochiton taeniatus (assembly GCA_017639675.1). Taxonomy (NCBI): domain Eukaryota; kingdom Metazoa; phylum Chordata; class Actinopteri; order Galaxiiformes; family Galaxiidae; genus Aplochiton; species Aplochiton taeniatus. The sequence goes on along the minus strand of CM030183.1, from coordinate 12,162,050 downwards.
TTTGATCTTCCTTATCTTTTATTGTCAATTAACAGCCATAACTCCCCCCCTCTCTCTGTTTGTCAGTGTAATGTGTCTGAAATGTTTTGGAGTGTCTCTCTCTAGGTGCATGCTGGGAACTTTGAGTTTGTGAGTGCGAATGAAGCGTGTGGAACTGCTGAATGAGATCGGGTTTTTCGGACACTTTTTCAACTTGTTCACGGTCTTACACATGAGAAGGTAAGAGGAGTGTTTAATCATTCAATATTAGTTTGTGGAATCGGGAGCCAAACTCAAAGGTTTGGCCTCTGAGTTTGTGAGGAATGGCATCCCTGCCAGGTGAGGGTTCGCCGAATGTGTCAGTTAAACACGGGGCTAGAGTTGTAGCCGTGTTACGGTACAGTGTGGAGAGTGTTCTCTTGAACAAGGCCTTTGTGGTTTTTCTTCGTGAAGAGTTACTGGTACATCAGTTGGTCGAGAACGGCATTATTTTGGACGATATGTTTGTGTCTGTATCCCCATTGCATGTACCAGCGACACGGGTTACAGAATCGGGCGTCCCTCTGGTCATTTCTAATGAAGCCTTGGAAAGAGAGTTGTCCCAGGTCGGGAAGTTTGCGAGTGGCCTTAAAACGGTTAGCCTCGGCTGCAAGGACGATAGGCTGCAGCATGTATCATCGCTGCGTAGACAGGTTTTTATGTATTTAAGCAATCCTGCACAAACACTGGAGGTGTCATTTAAAGTGAAATACGAGCAGGGCTTCTATATGATTTATGCAAATGCTGGCAGCATGAAGTGTTTTGAATGTGGCGGGGTGGGGCATAAGCGCGCAGCATGTCAGCAGAAGGCGCAGGGTGCGGGCGGTAGCGGAGCGGGTAGGGATCACAACGTGAGTGGGGCTACGTCAAAAAGGCAGCAGGCAGAGGGGGGACAGCAGCACAAGCTGGTATGAGTGAAGTACTGTCTGAAGTAGGGAAGGCAAGCAGTGCAGTGTCCCAGCAGGGGAATAGTGATGAGAATGAGGAAGGCCCTGTGGTAGGAGACCCTGGAGTGGAGGAAGTGGGGGCTGGCAGTAAGGGGGGACAGACAGTAGGGGATGCAGGGATAGCGGTGACAGGACAGGTCATTCAGACAGCTGAGGTTGTGAGGGAAGGTACAGGTGGAGCTGTCAATGGGAACGATGAAGAGGTGGAAATGGTAGACGATGACTCTCTCTCACAGTTTTCAGACATTGTAACACAAGCGGAGACGCAGCTTTACACTCTGCAGGAAATAAACAACTTCCTAGATGAAACATTTGGATGGCACACTCTAGAGGTGAAGGATTTTTCCCCTGATGTTGACAGTTTTATGGTTTCTGTGTTGGAAATAAGAAAGGTGGTGGGATATGAGCAATGGAGTAAACAGAAAAGGTTTCGCTTGAAAAAGATCATGACTAAACTGAGGAAAGAGAAGAGAGGAAAGGCCTCAGCACTATAATGGGTGAAACACTTCTGGGTTGTAAGCGTCCTGTCTCTGTGTCTTTATTTCTTCTTTTCATGGCCTTAACACAGAGCCTGAAGGTGGGAACTTTAAATGTAAATGGAGGGAGGGTTAAAGAGAGGAGGGCGATGATAGAGCTGAGTAGATGAAAAAACATTGATGTGCTCTGTTTACAGGAGACGCACAGTACGGTAGACAATGAGGTTGAGTGGAGAATGGGCTGGACAGGAGCAATATTTATCTGTCATGGTTGTAATTGTAGTGCAGGTGTGGTTGTGTTGTTTTCTCAGCGACTTCACTTAAAAAATGTTTCATCGTCTGAGGTTGAGCAAGGGAGGGTGCAAGTAATACAGGCAACAATTAGGGAAACACCCTTTGTATTTATAAATGTTTATGCCCACAATACTGGGGCTGAACGCTTGAGACTCCTTAGCAAACTAAATAGAAACTTAAACAACTTAAACAAACAAACAGTAATTCTGTAATAGTGGTAGGAGGAGACTGGAACTGCCCTACTGAATTTATGGTTGATAGAAATCCGGAAGAGCCTCATCCACGGTAAGCTTCAAGTCTGGAAAGTGTGATGACAGAGAATTACTTGACAGATGTGTGGAGAGAAATGAATGTAACAGTGAAACAATACACATAGGTGAGGGTGAGCGAGGGGAGAATAAGGGCAGCTAGGCTGGATAGGATATATATAAGTAAAACATACAAAAACAGGTTTACTAAGTCATAAATATCACCAGTGGGCTTTTCTGACCATCACCTTGTGACAGTAGATATCAGCTTAGAAATAAGCTCTCAGCATAGCCCTTTCTGGCGATTTAATGTTTGGTTAACACATGACAATGAATTCTGCCTGCAGTTTTTAGATTTCTGGAATGAGTGGAGGAAAAGAAGGAGGGATTTTAAAATTCTAGCGTTATGGTGGGAGGTGGGGAAAACTTGAATTCGAATATTTTTTCAGCAATATAAAAGCCATACTGCGGCAATAGAGAGCAAGTGCATTGAGAAGTTAGTATGGTAGAGAACACCAACAGTGTTCTTTATTTGTGCTGGAAAAGAAGGTCAAGGAACCAAACTTAATTGTCCATCTTAAACACCCCGATGAATCTATGACAAAAGATCCCTCTGAAATTATAGAAGATTGCAATGGACTTCTATTCAGGACTGTTCAGCTCTAGGAGCTGTGATGGCGAAGGTGTTGCTGAACTCACCGAGGGTCTGCCTGAGATATGTGGATTACTGGCTGAGACAATGAATGCCACTGTCTCATTTGACGAGGTGTGCACAGCAGTCCAGCAGCTAGGAACAGGACGCTCCCCTGGAGTTGATGGGCTCGCTTCGGAGTTCTATAAGCGTTTTTGGGGGCTGCTTGGAAGGGACATCTATGATGTTTTTGAGGAATGTCTCAGTTCTGGGGTTCTTCCCTTGAGCTGTACAAGGGTAGTTATAACTTTACTGCCAAAGAAAGGGGACCTTGGATTATTAAAGAACTGGAGACCTGTCTCATTGCTCTGTACAGACTATAAAAACATGTCTTTCAAATAGGCTTAGAGAATATTGTGCATTGCAGCAAAACATATTGTGTACCGGGACGTACAATAATGGACAACCTGTTTTTGTTGTGTGATGTCATTGACCTGGCTATATGTATGGAGATAGATGTGGGGGTGCTTTCTCTGGACGAAGGCATTTGATGGAGTAAACCATGAATATCTGTTCAGAATCCTGAATGTTTTTGGTTTTGGAGAAAAGTTTGTTTCATGGATTCGATTATTGTATTCAAATGCTTCTCTCTTGCTAAAGGTAGGGGGTGGTCTTATCCCCCTCTTAACTGCCACTGGGCGGCTAAGACATGGTTGCCTGTTGAGTGGAATGTGAAGGAAATAATGATTTGATCCCTTGCAGATTTTGTAAGTTTGTCCACTGACAAAGAAATGAAAGGTCTATAATTTTAATGGTAGGTTTATTTTAACATTCAGAGATAGAATAAAAAAAAAAAAGAAATCCAGAAAATCACATTATATAGAATATATACATTGATTTGCATTTGATTGAGTGAAATAAGTATTTGATCCCCTAGCACAACATGACTTAGTACTTGGTGGAGAAACCCTTGTTGGCAAGCACGGAGGTAGTCTTGTAGTTGGTTACCAGGTTTGCGCACATCTCAGGGGGGATTTTGGTCCACTCCTCTTTGCATATCCTCTCCAAATCCTTAAGGTTTCGAGGCTGTCGTTTGGCAACTCGAAGCTTCAGCTCCCCTCCATAGATTTTCTATGGGATTAAGGTCTGGAGACTGGCTAGGCCACTCCATGACCTTAATGTGCTTCTTCCTGAGCCACTCCTTTGTTGCCATGGCAGTGTGTTTTGGGTCATTGTCGTGCTGGAAGACCCACCCACGACCCATTTTCAGTGTCCTGGCTGAGGGAAGGAGGTTGTCGCCCAAGATTTCACGGTACGTCGCCCCATCCATCCTTCCCTCGATGCGGTGACGTTGTCCTGTCCCCTTAGCAGAGAAACACCCCCAAAACATAATGTTTCCACCTCCATGCTTGACGGTGGGGATGGTGTTCTTGGGGTCATAGTCAGCATTTCTCTTCCTCCAAACACGGCGAGTCGAGTTGATGCCAAAGAGCTAAATTTTGGTCTCATCTGACCACAGCACCTTCTCCCAAGCCTCCTCTGAATCATTCAGGTGTTCATTGGCAAACTTCAGACAGGCCTGTACATGTACATTCTTGAGCAGGGGGACCTTTCGGGCGCTGCAGGATTTTAATCCATTCCTGCGTAGTTTATTACCAATGGTTTTCTTGGTGACTGTGGTCCCAGCTGCCTTGAGATCATTAACAAGCTCCTCCCGTGTATTCTGGGCTGATCCCTCACCTTTCTCATGATCATCGATACCCCACGAGGAGAGATCTTGCATGGAGCCCCAGACCGAGGGCGATTGATGGTCATTTTGTGTTTCTTCCACTTTCGAATAATTGCACCAACAGTTGTCTCCTTCTCACCGAGCTGCTTGCCGATGGTCTTGTGCCCATTCCGGCCTTGTGCAGGTCTACGATCTTGTCCCTGACGTCCTTAGACAGCTCTTTGGTCTTGCCCATGGTGGAGAGGTTGCAATCTGATTGCTTGATTCTGTGGACAGGTGTCTTTTATACAGGTAAAGAGTTGAGGCAGGTGACTCTTATACTGGTAACAAGTTGAAATTAGGAGCACTTTCTTAGAGTGAGGGGGACTAATATACCCGGCCTGTGGGAGCCAGAATTCTTGCTAGTTGGTAGGGGATCAAATACTTATTTCACACGATCAAATGCAAATCAATGTATATATTTTATATAATGTGATTTTCTGGATTTCTTTTTTTCTATTCTATCTCTGAATGTTAAAATGAACCTACCATTACAATTATAGACCTTTCATTTCTTTGTCAGTGGACAAACTTACAAAATCTGCCAGGGATCAATCATTATTTCCTTCACTGTATACAGTGGGGCCAAAAAGTATTTAGTCAGCCACTGATTGTGCAAGTTCTCCTACTTAGAAAGATGAGAGAGGTCTGTAATTTTCATCATAGGTACACTTCAACTATGAGAGACAAAAATGAGAAAAAAAAATCCAGGAAATCACATTGTAGGATTATTAAAGAATCTATTTGTAAATGATGGTGGAAAATAAGTATTTGGTCAATAACAAAAGTTCAACTCAATACTTTGTAACATAACCTTTGTTGGCAATGACAGAGGTCAAACGTTTCCTGTTAGTCTTCACCAGGTTTGCTCACACTGTAGCTGGTATTTTGGCCCATTCCTCCATGCAGATCTCCTCTAGAGCGGTCATGTTTTGGGGCTGTCGCTGGGCAACACGGACTTTCAACTTTCTCCACAAATTTTCTATGGGGTTGAGGTCTGGAGACTGGCTAGGCCACTCCAGGACCTTGAAATGCTTTTTACGGAGCCACTCCTTCGTTGCCCGAGCGGTGTGTTTGGGATCATTGTCATGCTGGAAGACCCAGCCACGTTCCATCTTCAATGCTCTCACTGATGGAAGGACGTTTTGGCTTAAAATCTCACGATACATGGCCCCGTCCATTCTTCCCTTAACACGGATCAGTCGTCCTGTCCCCTTTGCAGTAAAACAGCCCCGAAGCATGATGTTTCCACCCCCATGTTTCACAGTAGGTATGGTGTTCTTGGGATGCAACTCAGCATTCTTCTTCCTCCAAACACGACGAGTTGAGTTTTTACCAAAAAGTTCTATTTTGGTTTCATCTGACCACATGATATTCTCCCAATCCTCTTCTGGATCATCCATATGCTCTCTGGCAAACTTCAGACGGGCCTGGACATGTACTGGCTTAAGCAGGGGGACACGCCTGATCTATTCACACCAACCTGCTTGCCTATTGCAGATTCACTCTTCCCAGCCTGGTGCAAGTCTACAATTTTCTTCCTGGTGTCCTTCGACAGCTCTTTGGTCTTGGCCATGGTTGAGTTTGGAGTCTGACTGTTTGAGGCTGTGGACAGGTGTCTTTTATACAGATGACGAGGTCAAACAGGTTCCATTAATACAGGTAACGAGTGGAGGACAGAAGAGCTTCTTAAAGAAGAAGTTACAGGTCTGTGAGCCAGAAATCTTGCTTGTTTGTGGGTGACCAAATACTTATTTTCCACCATAATTTACAAATGAATTCTTAAAAAATCCTACAATGTGATTTCCTGGATTTTTTTTCCTCATTTTTGGCTCTCATAGTTGAAGTGTACCTATGATGAAAATGACAGACCTCTCTCATCTTTCTAAGTAGGAGAACTTGCACAATCAGTGGCTGACTAAATACTTTTTGGCCCCACTGTATGTTCTAGCCATAGAGCCGCTTCTTCACAGGCTCAGGCAGAGTTTGATAGGTTTGGATATTTCCGACAACAAAGACCAGAGCCCTGTTAGCCTTGCAGCATATGCGGACGATGTCATTGGATTTATCAGGAGGCAAGAATCTATTACCGCACTATCTACAAACCTAGAGCTATATGAAAAGGCTTCCTCTGCAAAGGTGAATTGGGCTAAGTGTGAGGGATATGTGGTGGAACAATGGAGATGAATGGGGCCACCAGCATTACCTGCAGGTGTGGAGTGGAGTAGAGAGGGCATGAAATGTCTAGGGGTCTTTTTAGGGAGTGAGGCGTTTCAAAGCTGTTTGGAGGAGACGGGTGTCAAGTCTGTGCGGTTGTTGGAGGAGCTGGTTGGTGCTCTCCCTAGCAGGTTCGGAGAAGCACTCGGGGAGGACTCCATGTGTAAGGAACCAACGGCCCAGGAAGGCTTTCCATCGCTCTCCATATCTGTTGCTGTGGAGGAGCAGGAAGAGGAGCAGAGTGGAGCCCTTCTGTCATTTTGCACTCCAGAAAGCATCAAAGGAGGCTCTGTACTGTGTTACTGTGAAGGTGTTGAACAAGCAGACCCTGGGGGGGGTGTCAGAGTCGAGGTGGTCAGGTGTGTTTGCACCAGGCGTGTCACCTAGAAGCAGCTGGAGGTCCCTGTACAAGACTCCCATAGAGAAACGCAGTGCGGATCTGCAGTGGAGAATTGTACATGGAGCCATGGCAACGAACAGGCATGTGGCACATCTACATCCTAGGGTGGGGGGAAACTGTGTTTTCTGTCAGGCAGAAGAAAACCTGCAGCATTGTGGCTTGGCTGTCCCAGGCTGATTCAGCTCTGGTTTAGGAGTTTGTGTGTATTTGGGGACTGGGGGAGGTGTTATGTACGGTGTATCAGGAGGCATTGGTTATGTGTGTGTAAGCATTGATCTGATTTTTTTTTTTGTGTGTGATGACTGATGCATTTCATGATTTTATGCTGTTTATGACGTATTGAAGTACTAATGTGATATTAAAGGACTAGTTAAAGGTCTCAAGGGCCCTCTGTTTTTTTGGACACCATAGTTTAGTACATTTTTGTCTGGGGTACTTCCCATTTGAGAAAAGTCTTCCTGTGGATAGGGTAGAGTCACTAAAGGGTGGCCTTTGATTTTAGAAGCTGTCTTAATGTAAAGCGCAATTGGCGCCCGATTTCATGCCACCGTGTACGGTGGTCACCACTTACAGCTGTGGAAAGCCGCAGGCTTGGTTGGTCGAGCAGAGAGACAGAGAGGGGGAGAGAGAGAAAGAAAGAAAGAGAAACAGAAACGGAGAGGAGACAGAGGCAGAGGGTGGGGGGAGGGAGCGAAGGAGAGAAAGACATATAGTGACAGAGAAACAGAGTGAATTACAGAGAGAGGCACACAGAGAAAGAAACAGAGAGATGGAGCGCCAGAGAGATGAAGATACGGAGGCAGAGGGTGGGGGGAGAGAGAGAATGAGAGAAAGACAGATAGTGACAGAAACCGAGAGAGACAGATAGTGACAGAGAGACAGATAGTGACAGAGAAACAGAGTGAATTACAGAGACACACACAGAGAGAGAAACAGAGAGACGAAGAGATGGAGAGACAGAGACAGAGGGTGGGGGGAGGGAGGGATAGAGAGAGAGACATAGTAACAGAAAAACAGAAAGACAGAAAAAAAGAGAGACAGAAAGAGACAGAGAAAAACAGAGACAGAGGCAGAGAAAGACTGAGAGGCAGAGAGAGAGAGAATGGAATAAAAGATGAGGGCGATCAAGATAAAGTCCACATAAACCTGAACAAAATTGGAACAATTATAGTACAAGGAAAAAAATTGTAAACAATTTGTCAATTAGACAATTGTCCCCAAATACACACAAACTCCTCTAGATTCTAAACCATTTTGTAGTATGCAAACTCAATTTTCAACCTACCAGCCACCAGCCCCCTGGAACACAAGCTCCAAATCTACTGAACCTAGTTGCTTCATTTTGTTCCTCCTAGTGAGCCAGATGCTAATTTTTGCCTGACCTATCAAAAAGTTGACCAGGCTAACTCTCCTACATTGTGGTGCACTGTACTTCGGCCCAAAAATAAAGACCACCTCATCGAGCACTTCTCCGAGGTCATGGAGCATAGCATGGAGCAACATAGACCAGAGCTGAATCAGCTTGGGACAGCCAAGCCACAAATGCTGCAGGTTTGCTTCTGCCTGACAGAAAACACAGTTTCCCCCCACCCTAGGATCTAGATGTGCCACATGCCTGTTCGTTGCCACGGCTCCATGTACAATTCTCCACTGCAGATCCGCACTGCGTTTCTCTATGGGAGTCTTGTACAGGGACCTCTGCCTCTAGGTGACACGGCTGGTGCAAACACACCTGACCACCTCGACTCCGACACCCCCTCCAGGGACTGCTTGTTCAACACCTTCACAGTAACACCGCACAGAGCCTCCTTTGACGCTTTGGCAAAAGTTGTCATTTCTGGAGTGCAAAATGACAGAAGAGCTCAACTCTGCTCCTCATCCCGCTCTTCCACAGCAGCAGATACGGAGAGTAATGGAAAGCCTTCCTGGGCCGTTGGCTCCTCACACGTGGAGTCCTCCCCGAGTGCTTCCCTGAACCTGCCATGGAGAGCACCAACCAGCTCCTCCAACAGCCTCTCCAACAACCACACAGACTTGACACCCATCTCCTCACACAGCTTTGTGGCCGTTTTCCAACTACCCCTAGACCTAAAGTTTGCCAGTTTTGTCAATACAGCCCTTATAAGGACTCTCCTTATACTGGCAGCATTCAACATGCTGCATTGGATGAGTGAATTACAGACCACAGGCTCCTCTCCAATGTGTTTATAGACCTGAGAGCAATCTCGCTCAGCTGTGAGAACTGTGCTCCAAGAACGACTGATAAAACGGAGTTGTCTGTGACAAGTTAACCTCATCAAAGAGGAACAGGTGCCTGTCATATCCAAGGTCCCCTACTTTACGCAGAAGAGAAAGACCTGTGTGTGTCCAACTTTGCTCCTTTTCGTACAGCAGACGTTGCAAACTCTGTAGCCGGAAAGCGGTGACACAACAGCGGAGATCAACCAGTCCCTGCCCACCCTCTGCCACAGGTAGGTACAGAACAGCAGGTCTGGTCCAGTGGAAGCCTCCCCAGAAGAAGTCGACCAGTTTTCTCTGTACTTCCTTGATGATGGTGTCTCGTGGTTGTGACACAGTAAAACGGTGCCAGAGCATGGAGGCAACCAGGTTGTTCGCTGCCAAAACTCTGCCCCTGTAAGACGACTGAGGCCGGACCCAAGTCCACCTAGACAATCGAGCACTTACTTTTTCCACTAACCCCTCCCAATTCTTGTTCTGAAACGCCTCACTCCCTAAAAAGACCCCTAGACATTTCATGCCCTCTCTACTCCACTCCACCCCTGCAGGTAACGCTGGTGGCCTCTCCATTGTTCCACCACATACCCCTCACACTTAGCCCAATTCACCTTTGCAGAAGAAGCCTTTTCATATAGCTCTAGGTTTGTAGAAAGTGCGGTAATATCTTCTTGCCTCCTGATAAATACAGTGACATCGTCCGCATAAGCTGCAAGGCTAGCAGGGCTCTGGTCTTTGCTGTCCGAAATATCCAACCCTATCAAACTCCGCCTGAGCCTGTGAAGAAGCGGCTCTATGGCCAGAACATATAACATCCCGCTCAACGGGTAACCTCGTCTTATCCCCCTCTTAACTGCCACTGGGCGGCCAAGACCACCCCCTACCTTTAGCAAGAGAGAAGCATTTGAACACAGTAATTGGATCCATGAAACAAGCTTTTCTCCAAAACCAAACACACTCAGGATCCTGAACAAATATTCATGATTAACTCTATCAAATGCCTTCTCTTGGTCCAGAGAAAGCACCTCCACATCGATCCCCTTACACTTGGCCAGGTCAATGACATCACGCACCAAAAACAAGTTGTCCATGATTGAACGTCCCGGTACACAATATGTTTGGCTGCAATGCACAAGGGTCTCCGAACACTTTTTAAGCCTATTTGAAAGACACTTGGCTATGATTGTATAGTCCGTACAGAGCAACAGGGTTAGGGTTAGGGTTAGGGTCTCCGTACAGGTCTCCAGTTCTTTAGTAATCCAAAGTCCCCTTTCTTTGGCAGTAAAGTTAGAACCGCCCTTGTACAACTCAAGGGAAGAACCCCAGGAAGGAGACAGTCCTCAAAAACATCATAGATGTCCCTTCCAAGCAGCCCCCAAAACCGCTTATAGAACGCCAAAGGGAGCCCATCAATTCCAGGGGAGCGTCCTGTTCCTAGCTGCTGGACTGCTGTGCACATCTCGTCAAATGAGACAGTGGCGTCCATTTCCTCGGCCAGTAATCCACATATCCGAGGCAGACCCTCGGTCAGATCAGCAACACCCTCGCCATCACAGCTCCCAGAGCTGAACAGGCCTGAATAGAAGTCTATAGCAATTTTCCTCATTTCCGAGGGATCGTTTGTTACAGTTCCGTCGGGGTGTTTAAGATGAACCATAACGTTTGGCTCCTTGCCTTCTTTTCCAACCCAAAAAAGAACGCTGTTGGTGCATCCATATCTTTAAGGGTGGAGATCCGGGCCTTGACCAGAGCGCCCTTCGCCTTCTCTTGTAGAAACAGACTAAGAGTCTTCTTCCTACTCCCCCATGTTCTATTAGTATCGCTCCCATTCCTTTCAATCATCTCACTCTCTGCTATACTAATTTCTTTTTCCAACTTCTCAATGCACTCGTTCTCTATCGCCACAGGATGATCCCTATATTGCTGACAAAATATCCTAATTTGAGTTTTCCCCACCTCCCACCATAACGCTAGACTTTTAAACTCCCACCTTCTTTTCCTCCATTCATTCCAGAAATCTAAAAACTGCTGGCAGAATTCATTGTCTTGCCTTAACCGAACATTAAATCGCCACAAAGGGCTACGCTGAGAGCGTATTCCTAAGCTGATATCTACTGTCACAAGGTGATGGTCAGAAAAGCCCACTGGTGATATTAGTGCCTTAGTAAACCTGTTTCTGTATGCGTTACTTATATATATCCTATCCAGCCTAGCTGCCCTTATTCTCCCGCCGCTCACCCTCACCCATGTGTATTGTTTCACCGTAGCATTCATTCCTCTCCACACATCTGTCAAGTCATTCTCCGTCATCACACTTGCCAGACTCGAAGCTGACCGTGGATGAGGCTCTTTTGCATTTCGATCAACCATAAATTCAGTAGTGCAGTTCCAGTCTCCCCCACCACTATTACAGAGTGTCGAGATAGACCTTTTGGCCTCCTCTCTCATCGGGTCCGTTATTCCAGAGGAAGGATCACAAGTGGAGACAGTTGTTTAGTCAAAACGTATTTTAATTCACTCAGAGTATATGTATATTATCACACGCATATGGTTTATTAACCTTTAAGCAATTATTGTAATAATAGCAGTTTACCTTAGCTCATATCCCGCAAAGCTGAATATAAGGAGAGTGGAGAAGACTGTGACGCCCCAGTTCCCTCTGCCAGTCTGACCTTTGTCTCCTGCTCTCCTAGTATATAAGTTTAGCGCCACACTCATTTGCACCCCACATGACCGATACCAGACGTTTCCTGTTGACCTCTTAAAAAGGACGCTTCTTCGTTCTTCGTTCTCTAAGCCTGACTCAGATCTTGGTTTCAGCGGCAGGCTTAATCTGTTGTTCCTCTTTCTCTGTCTGGCCTTAATGATTTCACAACAATCTGGTATTAATGATTTCACAATAATCTGGTATTAATTATCTCACAAGAGTTACTGTTTGTTTGTTGAAGTTGTTTAATCTTCTCATTTAGCTTGCTAAAGAGGCTCAAGCAGTCAGCCCCAGTGTTGTGGGCATAAACATTTATAAATACAAAGGGAGGTCCCTAATTGTTGCCTGTATTACCTGCACCCTCCCTTGCTCAACCTCAGACGATGAAATGTATTTTAAGTGAAGCCGCTGAGAAAACAACACAACCACACCTGCACTACAGTTACTACCATGGCTTAAAAACATTGCTCCTGTCCAGCCCATTCTCCACTCAACCTCATTGTCTACCGTACTGTGCGTCTCCTGTAAACAGAGCACATCAATGTTTTTTGATCTACTCAGCTCTATCATCGCCCTCCTCTCTTTAACCCTGTGCCTCCGCTTGTGTTACAATGTCTGAAAACTGTGAGAGAGAGTCATCCTCTACCATTTCCACCTCTTCATTGTTCCCATTGACAGCTCCACCTGTACCTTCCCTCACAACCTCACCTGTCTGAATGACCTGTCCTGTCACCTCTATCCCTGCATCCCCTACTGTCTGTCCCCCCTTACTGCCAGCCCCCACTTCCTCCACTCCAGGGTCTCCTACCACAGGGCCTTCCTCATTCTCATCACTATTCCCCTGCTGGGACACTGCACTTCTCGCCTTCCCTACTTCAGACAGTACTTCACTCATACCAGCTTGTGCTGCTGTCCTCTTTTCTACTTGATGCTTTCCCCCCTCTGCCTGCTGCCTTTTTGACGTAGCCCCACTCACGTTGTGATCCCTACCGGCTCCGCTACCGCCCGCTCCGCTACCGCCCGCACCCTGCTCCTTCTGCTGACATGCTGCGCGCTTATGCCCCACCCCGTCACATTCAAAACACTTCATGCTGCCAGCATTTGCATAGATCATATAGAAGCTCTGCTCGTATTTAACTTTAAATGACACCTCCAGTGTTTGTGCAGGATTGCTGAAATACATAAAAGCCTGTCTACGCAGCAATGATACATGCTGCAGCCTATCGTCCTTGCAGCCGAGGCTAACCGTTTTAAGGCCGCTCGCAAACTTCTCGAACCGGGACAACTCTCTTTCCAAGGCTTCATTAGAAATGACCAGAGGGACGCCCGATATTGTAACCCGAGTCGCTGGTACATGCAATGGAGAGACAAACACAAGCATATCGTCCAAAATAATGCCGCCCTCGACCAACTGATGTACCAGTAACTCTTCACGAAGAAAAACCACAACGGCCTTGTTCATTCTTGAACCATACGTTATATTCCCATGCCCGATCTTTTCGCCCACAGCCAAGAGAACACTCTCCACACTGTACCGTAAATCGGCGACAACTCTAGCGCCGTGCTTAATTGACACATTCGGCGAACCACCACTTGGCAGGGACGCCATTCCACACAAACTCAGAGCCCAACCCTTTGAGTTCGGCTCCTGATTCCACCAACAAATATCGAATAATTAAATACTCCTTTTACCTTCTCATGTGTAAGACCGTGAACAAGTTGAAAACGTGTCAGAAAAACCCAATCTCATTCAGCAGTTCCACACCTCTATTCCACCACTATTTCTAGCCAATTGCTAGAATTCACACACACACACACACACACACACACACACACACACACACACACACAGAGAGAGAGAGCTGAAAAACAGAGCAACGTGCCTTTAAAAAAGACAAGAGATGCCATGGAGAAAGCAACACAAACTTTCCCTCATTCAATAGTACTAATCTACTATGATTGGCTGCTACCAAGACGAGACATCCTCCCTTGCAACTATTCTAAGGAATAACACCAGCAGAGAGAGAGAGAGAGAGAGAGAGAGAGAGAGAGAGAGAGAGAGAGAGAGAGAGAGAGAGAGAGAGAGAGAGAGAGAGAGAGAGAGAGAGAGAGAGAGAGAGAGAGAGAGAGAGAGAGAGAGAGAGAGAGAGAGAGAGAGAGAGAGAGAGAGAGAGAGAGAGAGAGAGAGAGAGAGAGAGAGAGAGAGAGAGAGAGAGAGAGAGAGAGAGAGAGAGAGAGAGAGAGAGAGAGAGCTCTATCTTGAGTCCATTCAGTCTTTCTACTTGTGTTATGTAATGCATGCTATGTAAAAAAGGTATATAAACTGTGTGTTAGGGCTGGTAAGACAGACCCTTTGCGAACGGCCTCACAATTAGTTGTTGATAAATACAAATTTACTAAAGAAGAACCTCTTCACTCCAGTCTCGTCGATTGAACTTTTGCACCAAGTTTTTGTCTAACAAACAGGATTTGGACAAAAGGGACCTGGACACACATGACATATGCTTTTTATGCAATTAAAAGATCAATTCAATTAAGTATTCCAACAAGGATCTGGCTCAAAATATTCAAATCAATCTTTCAGCCAATTGCCCTATATGGTAGTGAGGTGTGGGGTCTTCTTAAAAATCTGGAAGGAAAGCAAACAACAGACCAACTCGTCTCTAACCCTGACAACAACCTCCACAATGTGGAAAAAAAATGAATCAGGTGCCCCTGAACCAGCTGAACTCTGCCGCTAGCGTAGAACATGACAGTCCTGCTGTCCCACTATGGTCACACCAACAGAGGACACACACATGCCAAAGATCTTGCTCCTAACTGACTCAAATGGGAAGTACACAGAAGAAAACAAGCTCTTCACAAGACATAAACGTACTAAACTATCGTGTCCAAAAACTCAAGTTTGCCAGGGGTGGCAGGAATGGAGAGATCCAAATTAAACCCAAACAATTTTTCAGCAGCTGATTATTTAATATTACATCGGTTTCGTACAGTCTCCACCCAGGTCTGTATGTCTAAACCTTGCTGCAACATTATCCCCCATGGCCTCTTGCTGATAGCCTTGAGCTGCAAACACAATAGCAAATGGTGTGTGTGTAGCGCTGCCTGTGAAGGGGAGAGGGAGTGTCGTGGGAATTCAGAAGACTCAGTACTCAAACTTTAAGTAATTTAAAAGAATGCAACTAAGAGTCAGGAGTCCATAGTTCGAGAGAGTAGACGTTTTCTTGGTCATTCAATAACCGCCGAGTTGTCCTGCAAATTCAACTGAATTGTAGCCACATGGCCTCCTACTTTTATACCCAACACGTTGACCAGGGGTTGACCCCAACTTTTGACCAGTTACAGGTAGTGTACACACAATAAGTCAGTATCACAAATCATTGTTTATCCCAGCCTTCATATCCTTCCAATCCAGGGAGGTGGCTGTCACCATGGTATTGATGACCACTTCATCCCCAATCTACTGGCTTCACTGATACACTTAAAAGGATATCTACACCTTCCCCCAAGCGCCTAAGGCAACACAAGATAACCCCTGGAGATTATATTACCCTCCAATAAGACCTACTGTCCAAAAACCTTTTGTCTTTACTTACAGGAACTTCTACTTCCAACAGCACATTTGGTCATGTCTATGTTGTTGTGAGGCAATTAAATGCCCGATCTCAGGATACACCCAGTTTCTCAGGCATTCCAAGAACAGTTGAACAAATGGTTAATGCTTTATCCCTTACTCTCCCATTATGGTTCTAACATAAATGTTATGCACTTTTAGGCCTAAATATACCATAGGAGACAGGGCAGAGCAGTGCCTTCCTTCCCAAAGTATGTGTCTCAAGTCCATATCAGACACTACATCTATGTGAGCCTTATGGTCCTCAGAGTTGTTGCCTGTCAATCAGGAGAGGTAAGGGTTTCTGAAACGTTACGTGTGATGTATGGTTCTTCTCTAAATTTGTCTGTGATCAAAGGTAAAGCAGTTACATTACCCTCTCTGCTGTCCTAGTGCCTTGGCCATGTGGAAATGGGTTGTTGTGATTTTGATTTTAGCTGTATTTAAGGGCAATTCTTAGCCCAATGTCTCATTTGCTAACAATAATGAAATGCACATAACGTGGCAATGGCCACGGCTATCACTGCCCCCCTTTGTTGAAACGTTGAGGGTTTTTAAAAGTGTTGTCAAATTGATTTTAAGATTGATGAATTAAATACATTTGAAATAACATTTAGTTTGATTTGTTAAATGGATATTGAATTAATATATTTGAAAAATAATTAATAAAGCACTTTAAGTCTTTTTAATCAACTTATTTAAATATTTAATACGCAAACGTTTGGCAAATTCTATTTTAAATCCACACATTTAAGCATGACTTTAGAAACTGCTTTTTAAAATGTGTCTTTTCAAATGTAATTTGGCAACCCCTATATTACTATTTCATAGACACTCCGCGTCCTCAATACGCAAGCAACACACGTCTGACACACAGCTATCACATTCTCTACTATGTTGTATATTGCTACTTTCGCCGGTAAAGCGCTCAAGCTAGTGTTGTTCGATGACTAGGCAACAATGTATAGGATTTACCTCAGTGTGCCAGACTCTTTACCTCTCTGCCAGAATCTATTTGTTCGGAGGCATCAAATTGAAGAACAGGCAACAATGTATACTATTTACCTGTGTTTAGCAGCCAGACACTATTTCGCACCTATAGTGCTCGATATCGGAGGATACAAGAAGAACAATCTGACAGGTGGTGAGTAGCCTATTACTATGTTGCCAGGAACTGTGCGGGGAGTCGGAGAATTGGTCGAACACCTAAGCTCATAATGGATATACGTATTCTGATTTTAGTTTATTATGGGTGTTTGTCTCTTGTCAGAAAGTTAGGCTGTTCGATGGAAAATTCGACTGATTAGACAACAAATGAAAGATATATAGCCTACTAAAAGCTTAAAGCATTCAGGTGGAAAACATTTAACAAAAACAGGTGTTCACAATTAATAAATATATATTTATACATATATATCATCTTTTTTTATTGAGCAAATGTAACATTGTACATGTCACTATTATTGTAGAACAAAGGACAGCAATTATTATTATTGCATATAGAATAAATCATAAAAAACACTCTTGAATCTCGGCACTGTTAAATTTGCAGTTATAAATATAAATGTCCCCACTAAAACCATTACATGTAGAATAAATTCTAAGGAGTTCTTATTTTCAAAATAAAAGATTACATCTTTTCTGCATAAAAAACAATGTATTTGGATTTCACTAGAATGTAATCATTCGAATCTTCCCAAAAAGTTCGGATTACATTGCAGTCGTAAAACATATGATAAAGTGTTTCAGGTGCGCTTTTACAATAGGTGCAAATATTGACACTATCCAAATATTTGGATATGTACACGGTGCAAGGATATATATATTGTGTAAAATCTTTATGTGCACCTCTCTGGCCTTGCTAGAGATGCACAGTGAATAAGGTAACAACCATGCCTTCTACCAAAAAAAATTCTCAATTTTCTGGTTCCAATACAATATGCCTCTTGGGGTAATTTTTTTTTTGCGTGTGTTTGTGTGTTCCAAATAAGAATTTTTGATTTGTTTAATAGTTTGGTTTATTCCAATTTACCTTTGATTTATTGTGCCAAATTTTAATTGGGACATTGATGTTTTAGAATGTTCTTTTTACACAATAGAGTGCCCTGCGGGCTTTGTCTTTTGGTGCATTAACTGCCAGACCAAAGGTGCCAGATGCACTGATTTTAAGTCCTAGGTAGTTGTACTGCTGGGCATGCTCGAGTGGTGTATTCCCCAGGTTAAAGGGGTGTCTGCCTTCTTGATTTCTGTCCTTCTTTTGAAATATAACAATTTAGTTTTTTTACTTTGAGTGCCCAATGTTTACTGTAATTCCAGACAGTATCTTGTAGCTGTTGCCCTTTTTCTGAAGGGGACAAAAGCACAAGATCGTCTGCATAGAGCAGGAATTGAATCTCTTAATTACCGAGGGTGAGTCCGGGGGCTATCTTTTGCTCCAGCAACACAGCGTTGATGTAGATGTTGAAAAATGTTGGGCTCATGTTGCAGCCTTGTTTCACACCCCGTCCTTGAGTAAAAAAGTCATTCTTTTTATCATTAATTTTAATACTACACTTGTTTTTTGTGCAAATTGTACTAATTGTCATATACCTTACCACCCACACTACTGTGGATAATTTTATAGTATAAGCCCTTGTGCCAAATTGAATCGAAAGCATTCTTAAAATCAATAAAACATGCAAATACTTTCCCTCTATTTTTTTGGTGGACATTTTCATTTATTAGTGTGTGCAGGGTATGTATATGGCCTGTTGTTCTATGCTTTGGTAAAAAGCCAATTTGATTTTAACTCAGGACATCGTGGTCTTTAAGGAAAGTCTGTATACGGGCATTTAGAATTGAGCAGAACACTTTCCCTAAGTTGCTACCAACACAAATGCCTCTATAGCTTTTTGGGTCAGATTTATCACCATTTTTGTGTATTGGGGATATTAGACCCTCGTTCCAAATATTAGGGAAGCAGCCACTCTCTTGGACCAGGTTAAACAATTTCAATAAGGCCTTGTGCAGCTCAGGGTTGCTGTTTTTGAGCATTTAATTCCTGATGCTGTCAGGGCCACATGCTTTTCTAGGTTTCAGGACTTGTAGTTTTTCTTGTAATTCAGTTTCTGTTATTTTGTAGTCAAGTGGGATCTGATTGTCTTTTATTGTAATTTCTAGTTCTTGTAGTTTTGCTAAAATGTTATTCTGATTAGATGTGCGGTCTTGTGATGGGATGGATTGATAGTTTTTCAAAGTGTGTTTTCCAGATATCGCCATTGTGTATGCCAAAATCATTGATTTTTGGTTTTGTGAGATGATTCCACTTTTCCCAAAAGATATTTTGGTGAATGGAATCTTCAATTTCAAGTGTTTTATCATAATATTTTAGTTTTTTCCATTTCTGGTTCTGTTTATATCCTCTTATTGTTTCACAATACATCTGTCGTATGTTTTCATTTAGTGGCTGATTGTGTTTTGGATTCGACAATGCTCTTCGTTTTAATTCTCAACTTTCTGCATTCATCATCAAACCATCTTTCTTTTTTTGGTTTCTGATCAGAATAATGTTTTCTTTTACAAAGATTTGCTTTGGTGGCTATTTCTTTGAAAATAGCATTTATTTTATCCACAGCCAAGTTTGTCTTTTGGGAATAGACGGAAATGTGTTTGGAGGAAATTGTTTGTAATACTTGATACTTCTTGATCAGTAGTTGATTGCCTGATTGAAATTAGCTGCACTATCAGGAGCCCATTTGTAAAAGGTTGTTTAATTTGCAAGGCTCTGATGGTGGGGTCTTTGTTTGAGTAATTCTTTTCAGAAACACATAAGTAAAGCTGTTATCTGACAAAGGTGTTTGTGGTCTGACAGTGAATGCACTAATAGAGGAGGGGGTCCATGTGGCGATGATGCCACAATCCACTTAACTGGTCCCAAGGGCTGAGCAATAGGTGAAACGCCCTAAAGAGTCTCGTCTTATCCTGCCATTAAGAATGTACAGACCAGAAGCTGGACAGAGATGCACTAACTCTTTCCCATTTTTATTGGTTGATTTGTCATGATTTTTTCTATTAATATATGTAGGTGGGAGGATCAGAGGTGTCGGTCCAAAAAGGTGTTTATTTCCTGTATCATCTATACAGTCAGGCTCTGAACTTGTTCTTGCGTTAAAGTCCCAAAGCAGTAATATGTGGCCTTCTACTTGAAAGTTGCATATCTCTGTCTGGAGAGCGTTAAAGAAATCTTCATCATAGTATGGTGATTCTGAAGGGGAAATGTATAATGCACAAAGAAATAAACCATTGTTACAAATTCCTGTGTTTTGATCAATTCTAAACCAAATGTGTGTTTTGCCTTGCTGGATAGGAGTTATATCCATGGCGAGGTCATCTCTGAGCCACACCACCATTCCAACTGAGTCTCTGCCACGATGCACTGTGTTCAGTTTCAACGAGGGCACAATGATTTCTCTGTACCTTGAGGGGCACAGAGTGAGCACATCTGAACGACCCCTGGTTTCCAATAATATTAATATCCAATAATATAAAGTCTGCATAGTCTGCCCTAGGAAGGATGGAGGGGTTGTCCCTGGTCTTCTCCTGTTGTGCACTTTCTTTAATGTTCAGGAGGTCTTGTTGGTATTGTTTAAAATGTTGTCCTTGTACTCTAATTGTTCAAGTTTTGTGCCAGTTATTGTGGACTTTATCTTGATCGTCTTCATCTTTTATTCAACCATCTTTCCCTGACACTCTCTCTTCCTCTCTGTCTTTCTCTACGTCTCTGTCTCTCTCTCTGTCCCTCACTGTGTTTCTCTGTCACTATCTGTTTCTCTGTCTCTGCCTCTCACTCTGTCTCTCTCTCATTATCTGTCTCTCGCTCTATCCCTGCCTTCCCCCACCCTCTGTCTCCGTCTCTCCGTCTCTCTTTGTCTCTGTTTCTCTCTCGGTGTTTCTCCCTTGTGTGCCTCTCCCTGTAATTCACTCTGTTTCTCTTTCACTTTCTGTCTCTCTCTGTTTCTCTGTCACTATCTGTCTTTCTCTCCTTCCCTCCCTCCCCCCACCCTCTGTCTCCATCTCTGTCTGTTTCTCACTGTATCTCTTTCACTGTCTTTCTCTCTGTTTTTCTGTCTCCCTGTCTCTCACTCTTTTTCTCTGTCACTCTCTGTGTCTCTGTCACTCTCTGTCTGTCTCTCTATCCTTCTCTTCCCCACCCTCTGTGTCCGTCTCATCGTCTCTCTGTTTCTCTGTCTCTCTCGCTGTGTCTCTCTCTAAGTCCCTCTTTTTTTTTTGTTTACACCATATCTCTCCCTGTTTCTCTTTCACTTTCTGTCTCTCTGTTTCTCTGTCACTATCTGTCTTTCTCTCCTTCCCTCCCTCCCCCCACCCTCTGTCTCCATCTCTCCGTCTCTCCGTATCTTCGTCTCTCTGTGTGGCAGCCAACTTTTGTAAAATACTCTCTCTGTCTTTCTCTCTCTCTGTCTGTTTTTTTCTGCCTCTTGTCTCTCTCTCGCTCTCTCTCGCTCTCTCTCTCGCTCTCTCTCTCGCTCTCTCTCTCGCTCTCTCTCTCTCTGTGAAAAACAATTGGCTAAAAATAGTACATGACCACCATCTTTCCATATAGGCTATGGAAATATGGATGGATTCAATATTCATTTCACATATCAAATTAAAGATATACTTATTCAAATGTTTGCTTTTGAGCCTGCTTATTTAGTAGGCTGTATTGTATTCATAAATCGATCTTCAAATCAATTTGACAACACTTTCAAAAACCCTTGGCAAGGACTTTGAGATAGCGCATTGCTTTTCGACATCCTATATAAGTGATTTTCATCTCCCCATTTGATTTAGCAACTCCTTTTCATTTTAGCTTAGCTAAACAGAGCCAATGAGAATTCTTGTTTCATCTACTATAGGTCCCTTCTTTGTGAGTGAATAAGTGAATGTGTGTGTCCCAGCAATGAAGAATACTGCTTTAAACTCTCCCCTACAGGAGTGGCTAAATCAAATGGGGAGAGGAAAAGACACGAGGATGTCGAAAGCAACGTGCTTTTCAAATGTCCTTGTCGAGGGTTTTTAAAAGTGGTGTCAAATTGATTTGAAGATTGATTCATGAAATACATTTGAAATAACATATTTAGTTTGATTTGTTAAATGGATATTGAATTCATATAGGCTATTTGAAAAATAATGTCAAGCACTTTTCGTCTTTTTAATCAACTTATTTAAATATTTATTACGCAAACGTTTGGCAAATTCTATGTTAAATCCACACATTTAATCAGACTTTAGAAACAATGTATAATATTTACCTGTGTTTAGCAGCCAGACATTATTTCGCACCTATAGTGCTCGATATCGGAGGATACAAGAAGAACAATGTGACAGGTGGTGAGTAGCCTATTACTATGTTGCGAGGAACTGTGCAGGGAGTCGGAGATTTGGTCGAACACCTAAGCTCATGATGTACATATGTATTCTGATATTAATTTATTATCGGTGTTTTTCTCTTGTCAGAAAGTTGGGCTATTCGACATAAAATTCAGTTCACATTTTCCATTGTTTTGTCTGTTTGTACTTTTCCACGAAAGTGCTATATTGATGACACAACTGATTAGCCACCACATGAAAGATATATATATATATATATATATATATATATATATATATATATATATATATATATATATATATATATATATATATATATATATATATATATATATATATATATATATATATAGCCTCCCTAAAGCTTAAAGCATTCAGGTGGAAAACATTAACAATAACAGGTGTTCACAATTAACCAGAGCATCCGGCTATAAAATAGGCTCGATGTGCAAAGGCACACATTTTCACGTCACGCAACATACGAAAAGCAGAACAAGACAAACGCTGTGCAGTTTTGTGGCCCTATTTGCCTGAATACTGTATTTTTCTTTCATTGCCAAAGTTAGTTAGCCTCGCTTATGTCTGAGAATTTGTAATGGGCACCCTTTTATGTTACGTACACATTACGATTACTTACCAACTGGGTGTTGCGGCGGCGCATTGATCTAATGTTATGGAGTTGTATGTTGTAGGCATTGACAGTGTATGTGTGTGTGTGTGTGTATATATCTATATAAATATATATTCTTTTTTATTGAACAAATGTAACAATGCCATTATTATTGTAGAACAAAGGAACGCAAAATCAAAAAGAAAAGAAATAAAATGAGATGACAGTGAAAGATCTATAACTTTGTGTTTTGTGCCATTGCTTCAGCAAAGCATTTCTCGCTCCAGGTCAATCAGCGCCCCCTTCCACCCCACTCATACACACGCGCACCTTTTTAACCCCCCCCCCCCCTCTCTCTCTCTCTCTCTCTCTCTCTCTCTCTCTCTCTCTGTCTGTCCTTTCATCCAGGCTGTGGATGAGCGGGAGGGGTGTATGGTCTCTTTGTTATTACAAGAGCATGGGGATAAATTACGACCTGTGGCATACTTCTCTGCAAAGCTGGATCCTGTGGCTGCGGGCCTCCCGCGTTGCCTGCGGGCAGTGGCAGCAGCTGAGAAGGCCCTCATTGCTTCACGAGACATCGTTGGATACACGCCGGTGACACTATTAGTGCCACACGCGGTCTCTCTCATTCTCCTTGAACAGAAAACTTCTCATCTCTCTGCAGCAAGGTGGCTGCGGTATCACACCATCCTTCTTGACATGCCCAATGTTTCAGTTAAGAGATGTAATGCGATTAATGCTGCCTCTTTGTTACCAGGTCCTGAGGACGGGGAACCACACAACTGTTTGGCTGAGCTCCAGGAAACCTGTACGCCCAGGCCCGACCTTTCTGAGGTTCCTCTCACTAACACTGATCTTGTGTTGTATGTAGATGGCTCTGCTTCCAGGGATCCGGACACAGGAATCAACCTTGTGGGTTTTGCAGTAACCACTGATTCTGATGTTGTCGTGTCTGGCCCTCTTCCTCATCATTATTCGGCGCAAGCGGCGGAGCTCGTGGCGTTAACCCAAGCATGCATTTTCGCCACGAACCTATCTGTCAATATCTGTACAGACTCTAGGTATGCTTTTGCCGTTGTTCATGATTTTGGGGCCCTGTGGAAGCATCGCAAATTTCTGAAATCGGATGGTAAGCCGGTATTACATCATGACCTCATTAATCAGCTTTTGGATGCCATTCTACTCCCCACCATGGTTGCGGTTTGTAAATGCGCTGCTCACACGGGTGAGACGGATGATGTCTCTCTTGGTAATACTAGAGCGGACGCAGCGGCGAAGGCTGCTGCGCGGAGACCCCTTCCAGAGTCTACCACGGTGATGACCTCCCAACCTGCCCCTAACCCATGCGATACTGATGCGTTTCGTTCTCTTTCCAATCCAGGCGAGATTGCGGTATGGCATTCGGTTAGCTCTGAGCTGATCGACGGCATATGGATGGGACCTGATGGTAAACCGTGTCTTCCGAAGGCACTCTTCCCTCACTATGCTAAATTGACACATGGGTCAGACCATGCGTCAAAAGGGGGAATGTTAGCATTGATTAACACACACTGGTTTACAAAAGGGTTTTCAAGTTATGCTAAAAAAAAATACTGTCAGGCATGTGTCATATGTGCAACACATAATGTTGGAAAAGCTGAAAAGGTTATTCAGCAGGCGGCACACCCAACACCAACTCGTCCTTTTGAGCACATCATGATGGATTTCATTGAACTATCCCCGTCAGAAGGTAAGTACTGTTTAGTGATGGTGGATATGTGGTCAAAATGGGTTGAGGCGTTCCCAGCATCTAAGGCGTCGGCAGGAGTGGTGGGTAAAGCACTACTCACGGAAGTAATTCCGCGATGGGGAATTCCCTCAAAAGTATCAAGCGACAATGGATCTCATTTTGTTAACAAGGCGATACCGGAAATCAGCACGTTCTTAGGCATAGACTTGAAGACACACTGTGTGTATCACCCAGCTAGTGGAGGGGCAGTGGAACGGGAGAACGGTACTTTAAAACTGAAACTATCCAAATGCTGTGAAGAGACAGGTCTAAAATGGACAAAGGCATTGCCCATTGTACTGATGTATATGAGGATGAATAAAAAGAACACGTACAGGCCTGACTCCTTTTGAAACGTTATTTGCAGCTCCTCCCCATGTAGGTGTGGAACATCCCGGACAGCCTCCTCCATCAACCACTCTGTGTGAAAATGCTGTATTGAACTACTGTGTTAACTTATCTCGTGCTTTGTCTGACATTAGGAAACAAGTGGCTGTAGCATTGCCACTCCCAGCTGACAGGCTACTACGCTCCATCCAGCCAGGTGACTTCGTGGTGGTGAAGGACTTCCGACGAAAGCACTGGAAGGCGAGGAAGTGGCAAGGTCCCTGGCAGGTGCTGTTGATCACCCACGCAGCGGTCAAAGTAGCAGAGCGAGCAACGTGGATCCACGCAAGCCACTGCAAAAAGGTTCCACAGCTGGAGGAGGACAACACATCCAGCAATTCGTCTCTCCAAGACCAGAGTGAGACACAGAGAGAGCAGGAGGAATCAGATTGAATCACTTGCCCCCACACACACACGTACACGGGCAAGGCAGCGTTGATTTCATAACAGCCTAGAGTGTACGCAGATCGCTGCTCTACGCTGCACCGGTGATTCACATAATGCACACACACTCCAAAGAGCACACACACATGAACGAGGTTACCTGGACGAGGAAGCGCAGAACGTTCCTTTGGTTTCATCTCCACGAGAACCGCTTAGAACCAATGGAGGAAAGACAGCAACGACCTGTTCTTTGTTAGAAGGTCCAACTTGCGTATCCAAGACACAGAGATCATGGCGTCCCTTTCAACGACCAGGACTTTGTGGCCTTAGAGGCACATTATGTATTTTATCGTTTTTAATTGTGATTCTACTATTGTATTTTTTAGACAATTATGATAAAGAAGACGTCCATACTGAACAATTTAGGAACATCTCTATGAGAACCGCGATGAATGATGAAGATTGGATTAACAGTGCCTTGGATCCGACTCATCATTATGAAACTAACCTTTGGTATAGTTATGTTATGAATAAAGCTAGGAAGAAATATGTTTCAGGTTGCTATAATCATTTGCTCCTCACATGGGTCTCAGAGTATTTTCCGATTTCATTTTTTGTATGTATACGAATACGAGATATTCGAAATGGGGGAGTGTGATGGGACAAATGTAATTTAGCCTTAACTATTAAATGTTACTCTGTGTTTTTCCTATGAGTTCAAACAAAGTTCCCTTTGTAGTTAGATTGAACTTTTGGGGTTAATCTTTTCACCTAACAGTCATCACAAGTAACTTAGTGACTTATAGGTTTGTGTATTCTTCCTGTTTAGATGTAAACAAGATGTCAGACTTGAGGACCGGTCAGCCAGATGGCATTGTTTATTGCCCTGTGTAAAAGAACTCTTTGACCTAGGGAGGTCCGAGAGATAAGAGATGCTGACTGCAATTGCACTAAATCAACATTCCTAAGGAAACGTGTATATAAGGGACGTTAGGGGGATTGTGATTTTGTGCGCACCAGTCATGCATCCTCATTTTTGTATGACTTTAGGCTGCAGCTAGGATTTTCTTTTATCTGATCAGTTTTATTTTGTTACTTTGTAGTTGATATATTGTATAGCATCTCTGTTACCTTTTTTACTCATCTCCATTAAAACCACTAAAAGCAAGCGGACGTTATTTCTCAAAGTATTTAATTATTTCGTTCTCACTGGAGTACGGAAACATAGAAATTCCGTAACAATAGCCTCCCTAAAGCTTAAAGCATTCAGGTGGAAAACATTTAACAAAAACAGGTGTTCACAATTAACCAGAGCATCCGGCTATAAAATAGGCTCGATGTACAAAGGCACACATTTTCACGTCACGCAACATACGAAAAGCAGAACAAGACAAACGCTGTGCAATTTTGTGGCCCTATTTGCCTGAATACTGTATTTTTCTTTCATTGCCAAAATTAGTTAGCCTCGCTTATGTCTGAGAATTTGTAAAGGGCACCCTTTTATGTTACGTACACATTACGATTTCTTACCAACTGGGTGTTGCGGCGGCGCATTGATCTAATGTTATG
Organism: Aplochiton taeniatus; assembly: GCA_017639675.1. Classification (NCBI taxonomy): domain Eukaryota; kingdom Metazoa; phylum Chordata; class Actinopteri; order Galaxiiformes; family Galaxiidae; genus Aplochiton; species Aplochiton taeniatus. The sequence goes on along the minus strand of CM030183.1, from coordinate 12,135,403 downwards.
GAGTTGTATGTTGTAGGCATTGACAGTGTATGTGTGTGTGTGTGTGTATATATATAAATATATATATTATTTTTTATTGAACAAATGTAACAATGCCATTATTATTGTAGAACAAAGGAACGCAAAATCAAAAAGAAAAGAAATAAAATGAGATGACAGTGAAGGATCTATAACTTTGTGTTTTGTGCCATTGCTTCAGCAAAGCATTTCTCGCTCCAGGTCAATCAGCGACCCCTTCCAACCCACTCATACACACGCGCACCTTTTTAACCCCCCCCCCCCCCCCCCCCCCCCCCCATCTCTCTCTCTCTCTCTCTCTCTCTGTCTGTCTGTCTGTCTGTCTGTCTGTGTTGTGGAACAATCCATTTGATACGCTAATTGAAATAATTGTTGGGGAAGCAGCAATACCAGCAGCTAAAGTGTATGTACCCTCCCCCCTTTCTCCCCTCCCTGTCCCTCCCCCTCTTACTCCATCACCCTCTGTCTCTCCCTCTCTCTTCCCTCCAGGGTATAAATATTCTTTGAATGTCCTTCGACAGGGCTCTCCACCTAGGTAGTGAACCACTATCATCGGGTAGTGTTTTTCATAGGTGGGCCCGTGGACAAACGAGTCGTATTTCCGTTGTCCATGATTGTGTTATGATTTCACTCTCAATAAATTCTTCGTCCTGATGTTACATACTAAAAGAACCTGAAGACTGACCTGTTCTCTTCCACAGTTTTGGCGACGAGCCGATGGGATCACAAGAGGCTGCAGGACATCTGACCTGCGTGGCATCTCATAATTTCAGGACAAAGCAGAAGGTGCTTTAAATAAAAGGTAAGCTGCTGTTACTCTTATATTCTGCTGTGTGCTGAGGGGAGAGATTCCTGCTGATCAGGGTGTAGCTGATGTGATCCTTGTATGTATTGTTTGCTTGGACTGGTTGTAGGAGACCTTTCAGTTAATTTGTGTTTAGGGGGACTTAGAAAAGTCTTCCTGTGGATCGGGTAGAGTCACTGAAGGGTGGCCTTTGATTTTAGGAGCTGTCAATGTAAAGCGCACTTGGCGCCTGATTTTACGTCACCGTGTACGGTGGTCACCACTACCAGCTGTGGAAAGCCACGGGCTTGGTTGGTTGCAGACACCAATGCGGAAAGTGAGCAGGGTTGGGTTTTGGGTGTGGCAGGAACCACAGGTTATGGCTGCGCCTGGTACGTAAGTGGTTATAGGCCTTGTTGTGTAGGATTTTTATTCCCTGACCTTCTCTCTCTCTTCCTCTCTTTTTTTCTCTGCATCTCTGTCTCTTTCTCTGTCCCTCACTGTGTTTCTCTGTCACTATCTGTTTCTCTGTCTCTCTGCCTCTCTGTCTCTGTTTCTCTGTCACTATCTGTCTCTCGCTCTTTCCCTCCCTTCCCCCACCCTCTGTCTCCGTCTCTCCGTCTCTCTTTGTCTCTGTCTCTGTTTCTCTCTCGGTGTTTCTCCCTTGTGTGCCTCTCCCTGTAATTCACTCTGTTTCTCTTTCACTTTCTGTTTCTCTGTCACTATCTGTCTTTCTCTCCTTCCCTCCCTCCCCCCACCCTCTGTCTCCATCTCTGTCTGTTTCTCACTGTATCTCTTTCACTGTCTTTCTCTCTGTTTTTCTGTCTCCCTGTCTCTCACTCTTTTTCTCTGTCACTCTCTGTGTCTCTGTCACTCTCTGTCTGTCTCTCTATCCTTCTCTTCCCCACCCTCTGTGTCCGTCTCATCGTCTCTCTGTTTCTCTGTTTCTCTCGCTGTGTCTCTCTCTTTAACTCCCTCTTTTTTTTTTGTTTACACCATATGTCTCTCCCTGTTTCTCTTCCACTTTCTGTCTCTCTCTGTTTCTCTGTCACTATCTGTCTTTCTCTCCTTCCCTCCCTCCCCCCACCCTCTGTCTCCATCTCTCCGTCTCTCCGTATCTTCGTCTCTCTGTGTGGCGAGTGTGGTAGCCAACTTTTGTACAATACTCTCAGGTCGTTGGTATCAGTAATTCTGTGATTGGGAGATCCACATTTTTCTTCTTTCAGCAACTCAAGGGCACTCTGGGTGTTTGGACACCACAGTTTAATAACTTTCTGTCTGGGGAAGGGCTTGTATTTCCCAGTTCAGTCAATTAGGACCAAGATCTCTTGCATTTGCGTCTACACTGTTGGTGTTGCCTCAGCGGGATTGTCATGTTCTGTGTTAGCGGCAGAGTTCAGATGGTTCAGGGGGACCTGATTGGTTTGTCCCACATTGTCGAGGTAGTTGTCAGGGTTAGAGGTGAGTTGGTCTGTTGTTTGCTTTCTTTCTTGTTTCAGCTCCCCCATCTCCTCTCTCAATGCCTTCAGCGTGGCCTGATAGCTCACACTCTCTTCCTGTACATTTTTCACTTCTATGCTTAGTGCAGACAGTTCTCTCTTGAGGCCGTCCCTCTCCTCCTTGGCTTCTCGTGGTTTGTTTAAAGGCACGTTACTTTGTTTTTCAGCATAATGTGTCTGAGGTGTTTGGAGTGTATTGATTCATTCGCTCATTTCAACCAGTTCAATTAATACTATCATCAATTTTATGAAATTACAAATAAATATATGAAAATAAGCATCCATATAATAACAATTTTGATAATTTTACAAATGAATACAACAAATGACCATATTATTCTTAATTAATCAAATTATTACTCAAGAATGAACAATTTTCCGGCGGTGTGGTAACATGTGAAATAGTATCCTGCCATCATGGCACACACATTATATTCCAGAGAACTTACTAAAGTTTTTGTCTATCTGAACTATCATCAAATAGATTATAAATTATAAATCTCTCTCTCTGCCTTTGTCTCTCTCTATATTCCACTCTCTTTCTCTGCCTCTCTCTCTGCCTTTCTGTTTTTCTCTGCCTCTTGTCTCTCTGTCTTTCTCTCTCTCTGTCTGTTTTTCTCTGCCTCTTGTCTCTCTGTCTTTCTCTCTCTCTGTCTGTTTTTCTCTGCCTCTTGTCTCTCTCTCTCTCTCTCTCTCTCTCTCTCTCTCTCTCTCTCTCTCTCTGTGAAAAACAATTGGCTAAAAATAGTACATGACCACCATCTTTCCATGTAGGCTATCTACTGTAAACAGATCATCTATTTGTATGCTCATGGTTGATTTGTTTAGAAAGAGAAGTTGATATGTTTTGGTTCATTTTAGCTCATTTTATAATTATAAATAACCTTCAAAATAATAAGAATACAGCCAGGTGCCAAGACCGGTGTATTCCAATAAGTTAACACGCACGTCAGTCATAAGTTGGCGAAACAGGACCTCTTGCAGGCGCTCATGCAAACGCAAGTAGGCTATGGAGGACGAGGATTGTCAGTGAAATATTAATACAGTGGTTCCTTCCCTTATTAATACCTATATTTGATTTTGAAAGACACATTTCAAAAAGCAGTGTCTTAAGTCATGCATAAATGGTTGAATTGAAATAGAATTTTCCAAACGTTTGTAATAAATATTTCAATGAATTGATAAAAAAAACTATTGACAAAGTGCTTTATTAATTCCTTTTTAAATGGATGGATTCAATATTCATTTCACATATCAAATTAAAGATATACTGTTTCAAATGTAGCTTATTTAGTAGGCTATATTGTATTCATAAATCGATCTTCAAATCAATTTGACAACACATTCAAAAACCCTTGACAAGGACTTTGAGATAGCGCATTGCTTTTCGACATCCTATATAAGTGATTTTCCTCTACCCATTTGATTTAGCAACAACTCCTTTTCATTTTAGCTTAGCTAAACAGAGCCAATGAGAATTCTTGTTTCATCTACTCTAGGTCCCTTCTTTGTGAGTGAATTAGTGAATGTGTGTGTCCCAGCCTCGGTGACATAATAATTGCCGATTCAGCACAGCCCATATTCACATACAATATGGCTCCCCGAGGGACAGCAATGAAGAATACTGCTTTAAACTCTCCCCTACAGGAGTGGCTAAATCAAATGGGGAGAGGAAAAGACACGAGGATGTCGAAAGCAACGTGCTTTTCAAATGTCCTTGTCGAGGGTTTTTAAACGTGGTGTCGAATTGATTTGAAGATTGATTCATGAAATACATTTGAAATAACATATTTAGTTTGATTTGTTAAATGGATATTGAATTCATATAGGCTATTTGAAAAATAATGTCAAGCACTTTTCGTCTTTTTAATCAACTTATTTAAATATTTATTACGCAAACGTTTGGAAAATTCTATGTTAAATCCACACATTTAATTAGACTTTAGAAACAATGTATAATATTTACCTGTGTTTAGCAGCCAGACATTATTTCGCACCTATAGTGCTCGATATCGGAGGATACAAGAAGAACAATGTGACAGGTGGTGAGTAGCCTATTACTATGTTGCGAGGAACTGTGCAGGGAGTCGGAGATTTGGTCGAACACCTAAGCTCATGATGTACATATGTATTCTGATATTAATTTATCATCAGTGTTTTTCTCTTGTCAGAAAGTTGGGCTATTCTACATAAAATTCAGTTCACATTTTCCATTGTTTTGTCTGTTTGTACTTTTCCACGAAAGTGCTATATTGATGACACACAACTGATTAGCCACCACATAAAAGATATATATATATATATATATATATATATATATATATATAACATTTAACAAAAACAGGTGTTCAGAATTAACCAGAGCATCCGGCTATAGAATAGGCTCGATGTGCAAAGGCACACATTTTCACGTCACGCAACATACGAAAAGCAGAACAAGACAAACGCTGTGCAGTTTTGTGGCCCTATTTGCCTGAATACTGTATTTTTCTTTCATTGCCAAAATTAGTTAGCCTCGCTTATGTCTGAGAATTTGTAAAGGGCACCCTTTTATGTTACGTACACATTACGATTACTTACCAACTGGGTGTTGCGGCGGCGCATTGATCTAATGTTATGGAGTTGTATGTTGTAGGCATTGACAGTGTATGTGTGTGTGTGTGTGTGTGTGTGTGTGTGTGTGTATATATATATATATATATATATATATATATATATATATATATATATAAATATATATTCTTTTTTATTGAACAAATGTAACAATGCCATTATTATTGTAGAACAAAGGAACGCAAAATCAAAAAGAAAAGAAATAAAATGAGATGACAGTGAAAGATCTATAACTTTGTGTTTTGTGCCATTGCTTCAGCAAAGCATTTCTCGCTCCAGGTCAATAAGCGCCCCCTTCCACCCCACTCATACACACGCGCACCTTTTGACCCCCCCCTCTCTCTGTCTGTCTGTCTGTCTGTCTGTCTGTCTGTCTGTCTGTCTGTCTGTCTGTCTGCCTGCCTGCCTGCCTGCCTGCCTGCCTGCCTGCCTGCCTGCCTGCCTGCCTGCCTGCCTGCCTGCCTGCCTGTCTGCTTGTCTGTCTGTCTGTCTGTGTTGTGGAACAATCCATTTGATACGCTAATTGAAATAATTTTTGGGGAAGCAGCAGTTAAAGTGTATGTACCCTCCCCCCTTTCTCCCCTCCATGTCCCTCCCCCTCTTACTCCATCACCCTCTGTATCTCCCTCTCTCTTCCCTCCAGGGTATAAATATTCTTTGAATGTCCTTCGACAGGGCTCTCCACCTAGGTAGTGAACCACTATCATCGGGTAGTGTTTTTCATAGGTGGGCCCGTGGACAAACGAGTCGTATTTCCGTTGTCCATGATTGTGTTATGATTTCACTCTCAATAAATTCTTCGTCCTGATGTTACATACTAAAAGAACCTGAAGACTGACCTGTTCTCTTCCACAGTTTTGGCGACGAGCCGATGGGATCACAAGAGGCTGCAGGACATCTGACCTGCGTGGCATCTCATAATTTCAGGACAAAGCAGAAGGCGCTTTAAATAAAAGGTAAGCTGCTGTTACTCTTATATTCTGCTGTGTGCTGAGGGGAGAGATTCCTGCTGATCAGGGTTTCGCTGATGTGATCCTTGTATGTATTGTTTGCTTGGACTGGTTGTAGGAGACCTTTCAGTTAATTTGTGTTTAGGGGGACTTAGAAAAGTCTTCCTGTGGATCGGGTAGAGTCACTGAAGGGTGGCCTTTGATTTTAGAAGCTGTCTTAATGTAAAGGGCACTTGGCGCCTGATTTTACGCCACCGTGTACGGTGGTCACCACTACCAGCTGTGGAAAGCCACAGGCTTGGTTGGTTGGAGACACCAATGCGGAAAGTGAGCAGGGTTGGGTTTTGGGTGTGGCAGGAACCACAGGTCAGTATATGGCTGCACCTGGTACCTAAGTGGTTATAGGCCTTGTTATATAAGGATTTTATCATCTCTCTGCCTCTCTTGCTCTGACTGTCTCTCCGTCTCTTTGTCTCCTTCTCTGTCTGGTTGTGTGTCTCTGTCTCCCACCCTCTTTCTCTCTCTCTGCTGGCATTATTCCTCTGGAAGTGGCAGGGTGGAAGTCTCGTCATGGTCGCAGCGTAGAGATCACTACTCTTGAATTAGGGAAAGTTTGTGTTGCTTATTTCATCACACTGTTGTAGGGTAGTCACACAGGTATTTTGTGCAATAGTCTCAGGTCGTTGGTATCAGTATGACTAATGATGTGATTGGGAGATCCACATTTTTCATCTTTCAGCAACTCAAGGGCACTCTGGGTGTTTGGACACCATAGTTGAATAACTTTCTGTCTGGGGAAGAGCTCGTATTTCCCAGTTCAGTCAATTAGGACCAAGATCTCTTGCATTTGCGTCTACACTGTTGGTGTTGCCTCAGCGGGATTGTCATGTTCTGTGTTAGCGGCAGAGTTCAGATGGTTCAGGGGGACCTGATTGGTTTGTCCCACATTGTCGAGGTAGTTGTCAGGGTTAGAGGTGAGTTGGTCTGTTGTTTGCTTTCTTTCTTGTTTCAGCTCCCCCATCTCTGGCTGGTCTTCTCCTGTTTTGCCTTTTCTTGAATGATCAGGAAGTATTATTGGTATTGTTTAATATTTTCTGTCTCTCTTGTTGTCTCTCTCTGTCTTTCTTTCTCTCTCTGTCTGTTTCTCACTGTATCTCTTTCACTGTCTTTCTCTCTGTTTTTCTGTCTCTCTGTCTCTCACTCTGTTTCTCTCTCACTCTCTGTCTGTCTCTCTATCCTTCTCTTCCCCACCCTCTGTGTCCGTCTCATCGTCTCTCTGTTTCTCTGTGTCTCTCTCTGTGTCTCTCTTTAACTCCCTCTCTTTTTTTGTTTACACCATATGTCTCTCCGTTTCTCTGTCACCATCTGTCTCTCTCCCTATCCCTCCCTCCCCCCACCCTCTGTCTCCGTCTCTTAGTCTGTCTGTCTCTCTCTCCCTTCTCTCTCTCTCTCTCTCTCTCTCTCTCTCTCTCTCTCTCTGCTGGCGTTATTCCTTAGAATAGTGGCAAGGGAGGATGTATCGCCTTAGTAGCAGCCAATCATAGTAGATCAGTACTCTTGAATGAGGGAAAGTTTGTGTTGCTTTCTCCATGGCATCTCTTGTCTTTTATAAAGGCACGTTACTCTGTTTTTCAGTGCAATGTGTCTGAGATGTTTTGGAGTGTATCAATGAGTTCCTTCATTTCAACCAATTCAATTTCAATTGGCATTCAGAAGGGGAATATAGTCTGCTCTAGCAAGGATGGAGGGGTTGTCCCTGGTCTTCTCCTGTTGTGCCCTTTCTTTAATGTTCAGGTGGTCTTGTTGGTATTGTTTCATATTTTTTCCTTGTACTCTAATAGTTCCAGTTTTGTGCCGGTTTATGTGGACTTTATCTTGATCGTCCTCATCTGAATTTTTATTATCTTTCCCTGACCTTCTCTCTCTCTTCCTCTCTTTCTTTCTCTGCATCTCTGTCTCTTTCTCTGTCCCTCACTGTGTTTCTCTGTCACTATCTGTTTCTCTGTGTCTCTGTCTCTCTGCCTCTCTGTCTCTGTTTCTCTGTCACTATCTGTCTCTCGCTCTTTCCCTCCCTTCCCCCACCCTCTGTCTCCGTCTCTCCGTCTCTCTTTGACTCTGTCTCTGTTTCTCTCTCGGTGTTTCTCCCTTGTGTGCCTCTCCCTGTAATTCACTCTGTTTCTCTTTCACTTTCTGTTTCTCTGTCACTATCTGTCTTTCTCTCCTTCCCTCCCTCCCCCCACCCTCTGTCTCCATCTCTGTCTGTTTCTCACTGTATCTCTTTCACTGTCTTTCTCTCTGTTTTTCTGTCTCCCTGTCTCTCACTCTTTTTCTCTGTCACTCTCTGTGTCTCTGTCACTCTCTGTCTGTCTCTCTATCCTTCTCTTCCCCACCCTCTGTGTCCGTCTCATCGTCTCTCTGTTTCTCTGTTTCTCTCGCTGTGTCTCTCTCTTTAACTCCCTCTTTTTTTTTGTGTTTACACCATATGTCTCTCCCTGTTTCTCTTCCACTTTCTGTCTCTCTCTGTTTCTCTGTCACTATCTGTCTTTCTCTCCTTCCCTCCCTCCCCCCACCCTCTGTCTCCATCTCTCCGTCTCTCCGTATCTTCGTCTCTCTGTGTGGCGAGTGTGGTAGCCAACTTTTGTACAATACTCTCAGGTCGTTGGTATCAGTAATTCTGTGATTGGGAGATCCACATTTTTCTTCTTTCAGCAACTCAAGGGCACTCTGGGTGTTTGGACACCACAGTTTAATAACTTTCTGTCTGGGGAAGGGCTTGTATTTCCCAGTTCAGTCAATTAGGACCAAGATCTCTTGCATTTGCGTCTACACTGTTGGTGTTGCCTCAGCGGGATTGTCATGTTCTGTGTTAGCGGCAGAGTTCAGATGGTTCAGGGGGACCTGATTGGTTTGTCCCACATTGTCGAGGTAGTTGTCAGGGTTAGAGGTGAGTTGGTCTGTTGTTTGCTTTCTTTCTTGTTTCAGCTCCCCCATCTCCTCTCTCAATGCCTTCAGCGTGGCCTGATAGCTCACACTCTCTTCCTGTACATTTTTCACTTCTATGCTTAGTGCAGACAGTTCTCTCTTGAGGCCGTCCCTCTCCTCCTTGGCTTCTCGTGGTTTGTTTAAAGGCACGTTACTTTGTTTTTCAGCATAATGTGTCTGAGGTGTTTGGAGTGTATTGATTCATTCGCTCATTTCAACCAGTTCAATTAATACTATAATCAATTTTATGAAATTACAAATAAATATATGAAAATAAGCATCCATATAATAACAATTTTGATAATTTTACAAATGAATACAACAAATGACCATATTATTCTTAATTAATCAAATTATTACTCAAGAATGAACAATTTTCCGGCGGTGTGGTAACATGTGAAATAGTATCCTGCCATCATGGCACACATATTATATTCCAGAGAACTTACTAAAGTTTTTGTCTATCTGAACTATCATCAAATAGATTATAAATTATAAATCTCTCTCTCTGCCTTTGTCTCTCTCTTTATTCCACTCTCTTTCTCTGCCTCTCTCTCTGCCTTTCTGTTTTTCTCTGCCTCTTGTCTCTCTGTCTCTCTCTCTCTCTGTGAAAAACAATTGGCTAAAAATAGTACATGACCACCATCTTTCCATGTAGGCTATCTACTGTAAACAGATCATCTATTTGTATGCTCATGGTTGATTTGTTTAGAAAGAGAAGTTGATATGTTTTGGTTCATTTTAGCTCATTTTATAATTATAAATAACCTTCAAAATAATAAGAATACAGCCAGGTGCCAAGACCGGTGTATTCCAATAAGTTAACACGCACGTCAGTCATAAGTTGGCGAAACAGGACCTCTTGCAGGCGCTCATGCAAACGCAAGTAGGCTATGGAGGACGAGGATTGTCAGTGAAATATTAATACAGTGGTTCCTTCCCTTATTAATACCTATATTTGATTTTGAAAGACACATTTCAAAAAGCAGTGTCTTAAGTCATGCATAAATGGTTGAATTGAAATAGAATTTTCCAAACGTTTGTAATAAATATTTCAATGAATTGATAAAAAAAACTATTGACAAAGTGCTTTATTAATTCCTTTTTAAATGGATGGATTCAATATTCATTTCACATATCAAATTAAAGATATACTGTTTCAAATGTAGCTTATTTAGTAGGCTATATTGTATTCATAAATCGATCTTCAAATCAATTTGACAACACATTCAAAAACCCTTGACAAGGACTTTGAGATAGCGCATTGCTTTTCGACATCCTATATAAGTGATTTTCCTCTACCCATTTGATTTAGCAACAACTCCTTTTCATTTTAGCTTAGCTAAACAGAGCCAATGAGAATTCTTGTTTCATCTACTCTAGGTCCCTTCTTTGTGAGTGAATTAGTGAATGTGTGTGTCCCAGCCTCGGTGACATAATAATTGCCGATTCAGCACAGCCCATATTCACATACAATATGGCTCCCCGAGGGACAGCAATGAAGAATACTGCTTTAAACTCTCCCCTACAGGAGTGGCTAAATCAAATGGGGAGAGGAAAAGACACGAGGATGTCGAAAGCAACGTGCTTTTCAAATGTCCTTGTCGAGGGTTTTTAAACGTGGTGTCGAATTGATTTGAAGATTGATTCATGAAATACATTTGAAATAACATATTTAGTTTGATTTGTTAAATGGATATTGAATTCATATAGGCTATTTGAAAAATAATGTCAAGCACTTTTCGTCTTTTTAATCAACTTATTTAAATATTTATTACGCAAACGTTTGGCAAATTCTATGTTAAATCCACACATTTAATTAGACTTTAGAAACAATGTATAATATTTACCTGTGTTTAGCAGCCAGACATTATTTCGCACCTATAGTGCTCGATATCGGAGGATACAAGAAGAACAATGTGACAGGTGGTGAGTAGCCTATTACTATGTTGCGAGGAACTGTGCAGGGAGTCGGAGATTTGGTCGAACACCTAAGCTCATGATGTACATATGTATTCTGATATTAATTTATCATCAGTGTTTTTCTCTTGTCAGAAAGTTGGGCTATTCTACATAAAATTCAGTTCACATTTTCCATTGTTTTGTCTGTTTGTACTTTTCCACGAAAGTGCTATATTGATGACACACAACTGATTAGCCACCACATGAAAGATATATATATATATATATATATATATATATATATATATATATATATATATATATATATATATATATATATATATATATATATATATATATATATATAACATTTAACAAAAACAGGTGTTCACAATTAACCAGAGCATCCGGCTATAGAATAGGCTCGATGTGCAAAGGCACACATTTTCACGTCACGCAACATACGAAAAGCAGAACAAGACAAACGCTGTGCAGTTTTGTGGCCCTATTTGCCTGAATACTGTATTTTTCTTTCATTGCCAAAATTAGTTAGCCTCGCTTATGTCTGAGAATTTGTAAAGGGCACCCTTTTATGTTACGTACACATTACGATTACTTACCAACTGGGTGTTGCGGCGGCGCATTGATCTAATGTTATGGAGTTGTATGTTGTAGGCATTGACAGTGTATGTGTGTGTGTGTGTGTGTGTGTGTGTGTGTGTGTGTGTGTGTGTGTGTGTGTGTGTGTGTGTGTATATATATATATATATATATATATATATATATATATATATATATATATATATAAATATATATTCTTTTTTATTGAACAAATGTAACAATGCCATTATTATTGTAGAACAAAGGAACGCAAAATCAAAAAGAAAAGAAATAAAATGAGATGACAGTGAAAGATCTATAACTTTGTGTTTTGTGCCATTGCTTCAGCAAAGCATTTCTCGCTCCAGGTCAATAAGCGCCCCCTTCCACCCCACTCATACACACGCGCACCTTTTGACCCCCCCCTCTCTCTGTCTGTCTGTCTGTCTGCCTGCCTGCCTGCCTGCCTGCCTGCCTGCCTGCCTGCCTGCCTGTCTGCTTGTCTGTCTGTCTGTGTTGTGGAACAATCCATTTGATACGCTAATTGAAATAATTTTTGGGGAAGCAGCAGTTAAAGTGTATGTACCCTCCCCCCTTTCTCCCCTCCATGTCCCTCCCCCTCTTACTCCATCACCCTCTGTCTCTCCCTCTCTCTTCCCTCCAGGGTATAAATATTCTTTGAATGTCCTTCGACAGGGCTCTCCACCTAGGTAGTGAACCACTATCATCGGGTAGTGTTTTTCATAGGTGGGCCCGTGGACAAACGAGTCGTATTTCCGTTGTCCATGATTGTGTTATGATTTCACTCTCAATAAATTCTTCGTCCTGATGTTACATACTAAAAGAACCTGAAGACTGACCTGTTCTCTTCCACAGTTTTGGCGACGAGCCGATGGGATCACAAGAGGCTGCAGGACATCTGACCTGCGTGGCATCTCATAATTTCAGGACAAAGCAGAAGGCGCTTTAAATAAAAGGTAAGCTGCTGTTACTCTTATATTCTGCTGTGTGCTGAGGGGAGAGATTCCTGCTGATCAGGGTGTAGCTGATTTGATCCTTGTATGTATTGTTTGCTTGGACTGGTTGTAGGAGACCTTTCAGTTAATTTGTGTTTAGGGGGACTTAGAAAAGTCTTCCTGTGGATCGGGTAGAGTCACTGAAGGGTGGCCTTTGATTTTAGAAGCTGTCTTAATGTAAAGGGCACTTGGCGCCTGATTTTACGCCACCGTGTACGGTGGTCACCACTACCAGCTGTGGAAAGCCACAGGCTTGGTTGGTTGGAGACACCAATGCGGAAAGTGAGCAGGGTTGGGTTTTGGGTGTGGCAGGAACCACAGGTCAGTATATGGCTGCACCTGGTACCTAAGTGGTTATAGGCCTTGTTATATAAGGATTTTATCATCTCTCTGCCTCTCTTGCTCTGACTGTCTCTCCGTCTCTTTGTCTCCTTCTCTGTCTGGTTGTGTGTCTCTGTCTCCCACCCTCTTTCTCTCTCTCTGCTGGCATTATTCCTCTGGAAGTGGCAGGGTGGAAGTCTCGTCATGGTCGCAGCGTAGAGATCACTACTCTTGAATTAGGGAAAGTTTGTGTTGCTTATTTCATCACACTGTTGTAGGGTAGTCACACAGGTATTTTGTGCAATAGTCTCAGGTCGTTGGTATCAGTATGACTAATGATGTGATTGGGAGATCCACATTTTTCATCTTTCAGCAACTCAAGGGCACTCTGGGTGTTTGGACACCATAGTTGAATAACTTTCTGTCTGGGGAAGAGCTCGTATTTCCCAGTTCAGTCAATTAGGACCAAGATCTCTTGCATTTGCGTCTACACTGTTGGTGTTGCCTCAGCGGGATTGTCATGTTCTGTGTTAGCGGCAGAGTTCAGATGGTTCAGGGGGACCTGATTGGTTTGTCCCACATTGTCGAGGTAGTTGTCAGGGTTAGAGGTGAGTTGGTCTGTTGTTTGCTTTCTTTCTTGTTTCAGCTCCCCCATCTCTGGCTGGTCTTCTCCTGTTTTGCCTTTTCTTGAATGATCAGGAAGTATTATTGGTATTGTTTAATATTTTCTGTCTCTCTTGTTGTCTCTCTCTGTCTTTCTTTCTCTCTCTGTCTGTTTCTCACTGTATCTCTTTCACTGTCTTTCTCTCTGTTTTTCTGTCTCTCTGTCTCTCACTCTGTTTCTCTCTCACTCTCTGTCTGTCTCTCTATCCTTCTCTTCCCCACCCTCTGTGTCCGTCTCATCGTCTCTCTGTTTCTCTGTGTCTCTCTCTGTGTCTCTCTTTAACTCCCTCTCTTTTTTTGTTTACACCATATGTCTCTCCGTTTCTCTGTCACCATCTGTCTCTCTCCCTATCCCTCCCTCCCCCCCACCCTCTGTCTCCGTCTCTTAGTCTGTCTGTCTCTCTCTCCCTTCTCTCTCTCTCTCTCTCTCTCTCTCTCTCTCTCTCTTTCTGCTGGCGTTATTCCTTAGAATAGTGGCAAGGGAGGATGTATCGCCTTAGTAGCAGCCAATCATAGTAGATCAGTACTCTTGAATGAGGGAAAGTTTGTGTTGCTTTCTCCATGGCATCTCTTGTCTTTTATAAAGGCACGTTACTCTGTTTTTCAGTGCAATGTGTCTGAGATGTTTTGGAGTGTATCAATGAGTTCCTTCATTTCAACCAATTCAATTTCAATTGGCATTCAGAAGGGGAATATAGTCTGCTCTAGCAAGGATGGAGGGGTTGTCCCTGGTCTTCTCCTGTTGTGCCCTTTCTTTAATGTTCAGGTGGTCTTGTTTGTATTGTTTCATATTTTTTCCTTGTACTCTAATAGTTCCAGTTTTGTGCCGGTTTATGTGGACTTTATCTTGATCGTCCTCATCTGAATTTTTATTATCTTTCCCTGACCTTCTCTCTCTCTTCCTCTCTTTCTTTCTCTGCATCTCTGTCTCTTTCTCTGTCCCTCACTGTGTTTCTCTGTCACTATCTGTTTCTCTGTGTCTCTGTCTCTCTGCCTCTCTGTCTCTGTTTCTCTGTCACTATCTGTCTCTCGCTCTTTCCCTCCCTTCCCCCACCCTCTGTCTCCGTCTCTCCGTCTCTCTTTGACTCTGTCTCTGTTTCTCTCTCGGTGTTTCTCCCTTGTGTGCCTCTCCCTGTAATTCACTCTGTTTCTCTTTCACTTTCTGTTTCTCTGTCACTATCTGTCTTTCTCTCCTTCCCTCCCTCCCCCCACCCTCTGTCTCCATCTCTGTCTGTTTCTCACTGTATCTCTTTCACTGTCTTTCTCTCTGTTTTTCTGTCTCCCTGTCTCTCACTCTTTTTCTCTGTCACTCTCTGTGTCTCTGTCACTCTCTGTCTGTCTCTCTATCCTTCTCTTCCCCACCCTCTGTGTCCGTCTCATCGTCTCTCTGTTTCTCTGTTTCTCTCGCTGTGTCTCTCTCTTTAACTCCCTCTTTTTTTTTGTGTTTACACCATATGTCTCTCCCTGTTTCTCTTCCACTTTCTGTCTCTCTCTGTTTCTCTGTCACTATCTGTCTTTCTCTCCTTCCCTCCCTCCCCCCACCCTCTGTCTCCATCTCTCCGTCTCTCCGTATCTTCGTCTCTCTGTGTGGCGAGTGTGGTAGCCAACTTTTGTACAATACTCTCAGGTCGTTGGTATCAGTAATTCTGTGATTGGGAGATCCACATTTTTCTTCTTTCAGCAACTCAAGGGCACTCTGGGTGTTTGGACACCACAGTTTAATAACTTTCTGTCTGGGGAAGGGCTTGTATTTCCCAGTTCAGTCAATTAGGACCAAGATCTCTTGCATTTGCGTCTACACTGTTGGTGTTGCCTCAGCGGGATTGTCATGTTCTGTGTTAGCGGCAGAGTTCAGATGGTTCAGGGGGACCTGATTGGTTTGTCCCACATTGTCGAGGTAGTTGTCAGGGTTAGAGGTGAGTTGGTCTGTTGTTTGCTTTCTTTCTTGTTTCAGCTCCCCCATCTCCTCTCTCAATGCCTTCAGCGTGGCCTGATAGCTCACACTCTCTTCCTGTACATTTTTCACTTCTATGCTTAGTGCAGACAGTTCTCTCTTGAGGCCGTCCCTCTCCTCCTTGGCTTCTCGTGGTTTGTTTAAAGGCACGTTACTTTGTTTTTCAGCATAATGTGTCTGAGGTGTTTGGAGTGTATTGATTCATTCGCTCATTTCAACCAGTTCAATTAATACTATCATCAATTTTATGAAATTACAAATAAATATATGAAAATAAGCATCCATATAATAACAATTTTGATAATTTTACAAATGAATACAACAAATGACCATATTATTCTTAATTAATCAAATTATTACTCAAGAATGAACAATTTTCCGGCGGTGTGGTAACATGTGAAATAGTATCCTGCCATCATGGCACACATATTATATTCCAGAGAACTTACTAAAGTTTTTGTCTATCTGAACTATCATCAAATAGATTATAAATTATAAATCTCTCTCTCTGCCTTTGTCTCTCTCTTTATTCCACTCTCTTTCTCTGCCTCTCTCTCTGCCTTTCTGTTTTTCTCTGCCTCTTGTCTCTCTGTCTCTCTCTCTCTCTGTGAAAAACAATTGGCTAAAAATAGTACATGACCACCATCTTTCCATGTAGGCTATCTACTGTAAACAGATCATCTATTTGTATGCTCATGGTTGATTTGTTTAGAAAGAGAAGTTGATATGTTTTGGTTCATTTTAGCTCATTTTATAATTATAAATAACCTTCAAAATAATAAGAATACAGCCAGGTGCCAAGACCGGTGTATTCCAATAAGTTAACACGCACGTCAGTCATAAGTTGGCGAAACAGGACCTCTTGCAGGCGCTCATGCAAACGCAAGTAGGCTATGGAGGACGAGGATTGTCAGTGAAATATTAATACAGTGGTTCCTTCCCTTATTAATACCTATATTTGATTTTGAAAGACACATTTCAAAAAGCAGTGTCTTAAGTCATGCATAAATGGTTGAATTGAAATAGAATTTTCCAAACGTTTGTAATAAATATTTCAATGAATTGATAAAAAAAACTATTGACAAAGTGCTTTATTAATTCCTTTTTAAATGGATGGATTCAATATTCATTTCACATATCAAATTAAAGATATACTGTTTCAAATGTAGCTTATTTAGTAGGCTATATTGTATTCATAAATCGATCTTCAAATCAATTTGACAACACATTCAAAAACCCTTGACAAGGACTTTGAGATAGCGCATTGCTTTTCGACATCCTATATAAGTGATTTTCCTCTACCCATTTGATTTAGCAACAACTCCTTTTCATTTTAGCTTAGCTAAACAGAGCCAATGAGAATTCTTGTTTCATCTACTCTAGGTCCCTTCTTTGTGAGTGAATTAGTGAATGTGTGTGTCCCAGCCTCGGTGACATAATAATTGCCGATTCAGCACAGCCCATATTCACATACAATATGGCTCCCCGAGGGACAGCAATGAAGAATACTGCTTTAAACTCTCCCCTACAGGAGTGGCTAAATCAAATGGGGAGAGGAAAAGACACGAGGATGTCGAAAGCAACGTGCTTTTCAAATGTCCTTGTCGAGGGTTTTTAAACGTGGTGTCGAATTGATTTGAAGATTGATTCATGAAATACATTTGAAATAACATATTTAGTTTGATTTGTTAAATGGATATTGAATTCATATAGGCTATTTGAAAAATAATGTCAAGCACTTTTCGTCTTTTTAATCAACTTATTTAAATATTTATTACGCAAACGTTTGGAAAATTCTATGTTAAATCCACACATTTAATTAGACTTTAGAAACAATGTATAATATTTACCTGTGTTTAGCAGCCAGACATTATTTCGCACCTATAGTGCTCGATATCGGAGGATACAAGAAGAACAATGTGACAGGTGGTGAGTAGCCTATTACTATGTTGCGAGGAACTGTGCAGGGAGTCGGAGATTTGGTCGAACACCTAAGCTCATGATGTACATATGTATTCTGATATTAATTTATCATCAGTGTTTTTCTCTTGTCAGAAAGTTGGGCTATTCTACATAAAATTCAGTTCACATTTTCCATTGTTTTGTCTGTTTGTACTTTTCCACGAAAGTGCTATATTGATGACACACAACTGATTAGCCACCACATGAAAGATATATATATATATATATATATATATATATATATATATATATATATATATATATATATATATATATATATATATATATATATATATATATATATATAACATTTAACAAAAACAGGTGTTCACAATTAACCAGAGCATCCGGCTATAGAATAGGCTCGATGTGCAAAGGCACACATTTTCACGTCACGCAACATACGAAAAGCAGAACAAGACAAACGCTGTGTAGTTTTGTGGCCCTATTTGCCTGAATACTGTATTTTTCTTTCATTGCCAAAATTAGTTAGCCTCGCTTATGTCTGAGAATTTGTAAAGGGCACCCTTTTATGTTACGTACACATTACGATTACTTACCAACTGGGTGTTGCGGCGGCGCATTGATCTAATGTTATGGAGTTGTATGTTGTAGGCATTGACAGTGTATGTGTGTGTGTGTGTGTGTGTGTGTGTGTGTGTGTGTATATATATATATATATATATATATATATATATATATAAATATATATTCTTTTTTATTGAACAAATGTAACAATGCCATTATTATTGTAGAACAAAGGAACGCAAAATCAAAAAGAAAAGAAATAAAATGAGATGACAGTGAAAGATCTATAACTTTGTGTTTTGTGCCATTGCTTCAGCAAAGCATTTCTCGCTCCAGGTCAATAAGCGCCCCCTTCCACCCCACTCATACACACGCGCACCTTTTGACCCCCCCCTCTCTCTGTCTGTCTGTCTGTCTGTCTGTCTGTCTGTCTGTCTGTCTGTCTGTCTGTCTGTCTGTCTCTGTCTGTCTGTCTGTCTGTCTGCCTGCCTGCCTGCCTGCCTGCCTGCCTGCCTGCCTGCCTGCCTGTCTGCTTGTCTGTCTGTCTGTCTGTGTTGTGGAACAATCCATTTGATACGCTAATTGAAATAATTTTTGGGGAAGCAGCAGTTAAAGTGTATGTACCCTCCCCCCTTTCTCCCCTCCATGTCCCTCCCCCTCTTACTCCATCACCCTCTGTATCTCCCTCTCTCTTCCCTCCAGGGTATAAGTATTCTTTGAATGTCCTTCGACAGGGCTCTCCACCTAGGTAGTGAACCACTATCATCGGGTACGTGTTGTTCATAGGATGGGCCCGTGGACAAACGAGTCGTATTTCCGTTGTCCATGATTGTGTTATGATTTCACTCTCAATCAATTCTTACGTACCTGATGTCACATACTAAAAGAAGCCTGAAGACTGACCTGTTTCTCTTCCACAGTTTTGGCGACGAGACGATGGGATCACAAGAGGCTGCATGGACATCTGACCTGCCAGTGGCATTCTCTTCATTTCAGGACAAAGCAGAAGGCGCTTTAAATAAAAAGGTAAGCTGCTATAACCCTTATATTCTGCTGTGCGCTGAGGAGAGAGATTCCTGCTGATCAGGGTGTAGCTGACGTTATCCTCGTATGTATTGTTACATGCTTAGACTGGTTGTAGGAGACCTTTCAGTTCATTTGTGTTTAGGGGGACTTAGAAAAGTCTTCCTGTGGATCGGGTAGAGTCACTAAAGGGCGGCCTTTGATTTTAGAAGCTGTCTTAATGTAAAGCGCACTTGCCGCCCCATTTTACGCCACCGTGTACGGTGGTCACACTTCCAGCTGTGGAAAGCCGCAGGCTTGGTTGGTTGGAGACACCAATGCGGAGAGTGAGCAGGGTAGGGTTTTGGGTGTGGCAGGAACCACAAGTCAGCATACGGCTGCGCCTGGGTCACTTAGGTACCTTAGTGGTTATAGGCCTTGTTGTGTAAGGATTTTATCATCTCTCTGCCTCTCTTGCTCTGTCTGTCTCTGTGTGTCTCTCTCCCTGTCTCTGTCTTTCTCTGCTGGCTTTATTCCTCTGGAAGTGACAGGGTGGAAGTGTCATGGTCGCAGCGTAGAGATCACTACTCTTGAATTAGGGAAAGTTTGTGTTGCTTATTTCATCACACTGTTGTAGGGTAGTCACACAGGTATTTTGTGCAATAGTCTCAGGTCGTTGGTATCAGTATGACTAATGATGTGATTGGGAGATCCACATTTTTCATCTTTCAGCAACTCAAGGGCACTCTGGGTGTTTGGACACCATAGTTGAATAACTTTCTGTCTGGGGAAGAGCTCGTATTTCCCAGTTCAGTCAATTAGGACCAAGATCTCTTGCATTTGCGTCTACACTGTTGGTGTTGCCTCAGCGGGATTGTCATGTTCTGTGTTAGCGGCAGAGTTCAGATGGTTCAGGGGGACCTGATTGGTTTGTCCCACATTGTCGAGGTAGTTGTCAGGGTTAGAGGTGAGTTGGTCTGTTGTTTGCTTTCTTTCTTGTTTCAGCTCCCCCATCTCCTCTCTCAATGCCTTCAGCGTGGCCTGATAGCTCACACTCTCTTCCTGTACATTTTTCACTTCTATGCTTAGTGCAGACAGTTCTCTCTTGAGGCCGTCCCTCTCCTCCTTGGCTTCTCGTGGTTTGTTTAAAGGCACGTTACTTTGTTTTTCAGCATAATGTGTCTGAGGTGTTTGGAGTGTATTGATTCATTCGCTCATTTCAACCAGTTCAATTAATACTATCATCAATTTTATGAAATTACAAATAAATATATGAAAATAAGCATCCATATAATAACAATTTTGATAATTTTACAAATGAATACAACAAATGACCATATTATTCTTAATTAATTAAATTATTACTCAAGAATGAACAATTTTCCGGCGGTGTGGTAACATGTGAAATAGTATCCTGCCATCATGGCACACACATTATATTCCAGAGAACTTACTAAAGTTTTTGTCTATCTGAACTATCATCAAATAGATTATAAATTATAAATCTCTCTCTCTGCCTTTGTCTCTCTCTATATTCCACTCTCTTTCTCTGCCTCTCTCTCTGCCTTTCTGTTTTTCTCTGCCTCTTGTCTCTCTGTCTTTCTCTCTCTCTGTCTGTTTTTCTCTGCCTCTTGTCTCTGTCTTTCTCTCTCTCTGTCTGTTTTTCTCTGCCTCTTGTCTCTCTCTCTCTCTCTCTCTCTCTCTCTCTCTCTCTCTCTCTCTCTGTGAAAAACAATTGGCTAAAAATAGTACATGACCACCATCTTTCCATGTAGGCTATCTACTGTAAACAGATCATCTATTTGTATGCTCATGGTTGATTTGTTTAGAAAGAGAAGTTGATATGTTTTGGTTCATTTTAGCTCATTTTATAATTATAAATAACCTTCAAAATAATAAGAATACAGCCAGGTGCCAAGACCGGTGTATTCCAATAAGTTAACACGCACGTCAGTCATAAGTTGGCGAAACAGGACCTCTTGCAGGCGCTCATGCAAACGCAAGTAGGCTATGGAGGACGAGGATTGTCAGTGAAATATTAATACAGTGGTTCCTTCCCTTATTAATACCTATATTTGATTTTGAAAGACACATTTCAAAAAGCAGTGTCTTAAGTCATGCATAAATGGTTGAATTGAAATAGAATTTTCCAAACGTTTGTAATAAATATTTCAATGAATTGATAAAAAAAACTATTGACAAAGTGCTTTATTAATTCCTTTTTAAATGGATGGATTCAATATTCATTTCACATATCAAATTAAAGATATACTGTTTCAAATGTAGCTTATTTAGTAGGCTATATTGTATTCATAAATCGATCTTCAAATCAATTTGACAACACATTCAAAAACCCTTGACAAGGACTTTGAGATAGCGCATTGCTTTTCGACATCCTATATAAGTGATTTTCCTCTACCCATTTGATTTAGCAACAACTCCTTTTCATTTTAGCTTAGCTAAACAGAGCCAATGAGAATTCTTGTTTCATCTACTCTAGGTCCCTTCTTTGTGAGTGAATTAGTGAATGTGTGTGTCCCAGCCTCGGTGACATAATAATTGCCGATTCAGCACAGCCCATATTCACATACAATATGGCTCCCCGAGGGACAGCAATGAAGAATACTGCTTTAAACTCTCCCCTACAGGAGTGGCTAAATCAAATGGGGAGAGGAAAAGACACGAGGATGTCGAAAGCAACGTGCTTTTCAAATGTCCTTGTCGAGGGTTTTTAAACGTGGTGTCGAATTGATTTGAAGATTGATTCATGAAATACATTTGAAATAACATATTTAGTTTGATTTGTTAAATGGATATTGAATTCATATAGGCTATTTGAAAAATAATGTCAAGCACTTTTCGTCTTTTTAATCAACTTATTTAAATATTTATTACGCAAACGTTTGGAAAATTCTATGTTAAATCCACACATTTAATTAGACTTTAGAAACAATGTATAATATTTACCTGTGTTTAGCAGCCAGACATTATTTCGCACCTATAGTGCTCGATATCGGAGGATACAAGAAGAACAATGTGACAGGTGGTGAGTAGCCTATTACTATGTTGCGAGGAACTGTGCAGGGAGTCGGAGATTTGGTCGAACACCTAAGCTCATGATGTACATATGTATTCTGATATTAATTTATCATCAGTGTTTTTCTCTTGTCAGAAAGTTGGGCTATTCTACATAAAATTCAGTTCACATTTTCCATTGTTTTGTCTGTTTGTACTTTTCCACGAAAGTGCTATATTGATGACACACAACTGATTAGCCACCACATGAAAGATATATATATATATATATATATATATATATATATATATATATATATATATATATATATATATATATATATATATATATATAACATTTAACAAAAACAGGTGTTCACAATTAACCAGAGCATCCGGCTATAGAATAGGCTCGATGTGCAAAGGCACACATTTTCACGTCACGCAACATACGAAAAGCAGAACAAGACAAACGCTGTGTAGTTTTGTGGCCCTATTTGCCTGAATACTGTATTTTTCTTTCATTGCCAAAATTAGTTAGCCTCGCTTATGTCTGAGAATTTGTAAAGGGCACCCTTTTATGTTACGTACACATTACGATTACTTACCAACTGGGTGTTGCGGCGGCGCATTGATCTAATGTTATGGAGTTGTATGTTGTAGGCATTGACAGTGTATGTGTGTGTGTGTGTGTGTGTGTGTATATATATATATATATATATATATATATATAAATATATATTCTTTTTTATTGAACAAATGTAACAATGCCATTATTATTGTAGAACAAAGGAACGCAAAATCAAAAAGAAAAGAAATAAAATGAGATGACAGTGAAAGATCTATAACTTTGTGTTTTGTGCCATTGCTTCAGCAAAGCATTTCTCGCTCCAGGTCAATAAGCGCCCCCTTCCACCCCACTCATACACACGCGCACCTTTTGACCCCCCCCTCTCTCTGTCTGTCTGTCTGTCTGTCTGTCTGTCTGTCTGTCTGTCTGTCTGTCTGTCTGTCTGTCTGTCTGTCTGTCTGTCTGCCTGCCTGCCTGCCTGCCTGCCTGCCTGCCTGCCTGCCTGCCTGCCTGCCTGCCTGCCTGCCTGCCTGCCTGCCTGCCTGCCTGCCTGCCTGCCTGTCTGCTTGTCTGTCTGTCTGTCTGTGTTGTGGAACAATCCATTTGATACGCTAATTGAAATAATTTTTGGGGAAGCAGCAGTTAAAGTGTATGTACCCTCCCCCCTTTCTCCCCTCCATGTCCCTCCCCCTCTTACTCCATCACCCTCTGTATCTCCCTCTCTCTTCCCTCCAGGGTATAAATATTCTTTGAATGTCCTTCGACAGGGCTCTCCACCTAGGTAGTGAACCACTATCATCGGGTAGTGTTGTTCATAGGTGGGCCCGTGGACAAACGAGTCGTATTTCCGTTGTCCATGATTGTGTTATGATTTCACTCTCAATAAATTCTTCGTCCTGATGTTACATACTAAAAGAACCTGAAGACTGACCTGTTCTCTTCCACAGTTTTGGCGACGAGCCGATGGGATCACAAGAGGCTGCAGGACATCTGACCTGCGTGGCATCTCATAATTTCAGGACAAAGCAGAAGGCGCTTTAAATAAAAGGTAAGCTGCTGTTACTCTTATATTCTGCTGTGTGCTGAGGGGAGAGATTCCTGCTGATCAGGGTGTAGCTGATGTGATCCTTGTATGTATTGTTTGCTTGGACTGGTTGTAGGAGACCTTTCAGTTAATTTGTGTTTAGGGGGACTTAGAAAAGTCTTCCTGTGGATCGGGTAGAGTCACTGAAGGGTGGCCTTTGATTTTAGAAGCTGTCTTAATGTAAAGGGCACTTGGCGCCTGATTTTACGCCACCGTGTACGGTGGTCACCACTACCAGCTGTGGAAAGCCACAGGCTTGGTTGGTTGGAGACACCAATGCGGAAAGTGAGCAGGGTTGGGTTTTGGGTGTGGCAGGAACCACAGGTCAGTATATGGCTGCACCTGGTACCTAAGTGGTTATAGGCCTTGTTATATAAGGATTTTATCATCTCTCTGCCTCTCTTGCTCTGACTGTCTCTCCGTCTCTTTGTCTCCTTCTCTGTCTGGTTGTGTGTCTCTGTCTCCCACCCTCTTTCTCTCTCTCTGCTGGCATTATTCCTCTGGAAGTGGCAGGGTGGAAGTCTCGTCATGGTCGCAGCGTAGAGATCACTACTCTTGAATTAGGGAAAGTTTGTGTTGCTTATTTCATCACACTGTTGTAGGGTAGTCACACAGGTATTTTGTGCAATAGTCTCAGGTCGTTGGTATCAGTATGACTAATGATGTGATTGGGAGATCCACATTTTTCATCTTTCAGCAACTCAAGGGCACTCTGGGTGTTTGGACACCATAGTTGAATAACTTTCTGTCTGGGGAAGAGCTCGTATTTCCCAGTTCAGTCAATTAGGACCAAGATCTCTTGCATTTGCGTCTACACTGTTGGTGTTGCCTCAGCGGGATTGTCATGTTCTGTGTTAGCGGCAGAGTTCAGATGGTTCAGGGGGACCTGATTGGTTTGTCCCACATTGTCGAGGTAGTTGTCAGGGTTAGAGGTGAGTTGGTCTGTTGTTTGCTTTCTTTCTTGTTTCAGCTCCCCCATCTCTGGCTGGTCTTCTCCTGTTTTGCCTTTTCTTGAATGATCAGGAAGTATTATTGGTATTGTTTAATATTTTCTGTCTCTCTTGTTGTCTCTCTCTGTCTTTCTTTCTCTCTCTGTCTGTTTCTCACTGTATCTCTTTCACTGTCTTTCTCTCTGTTTTTCTGTCTCTCTGTCTCTCACTCTGTTTCTCTCTCACTCTCTGTCTGTCTCTCTATCCTTCTCTTCCCCACCCTCTGTGTCCATCTCATCGTCTCTCTGTTTCTCTGTGTCTCTCTCTGTGTCTCTCTTTAACTCCCTCTCTTTTTTTGTTTACACCATATGTCTCTCCGTTTCTCTGTCACCATCTGTCTCTCTCCCTATCCCTCCCTCCCCCCACCCTCTGTCTCCGTCTCTTAGTCTGTCTGTCTCTCTCTCCCTTCTCTCTCTCTCTCTCTCTCTCTCTCTCTCTCTCTCTCTCTCTCTCTCTCTCTCTCTGCTGGCGTTATTCCTTAGAATAGTGGCAAGGGAGGATGTATCGCCTTAGTAGCAGCCAATCATAGTAGATCAGTACTCTTGAATGAGGGAAAGTTTGTGTTGCTTTCTCCATGGCATCTCTTGTCTTTTATAAAGGCACATTACTCTGTTTTTCAGTGCAATGTGTCTGAGATGTTTTGGAGTGTATCAATGAGTTCCTTCATTTCAACCAATTCAATTTCAATTGGCATTCAGAAGGGGAATATAGTCTGCTCTAGCAAGGATGGAGGGGTTGTCCCTGGTCTTCTCCTGTTGTGCCCTTTCTTTAATGTTCAGGTGGTCTTGTTTGTATTGTTTCATATTTTTTCCTTGTACTCTAATAGTTCCAGTTTTGTGCCGGTTTATGTGGACTTTATCTTGATCGTCCTCATCTGAATTTTTATTATCTTTCTCTGACCTTCTCTCTCTCTTCCTCTCTTTCTTTCTCTGCATCTCTGTCTCTTTCTCTGTCCCTCACTGTGTTTCTCTGTCACTATCTGTTTCTCTGTGTCTCTGTCTCTCTGCCTCTCTGTCTCTGTTTCTCTGTCACTATCTGTCTCTCGCTCTTTCCCTCCCTTCCCCCACCCTCTGTCTCCGTCTCTCCGTCTCTCTTTGTCTCTGTCTCTGTTTCTCTCTCGGTGTTTCTCCCTTGTGTGCCTCTCCCTGTAATTCACTCTGTTTCTCTTTCACTTTCTGTTTCTCTGTCACTATCTGTCTTTCTCTCCTTCCCTCCCTCCCCCCACCCTCTGTCTCCATCTCTGTCTGTTTCTCACTGTATCTCTTTCACTGTCTTTCTCTCTGTTTTTCTGTCTCCCTGTCTCTCACTCTTTTTCTCTGTCACTCTCTGTGTCTCTGTCACTCTCTGTCTGTCTCTCTATCCTTCTCTTCCCCACCCTCTGTGTCCGTCTCATCGTCTCTCTGTTTCTCTGTTTCTCTCGCTGTGTCTCTCTCTTTAACTCCCTCTTTTTTTTTTTGTTTACACCATATGTCTCTCCCTGTTTCTCTTCCACTTTCTGTCTCTCTCTGTTTCTCTGTCACTATCTGTCTTTCTCTCCTTCCCTCCCTCCCCCCACCCTCTGTCTCCATCTCTCCGTCTCTCCGTATCTTCGTCTCTCTGTGTGGCGAGTGTGGTAGCCAACTTTTGTACAATACTCTCAGGTCGTTGGTATCAGTAATTCTGTGATTGGGAGATCCACATTTTTCTTCTTTCAGCAACTCAAGGGCACTCTGGGTGTTTGGACACCACAGTTTAATAACTTTCTGTCTGGGGAAGGGCTTGTATTTCCCAGTTCAGTCAATTAGGACCAAGATCTCTTGCATTTGCGTCTACACTGTTGGTGTTGCCTCAGCGGGATTGTCATGTTCTGTGTTAGCGGCAGAGTTCAGATGGTTCAGGGGGACCTGATTGGTTTGTCCCACATTGTCGAGGTAGTTGTCAGGGTTAGAGGTGAGTTGGTCTGTTGTTTGCTTTCTTTCTTGTTTCAGCTCCCCCATCTCCTCTCTCAATGCCTTCAGCGTGGCCTGATAGCTCACACTCTCTTCCTGTACATTTTTCACTTCTATGCTTAGTGCAGACAGTTCTCTCTTGAGGCCGTCCCTCTCCTCCTTGGCTTCTCGTGGTTTGTTTAAAGGCACGTTACTTTGTTTTTCAGCATAATGTGTCTGAGGTGTTTGGAGTGTATTGATTCATTCGCTCATTTCAACCAGTTCAATTAATACTATCATCAATTTTATGAAATTACAAATAAATATATGAAAATAAGCATCCATATAATAACAATTTTGATAATTTTACAAATGAATACAACAAATGACCATATTATTCTTAATTAATCAAATTATTACTCAAGAATGAACAATTTTCCGGCGGTGTGGTAACATGTGAAATAGTATCCTGCCATCATGGCACACATACTATATTCCAGAGAACTTACTAAAGTTTTTGTCTATCTGAACTATCATCAAATAGATTATAAATTATAAATCTCTCTCTCTGCCTTTGTCTCTCTCTATATTCCACTCTCTTTCTCTGCCTCTCTCTCTGCCTTTCTGTTTTTCTCTGCCTCTTGTCTCTCTGTCTTTCTCTCTCTCTCTCTCTCTCTCTCTCTCTCTCTGTGAAAAACAATTGGCTAAAAATAGTACATGACCACCATCTTTCCATGTAGGCTATCTACTGTAAACAGATCATCTATTTGTATGCTCATGGTTGATTTGTTTAGAAAGAGAAGTTGATATGTTTTGGTTCATTTTAGCTCATTTTATAATTATAAATAACCTTCAAAATAATAAGAATACAGCCAGGTGCCAAGACCGGTGTATTCCAATAAGTTAACACGCACGTCAGTCATAAGTTGGCGAAACAGGACCTCTTGCAGGCGCTCATGCAAACGCAAGTAGGCTATGGAGGACGAGGATTGTCAGTGAAATATTAATACAGTGGTTCCTTCCCTTATTAATACCTATATTTGATTTTGAAAGACACATTTCAAAAAGCAGTGTCTTAAGTCATGCATAAATGGTTGAATTGAAATAGAATTTTCCAAACGTTTGTAATAAATATTTCAATGAATTGATAAAAAAAACTATTGACAAAGTGCTTTATTAATTCCTTTTTAAATGGATGGATTCAATATTCATTTCACATATCAAATTAAAGATATACTGTTTCAAATGTAGCTTATTTAGTAGGCTATATTGTATTCATAAATCGATCTTCAAATCAATTTGACAACACATTCAAAAACCCTTGACAAGGACTTTGAGATAGCGCATTGCTTTTCGACATCCTATATAAGTGATTTTCCTCTACCCATTTGATTTAGCAACAACTCCTTTTCATTTTAGCTTAGCTAAACAGAGCCAATGAGAATTCTTGTTTCATCTACTCTAGGTCCCTTCTTTGTGAGTGAATTAGTGAATGTGTGTGTCCCAGCCTCGGTGACATAATAATTGCCGATTCAGCACAGCCCATATTCACATACAATATGGCTCCCCGAGGGACAGCAATGAAGAATACTGCTTTAAACTCTCCCCTACAGGAGTGGCTAAATCAAATGGGGAGAGGAAAAGACACGAGGATGTCGAAAGCAACGTGCTTTTCAAATGTCCTTGTCGAGGGTTTTTAAACGTGGTGTCGAATTGATTTGAAGATTGATTCATGAAATACATTTGAAATAACATATTTAGTTTGATTTGTTAAATGGATATTGAATTCATATAGGCTATTTGAAAAATAATGTCAAGCACTTTTCGTCTTTTTAATCAACTTATTTAAATATTTATTACGCAAACGTTTGGCAAATTCTATGTTAAATCCACACATTTAATTAGACTTTAGAAACAATGTATAATATTTACCTGTGTTTAGCAGCCAGACATTATTTCGCACCTATAGTGCTCGATATCGGAGGATACAAGAAGAACAATGTGACAGGTGGTGAGTAGCCTATTACTATGTTGCGAGGAACTGTGCAGGGAGTCGGAGATTTGGTCGAACACCTAAGCTCATGATGTACATATGTATTCTGATATTAATTTATCATCAGTGTTTTTCTCTTGTCAGAAAGTTGGGCTATTCTACATAAAATTCAGTTCACATTTTCCATTGTTTTGTCTGTTTGTACTTTTCCACGAAAGTGCTATATTGATGACACACAACTGATTAGCCAGCACATGAAAGATATATATATATATATATATATATATATATATATATATATATATATATATATATATATATATATATATATATATATATATATATATATATATATATATATATATATATATATAACATTTAACAAAAACAGGTGTTCACAATTAACCAGAGCATCCGGCTATAGAATAGGCTCGATGTGCAAAGGCACACATTTTCACGTCACGCAACATACGAAAAGCAGAACAAGACAAACGCTGTGCAGTTTTGTGGCCCTATTTGCCTGAATACTGTATTTTTCTTTCATTGCCAAAATTAGTTAGCCTCGCTTATGTCTGAGAATTTGTAAAGGGCACCCTTTTATGTTACGTACACATTACGATTACTTACCAACTGGGTGTTGCGGCGGCGCATTGATCTAATGTTATGGAGTTGTATGTTGTAGGCATTGACAGTGTATGTGTGTGTGTGTGTGTGTGTGTGTGTGTGTGTATATATATATATATGTATATATATATATATATATATATATATATATATATATATATATATATAAATATATATTCTTTTTTATTGAACAAATGTAACAATGCCATTATTATTGTAGAACAAAGGAACGCAAAATCAAAAAGAAAAGAAATAAAATGAGATGACAGTGAAAGATCTATAACTTTGTGTTTTGTGCCATTGCTTCAGCAAAGCATTTCTCGCTCCAGGTCAATAAGCGCCCCCTTCCACCCCACTCATACACACGCGCACCTTTTGACCCCCCCCTCTCTCTGTCTGTCTGTCTGTCTGTCTGTCTGTCTGTCTGTCTGTCTGTCTGTCTGTCTGTCTGTCTGCCTGCCTGCCTGCCTGCCTGCCTGCCTGCCTGCCTGCCTGTCTGCTTGTCTGTCTGTCTGTCTGTGTTGTGGAACAATCCATTTGATACGCTAATTGAAATAATTTTTGGGGAAGCAGCAGTTAAAGTGTATGTACCCTCCCCCCTTTCTCCCCTCCATGTCCCTCCCCCTCTTACTCCATCACCCTCTGTATCTCCCTCTCTCTTCCCTCCAGGGTATAAATATTCTTTGAATGTCCTTCGACAGGGCTCTCCACCTAGGTAGTGAACCACTATCATCGGGTAGTGTTGTTCATAGGTGGGCCCGTGGACAAACGAGTCGTATTTCCGTTGTCCATGATTGTGTTATGATTTCACTCTCAATAAATTCTTACAGTCCTGATGTTACATACTAAAAGAACCTGAAGACTGACCTGTTCTCTTCCACAGTTTTGGGCGACGAGACGATGGGATCACAAGAGGCTGCTGGACATCTGACCTGCACAGTGGCTTCTCTTCATTTCAGGACAAAGCAGAAGGCGCTTTAAATAAAAGGTAAGCGGCTATAACCCTTATATTCTGCTGTGTGCTGAGGAGAGAGATTCCTGCTGATCAGGGTGTAGCTGACGTTATCCTCGTATGTATTGTTACATGCTTAGACTGGTTGTAGGAGACCTTTCAGTTCATTTGTGTTTAGGGGGACTTAGAAAAGTCTTCCTGTGGATCGGGTAGAGTCACTAAAGGGCGGCCTTTGATTTTAGAAGCTGTCTTAATGTAAAGCGCACTTGCCGCCCCATTTTACGCCACCGTGTACGGTGGTCACACTTCCAGCTGTGGAAAGCCGCAGGCTTGGTTGGTTGGAGACACCAATGCGGAGAGTGAGCAGGGTAGGGTTTTGGGTGTGGCAGGAACCACAAGTCAGCATACGGCTGCGCCTGGGTCACTTAGGTACCTTAGTGGTTATAGGCCTTGTTGTGTAAGGATTTTATCATCTCTCTGCCTCTCTTGCTCTGTCTGTCTCTGTGTGTCTCTCTCCCTGTCTCTGTCTTTCTCTGCTGGCTTTATTCCTCTGGAAGTGACAGGGTGGAAGTGTAGAGATCACTACTCTTGAATTAGGGAACGTTTGTGTTGCTTACTCCATCACACTTTTGAGTGCGGCGGACACCTTTTGTGCAATACTCTCAGGTCGTTGGTATCAGTATAAATAATTCTGTGATTGGGAGATCCAAGTTTTTCTTCTTTCAGCAACTCAAGGACACTGTGGGTGTTTGGACACCGTAGTTTGATAACTTTCTGTCTAGGAAAGAGCTTCTTCTATGTACTTCCAATTTGAGTCAGATAGGACCAAGATCTCTTGCATTTGCGTCTACATTGTTGGTGTGGCTTCAGCGGGATTGTCACGTTCTACGCTAGCAGCAGAGTTCAGATTGTTCAGGGGGACCTGATTGGTTTGTCCCACATTGTCGAGGTAGTTGTCAGGGTTAGAGGTGAGTTGGTCTGTTGTTTGCTTTCTTTCTTGTTTCAGCTCCCTCATCTACTCTCTCAATGCCTTCAGCGTGGCCTGATAGCTCACACTCTCTTCATGTACATTTTTTCACTTCTATGCTTAGGGCAGACAGTTCTCTCATTGAGGCCAGTCCCTCTCCTCCTTGGCTTCTCGTGGTTTGTTTAAAGGCACGTTACTTTGTTTTTCAGCATAATGTGTCTGAGGTGTTTGGAGTGTATTGATTCATTCGCTCATTTCAACCAGTTCAATTAATACTATCATCAATTTTATGAAATTACAAATAAATATATGAAAATAAGCATCCATATAATAACAATTTTGATAATTTTACAAATGAATACAACAAATGACCATATTATTCTTAATTAATTAAATTATTACTCAAGAATGAACAATTTTCCGGCGGTGTGGTAACATGTGAAATAGTATCCTGCCATCATGGCACACACATTATATTCCAGAGAACTTACTAAAGTTTTTGTCTATCTGAACTATCA
This sequence comes from Aplochiton taeniatus, assembly GCA_017639675.1. NCBI lineage: Eukaryota > Metazoa > Chordata > Actinopteri > Galaxiiformes > Galaxiidae > Aplochiton > Aplochiton taeniatus. The sequence continues at coordinate 12,103,989 of CM030183.1, read as the reverse complement.
TCAAATAGATTATAAATTATAAATCTCTCTCTCTGCCTTTGTCTCTCTCTATATTCCACTCTCTTTCTCTGCCTCTCTCTCTGCCTTTCTGTTTTTCTCTGCCTCTTGTCTCTCTGTCTTTCTCTCTCTCTGTCTGTTTTTCTCTGCCTCTTGTCTCTCTGTCTTTCTCTCTCTCTGTCTGTTTTTCTCTGCCTCTTGTCTCTCTCTCTCTCTCTCTCTCTCTCTCTCTCTCTCTCTCTCTCTCTCTCTGTGAAAAACAATTGGCTAAAAATAGTACATGACCACCATCTTTCCATGTAGGCTATCTACTGTAAACAGATCATCTATTTGTATGCTCATGGTTGATTTGTTTAGAAAGAGAAGTTGATATGTTTTGGTTCATTTTAGCTCATTTTATAATTATAAATAACCTTCAAAATAATAAGAATACAGCCAGGTGCCAAGACCGGTGTATTCCAATAAGTTAACACGCACGTCAGTCATAAGTTGGCGAAACAGGACCTCTTGCAGGCGCTCATGCAAACGCAAGTAGGCTATGGAGGACGAGGATTGTCAGTGAAATATTAATACAGTGGTTCCTTCCCTTATTAATACCTATATTTGATTTTGAAAGACACATTTCAAAAAGCAGTGTCTTAAGTCATGCATAAATGGTTGAATTGAAATAGAATTTTCCAAACGTTTGTAATAAATATTTCAATGAATTGATAAAAAAAACTATTGACAAAGTGCTTTATTAATTCCTTTTTAAATGGATGGATTCAATATTCATTTCACATATCAAATTAAAGATATACTGTTTCAAATGTAGCTTATTTAGTAGGCTATATTGTATTCATAAATCGATCTTCAAATCAATTTGACAACACATTCAAAAACCCTTGACAAGGACTTTGAGATAGCGCATTGCTTTTCGACATCCTATATAAGTGATTTTCCTCTACCCATTTGATTTAGCAACAACTCCTTTTCATTTTAGCTTAGCTAAACAGAGCCAATGAGAATTCTTGTTTCATCTACTCTAGGTCCCTTCTTTGTGAGTGAATTAGTGAATGTGTGTGTCCCAGCCTCGGTGACATAATAATTGCCGATTCAGCACAGCCCATATTCACATACAATATGGCTCCCCGAGGGACAGCAATGAAGAATACTGCTTTAAACTCTCCCCTACAGGAGTGGCTAAATCAAATGGGGAGAGGAAAAGACACGAGGATGTCGAAAGCAACGTGCTTTTCAAATGTCCTTGTCGAGGGTTTTTAAACGTGGTGTCGAATTGATTTGAAGATTGATTCATGAAATACATTTGAAATAACATATTTAGTTTGATTTGTTAAATGGATATTGAATTCATATAGGCTATTTGAAAAATAATGTCAAGCACTTTTCGTCTTTTTAATCAACTTATTTAAATATTTATTACGCAAACGTTTGGCAAATTCTATGTTAAATCCACACATTTAATTAGACTTTAGAAACAATGTATAATATTTACCTGTGTTTAGCAGCCAGACATTATTTCGCACCTATAGTGCTCGATATCGGAGGATACAAGAAGAACAATGTGACAGGTGGTGAGTAGCCTATTACTATGTTGCGAGGAACTGTGCAGGGAGTCGGAGATTTGGTCGAACACCTAAGCTCATGATGTACATATGTATTCTGATATTAATTTATCATCAGTGTTTTTCTCTTGTCAGAAAGTTGGGCTATTCTACATAAAATTCAGTTCACATTTTCCATTGTTTTGTCTGTTTGTACTTTTCCACGAAAGTGCTATATTGATGACACACAACTGATTAGCCACCACATGAAAGATATATATATATATATATATATATATATATATATATATATATATATATATATATATATATATATATATATATATATATATATATATATATATATATATATATATATATATATATATATATATATATATATATATATATATATATATATATATATATATATATATATATAACATTTAACAAAAACAGGTGTTCACAATTAACCAGAGCATCCGGCTATAGAATAGGCTCGATGTGCAAAGGCACACATTTTCACGTCACGCAACATACGAAAAGCAGAACAAGACAAACGCTGTGTAGTTTTGTGGCCCTATTTGCCTGAATACTGTATTTTTCTTTCATTGCCAAAATTAGTTAGCCTCGCTTATGTCTGAGAATTTGTAAAGGGCACCCTTTTATGTTACGTACACATTACGATTACTTACCAACTGGGTGTTGCGGCGGCGCATTGATCTAATGTTATGGAGTTGTATGTTGTAGGCATTGACAGTGTATGTGTGTGTGTGTGTGTGTGTGTGTATATATATATATATATATATATATATATATATAAATATATATTCTTTTTTATTGAACAAATGTAACAATGCCATTATTATTGTAGAACAAAGGAACGCAAAATCAAAAAGAAAAGAAATAAAATGAGATGACAGTGAAAGATCTATAACTTTGTGTTTTGTGCCATTGCTTCAGCAAAGCATTTCTCGCTCCAGGTCAATAAGCGCCCCCTTCCACCCCACTCATACACACGCGCACCTTTTGACCCCCCCCTCGCTCTGTCTGTCTGTCTGTCTGTCTGTCTGTCTGTCTGTCTGTCTGTCTGTCTGTCTGTCTGTCTGTCTGTCTGTCTGCCTGCCTGCCTGCCTGCCTGCCTGCCTGCCTGCCTGCCTGCCTGCCTGCCTGCCTGCCTGCCTGCCTGCCTGCCTGCCTGCCTGCCTGCCTGCCTGTCTGCTTGTCTGTCTGTCTGTCTGTGTTGTGGAACAATCCATTTGATACGCTAATTGAAATAATTTTTGGGGAAGCAGCAGTTAAAGTGTATGTACCCTCCCCCCTTTCTCCCCTCCATGTCCCTCCCCCTCTTACTCCATCACCCTCTGTATCTCCCTCTCTCTTCCCTCCAGGGTATAAATATTCTTTGAATGTCCTTCGACAGGGCTCTCCACCTAGGTAGTGAACCACTATCATCGGGTAGTGTTGTTCATAGGTGGGCCCGGTGGACAAACGAGTCGTATTTCCGTTGTCCATGATTGTGTTATGATTTCACTCTCAATAAATTCTTACAGTCCTGATGTTACATACTAAAAGAACCTGAAGACTGACCTGTTCTCTTCCACAGTTTTGGCGACGAGCCGATGGGATCACAAGAGGCTGCAGGACATCTGACCTGCAGTGGCATCTCATAATTTCAGGACAAAGCAGAAGGCGCTTTAAATAAAAGGTAAGCTGCTGTTACTCTTATATTCTGCTGTGTGCTGAGGGGAGAGATTCCTGCTGATCAGGGTGTAGCTGATGTGATCCTTGTATGTATTGTTATGCTTGGACTGGTTGTAGGAGACCTTTCAGTTAATTTGTGTTTAGGGGGACTTAGAAAAGTCTTCCTGTGGATCGGGTAGAGTCACTGAAGGGTGGCCTTTGATTTTAGAAGCTGTCTTAATGTAAAGGGCACTTGGCGCCTGATTTTACGCCACCGTGTACGGTGGTCACCACTACCAGCTGTGGAAAGCCACAGGCTTGGTTGGTTGGAGACACCAATGCGGAAAGTGAGCAGGGTTGGGTTTTGGGTGTGGCAGGAACCACAGGTCAGTATATGGCTGCACCTGGTACCTAAGTGGTTATAGGCCTTGTTATATAAGGATTTTATCATCTCTCTGCCTCTCTTGCTCTGACTGTCTCTCCGTCTCTTTGTCTCCTTCTCTGTCTGGTTGTGTGTCTCTGTCTCCCACCCTCTTTCTCTCTCTCTGCTGGCATTATTCCTCTGGAAGTGGCAGGGTGGAAGTCTCGTCATGGTCGCAGCGTAGAGATCACTACTCTTGAATTAGGGAAAGTTTGTGTTGCTTATTTCATCACACTGTTGTAGGGTAGTCACACAGGTATTTTGTGCAATAGTCTCAGGTCGTTGGTATCAGTATGACTAATGATGTGATTGGGAGATCCACATTTTTCATCTTTCAGCAACTCAAGGGCACTCTGGGTGTTTGGACACCATAGTTGAATAACTTTCTGTCTGGGGAAGAGCTCGTATTTCCCAGTTCAGTCAATTAGGACCAAGATCTCTTGCATTTGCGTCTACACTGTTGGTGTTGCCTCAGCGGGATTGTCATGTTCTGTGTTAGCGGCAGAGTTCAGATGGTTCAGGGGGACCTGATTGGTTTGTCCCACATTGTCGAGGTAGTTGTCAGGGTTAGAGGTGAGTTGGTCTGTTGTTTGCTTTCTTTCTTGTTTCAGCTCCCCCATCTCTGGCTGGTCTTCTCCTGTTTTGCCTTTTCTTGAATGATCAGGAAGTATTATTGGTATTGTTTAATATTTTCTGTCTCTCTTGTTGTCTCTCTCTGTCTTTCTTTCTCTCTCTGTCTGTTTCTCACTGTATCTCTTTCACTGTCTTTCTCTCTGTTTTTCTGTCTCTCTGTCTCTCACTCTGTTTCTCTCTCACTCTCTGTCTGTCTCTCTATCCTTCTCTTCCCCACCCTCTGTGTCCATCTCATCGTCTCTCTGTTTCTCTGTGTCTCTCTCTGTGTCTCTCTTTAACTCCCTCTCTTTTTTTGTTTACACCATATGTCTCTCCGTTTCTCTGTCACCATCTGTCTCTCTCCCTCTCCCTCCCTCCCCCCACCCTCTGTCTCAGTCTCTTAGTCTGTCTGTCTCTCTCTCACCACTCTCTCTCTCTCTCTCTCTCTCTCTCTCTCTCTCTCTCTCTCTCTCTCTCTCTCTCTCTGCTGGCGTTATTCCTTAGAATAGTGGCAAGGGAGGATGTATCGCCTTAGTAGCAGCCAATCATAGTAGATCAGTACTCTTGAATGAGGGAAAGTTTGTGTTGCTTTCTCCATGGCATCTCTTGTCTTTTATAAAGGCACGTTACTCTGTTTTTCAGTGCAATGTGTCTGAGATGTTTTGGAGTGTATCAATGAGTTCCTTCATTTCAACCAATTCAATTTCAATTGGCATTCAGAAGGGGAATATAGTCTGCTCTAGCAAGGATGGAGGGGTTGTCCCTGGTCTTCTCCTGTTGTGCCCTTTCTTTAATGTTCAGGTGGTCTTGTTTGTATTGTTTCATATTTTTTCCTTGTACTCTAATAGTTCCAGTTTTGTGCCGGTTTATGTGGACTTTATCTTGATCGTCCTCATCTGAATTTTTATTATCTTTCTCTGACCTTCTCTCTCTCTTCCTCTCTTTCTTTCTCTGCATCTCTGTCTCTTTCTCTGTCCCTCACTGTGTTTCTCTGTCACTATCTGTTTCTCTGTGTCTCTGTCTCTCTGCCTCTCTGTCTCTGTTTCTCTGTCACTATCTGTCTCTCGCTCTTTCCCTCCCTTCCCCCACCCTCTGTCTCCGTCTCTCCGTCTCTCTTTGTCTCTGTCTCTGTTTCTCTCTCGGTGTTTCTCCCTTGTGTGCCTCTCCCTGTAATTCACTCTGTTTCTCTTTCACTTTCTGTTTCTCTGTCACTATCTGTCTTTCTCTCCTTCCCTCCCTCCCCCCACCCTCTGTCTCCATCTCTGTCTGTTTCTCACTGTATCTCTTTCACTGTCTTTCTCTCTGTTTTTCTGTCTCCCTGTCTCTCACTCTTTTTCTCTGTCACTCTCTGTGTCTCTGTCACTCTCTGTCTGTCTCTCTATCCTTCTCTTCCCCACCCTCTGTGTCCGTCTCATCGTCTCTCTGTTTCTCTGTTTCTCTCGCTGTGTCTCTCTCTTTAACTCCCTCTTTTTTTTTTTGTTTACACCATATGTCTCTCCCTGTTTCTCTTCCACTTTCTGTCTCTCTCTGTTTCTCTGTCACTATCTGTCTTTCTCTCCTTCCCTCCCTCCCCCCACCCTCTGTCTCCATCTCTCCGTCTCTCCGTATCTTCGTCTCTCTGTGTGGCGAGTGTGGTAGCCAACTTTTGTACAATACTCTCAGGTCGTTGGTATCAGTAATTCTGTGATTGGGAGATCCACATTTTTCTTCTTTCAGCAACTCAAGGGCACTCTGGGTGTTTGGACACCACAGTTTAATAACTTTCTGTCTGGGGAAGGGCTTGTATTTCCCAGTTCAGTCAATTAGGACCAAGATCTCTTGCATTTGCGTCTACACTGTTGGTGTTGCCTCAGCGGGATTGTCATGTTCTGTGTTAGCGGCAGAGTTCAGATGGTTCAGGGGGACCTGATTGGTTTGTCCCACATTGTCGAGGTAGTTGTCAGGGTTAGAGGTGAGTTGGTCTGTTGTTTGCTTTCTTTCTTGTTTCAGCTCCCCCATCTCCTCTCTCAATGCCTTCAGCGTGGCCTGATAGCTCACACTCTCTTCCTGTACATTTTTCACTTCTATGCTTAGTGCAGACAGTTCTCTCTTGAGGCCGTCCCTCTCCTCCTTGGCTTCTCGTGGTTTGTTTAAAGGCACGTTACTTTGTTTTTCAGCATAATGTGTCTGAGGTGTTTGGAGTGTATTGATTCATTCGCTCATTTCAACCAGTTCAATTAATACTATCATCAATTTTATGAAATTACAAATAAATATATGAAAATAAGCATCCATATAATAACAATTTTGATAATTTTACAAATGAATACAACAAATGACCATATTATTCTTAATTAATTAAATTATTACTCAAGAATGAACAATTTTCCGGCGGTGTGGTAACATGTGAAATAGTATCCTGCCATCATGGCACACACATTATATTCCAGAGAACTTACTAAAGTTTTTGTCTATCTGAACTATCATCAAATAGATTATAAATTATAAATCTCTCTCTCTGCCTTTGTCTCTCTCTATATTCCACTCTCTTTCTCTGCCTCTCTCTCTGCCTTTCTGTTTTTCTCTGCCTCTTGTCTCTCTGTCTTTCTCTCTCTCTGTCTGTTTTTCTCTGCCTCTTGTCTCTCTGTCTTTCTCTCTCTCTGTCTGTTTTTCTCTGCCTCTTGTCTCTCTCTCTCTCTCTCTCTCTCTCTCTCTCTCTCTCTCTCTCTCTCTCTGTGAAAAACAATTGGCTAAAAATAGTACATGACCACCATCTTTCCATGTAGGCTATCTACTGTAAACAGATCATCTATTTGTATGCTCATGGTTGATTTGTTTAGAAAGAGAAGTTGATATGTTTTGGTTCATTTTAGCTCATTTTATAATTATAAATAACCTTCAAAATAATAAGAATACAGCCAGGTGCCAAGACCGGTGTATTCCAATAAGTTAACACGCACGTCAGTCATAAGTTGGCGAAACAGGACCTCTTGCAGGCGCTCATGCAAACGCAAGTAGGCTATGGAGGACGAGGATTGTCAGTGAAATATTAATACAGTGGTTCCTTCCCTTATTAATACCTATATTTGATTTTGAAAGACACATTTCAAAAAGCAGTGTCTTAAGTCATGCATAAATGGTTGAATTGAAATAGAATTTTCCAAACGTTTGTAATAAATATTTCAATGAATTGATAAAAAAAACTATTGACAAAGTGCTTTATTAATTCCTTTTTAAATGGATGGATTCAATATTCATTTCACATATCAAATTAAAGATATACTGTTTCAAATGTAGCTTATTTAGTAGGCTATATTGTATTCATAAATCGATCTTCAAATCAATTTGACAACACATTCAAAAACCCTTGACAAGGACTTTGAGATAGCGCATTGCTTTTCGACATCCTATATAAGTGATTTTCCTCTACCCATTTGATTTAGCAACAACTCCTTTTCATTTTAGCTTAGCTAAACAGAGCCAATGAGAATTCTTGTTTCATCTACTCTAGGTCCCTTCTTTGTGAGTGAATTAGTGAATGTGTGTGTCCCAGCCTCGGTGACATAATAATTGCCGATTCAGCACAGCCCATATTCACATACAATATGGCTCCCCGAGGGACAGCAATGAAGAATACTGCTTTAAACTCTCCCCTACAGGAGTGGCTAAATCAAATGGGGAGAGGAAAAGACACGAGGATGTCGAAAGCAACGTGCTTTTCAAATGTCCTTGTCGAGGGTTTTTAAACGTGGTGTCGAATTGATTTGAAGATTGATTCATGAAATACATTTGAAATAACATATTTAGTTTGATTTGTTAAATGGATATTGAATTCATATAGGCTATTTGAAAAATAATGTCAAGCACTTTTCGTCTTTTTAATCAACTTATTTAAATATTTATTACGCAAACGTTTGGCAAATTCTATGTTAAATCCACACATTTAATTAGACTTTAGAAACAATGTATAATATTTACCTGTGTTTAGCAGCCAGACATTATTTCGCACCTATAGTGCTCGATATCGGAGGATACAAGAAGAACAATGTGACAGGTGGTGAGTAGCCTATTACTATGTTGCGAGGAACTGTGCAGGGAGTCGGAGATTTGGTCGAACACCTAAGCTCATGATGTACATATGTATTCTGATATTAATTTATCATCAGTGTTTTTCTCTTGTCAGAAAGTTGGGCTATTCTACATAAAATTCAGTTCACATTTTCCATTGTTTTGTCTGTTTGTACTTTTCCACGAAAGTGCTATATTGATGACACACAACTGATTAGCCACCACATGAAAGATATATATATATATATATATATATATATATATATATATATATATATATATATATATATAACATTTAACAAAAACAGGTGTTCACAATTAACCAGAGCATCCGGCTATAGAATAGGCTCGATGTGCAAAGGCACACATTTTCACGTCACGCAACATACGAAAAGCAGAACAAGACAAACGCTGTGTAGTTTTGTGGCCCTATTTGCCTGAATACTGTATTTTTCTTTCATTGCCAAAATTAGTTAGCCTCGCTTATGTCTGAGAATTTGTAAAGGGCACCCTTTTATGTTACGTACACATTACGATTACTTACCAACTGGGTGTTGCGGCGGCGCATTGATCTAATGTTATGGAGTTGTATGTTGTAGGCATTGACAGTGTATGTGTGTGTGTGTGTGTGTGTGTGTATATATATATATATATATATATATATATATATAAATATATATTCTTTTTTATTGAACAAATGTAACAATGCCATTATTATTGTAGAACAAAGGAACGCAAAATCAAAAAGAAAAGAAATAAAATGAGATGACAGTGAAAGATCTATAACTTTGTGTTTTGTGCCATTGCTTCAGCAAAGCATTTCTCGCTCCAGGTCAATAAGCGCCCCCTTCCACCCCACTCATACACACGCGCACCTTTTGACCCCCCCCTCTCTCTGTCTGTCTGTCTGTCTGTCTGTCTGTCTGTCTGTCTGTCTGTCTGTCTGTCTGTCTGTCTGTCTGTCTGCCTGCCTGCCTGCCTGCCTGCCTGCCTGCCTGCCTGCCTGCCTGCCTGCCTGCCTGCCTGCCTGCCTGCCTGCCTGCCTGCCTGCCTGCCTGCCTGCCTGCCTGTCTGCTTGTCTGTCTGTCTGTCTGTGTTGTGGAACAATCCATTTGATACGCTAATTGAAATAATTTTTGGGGAAGCAGCAGTTAAAGTGTATGTACCCTCCCCCCTTTCTCCCCTCCATGTCCCTCCCCCTCTTACTCCATCACCCTCTGTATCTCCCTCTCTCTTCCCTCCAGGGTATAAATATTCTTTGAATGTCCTTCGACAGGGCTCTCCACCTAGGTAGTGAACCACTATCATCGGGTAGTGTTGTTCATAGGTGGGCCCGTGGACAAACGAGTCGTATTTCCGTTGTCCATGATTGTGTTATGATTTCACTCTCAATAAATTCTTCGTCCTGATGTTACATACTAAAAGAACCTGAAGACTGACCTGTTCTCTTCCACAGTTTTGGCGACGAGCCGATGGGATCACAAGAGGCTGCAGGACATCTGACCTGCGTGGCATCTCATAATTTCAGGACAAAGCAGAAGGCGCTTTAAATAAAAGGTAAGCTGCTGTTACTCTTATATTCTGCTGTGTGCTGAGGGGAGAGATTCCTGCTGATCAGGGTGTAGCTGATGTGATCCTTGTATGTATTGTTTGCTTGGACTGGTTGTAGGAGACCTTTCAGTTAATTTGTGTTTAGGGGGACTTAGAAAAGTCTTCCTGTGGATCGGGTAGAGTCACTGAAGGGTGGCCTTTGATTTTAGAAGCTGTCTTAATGTAAAGGGCACTTGGCGCCTGATTTTACGCCACCGTGTACGGTGGTCACCACTACCAGCTGTGGAAAGCCACAGGCTTGGTTGGTTGGAGACACCAATGCGGAAAGTGAGCAGGGTTGGGTTTTGGGTGTGGCAGGAACCACAGGTCAGTATATGGCTGCACCTGGTACCTAAGTGGTTATAGGCCTTGTTATATAAGGATTTTATCATCTCTCTGCCTCTCTTGCTCTGACTGTCTCTCCGTCTCTTTGTCTCCTTCTCTGTCTGGTTGTGTGTCTCTGTCTCCCACCCTCTTTCTCTCTCTCTGCTGGCATTATTCCTCTGGAAGTGGCAGGGTGGAAGTCTCGTCATGGTCGCAGCGTAGAGATCACTACTCTTGAATTAGGGAAAGTTTGTGTTGCTTATTTCATCACACTGTTGTAGGGTAGTCACACAGGTATTTTGTGCAATAGTCTCAGGTCGTTGGTATCAGTATGACTAATGATGTGATTGGGAGATCCACATTTTTCATCTTTCAGCAACTCAAGGGCACTCTGGGTGTTTGGACACCATAGTTGAATAACTTTCTGTCTGGGGAAGAGCTCGTATTTCCCAGTTCAGTCAATTAGGACCAAGATCTCTTGCATTTGCGTCTACACTGTTGGTGTTGCCTCAGCGGGATTGTCATGTTCTGTGTTAGCGGCAGAGTTCAGATGGTTCAGGGGGACCTGATTGGTTTGTCCCACATTGTCGAGGTAGTTGTCAGGGTTAGAGGTGAGTTGGTCTGTTGTTTGCTTTCTTTCTTGTTTCAGCTCCCCCATCTCTGGCTGGTCTTCTCCTGTTTTGCCTTTTCTTGAATGATCAGGAAGTATTATTGGTATTGTTTAATATTTTCTGTCTCTCTTGTTGTCTCTCTCTGTCTTTCTTTCTCTCTCTGTCTGTTTCTCACTGTATCTCTTTCACTGTCTTTCTCTCTGTTTTTCTGTCTCTCTGTCTCTCACTCTGTTTCTCTCTCACTCTCTGTCTGTCTCTCTATCCTTCTCTTCCCCACCCTCTGTGTCCATCTCATCGTCTCTCTGTTTCTCTGTGTCTCTCTCTGTGTCTCTCTTTAACTCCCTCTCTTTTTTTGTTTACACCATATGTCTCTCCGTTTCTCTGTCACCATCTGTCTCTCTCCCTATCCCTCCCTCCCCCCACCCTCTGTCTCCGTCTCTTAGTCTGTCTGTCTCTCTCTCCCTTCTCTCTCTCTCTCTCTCTCTCTCTCTCTCTCTCTCTCTCTCTCTCTCTCTCTCTCTGCTGGCGTTATTCCTTAGAATAGTGGCAAGGGAGGATGTATCGCCTTAGTAGCAGCCAATCATAGTAGATCAGTACTCTTGAATGAGGGAAAGTTTGTGTTGCTTTCTCCATGGCATCTCTTGTCTTTTATAAAGGCACATTACTCTGTTTTTCAGTGCAATGTGTCTGAGATGTTTTGGAGTGTATCAATGAGTTCCTTCATTTCAACCAATTCAATTTCAATTGGCATTCAGAAGGGGAATATAGTCTGCTCTAGCAAGGATGGAGGGGTTGTCCCTGGTCTTCTCCTGTTGTGCCCTTTCTTTAATGTTCAGGTGGTCTTGTTTGTATTGTTTCATATTTTTTCCTTGTACTCTAATAGTTCCAGTTTTGTGCCGGTTTATGTGGACTTTATCTTGATCGTCCTCATCTGAATTTTTATTATCTTTCCCTGACCTTCTCTCTCTCTTCCTCTCTTTCTTTCTCTGCATCTCTGTCTCTTTCTCTGTCCCTCACTGTGTTTCTCTGTCACTATCTGTTTCTCTGTGTCTCTGTCTCTCTGCCTCTCTGTCTCTGTTTCTCTGTCACTATCTGTCTCTCGCTCTTTCCCTCCCTTCCCCCACCCTCTGTCTCCGTCTCTCCGTCTCTCTTTGTCTCTGTCTCTGTTTCTCTCTCGGTGTTTCTCCCTTGTGTGCCTCTCCCTGTAATTCACTCTGTTTCTCTTTCACTTTCTGTTTCTCTGTCACTATCTGTCTTTCTCTCCTTCCCTCCCTCCCCCCACCCTCTGTCTCCATCTCTGTCTGTTTCTCACTGTATCTCTTTCACTGTCTTTCTCTCTGTTTTTCTGTCTCCCTGTCTCTCACTCTTTTTCTCTGTCACTCTCTGTGTCTCTGTCACTCTCTGTCTGTCTCTCTATCCTTCTCTTCCCCACCCTCTGTGTCCGTCTCATCGTCTCTCTGTTTCTCTGTTTCTCTCGCTGTGTCTCTCTCTTTAACTCCCTCTTTTTTTTTTTGTTTACACCATATGTCTCTCCCTGTTTCTCTTCCACTTTCTGTCTCTCTCTGTTTCTCTGTCACTATCTGTCTTTCTCTCCTTCCCTCCCTCCCCCCACCCTCTGTCTCCATCTCTCCGTCTCTCCGTATCTTCGTCTCTCTGTGTGGCGAGTGTGGTAGCCAACTTTTGTACAATACTCTCAGGTCGTTGGTATCAGTAATTCTGTGATTGGGAGATCCACATTTTTCTTCTTTCAGCAACTCAAGGGCACTCTGGGTGTTTGGACACCACAGTTTAATAACTTTCTGTCTGGGGAAGGGCTTGTATTTCCCAGTTCAGTCAATTAGGACCAAGATCTCTTGCATTTGCGTCTACACTGTTGGTGTTGCCTCAGCGGGATTGTCATGTTCTGTGTTAGCGGCAGAGTTCAGATGGTTCAGGGGGACCTGATTGGTTTGTCCCACATTGTCGAGGTAGTTGTCAGGGTTAGAGGTGAGTTGGTCTGTTGTTTGCTTTCTTTCTTGTTTCAGCTCCCCCATCTCCTCTCTCAATGCCTTCAGCGTGGCCTGATAGCTCACACTCTCTTCCTGTACATTTTTCACTTCTATGCTTAGTGCAGACAGTTCTCTCTTGAGGCCGTCCCTCTCCTCCTTGGCTTCTCGTGGTTTGTTTAAAGGCACGTTACTTTGTTTTTCAGCATAATGTGTCTGAGGTGTTTGGAGTGTATTGATTCATTCGCTCATTTCAACCAGTTCAATTAATACTATCATCAATTTTATGAAATTACAAATAAATATATGAAAATAAGCATCCATATAATAACAATTTTGATAATTTTACAAATGAATACAACAAATGACCATATTATTCTTAATTAATCAAATTATTACTCAAGAATGAACAATTTTCCGGCGGTGTGGTAACATGTGAAATAGTATCCTGCCATCATGGCACACATACTATATTCCAGAGAACTTACTAAAGTTTTTGTCTATCTGAACTATCATCAAATAGATTATAAATTATAAATCTCTCTCTCTGCCTTTGTCTCTCTCTATATTCCACTCTCTTTCTCTGCCTCTCTCTCTGCCTTTCTGTTTTTCTCTGCCTCTTGTCTCTCTGTCTTTCTCTCTCTCTCTCTCTCTCTCTCTCTCTCTGTGAAAAACAATTGGCTAAAAATAGTACATGACCACCATCTTTCCATGTAGGCTATCTACTGTAAACAGATCATCTATTTGTATGCTCATGGTTGATTTGTTTAGAAAGAGAAGTTGATATGTTTTGGTTCATTTTAGCTCATTTTATAATTATAAATAACCTTCAAAATAATAAGAATACAGCCAGGTGCCAAGACCGGTGTATTCCAATAAGTTAACACGCACGTCAGTCATAAGTTGGCGAAACAGGACCTCTTGCAGGCGCTCATGCAAACGCAAGTAGGCTATGGAGGACGAGGATTGTCAGTGAAATATTAATACAGTGGTTCCTTCCCTTATTAATACCTATATTTGATTTTGAAAGACACATTTCAAAAAGCAGTGTCTTAAGTCATGCATAAATGGTTGAATTGAAATAGAATTTTCCAAACGTTTGTAATAAATATTTCAATGAATTGATAAAAAAAACTATTGACAAAGTGCTTTATTAATTCCTTTTTAAATGGATGGATTCAATATTCATTTCACATATCAAATTAAAGATATACTGTTTCAAATGTAGCTTATTTAGTAGGCTATATTGTATTCATAAATCGATCTTCAAATCAATTTGACAACACATTCAAAAACCCTTGACAAGGACTTTGAGATAGCGCATTGCTTTTCGACATCCTATATAAGTGATTTTCCTCTACCCATTTGATTTAGCAACAACTCCTTTTCATTTTAGCTTAGCTAAACAGAGCCAATGAGAATTCTTGTTTCATCTACTCTAGGTCCCTTCTTTGTGAGTGAATTAGTGAATGTGTGTGTCCCAGCCTCGGTGACATAATAATTGCCGATTCAGCACAGCCCATATTCACATACAATATGGCTCCCCGAGGGACAGCAATGAAGAATACTGCTTTAAACTCTCCCCTACAGGAGTGGCTAAATCAAATGGGGAGAGGAAAAGACACGAGGATGTCGAAAGCAACGTGCTTTTCAAATGTCCTTGTCGAGGGTTTTTAAACGTGGTGTCGAATTGATTTGAAGATTGATTCATGAAATACATTTGAAATAACATATTTAGTTTGATTTGTTAAATGGATATTGAATTCATATAGGCTATTTGAAAAATAATGTCAAGCACTTTTCGTCTTTTTAATCAACTTATTTAAATATTTATTACGCAAACGTTTGGCAAATTCTATGTTAAATCCACACATTTAATTAGACTTTAGAAACAATGTATAATATTTACCTGTGTTTAGCAGCCAGACATTATTTCGCACCTATAGTGCTCGATATCGGAGGATACAAGAAGAACAATGTGACAGGTGGTGAGTAGCCTATTACTATGTTGCGAGGAACTGTGCAGGGAGTCGGAGATTTGGTCGAACACCTAAGCTCATGATGTACATATGTATTCTGATATTAATTTATCATCAGTGTTTTTCTCTTGTCAGAAAGTTGGGCTATTCTACATAAAATTCAGTTCACATTTTCCATTGTTTTGTCTGTTTGTACTTTTCCACGAAAGTGCTATATTGATGACACACAACTGATTAGCCAGCACATGAAAGATATATATATATATATATATATATATATATATATATATATATATATATATATATATATATATATATATATATATATATATATAACATTTAACAAAAACAGGTGTTCACAATTAACCAGAGCATCCGGCTATAGAATAGGCTCGATGTGCAAAGGCACACATTTTCACGTCACGCAACATACGAAAAGCAGAACAAGACAAACGCTGTGTAGTTTTGTGGCCCTATTTGCCTGAATACTGTATTTTTCTTTCATTGCCAAAATTAGTTAGCCTCGCTTATGTCTGAGAATTTGTAAAGGGCACCCTTTTATGTTACGTACACATTACGATTACTTACCAACTGGGTGTTGCGGCGGCGCATTGATCTAATGTTATGGAGTTGTATGTTGTAGGCATTGACAGTGTATGTGTGTGTGTGTGTGTGTGTGTGTGTGTGTATATATATATATATATATATATATATATATATAAATATATATTCTTTTTTATTGAACAAATGTAACAATGCCATTATTATTGTAGAACAAAGGAACGCAAAATCAAAAAGAAAAGAAATAAAATGAGATGACAGTGAAAGATCTATAACTTTGTGTTTTGTGCCATTGCTTCAGCAAAGCATTTCTCGCTCCAGGTCAATAAGCGCCCCCTTCCACCCCACTCATACACACGCGCACCTTTTGACCCCCCCCTCTCTCTGTCTGTCTGTCTGTCTGTCTGTCTGTCTGTCTGTCTGTCTGTCTGTCTGTCTGTCTGTCTGTCTGTCTGTCTGCCTGCCTGCCTGCCTGCCTGCCTGCCTGCCTGCCTGCCTGCCTGCCTGCCTGCCTGCCTGCCTGCCTGCCTGTCTGCTTGTCTGTCTGTCTGTCTGTGTTGTGGAACAATCCATTTGATACGCTAATTGAAATAATTTTTGGGGAAGCAGCAGTTAAAGTGTATGTACCCTCCCCCCGTTGTCCCCACCAAGTCCCTCCCCCTCTTACTCCATCACCCTCTGTATCTCCCTCTCTCTTCCCTCCAGGGTATAAATATTCTTTGAATGTCCTTCGACAGGGCTCTCCACCTAGGTAGTGAACCACTATCATCGGGTAGTGTTGTTCATAGGTGGGCCCGTGGACAAACGAGTCGTATTTCCGTTGTCCATGATTGTGTTATGATTTCACTCTCAATAAATTCTTCGTCCTGATGTTACATACTAAAAGAACCTGAAGACTGACCTGTTCTCTTCCACAGTTTTGGCGACGAGCCGATGGGATCACAAGAGGCTGCAGGACATCTGACCTGCAGTGGCATCTCATAATTTCAGGACAAAGCAGAAGGCGCTTTAAATAAAAGGTAAGCTGCTGTTACTCTTATATTCTGCTGTGTGCTGAGGGGAGAGATTCCTGCTGATCAGGGTGTAGCTGATGTGATCCTTGTATGTATTGTTTGCTTGGACTGGTTGTAGGAGACCTTTCAGTTAATTTGTGTTTAGGGGGACTTAGAAAAGTCTTCCTGTGGATCGGGTAGAGTCACTGAAGGGTGGCCTTTGATTTTAGAAGCTGTCTTAATGTAAAGGGCACTTGGCGCCTGATTTTACGCCACCGTGTACGGTGGTCACCACTACCAGCTGTGGAAAGCCACAGGCTTGGTTGGTTGGAGACACCAATGCGGAAAGTGAGCAGGGTTGGGTTTTGGGTGTGGCAGGAACCACAGGTCAGTATATGGCTGCACCTGGTACCTAAGTGGTTATAGGCCTTGTTATATAAGGATTTTATCATCTCTCTGCCTCTCTTGCTCTGACTGTCTCTCCGTCTCTTTGTCTCCTTCTCTGTCTGGTTGTGTGTCTCTGTCTCCCACCCTCTTTCTCTCTCTCTGCTGGCATTATTCCTCTGGAAGTGGCAGGGTGGAAGTCTCGTCATGGTCGCAGCGTAGAGATCACTACTCTTGAATTAGGGAAAGTTTGTGTTGCTTATTTCATCACACTGTTGTAGGGTAGTCACACAGGTATTTTGTGCAATAGTCTCAGGTCGTTGGTATCAGTATGACTAATGATGTGATTGGGAGATCCACATTTTTCATCTTTCAGCAACTCAAGGGCACTCTGGGTGTTTGGACACCATAGTTGAATAACTTTCTGTCTGGGGAAGAGCTCGTATTTCCCAGTTCAGTCAATTAGGACCAAGATCTCTTGCATTTGCGTCTACACTGTTGGTGTTGCCTCAGCGGGATTGTCATGTTCTGTGTTAGCGGCAGAGTTCAGATGGTTCAGGGGGACCTGATTGGTTTGTCCCACATTGTCGAGGTAGTTGTCAGGGTTAGAGGTGAGTTGGTCTGTTGTTTGCTTTCTTTCTTGTTTCAGCTCCCCCATCTCTGGCTGGTCTTCTCCTGTTTTGCCTTTTCTTGAATGATCAGGAAGTATTATTGGTATTGTTTAATATTTTCTGTCTCTCTTGTTGTCTCTCTCTGTCTTTCTTTCTCTCTCTGTCTGTTTCTCACTGTATCTCTTTCACTGTCTTTCTCTCTGTTTTTCTGTCTCTCTGTCTCTCACTCTGTTTCTCTCTCACTCTCTGTCTGTCTCTCTATCCTTCTCTTCCCCACCCTCTGTGTCCATCTCATCGTCTCTCTGTTTCTCTGTGTCTCTCTCTGTGTCTCTCTTTAACTCCCTCTCTTTTTTTGTTTACACCATATGTCTCTCCGTTTCTCTTTCACTATCTGTCTCTCTTCTTCCCTCCCTCTCCCCACCCTCTGTCTCCGTCTCTTAGTCTGTCTGTCTCTCTCTCCCTTCTCTCTCTCTCTCTCTCTCTCTCTCTCTCTCTCTCTCTCTCTCTCTCTCTCTCTCTGCTGGCGTTATTCCTTAGAATAGTGGCAAGGGAGGATGTATCGCCTTAGTAGCAGCCAATCATAGTAGATCAGTACTCTTGAATGAGGGAAAGTTTGTGTTGCTTTCTCCATGGCATCTCTTGTCTTTTATAAAGGCACGTTACTCTGTTTTTCAGTGCAATGTGTCTGAGATGTTTTGGAGTGTATCAATGAGTTCCTTCATTTCAACCAATTCAATTTCAATTGGCATTCAGAAGGGGAATATAGTCTGCTCTAGCAAGGATGGAGGGGTTGTCCCTGGTCTTCTCCTGTTGTGCCCTTTCTTTAATGTTCAGGTGGTCTTGTTTGTATTGTTTCATATTTTTTCCTTGTACTCTAATAGTTCCAGTTTTGTGCCGGTTTATGTGGACTTTATCTTGATCGTCCTCATCTGAATTTTTATTATCTTTCTCTGACCTTCTCTCTCTCTTCCTCTCTTTCTTTCTCTGCATCTCTGTCTCTTTCTCTGTCCCTCACTGTGTTTCTCTGTCACTATCTGTTTCTCTGTGTCTCTGTCTCTCTGCCTCTCTGTCTCTGTTTCTCTGTCACTATCTGTCTCTCGCTCTTTCCCTCCCTTCCCCCACCCTCTGTCTCCGTCTCTCCGTCTCTCTTTGTCTCTGTCTCTGTTTCTCTCTCGGTGTTTCTCCCTTGTGTGCCTCTCCCTGTAATTCACTCTGTTTCTCTTTCACTTTCTGTTTCTCTGTCACTATCTGTCTTTCTCTCCTTCCCTCCCTCCCCCCACCCTCTGTCTCCATCTCTGTCTGTTTCTCACTGTATCTCTTTCACTGTCTTTCTCTCTGTTTTTCTGTCTCCCTGTCTCTCACTCTTTTTCTCTGTCACTCTCTGTGTCTCTGTCACTCTCTGTCTGTCTCTCTATCCTTCTCTTCCCCACCCTCTGTGTCCGTCTCATCGTCTCTCTGTTTCTCTGTTTCTCTCGCTGTGTCTCTCTCTTTAACTCCCTCTTTTTTTTTTTGTTTACACCATATGTCTCTCCCTGTTTCTCTTCCACTTTCTGTCTCTCTCTGTTTCTCTGTCACTATCTGTCTTTCTCTCCTTCCCTCCCTCCCCCCACCCTCTGTCTCCATCTCTCCGTCTCTCCGTATCTTCGTCTCTCTGTGTGGCGAGTGTGGTAGCCAACTTTTGTACAATACTCTCAGGTCGTTGGTATCAGTAATTCTGTGATTGGGAGATCCACATTTTTCTTCTTTCAGCAACTCAAGGGCACTCTGGGTGTTTGGACACCACAGTTTAATAACTTTCTGTCTGGGGAAGGGCTTGTATTTCCCAGTTCAGTCAATTAGGACCAAGATCTCTTGCATTTGCGTCTACACTGTTGGTGTTGCCTCAGCGGGATTGTCATGTTCTGTGTTAGCGGCAGAGTTCAGATGGTTCAGGGGGACCTGATTGGTTTGTCCCACATTGTCGAGGTAGTTGTCAGGGTTAGAGGTGAGTTGGTCTGTTGTTTGCTTTCTTTCTTGTTTCAGCTCCCCCATCTCCTCTCTCAATGCCTTCAGCGTGGCCTGATAGCTCACACTCTCTTCCTGTACATTTTTCACTTCTATGCTTAGTGCAGACAGTTCTCTCTTGAGGCCGTCCCTCTCCTCCTTGGCTTCTCGTGGTTTGTTTAAAGGCACGTTACTTTGTTTTTCAGCATAATGTGTCTGAGGTGTTTGGAGTGTATTGATTCATTCGCTCATTTCAACCAGTTCAATTAATACTATCATCAATTTTATGAAATTACAAATAAATATATGAAAATAAGCATCCATATAATAACAATTTTGATAATTTTACAAATGAATACAACAAATGACCATATTATTCTTAATTAATCAAATTATTACTCAAGAATGAACAATTTTCCGGCGGTGTGGTAACATGTGAAATAGTATCCTGCCATCATGGCACACATACTATATTCCAGAGAACTTACTAAAGTTTTTGTCTATCTGAACTATCATCAAATAGATTATAAATTATAAATCTCTCTCTCTGCCTTTGTCTCTCTCTTTATTCCACTCTCTTTCTCTGCCTCTCTCTCTGCCTTTCTGTTTTTCTCTGCCTCTTGTCTCTCTGTCTTTCTCTCTCTCTCTCTCTCTCTCTCTCTCTGTGAAAAACAATTGGCTAAAAATAGTACATGACCACCATCTTTCCATGTAGGCTATCTACTGTAAACAGATCATCTATTTGTATGCTCATGGTTGATTTGTTTAGAAAGAGAAGTTGATATGTTTTGGTTCATTTTAGCTCATTTTATAATTATAAATAACCTTCAAAATAATAAGAATACAGCCAGGTGCCAAGACCGGTGTATTCCAATAAGTTAACACGCACGTCAGTCATAAGTTGGCGAAACAGGACCTCTTGCAGGCGCTCATGCAAACGCAAGTAGGCTATGGAGGACGAGGATTGTCAGTGAAATATTAATACAGTGGTTCCTTCCCTTATTAATACCTATATTTGATTTTGAAAGACACATTTCAAAAAGCAGTGTCTTAAGTCATGCATAAATGGTTGAATTGAAATAGAATTTTCCAAACGTTTGTAATAAATATTTCAATGAATTGATAAAAAAAACTATTGACAAAGTGCTTTATTAATTCCTTTTTAAATGGATGGATTCAATATTCATTTCACATATCAAATTAAAGATATACTGTTTCAAATGTAGCTTATTTAGTAGGCTATATTGTATTCATAAATCGATCTTCAAATCAATTTGACAACACATTCAAAAACCCTTGACAAGGACTTTGAGATAGCGCATTGCTTTTCGACATCCTATATAAGTGATTTTCCTCTACCCATTTGATTTAGCAACAACTCCTTTTCATTTTAGCTTAGCTAAACAGAGCCAATGAGAATTCTTGTTTCATCTACTCTAGGTCCCTTCTTTGTGAGTGAATTAGTGAATGTGTGTGTCCCAGCCTCGGTGACATAATAATTGCCGATTCAGCACAGCCCATATTCACATACAATATGGCTCCCCGAGGGACAGCAATGAAGAATACTGCTTTAAACTCTCCCCTACAGGAGTGGCTAAATCAAATGGGGAGAGGAAAAGACACGAGGATGTCGAAAGCAACGTGCTTTTCAAATGTCCTTGTCGAGGGTTTTTAAACGTGGTGTCGAATTGATTTGAAGATTGATTCATGAAATACATTTGAAATAACATATTTAGTTTGATTTGTTAAATGGATATTGAATTCATATAGGCTATTTGAAAAATAATGTCAAGCACTTTTCGTCTTTTTAATCAACTTATTTAAATATTTATTACGCAAACGTTTGGCAAATTCTATGTTAAATCCACACATTTAATTAGACTTTAGAAACAATGTATAATATTTACCTGTGTTTAGCAGCCAGACATTATTTCGCACCTATAGTGCTCGATATCGGAGGATACAAGAAGAACAATGTGACAGGTGGTGAGTAGCCTATTACTATGTTGCGAGGAACTGTGCAGGGAGTCGGAGATTTGGTCGAACACCTAAGCTCATGATGTACATATGTATTCTGATATTAATTTATCATCAGTGTTTTTCTCTTGTCAGAAAGTTGGGCTATTCTACATAAAATTCAGTTCACATTTTCCATTGTTTTGTCTGTTTGTACTTTTCCACGAAAGTGCTATATTGATGACACACAACTGATTAGCCAGCACATGAAAGATATATATATATATATATATATATATATATATATATATATATATATATATATATATATATATATATATATATATATATATATAACATTTAACAAAA
The DNA here is from genome assembly GCA_017639675.1 of Aplochiton taeniatus. Classification (NCBI taxonomy): domain Eukaryota; kingdom Metazoa; phylum Chordata; class Actinopteri; order Galaxiiformes; family Galaxiidae; genus Aplochiton; species Aplochiton taeniatus. Next base: position 12,082,340 of record CM030183.1, on the reverse strand, counting down.
ACAGGTGTTCACAATTAACCAGAGCATCCGGCTATAGAATAGGCTCGATGTGCAAAGGCACACATTTTCACGTCACGCAACATACGAAAAGCAGAACAAGACAAACGCTGTGTAGTTTTGTGGCCCTATTTGCCTGAATACTGTATTTTTCTTTCATTGCCAAAATTAGTTAGCCTCGCTTATGTCTGAGAATTTGTAAAGGGCACCCTTTTATGTTACGTACACATTACGATTACTTACCAACTGGGTGTTGCGGCGGCGCATTGATCTAATGTTATGGAGTTGTATGTTGTAGGCATTGACAGTGTATGTGTGTGTGTGTGTGTGTGTGTGTGTGTGTGTGTATATATATATATATATATATATATATATATATATATATATATATATATATATATATAAATATATATTCTTTTTTATTGAACAAATGTAACAATGCCATTATTATTGTAGAACAAAGGAACGCAAAATCAAAAAGAAAAGAAATAAAATGAGATGACAGTGAAAGATCTATAACTTTGTGTTTTGTGCCATTGCTTCAGCAAAGCATTTCTCGCTCCAGGTCAATAAGCGCCCCCTTCCACCCCACTCATACACACGCGCACCTTTTGACCCCCCCCTCTCTCTGTCTGTCTGTCTGTCTGTCTGTCGGCCTGCCTGCCTGCCTGCCTGCCTGCCTGCCTGCCTGCCTGCCTGCCTGCCTGCCTGCCTGCCTGCCTGCTTGTCTGTCTGTCTGTCTGTGTTGTGGAACAATCCATTTGATACGCTAATTGAAATAATTTTTGGGGAAGCAGCAGTTAAAGTGTATGTACCCTCCCCCCTTTCTCCCCTCCATGTCCCTCCCCCTCTTACTCCATCACCCTCTGTATCTCCCTCTCTCTTCCCTCCAGGGTATAAAGTATTCTTTGAATGTCCTTCGACAGGGCTCTCCACCTAGGTAGTGAACCACTATCATCGGGTAAGTGTTGTTCATAGGTGGGCCCGTGGACAAACGAGTCGTATTTCCGTTGTCCATGATTGTGTTATGATTTCACTCTCAATAAATTCTTACGTACCTGATGTTACATACTAAAAGAACCTGAAGACTGACCTGTTCTCTTCCACAGTTTTGGCGACGAGCCGATGGGATCACAAGAGGCTGCAGGACATCTGACCTGCAGTGGCATCTCATAATTTCAGGACAAAGCAGAAGGCGCTTTAAATAAAAGGTAAGCTGCTGTTACTCTTATATTCTGCTGTGTGCTGAGGGGAGAGATTCCTGCTGATCAGGGTGTAGCTGACGTTATCCTCGTATGTATTGTTACATGCTTAGACTGGTTGTAGGAGACCTTTCAGTTCATTTGTGTTTAGGGGGACTTAGAAAAGTCTTCCTGTGGATCGGGTAGAGTCACTAAAGGGCGGCCTTTGATTTTAGAAGCTGTCTTAATGTAAAGCGCACTTGCCGCCCCATTTTACGCCACCGTGTACGGTGGTCACACTTCCAGCTGTGGAAAGCCGCAGGCTTGGTTGGTTGGAGACACCAATGCGGAGAGTGAGCAGGGTAGGGTTTTGGGTGTGGCAGGAACCACAAGTCAGCATACGGCTGCGCCTGGGTCACTTAGGTACCTTAGTGGTTATAGGCCTTGTTGTGTAAGGATTTTATCATCTCTCTGCCTCTCTTGCTCTGTCTGTCTCTGTGTGTCTCTCTCCCTGTCTCTGTCTTTCTCTGCTGGCTTTATTCCTCTGGAAGTGACAGGGTGGAAGTGTAGAGATCACTACTCTTGAATTAGGGAACGTTTGTGTTGCTTACTCCATCACACTTTTGAGTGCGGCGGACACCTTTTGTGCAATACTCTCAGGTCGTTGGTATCAGTATAAATAATTCTGTGATTGGGAGATCCAAGTTTTTCTTCTTTCAGCAACTCAAGGACACTGTGGGTGTTTGGACACCGTAGTTTGATAACTTTCTGTCTAGGAAAGAGCTTCTTCTATGTACTTCCAATTTGAGTCAGATAGGACCAAGATCTCTTGCATTTGCGTCTACATTGTTGGTGTGGCTTCAGCGGGATTGTCACGTTCTACGCTAGCAGCAGAGTTCAGTTTGTTCAGGGGGACCTGATTGGTTTGTCCCACATCGTCGGGGTTGTTGTCAGGGTTAGAGGTGAGTTGGTCTGTTGTTTGCTTTCTTTCTTGTTTCAGCTCCCTCATCTCCTCTCTCAATGCCGTCAGCTGGGCCTGATAGCGCACCCTCTCTTCATGTAGTTTTTTCACTTCTATCCTTAGGGCAGACAGTTCTCTCTTGAGGCCGTCCCTCTCCTCCTTGGCTTCTCGTGGTTTGTTTAAAGGCACGTTACTTTGTTTTTCAGCATAATGTGTCTGAGGTGTTTGGAGTGTATTGATTCATTCGCTCATTTCAACCAGTTCAATTAATACTATCATCAATTTTATGAAATTACAAATAAATATATGAAAATAAGCATCCATATAATAACAATTTTGATAATTTTACAAATGAATACAACAAATGACCATATTATTCTTAATTAATTAAATTATTACTCAAGAATGAACAATTTTCCGGCGGTGTGGTAACATGTGAAATAGTATCCTGCCATCATGGCACACACATTATATTCCAGAGAACTTACTAAAGTTTTTGTCTATCTGAACTATCATCAAATAGATTATAAATTATAAATCTCTCTCTCTGCCTTTGTCTCTCTCTATATTCCACTCTCTTTCTCTGCCTCTCTCTCTGCCTTTCTGTTTTTCTCTGCCTCTTGTCTCTCTGTCTTTCTCTCTCTCTGTCTGTTTTTCTCTGCCTCTTGTCTCTCTGTCTTTCTCTCTCTCTGTCTGTTTTTCTCTGCCTCTTGTCTCTCTCTCTCTCTCTCTCTCTCTCTCTCTCTCTCTCTCTCTCTCTCTCTCTGTGAAAAACAATTGGCTAAAAATAGTACATGACCACCATCTTTCCATGTAGGCTATCTACTGTAAACAGATCATCTATTTGTATGCTCATGGTTGATTTGTTTAGAAAGAGAAGTTGATATGTTTTGGTTCATTTTAGCTCATTTTATAATTATAAATAACCTTCAAAATAATAAGAATACAGCCAGGTGCCAAGACCGGTGTATTCCAATAAGTTAACACGCACGTCAGTCATAAGTTGGCGAAACAGGACCTCTTGCAGGCGCTCTTGCAAACGCAAGTAGGCTATGGAGGACGAGGATTGTCAGTGAAATATTAATACAGTGGTTCCTTCCCTTATTAATACCTATATTTGATTTTGAAAGACACATTTCAAAAAGCAGTGTCTTAAGTCATGCATAAATGGTTGAATTGAAATAGAATTTTCCAAACGTTTGTAATAAATATTTCAATGAATTGATAAAAAAAACTATTGACAAAGTGCTTTATTAATTCCTTTTTAAATGGATGGATTCAATATTCATTTCACATATCAAATTAAAGATATACTGTTTCAAATGTAGCTTATTTAGTAGGCTATATTGTATTCATAAATCGATCTTCAAATCAATTTGACAACACATTCAAAAACCCTTGACAAGGACTTTGAGATAGCGCATTGCTTTTCGACATCCTATATAAGTGATTTTCCTCTACCCATTTGATTTAGCAACAACTCCTTTTCATTTTAGCTTAGCTAAACAGAGCCAATGAGAATTCTTGTTTCATCTACTCTAGGTCCCTTCTTTGTGAGTGAATTAGTGAATGTGTGTGTCCCAGCCTCGGTGACATAATAATTGCCGATTCAGCACAGCCCATATTCACATACAATATGGCTCCCCGAGGGACAGCAATGAAGAATACTGCTTTAAACTCTCCCCTACAGGAGTGGCTAAATCAAATGGGGAGAGGAAAAGACACGAGGATGTCGAAAGCAACGTGCTTTTCAAATGTCCTTGTCGAGGGTTTTTAAACGTGGTGTCGAATTGATTTGAAGATTGATTCATGAAATACATTTGAAATAACATATTTAGTTTGATTTGTTAAATGGATATTGAATTCATATAGGCTATTTGAAAAATAATGTCAAGCACTTTTCGTCTTTTTAATCAACTTATTTAAATATTTATTACGCAAACGTTTGGCAAATTCTATGTTAAATCCACACATTTAATTAGACTTTAGAAACAATGTATAATATTTACCTGTGTTTAGCAGCCAGACATTATTTCGCACCTATAGTGCTCGATATCGGAGGATACAAGAAGAACAATGTGACAGGTGGTGAGTAGCCTATTACTATGTTGCGAGGAACTGTGCAGGGAGTCGGAGATTTGGTCGAACACCTAAGCTCATGATGTACATATGTATTCTGATATTAATTTATCATCAGTGTTTTTCTCTTGTCAGAAAGTTGGGCTATTCTACATAAAATTCAGTTCACATTTTCCATTGTTTTGTCTGTTTGTACTTTTCCACGAAAGTGCTATATTGATGACACACAACTGATTAGCCACCACATAAAAGATATATATATATATATATATATATATATATATATATATATATATATATATATATATATATATATATATATAACATTTAACAAAAACAGGTGTTCACAATTAACCAGAGCATCCGGCTATAGAATAGGCTCGATGTGCAAAGGCACACATTTTCACGTCACGCAACATACGAAAAGCAGAACAAGACAAACGCTGTGCAGTTTTGTGGCCCTATTTGCCTGAATACTGTATTTTTCTTTCATTGCCAAAATTAGTTAGCCTCGCTTATGTCTGAGAATTTGTAAAGGGCACCTTTTTATGTTACGTACACATTACGATTACTTACCAACTGGGTGTTGCGGCGGCGCATTGATCTAATGTTATGGAGTTGTATGTTGTAGGCATTGACAGTGTGTGTGTGTGTATATATATATATATATATATATATATATATATATATATATATATATATATATATATATATATATATATATATATATATATATATATATATATATATATAAATATATATTCTTTTTTATTGAACAAATGTAACAATGCCATTATTATTGTAGAACAAAGGAACGCAAAATCAAAAAGAAAAGAAATAAAATGAGATGACAGTGAAAGATCTATAACTTTGTGTTTTGTGCCATTGCTTCAGCAAAGCATTTCTCGCTCCAGGTCAATAAGCGCCCCCTTCCACCCCACTCATACACACGCGCACCTTTTGACCCCCCCCTCTCTCTGTCTGTCTGTCTGTCTGTCTGTCTGTCTGTCTGTCTGTCTGTCTGTCTGTCTGTCTGTCTGTCTGTCTGTCTGTCTGTCTGTCTGTCTGTCTGTCTGTCTGTCTGTCTGTCTGCCTGCCTGCCTGCCTGCCTGCCTGCCTGCTTGTCTGTCTGTCTGTCTGTCTGTGTTGTGGAACAATCCATTTGATACGCTAATTGAAATAATTTTTGGGGAAGCAGCAGTTAAAGTGTATGTACCCTCCCCCCTTTCTCCCCTCCATGTCCCTCCCCCTCTTACTCCATCACCCTCTGTATCTCCCTCTCTCTTCCCTCCAGGGTATAAATATTCTTTGAATGTCCTTCGACAGGGCTCTCCACCTAGGTAGTGAACCACTATCATCGGGTAGTGTTGTTCATAGGTGGGCCCGTGGACAAACGAGTCGTATTTCCGTTGTCCATGATTGTGTTATGATTTCACTCTCAATAAATTCTTCGTCCTGATGTTACATACTAAAAGAACCTGAAGACTGACCTGTTTTCTTCCACAGTTTTGGGCGACGAGACGATGGGATCACAAGAGGCTGCTGGACATCTGACCAGCACAGTGGCTTCTCTTCATTTCAGGACAAAGCAGAAGGCGCTTTAAATAAAAGGTAAGCGGCTATAACCCTTATATTCTGCTGTGCGCTGAGGAGAGAGATTCCTGCTGATCAGGGTGTAGCTGACGTTATCCTCGTATGTATTGTTACATGCTTAGACTGGTTGTAGGAGACCTTTCAGTTCATTTGTGTTTAGGGGGACTTAGAAAAGTCTTCCTGTGGATCGGGTAGAGTCACTAAAGGGCGGCCTTTGATTTTAGAAGCTGTCTTAATGTAAAGCGCACTTGCCGCCCATTTTACGCCACCGTGTACGGTGGTCACACTTCCAGCTGTGGAAAGCCGCAGGCTTGGTTGGTTGGAGACACCAATGCGGAGAGTGAGCAGGGTAGGGTTTTGGGTGTGGCAGGAACCACAAGTCAGCATACGGCTGCGCCTGGGTCACTTAGGTACCTTAGTGGTTATAGGCCTTGTTGTATAAGGATTTTATCATCTCTCTGCCTCTCTTGCTCTGACTGTCTCTCCGTCTCTTTGTCTCCTTCTCTGTCTGGTTGTGTGTCTCTGTCTCCCACCCTCTTTCTCTCTCTCTGCTGGCATTATTCCTCTGGAAGTGGCAGGGTGGAAGTCTCGTCATGGTCGCAGCGTAGAGATCACTACTCTTGAATTAGGGAAAGTTTGTGTTGCTTATTTCATCACACTGTTGTAGGGTAGTCACACAGGTATTTTGTGCAATAGTCTCAGGTCGTTGGTATCAGTATGACTAATGATGTGATTGGGAGATCCACATTTTTCATCTTTCAGCAACTCAAGGGCACTCTGGGTGTTTGGACACCATAGTTGAATAACTTTCTGTCTGGGGAAGAGCTCGTATTTCCCAGTTCAGTCAATTAGGACCAAGATCTCTTGCATTTGCGTCTACACTGTTGGTGTTGCCTCAGCGGGATTGTCATGTTCTGTGTTAGCGGCAGAGTTCAGATGGTTCAGGGGGACCTGATTGGTTTGTCCCACATTGTCGAGGTAGTTGTCAGGGTTAGAGGTGAGTTGGTCTGTTGTTTGCTTTCTTTCTTGTTTCAGCTCCCCCATCTCTGGCTGGTCTTCTCCTGTTTTGCCTTTTCTTGAATGATCAGGAAGTATTATTGGTATTGTTTAATATTTTCTGTCTCTCTTGTTGTCTCTCTCTGTCTTTCTTTCTCTCTCTGTCTGTTTCTCACTGTATCTCTTTCACTGTCTTTCTCTCTGTTTTTCTGTCTCTCTGTCTCTCACTCTGTTTCTCTCTCACTCTCTGTCTGTCTCTCTATCCTTCTCTTCCCCACCCTCTGTGTCCATCTCATCGTCTCTCTGTTTCTCTGTGTCTCTCTCTGTGTCTCTCTTTAACTCCCTCTCTTTTTTTGTTTACACCATATGTCTCTCCGTTTCTCTGTCACCATCTGTCTCTCTCCCTATCCCTCCCTCCCCCCACCCTCTGTCTCCGTCTCTTAGTCTGTCTGTCTCTCTCTCCCTTCTCTCTCTCTCTCTCTCTCTCTCTCTCTCTCTCTCTCTCTCTCTCTCTCTCTCTCTCTGCTGGCGTTATTCCTTAGAATAGTGGCAAGGGAGGATGTATCGCCTTAGTAGCAGCCAATCATAGTAGATCAGTACTCTTGAATGAGGGAAAGTTTGTGTTGCTTTCTCCATGGCATCTCTTGTCTTTTATAAAGGCACGTTACTCTGTTTTTCAGTGCAATGTGTCTGAGATGTTTTGGAGTGTATCAATGAGTTCCTTCATTTCAACCAATTCAATTTCAATTGGCATTCAGAAGGGGAATATAGTCTGCTCTAGCAAGGATGGAGGGGTTGTCCCTGGTCTTCTCCTGTTGTGCCCTTTCTTTAATGTTCAGGTGGTCTTGTTTGTATTGTTTCATATTTTTTCCTTGTACTCTAATAGTTCCAGTTTTGTGCCGGTTTATGTGGACTTTATCTTGATCGTCCTCATCTGAATTTTTATTATCTTTCTCTGACCTTCTCTCTCTCTTCCTCTCTTTCTTTCTCTGCATCTCTGTCTCTTTCTCTGTCCCTCACTGTGTTTCTCTGTCACTATCTGTTTCTCTGTGTCTCTGTCTCTCTGCCTCTCTGTCTCTGTTTCTCTGTCACTATCTGTCTCTCGCTCTTTCCCTCCCTTCCCCCACCCTCTGTCTCCGTCTCTCCGTCTCTCTTTGTCTCTGTCTCTGTTTCTCTCTCGGTGTTTCTCCCTTGTGTGCCTCTCCCTGTAATTCACTCTGTTTCTCTTTCACTTTCTGTTTCTCTGTCACTATCTGTCTTTCTCTCCTTCCCTCCCTCCCCCCACCCTCTGTCTCCATCTCTGTCTGTTTCTCACTGTATCTCTTTCACTGTCTTTCTCTCTGTTTTTCTGTCTCCCTGTCTCTCACTCTTTTTCTCTGTCACTCTCTGTGTCTCTGTCACTCTCTGTCTGTCTCTCTATCCTTCTCTTCCCCACCCTCTGTGTCCGTCTCATCGTCTCTCTGTTTCTCTGTTTCTCTCGCTGTGTCTCTCTCTTTAACTCCCTCTTTTTTTTTGTGTTTACACCATATGTCTCTCCCTGTTTCTCTTCCACTTTCTGTCTCTCTCTGTTTCTCTGTCACTATCTGTCTTTCTCTCCTTCCCTCCCTCCCCCCACCCTCTGTCTCCATCTCTCCGTCTCTCCGTATCTTCGTCTCTCTGTGTGGCGAGTGTGGTAGCCAACTTTTGTACAATACTCTCAGGTCGTTGGTATCAGTAATTCTGTGATTGGGAGATCCACATTTTTCTTCTTTCAGCAACTCAAGGGCACTCTGGGTGTTTGGACACCACAGTTTAATAACTTTCTGTCTGGGGAAGGGCTTGTATTTCCCAGTTCAGTCAATTAGGACCAAGATCTCTTGCATTTGCGTCTACACTGTTGGTGTTGCCTCAGCGGGATTGTCATGTTCTGTGTTAGCGGCAGAGTTCAGATGGTTCAGGGGGACCTGATTGGTTTGTCCCACATTGTCGAGGTAGTTGTCAGGGTTAGAGGTGAGTTGGTCTGTTGTTTGCTTTCTTTCTTGTTTCAGCTCCCCCATCTCCTCTCTCAATGCCTTCAGCGTGGCCTGATAGCTCACACTCTCTTCCTGTACATTTTTCACTTCTATGCTTAGTGCAGACAGTTCTCTCTTGAGGCCGTCCCTCTCCTCCTTGGCTTCTCGTGGTTTGTTTAAAGGCACGTTACTTTGTTTTTCAGCATAATGTGTCTGAGGTGTTTGGAGTGTATTGATTCATTCGCTCATTTCAACCAGTTCAATTAATACTATCATCAATTTTATGAAATTACAAATAAATATATGAAAATAAGCATCCATATAATAACAATTTTGATAATTTTACAAATGAATACAACAAATGACCATATTATTCTTAATTAATCAAATTATTACTCAAGAATGAACAATTTTCCGGCGGTGTGGTAACATGTGAAATAGTATCCTGCCATCATGGCACACATACTATATTCCAGAGAACTTACTAAAGTTTTTGTCTATCTGAACTATCATCAAATAGATTATAAATTATAAATCTCTCTCTCTGCCTTTGTCTCTCTCTATATTCCACTCTCTTTCTCTGCCTCTCTCTCTGCCTTTCTGTTTTTCTCTGCCTCTTGTCTCTCTGTCTTTCTCTCTCTCTCTCTCTCTCTCTCTCTCTCTGTGAAAAACAATTGGCTAAAAATAGTACATGACCACCATCTTTCCATGTAGGCTATCTACTGTAAACAGATCATCTATTTGTATGCTCATGGTTGATTTGTTTAGAAAGAGAAGTTGATATGTTTTGGTTCATTTTAGCTCATTTTATAATTATAAATAACCTTCAAAATAATAAGAATACAGCCAGGTGCCAAGACCGGTGTATTCCAATAAGTTAACACGCACGTCAGTCATAAGTTGGCGAAACAGGACCTCTTGCAGGCGCTCATGCAAACGCAAGTAGGCTATGGAGGACGAGGATTGTCAGTGAAATATTAATACAGTGGTTCCTTCCCTTATTAATACCTATATTTGATTTTGAAAGACACATTTCAAAAAGCAGTGTCTTAAGTCATGCATAAATGGTTGAATTGAAATAGAATTTTCCAAACGTTTGTAATAAATATTTCAATGAATTGATAAAAAAAACTATTGACAAAGTGCTTTATTAATTCCTTTTTAAATGGATGGATTCAATATTCATTTCACATATCAAATTAAAGATATACTGTTTCAAATGTAGCTTATTTAGTAGGCTATATTGTATTCATAAATCGATCTTCAAATCAATTTGACAACACATTCAAAAACCCTTGACAAGGACTTTGAGATAGCGCATTGCTTTTCGACATCCTATATAAGTGATTTTCCTCTACCCATTTGATTTAGCAACAACTCCTTTTCATTTTAGCTTAGCTAAACAGAGCCAATGAGAATTCTTGTTTCATCTACTCTAGGTCCCTTCTTTGTGAGTGAATTAGTGAATGTGTGTGTCCCAGCCTCGGTGACATAATAATTGCCGATTCAGCACAGCCCATATTCACATACAATATGGCTCCCCGAGGGACAGCAATGAAGAATACTGCTTTAAACTCTCCCCTACAGGAGTGGCTAAATCAAATGGGGAGAGGAAAAGACACGAGGATGTCGAAAGCAACGTGCTTTTCAAATGTCCTTGTCGAGGGTTTTTAAACGTGGTGTCGAATTGATTTGAAGATTGATTCATGAAATACATTTGAAATAACATATTTAGTTTGATTTGTTAAATGGATATTGAATTCATATAGGCTATTTGAAAAATAATGTCAAGCACTTTTCGTCTTTTTAATCAACTTATTTAAATATTTATTACGCAAACGTTTGGAAAATTCTATGTTAAATCCACACATTTAATTAGACTTTAGAAACAATGTATAATATTTACCTGTGTTTAGCAGCCAGACATTATTTCGCACCTATAGTGCTCGATATCGGAGGATACAAGAAGAACAATGTGACAGGTGGTGAGTAGCCTATTACTATGTTGCGAGGAACTGTGCAGGGAGTCGGAGATTTGGTCGAACACCTAAGCTCATGATGTACATATGTATTCTGATATTAATTTATCATCAGTGTTTTTCTCTTGTCAGAAAGTTGGGCTATTCTACATAAAATTCAGTTCACATTTTCCATTGTTTTGTCTGTTTGTACTTTTCCACGAAAGTGCTATATTGATGACACACAACTGATTAGCCAGCACATGAAAGATATATATATATATATATATATATATATATATATATATATATATATATATATATATATATATATATATATATATATATATATATATATATATATATATATATATATAACATTTAACAAAAACAGGTGTTCACAATTAACCAGAGCATCCGGCTATAGAATAGGCTCGATGTGCAAAGGCACACATTTTCACGTCACGCAACATACGAAAAGCAGAACAAGACAAACGCTGTGTAGTTTTGTGGCCCTATTTGCCTGAATACTGTATTTTTCTTTCATTGCCAAAATTAGTTAGCCTCGCTTATGTCTGAGAATTTGTAAAGGGCACCCTTTTATGTTACGTACACATTACGATTACTTACCAACTGGGTGTTGCGGCGGCGCATTGATCTAATGTTATGGAGTTGTATGTTGTAGGCATTGACAGTGTATGTGTGTGTGTGTGTGTGTGTGTGTGTATATATATATATATATATATATATATATATATAAATATATATTCTTTTTTATTGAACAAATGTAACAATGCCATTATTATTGTAGAACAAAGGAACGCAAAATCAAAAAGAAAAGAAATAAAATGAGATGACAGTGAAAGATCTATAACTTTGTGTTTTGTGCCATTGCTTCAGCAAAGCATTTCTCGCTCCAGGTCAATAAGCGCCCCCTTCCACCCCACTCATACACACGCGCACCTTTTGACCCCCCCCTCTCTCTGTCTGTCTGTCTGTCTGTCTGTCTGTCTGTCTGTCTGTCTGTCTGTCTGTCTGTCTGTCTGTCTGCCTGCCTGCCTGCCTGCCTGCCTGCCTGCCTGCCTGCCTGCCTGCCTGCCTGCCTGCCTGCCTGCCTGCCTGCCTGCCTGCTTGTCTGTCTGTCTGTCTGTGTTGTGGAACAATCCATTTGATACGCTAATTGAAATAATTTTTGGGGAAGCAGCAGTTAAAGTGTATGTACCCTCCCCCCTTTCTCCCCTCCATGTCCCTCCCCCTCTTACTCCATCACCCTCTGTATCTCCCTCTCTCTTCCCTCCAGGGTATAAATATTCTTTGAATGTCCTTCGACAGGGCTCTCCACCTAGGTAGTGAACCACTATCATCGGGTAGTGTTGTTTATAGGTGGGCCCATGGACAAACAAGTCGTATTTCCGTTGTCCATGATTGTGTTATGATTTCACTCTCAATAAATTCTTCGTCCTGATGTTACATACTAAAAGAACCTGAAGACTGACCTGTTCTCTTCCACAGTTTTGGCGACGAGCCGATGGGATCACAAGAGGCTGCAGGACATCTGACCTGCGTGGCATCTCATAATTTCAGGACAAAGCAGAAGGCGCTTTAAATAAAAGGTAAGCTGCTGTTACTCTTATATTCTGCTGTGTGCTGAGGGGAGAGATTCCTGCTGATCAGGGTGTAGCTGATTTGATCCTTGTATGTATTGTTTGCTTGGACTGGTTGTAGGAGACCTTTCAGTTAATTTGTGTTTAGGGGGACTTAGAAAAGTCTTCCTGTGGATCGGGTAGAGTCACTGAAGGGTGGCCTTTGATTTTAGAAGCTGTCTTAATGTAAAGGGCACTTGGCGCCTGATTTTACGCCACCGTGTACGGTGGTCACCACTACCAGCTGTGGAAAGCCACAGGCTTGGTTGGTTGGAGACACCAATGCGGAAAGTGAGCAGGGTTGGGTTTTGGGTGTGGCAGGAACCACAGGTCAGTATATGGCTGCACCTGGTACCTAAGTGGTTATAGGCCTTGTTATATAAGGATTTTATCATCTCTCTGCCTCTCTTGCTCTGACTGTCTCTCCGTCTCTTTGTCTCCTTCTCTGTCTGGTTGTGTGTCTCTGTCTCCCACCCTCTTTCTCTCTCTCTGCTGGCATTATTCCTCTGGAAGTGGCAGGGTGGAAGTCTCGTCATGGTCGCAGCGTAGAGATCACTACTCTTGAATTAGGGAAAGTTTGTGTTGCTTATTTCATCACACTGTTGTAGGGTAGTCACACAGGTATTTTGTGCAATAGTCTCAGGTCGTTGGTATCAGTATGACTAATGATGTGATTGGGAGATCCACATTTTTCATCTTTCAGCAACTCAAGGGCACTCTGGGTGTTTGGACACCATAGTTGAATAACTTTCTGTCTGGGGAAGAGCTCGTATTTCCCAGTTCAGTCAATTAGGACCAAGATCTCTTGCATTTGCGTCTACACTGTTGGTGTTGCCTCAGCGGGATTGTCATGTTCTGTGTTAGCGGCAGAGTTCAGATGGTTCAGGGGGACCTGATTGGTTTGTCCCACATTGTCGAGGTAGTTGTCAGGGTTAGAGGTGAGTTGGTCTGTTGTTTGCTTTCTTTCTTGTTTCAGCTCCCCCATCTCTGGCTGGTCTTCTCCTGTTTTGCCTTTTCTTGAATGATCAGGAAGTATTATTGGTATTGTTTAATATTTTCTGTCTCTCTTGTTGTCTCTCTCTGTCTTTCTTTCTCTCTCTGTCTGTTTCTCACTGTATCTCTTTCACTGTCTTTCTCTCTGTTTTTCTGTCTCTCTGTCTCTCACTCTGTTTCTCTCTCACTCTCTGTCTGTCTCTCTATCCTTCTCTTCCCCACCCTCTGTGTCCATCTCATCGTCTCTCTGTTTCTCTGTGTCTCTCTCTGTGTCTCTCTTTAACTCCCTCTCTTTTTTTGTTTACACCATATGTCTCTCCGTTTCTCTGTCACCATCTGTCTCTCTCCCTATCCCTCCCTCCCCCCACCCTCTGTCTCCGTCTCTTAGTCTGTCTGTCTCTCTCTCCCTTCTCTCTCTCTCTCTCTCTCTCTCTCTCTCTCTCTTTCTGCTGGCGTTATTCCTTAGAATAGTGGCAAGGGAGGATGTATCGCCTTAGTAGCAGCCAATCATAGTAGATCAGTACTCTTGAATGAGGGAAAGTTTGTGTTGCTTTCTCCATGGCATCTCTTGTCTTTTATAAAGGCACGTTACTCTGTTTTTCAGTGCAATGTGTCTGAGATGTTTTGGAGTGTATCAATGAGTTCCTTCATTTCAACCAATTCAATTTCAATTGGCATTCAGAAGGGGAATATAGTCTGCTCTAGCAAGGATGGAGGGGTTGTCCCTGGTCTTCTCCTGTTGTGCCCTTTCTTTAATGTTCAGGTGGTCTTGTTTGTATTGTTTCATATTTTTTCCTTGTACTCTAATAGTTCCAGTTTTGTGCCGGTTTATGTGGACTTTATCTTGATCGTCCTCATCTGAATTTTTATTATCTTTCCCTGACCTTCTCTCTCTCTTCCTCTCTTTCTTTCTCTGCATCTCTGTCTCTTTCTCTGTCCCTCACTGTGTTTCTCTGTCACTATCTGTTTCTCTGTGTCTCTGTCTCTCTGCCTCTCTGTCTCTGTTTCTCTGTCACTATCTGTCTCTCGCTCTTTCCCTCCCTTCCCCCACCCTCTGTCTCCGTCTCTCTTTGTCTCTGTCTCTGTTTCTCTCTCGGTGTTTCTCCCTTGTGTGCCTCTCCCTGTAATTCACTCTGTTTCTCTTTCACTTTCTGTTTCTCTGTCACTATCTGTCTTTCTCTCCTTCCCTCCCTCCCCCCACCCTCTGTCTCCATCTCTGTCTGTTTCTCACTGTATCTCTTTCACTGTCTTTCTCTCTGTTTTTCTGTCTCCCTGTCTCTCACTCTTTTTCTCTGTCACTCTCTGTGTCTCTGTCACTCTCTGTCTGTCTCTCTATCCTTCTCTTCCCCACCCTCTGTGTCCGTCTCATCGTCTCTCTGTTTCTCTGTTTCTCTCGCTGTGTCTCTCTCTTTAACTCCCTCTTTTTTTTTTTGTTTACACCATATGTCTCTCCCTGTTTCTCTTCCACTTTCTGTCTCTCTCTGTTTCTCTGTCACTATCTGTCTTTCTCTCCTTCCCTCCCTCCCCCCACCCTCTGTCTCCATCTCTCCGTCTCTCCGTATCTTCGTCTCTCTGTGTGGCGAGTGTGGTAGCCAACTTTTGTACAATACTCTCAGGTCGTTGGTATCAGTAATTCTGTGATTGGGAGATCCACATTTTTCTTCTTTCAGCAACTCAAGGGCACTCTGGGTGTTTGGACACCACAGTTTAATAACTTTCTGTCTGGGGAAGGGCTTGTATTTCCCAGTTCAGTCAATTAGGACCAAGATCTCTTGCATTTGCGTCTACACTGTTGGTGTTGCCTCAGCGGGATTGTCATGTTCTGTGTTAGCGGCAGAGTTCAGATGGTTCAGGGGGACCTGATTGGTTTGTCCCACATTGTCGAGGTAGTTGTCAGGGTTAGAGGTGAGTTGGTCTGTTGTTTGCTTTCTTTCTTGTTTCAGCTCCCCCATCTCCTCTCTCAATGCCTTCAGCGTGGCCTGATAGCTCACACTCTCTTCCTGTACATTTTTCACTTCTATGCTTAGTGCAGACAGTTCTCTCTTGAGGCCGTCCCTCTCCTCCTTGGCTTCTCGTGGTTTGTTTAAAGGCACGTTACTTTGTTTTTCAGCATAATGTGTCTGAGGTGTTTGGAGTGTATTGATTCATTCGCTCATTTCAACCAGTTCAATTAATACTATCATCAATTTTATGAAATTACAAATAAATATATGAAAATAAGCATCCATATAATAACAATTTTGATAATTTTACAAATGAATACAACAAATGACCATATTATTCTTAATTAATCAAATTATTACTCAAGAATGAACAATTTTCCGGCGGTGTGGTAACATGTGAAATAGTATCCTGCCATCATGGCACACATACTATATTCCAGAGAACTTACTAAAGTTTTTGTCTATCTGAACTATCATCAAATAGATTATAAATTATAAATCTCTCTCTCTGCCTTTGTCTCTCTCTATATTCCACTCTCTTTCTCTGCCTCTCTCTCTGCCTTTCTGTTTTTCTCTGCCTCTTGTCTCTCTGTCTTTCTCTCTCTCTCTCTCTCTCTCTCTCTCTCTCTGTGAAAAACAATTGGCTAAAAATAGTACATGACCACCATCTTTCCATGTAGGCTATCTACTGTAAACAGATCATCTATTTGTATGCTCATGGTTGATTTGTTTAGAAAGAGAAGTTGATATGTTTTGGTTCATTTTAGCTCATTTTATAATTATAAATAACCTTCAAAATAATAAGAATACAGCCAGGTGCCAAGACCGGTGTATTCCAATAAGTTAACACGCACGTCAGTCATAAGTTGGCGAAACAGGACCTCTTGCAGGCGCTCATGCAAACGCAAGTAGGCTATGGAGGACGAGGATTGTCAGTGAAATATTAATACAGTGGTTCCTTCCCTTATTAATACCTATATTTGATTTTGAAAGACACATTTCAAAAAGCAGTGTCTTAAGTCATGCATAAATGGTTGAATTGAAATAGAATTTTCCAAACGTTTGTAATAAATATTTCAATGAATTGATAAAAAAAACTATTGACAAAGTGCTTTATTAATTCCTTTTTAAATGGATGGATTCAATATTCATTTCACATATCAAATTAAAGATATACTGTTTCAAATGTAGCTTATTTAGTAGGCTATATTGTATTCATAAATCGATCTTCAAATCAATTTGACAACACATTCAAAAACCCTTGACAAGGACTTTGAGATAGCGCATTGCTTTTCGACATCCTATATAAGTGATTTTCCTCTACCCATTTGATTTAGCAACAACTCCTTTTCATTTTAGCTTAGCTAAACAGAGCCAATGAGAATTCTTGTTTCATCTACTCTAGGTCCCTTCTTTGTGAGTGAATTAGTGAATGTGTGTGTCCCAGCCTCGGTGACATAATAATTGCCGATTCAGCACAGCCCATATTCACATACAATATGGCTCCCCGAGGGACAGCAATGAAGAATACTGCTTTAAACTCTCCCCTACAGGAGTGGCTAAATCAAATGGGGAGAGGAAAAGACACGAGGATGTCGAAAGCAACGTGCTTTTCAAATGTCCTTGTCGAGGGTTTTTAAACGTGGTGTCGAATTGATTTGAAGATTGATTCATGAAATACATTTGAAATAACATATTTAGTTTGATTTGTTAAATGGATATTGAATTCATATAGGCTATTTGAAAAATAATGTCAAGCACTTTTCGTCTTTTTAATCAACTTATTTAAATATTTATTACGCAAACGTTTGGAAAATTCTATGTTAAATCCACACATTTAATTAGACTTTAGAAACAATGTATAATATTTACCTGTGTTTAGCAGCCAGACATTATTTCGCACCTATAGTGCTCGATATCGGAGGATACAAGAAGAACAATGTGACAGGTGGTGAGTAGCCTATTACTATGTTGCGAGGAACTGTGCAGGGAGTCGGAGATTTGGTCGAACACCTAAGCTCATGATGTACATATGTATTCTGATATTAATTTATCATCAGTGTTTTTCTCTTGTCAGAAAGTTGGGCTATTCTACATAAAATTCAGTTCACATTTTCCATTGTTTTGTCTGTTTGTACTTTTCCACGAAAGTGCTATATTGATGACACACAACTGATTAGCCAGCACATGAAAGATATATATATATATATATATATATATATATATATATATATATATATATATATATATATATATATATATATATATATATATATATATATATATATATATATATATATATATATATATATATATATATATATATATATATATATATATATATAACATTTAACAAAAACAGGTGTTCACAATTAACCAGAGCATCCGGCTATAGAATAGGCTCGATGTGCAAAGGCACACATTTTCACGTCACGCAACATACGAAAAGCAGAACAAGACAAACGCTGTGTAGTTTTGTGGCCCTATTTGCCTGAATACTGTATTTTTCTTTCATTGCCAAAATTAGTTAGCCTCGCTTATGTCTGAGAATTTGTAAAGGGCACCCTTTTATGTTACGTACACATTACGATTACTTACCAACTGGGTGTTGCGGCGGCGCATTGATCTAATGTTATGGAGTTGTATGTTGTAGGCATTGACAGTGTATGTGTGTGTGTGTGTGTGTGTGTGTGTATATATATATATATATATATATATATATATATATAAATATATATTCTTTTTTATTGAACAAATGTAACAATGCCATTATTATTGTAGAACAAAGGAACGCAAAATCAAAAAGAAAAGAAATAAAATGAGATGACAGTGAAAGATCTATAACTTTGTGTTTTGTGCCATTGCTTCAGCAAAGCATTTCTCGCTCCAGGTCAATAAGCGCCCCCTTCCACCCCACTCATACACACGCGCACCTTTTGACCCCCCCCTCTCTCTGTCTGTCTGTCTGTCTGTCTGTCTGTCTGTCTGTCTGTCTGTCTGTCTGTCTGTCTGTCTGTCTGTCTGTCTGTCTGTCTGTCTGTCTGCCTGCCTGCCTGCCTGCCTGCCTGCCTGCCTGCCTGCCTGCCTGCCTGCCTGCCTGCCTGCCTGCCTGCCTGCCTGCCTGCTTGTCTGTCTGTCTGTCTGTGTTGTGGAACAATCCATTTGATACGCTAATTGAAATAATTTTTGGGGAAGCAGCAGTTAAAGTGTATGTACCCTCCCCCCTTTCTCCCCTCCATGTCCCTCCCCCTCTTACTCCATCACCCTCTGTATCTCCCTCTCTCTTCCCTCCAGGGTATAAAGTATTCTTTGAATGTCCTTCGACAGGGCTCTCCACCTAGGTAGTGAACCACTATCATCGGGTACGTGTTGTTCATAGGAGGGCCGGTGGACCAACGAGTGGTATTTCCGTTGTCCATGATTGTGTTATGATTTCACTCTCAATCAATTCTTACAACCTGATGTCACAATCTAAAAGAAGCTGAAGACTGACCTGTTTTCTTCCACAGTTTTGGGCGACGAGACGATGGGATCACAAGAGGCTGCTGGACATCTGACCTGCACAGTGGCTTCTCTTCATTTCAGGACAAAGCAGAAGGCGCTTTAAATAAAAAGGTAAGCGGCTATAACCCTTATATTCTGCTGTGTGCTGAGGAGAGAGATTCCTGCTGATCAGGGTGTAGCTGACGTTATCCTCGTATGTATTGTTACATGCTTAGACTGGTTGTAGGAGACCTTTCAGTTCATTTGTGTTTAGGGGGACTTAGAAAAGTCTTCCTGTGGATCGGGTAGAGTCACTAAAGGGCGGCCTTTGATTTTAGAAGCTGTCTTAATGTAAAGCGCACTTGCCGCCCCATTTTACGCCACCGTGTACGGTGGTCACACTTCCAGCTGTGGAAAGCCGCAGGCTTGGTTGGTTGGAGACACCAATGCGGAGAGTGAGCAGGGTAGGGTTTTGGGTGTGGCAGGAACCACAAGTCAGCATACGGCTGCGCCTGGGTCACTTAGGTACCTTAGTGGTTATAGGCCTTGTTGTGTAAGGATTTTATCATCTCTCTGCCTCTCTTGCTCTGTCTGTCTCTGTGTGTCTCTCTCCCTGTCTCTGTCTTTCTCTGCTGGCTTTATTCCTCTGGAAGTGACAGGGTGGAAGTGTAGAGATCACTACTCTTGAATTAGGGAACGTTTGTGTTGCTTACTCCATCACACTTTTGAGTGCGGCGGACACCTTTTGTGCAATACTCTCAGGTCGTTGGTATCAGTATAAATAATTCTGTGATTGGGAGATCCAAGTTTTTCTTCTTTCAGCAACTCAAGGACACTGTGGGTGTTTGGACACCGTAGTTTAATAACTTTCTGTCTGGGGAAGAGCTCGTATTTCCCAGTTCAGTCAATTAGGACCAAGATCTCTTGCATTTGCGTCTACACTGTTGGTGTTGCCTCAGCGGGATTGTCATGTTCTGTGTTAGCGGCAGAGTTCAGATGGTTCAGGGGGACCTGATTGGTTTGTCCCACATTGTCGAGGTAGTTGTCAGGGTTAGAGGTGAGTTGGTCTGTTGTTTGCTTTCTTTCTTGTTTCAGCTCCCCCATCTCCTCTCTCAATGCCTTCAGCGTGGCCTGATAGCTCACACTCTCTTCCTGTACATTTTTCACTTCTATGCTTAGTGCAGACAGTTCTCTCTTGAGGCCGTCCCTCTCCTCCTTGGCTTCTCGTGGTTTGTTTAAAGGCACGTTACTTTGTTTTTCAGCATAATGTGTCTGAGGTGTTTGGAGTGTATTGATTCATTCGCTCATTTCAACCAGTTCAATTAATACTATCATCAATTTTATGAAATTACAAATAAATATATGAAAATAAGCATCCATATAATAACAATTTTGATAATTTTACAAATGAATACAACAAATGACCATATTATTCTTAATTAATTAAATTATTACTCAAGAATGAACAATTTTCCGGCGGTGTGGTAACATGTGAAATAGTATCCTGCCATCATGGCACACACATTATATTCCAGAGAACTTACTAAAGTTTTTGTCTATCTGAACTATCATCAAATAGATTATAAATTATAAATCTCTCTCTCTGCCTTTGTCTCTCTCTATATTCCACTCTCTTTCTCTGCCTCTCTCTCTGCCTTTCTGTTTTTCTCTGCCTCTTGTCTCTCTGTCTTTCTCTCTCTCTGTCTGTTTTTCTCTGCCTCTTGTCTCTCTGTCTTTCTCTCTCTCTGTCTGTTTTTCTCTGCCTCTTGTCTCTCTCTCTCTCTCTCTCTCTCTCTCTCTCTCTCTCTCTCTCTCTCTCTCTGTGAAAAACAATTGGCTAAAAATAGTACATGACCACCATCTTTCCATGTAGGCTATCTACTGTAAACAGATCATCTATTTGTATGCTCATGGTTGATTTGTTTAGAAAGAGAAGTTGATATGTTTTGGTTCATTTTAGCTCATTTTATAATTATAAATAACCTTCAAAATAATAAGAATACAGCCAGGTGCCAAGACCGGTGTATTCCAATAAGTTAACACGCACGTCAGTCATAAGTTGGCGAAACAGGACCTCTTGCAGGCGCTCTTGCAAACGCAAGTAGGCTATGGAGGACGAGGATTGTCAGTGAAATATTAATACAGTGGTTCCTTCCCTTATTAATACCTATATTTGATTTTGAAAGACACATTTCAAAAAGCAGTGTCTTAAGTCATGCATAAATGGTTGAATTGAAATAGAATTTTCCAAACGTTTGTAATAAATATTTCAATGAATTGATAAAAAAAACTATTGACAAAGTGCTTTATTAATTCCTTTTTAAATGGATGGATTCAATATTCATTTCACATATCAAATTAAAGATATACTGTTTCAAATGTAGCTTATTTAGTAGGCTATATTGTATTCATAAATCGATCTTCAAATCAATTTGACAACACATTCAAAAACCCTTGACAAGGACTTTGAGATAGCGCATTGCTTTTCGACATCCTATATAAGTGATTTTCCTCTACCCATTTGATTTAGCAACAACTCCTTTTCATTTTAGCTTAGCTAAACAGAGCCAATGAGAATTCTTGTTTCATCTACTCTAGGTCCCTTCTTTGTGAGTGAGTTAGTGAATGTGTGTGTCCCAGCCTCGGTGACATAATAATTGCCGATTCAGCACAGCCCATATTCACATACAATATGGCTCCCCGAGGGACAGCAATGAAGAATACTGCTTTAAACTCTCCCCTACAGGAGTGGCTAAATCAAATGGGGAGAGGAAAAGACACGAGGATGTCGAAAGCAACGTGCTTTTCAAATGTCCTTGTCGAGGGTTTTTAAACGTGGTGTCGAATTGATTTGAAGATTGATTCATGAAATACATTTGAAATAACATATTTAGTTTGATTTGTTAAATGGATATTGAATTCATATAGGCTATTTGAAAAATAATGTCAAGCACTTTTCGTCTTTTTAATCAACTTATTTAAATATTTATTACGCAAACGTTTGGCAAATTCTATGTTAAATCCACACATTTAATTAGACTTTAGAAACAATGTATAATATTTACCTGTGTTTAGCAGCCAGACATTATTTCGCACCTATAGTGCTCGATATCGGAGGATACAAGAAGAACAATGTGACAGGTGGTGAGTAGCCTATTACTATGTTGCGAGGAACTGTGCAGGGAGTCGGAGATTTGGTCGAACACCTAAGCTCATGATGTACATATGTATTCTGATATTAATTTATCATCAGTGTTTTTCTCTTGTCAGAAAGTTGGGCTATTCTACATAAAATTCAGTTCACATTTTCCATTGTTTTGTCTGTTTGTACTTTTCCACGAAAGTGCTATATTGATGACACACAACTGATTAGCCACCACATAAAAGATATATATATATATATATATATATATATATATATATATATATATATATATATATATAACATTTAACAAAAACAGGTGTTCAGAATTAACCAGAGCATCCGGCTATAGAATAGGCTCGATGTGCAAAGGCACACATTTTCACGTCACGCAACATACGAAAAGCAGAACAAGACAAACGCTGTGCAGTTTTGTGGCCCTATTTGCCTGAATACTGTATTTTTCTTTCATTGCCAAAATTAGTTAGCCTCGCTTATGTCTGAGAATTTGTAAAGGGCACCTTTTTATGTTACGTACACATTACGATTACTTACCAACTGGGTGTTGCGGCGGCGCATTGATCTAATGTTATGGCGTGGTCTGTTGTAGGCATTGACAGTGTGTGTGTGTGTATATATATATATATATATATATATATATATATATATATATATATATATATATATATATATATATATATATATATATATATATATATATATAATATATATTCTTTTTTATTGAACAAATGTAACAATGCCATTATTATTGTAGAACAAAGGAACGCAAAATCAAAAAGAAAAGAAATAAAATGAGATGACAGTGAAAGATCTATAACTTTGTGTTTTGTGCCATTGCTTCAGCAAAGCATTTCTCGCTCCAGGTCAATAAGCGCCCCCTTCCACCCCACTCATACACACGCGCACCTTTTGACCCCCCCCTCTCTCTGTCTGTCTGTCTGTCTGTCTGTCTGTCTGTCTGTCTGTCTGTCTGTCTGTCTGTCTGCCTGCCTGCCTGCCTGCCTGCCTGCCTGCTTGTCTGTCTGTCTGTCTGTCTGTGTTGTGGAACAATCCATTTGATACGCTAATTGAAATAATTTTTGGGGAAGCAGCAGTTAAAGTGTATGTACCCTCCCCCCTTTCTCCCCTCCATGTCCCTCCCCCTCTTACTCCATCACCCTCTGTATCTCCCTCTCTCTTCCCTCCAGGGTATAAATATTCTTTGAATGTCCTTCGACAGGGCTCTCCACCTAGGTAGTGAACCACTATCATCGGGTAACGTTGTTCATAGGATGGGCCCGTGGACAACGAGTGGTATTTCCGTTGTCCATGATTGTGTTATGATTTCACTCTCAATCAATTCTTACAATCCTGATGTCACAATACTAAAAGAAGCTGAAGACTGACCTGTTTCTCTTCCACAGTTTTGGGCGACGAGACGATGGGATCACAAGAGGCTGCTGGACATCTGACCTGCACAGTGGCATTCTCATTCATTTCAGGACAAAGCAGAAGGCGCTTTAAATAAAAGGTAAGCTGCTATAACCCTTATATTCTGCTGTGTGCTGAGGGAGAGAGATTCCTGCTGATCAGGGTGTAGCTGACGTTGATCCTCGTATGTATTGTTACATGCTTAGGACTGGTTGTAGGAGACCTTTCAGTTAATTTGTGTTTAGGGGGACTTAGAAAAGTCTTCCTGTGGATCGGGTAGAGTCACTAAAGGGTGGCCTTTGATTTTAGAAGCTGTCTTAATGTAAAGGGCACTTGGCGCCTGATTTTACGCCACCGTGTACGGTGGTCACCACTACCAGCTGTGGAAAGCCACAGGCTTGGTTGGTTGGAGACACCAATGCGGAAAGTGAGCAGGGTTGGGTTTTGGGTGTGGCAGGAACCACAGGTCAGTATATGGCTGCACCTGGTACCTAAGTGGTTATAGGCCTTGTTATATAAGGATTTTATCATCTCTCTGCCTCTCTTGCTCTGACTGTCTCTCCGTCTCTTTGTCTCCTTCTCTGTCTGGTTGTGTGTCTCTGTCTCCCACCCTCTTTCTCTCTCTCTGCTGGCATTATTCCTCTGGAAGTGGCAGGGTGGAAGTCTCGTCATGGTCGCAGCGTAGAGATCACTACTCTTGAATTAGGGAAAGTTTGTGTTGCTTATTTCATCACACTGTTGTAGGGTAGTCACACAGGTATTTTGTGCAATAGTCTCAGGTCGTTGGTATCAGTATGACTAATGATGTGATTGGGAGATCCACATTTTTCATCTTTCAGCAACTCAAGGGCACTCTGGGTGTTTGGACACCATAGTTGAATAACTTTCTGTCTGGGGAAGAGCTCGTATTTCCCAGTTCAGTCAATTAGGACCAAGATCTCTTGCATTTGCGTCTACACTGTTGGTGTTGCCTCAGCGGGATTGTCATGTTCTGTGTTAGCGGCAGAGTTCAGATGGTTCAGGGGGACCTGATTGGTTTGTCCCACATTGTCGAGGTAGTTGTCAGGGTTAGAGGTGAGTTGGTCTGTTGTTTGCTTTCTTTCTTGTTTCAGCTCCCCCATCTCTGGCTGGTCTTCTCCTGTTTTGCCTTTTCTTGAATGATCAGGAAGTATTATTGGTATTGTTTAATATTTTCTGTCTCTCTTGTTGTCTCTCTCTGTCTTTCTTTCTCTCTCTGTCTGTTTCTCACTGTATCTCTTTCACTGTCTTTCTCTCTGTTTTTCTGTCTCTCTGTCTCTCACTCTGTTTCTCTCTCACTCTCTGTCTGTCTCTCTATCCTTCTCTTCCCCACCCTCTGTGTCCATCTCATCGTCTCTCTGTTTCTCTGTGTCTCTCTCTGTGTCTCTCTTTAACTCCCTCTCTTTTTTTGTTTACACCATATGTCTCTCCGTTTCTCTGTCCCCATCTGTCTCTCTCCCTATCCCTCCCTCCCCCCACCCTCTGTCTCCGTCTCTTAGTCTGTCTGTCTCTCTCTCCCTTCTCTCTCTCTCTCTCTCTCTCTCTCTCTCTCTCTCTCTCTCTCTCTCTCTCTCTCTCTCTCTCTCTGCTGGCGTTATTCCTTAGAATAGTGGCAAGGGAGGATGTATCGCCTTAGTAGCAGCCAATCATAGTAGATCAGTACTCTTGAATGAGGGAAAGTTTGTGTTGCTTTCTCCATGGCATCTCTTGTCTTTTATAAAGGCACGTTACTCTGTTTTTCAGTGCAATGTGTCTGAGATGTTTTGGAGTGTATCAATGAGTTCCTTCATTTCAACCAATTCAATTTCAATTGGCATTCAGAAGGGGAATATAGTCTGCTCTAGCAAGGATGGAGGGGTTGTCCCTGGTCTTCTCCTGTTGTGCCCTTTCTTTAATGTTCAGGTGGTCTTGTTTGTATTGTTTCATATTTTTTCCTTGTACTCTAATAGTTCCAGTTTTGTGCCGGTTTATGTGGACTTTATCTTGATCGTCCTCATCTGAATTTTTATTATCTTTCTCTGACCTTCTCTCTCTCTTCCTCTCTTTCTTTCTCTGCATCTCTGTCTCTTTCTCTGTCCCTCACTGTGTTTCTCTGTCACTATCTGTTTCTCTGTGTCTCTGTCTCTCTGCCTCTCTGTCTCTGTTTCTCTGTCACTATCTGTCTCTCGCTCTTTCCCTCCCTTCCCCCACCCTCTGTCTCCGTCTCTCCGTCTCTCTTTGTCTCTGTCTCTGTTTCTCTCTCGGTGTTTCTCCCTTGTGTGCCTCTCCCTGTAATTCACTCTGTTTCTCTTTCACTTTCTGTTTCTCTGTCACTATCTGTCTTTCTCTCCTTCCCTCCCTCCCCCCACCCTCTGTCTCCATCTCTGTCTGTTTCTCACTGTATCTCTTTCACTGTCTTTCTCTCTGTTTTTCTGTCTCCCTGTCTCTCACTCTTTTTCTCTGTCACTCTCTGTGTCTCTGTCACTCTCTGTCTGTCTCTCTATCCTTCTCTTCCCCACCCTCTGTGTCCGTCTCATCGTCTCTCTGTTTCTCTGTTTCTCTCGCTGTGTCTCTCTCTTTAACTCCCTCTTTTTTTTTTTGTTTACACCATATGTCTCTCCCTGTTTCTCTTCCACTTTCTGTCTCTCTCTGTTTCTCTGTCACTATCTGTCTTTCTCTCCTTCCCTCCCTCCCCCCACCCTCTGTCTCCATCTCTCCGTCTCTCCGTATCTTCGTCTCTCTGTGTGGCGAGTGTGGTAGCCAACTTTTGTACAATACTCTCAGGTCGTTGGTATCAGTAATTCTGTGATTGGGAGATCCACATTTTTCTTCTTTCAGCAACTCAAGGGCACTCTGGGTGTTTGGACACCACAGTTTAATAACTTTCTGTCTGGGGAAGGGCTTGTATTTCCCAGTTCAGTCAATTAGGACCAAGATCTCTTGCATTTGCGTCTACACTGTTGGTGTTGCCTCAGCGGGATTGTCATGTTCTGTGTTAGCGGCAGAGTTCAGATGGTTCAGGGGGACCTGATTGGTTTGTCCCACATTGTCGAGGTAGTTGTCAGGGTTAGAGGTGAGTTGGTCTGTTGTTTGCTTTCTTTCTTGTTTCAGCTCCCCCATCTCCTCTCTCAATGCCTTCAGCGTGGCCTGATAGCTCACACTCTCTTCCTGTACATTTTTCACTTCTATGCTTAGTGCAGACAGTTCTCTCTTGAGGCCGTCCCTCTCCTCCTTGGCTTCTCGTGGTTTGTTTAAAGGCACGTTACTTTGTTTTTCAGCATAATGTGTCTGAGGTGTTTGGAGTGTATTGATTCATTCGCTCATTTCAACCAGTTCAATTAATACTATCATCAATTTTATGAAATTACAAATAAATATATGAAAATAAGCATCCATATAATAACAATTTTGATAATTTTACAAATGAATACAACAAATGACCATATTATTCTTAATTAATTAAATTATTACTCAAGAATGAACAATTTTCCGGCGGTGTGGTAACATGTGAAATAGTATCCTGCCATCATGGCACACACATTATATTCCAGAGAACTTACTAAAGTTTTTGTCTATCTGAACTATCATCAAATAGATTATAAATTATAAATCTCTCTCTCTGCCTTTGTCTCTCTCTATATTCCACTCTCTTTCTCTGCCTCTCTCTCTGCCTTTCTGTTTTTCTCTGCCTCTTGTCTCTCTGTCTTTCTCTCTCTCTGTCTGTTTTTCTCTGCCTCTTGTCTCTCTGTCTTTCTCTCTCTCTGTCTGTTTTTCTCTGCCTCTTGTCTCTCTCTCTCTCTCTCTCTCTCTCTCTCTCTCTCTCTCTCTCTCTCTCTCTGTGAAAAACAATTGGCTAAAAATAGTACATGACCACCATCTTTCCATGTAGGCTATCTACTGTAAACAGATCATCTATTTGTATGCTCATGGTTGATTTGTTTAGAAAGAGAAGTTGATATGTTTTGGTTCATTTTAGCTCATTTTATAATTATAAATAACCTTCAAAATAATAAGAATACAGCCAGGTGCCAAGACCGGTGTATTCCAATAAGTTAACACGCACGTCAGTCATAAGTTGGCGAAACAGGACCTCTTGCAGGCGCTCATGCAAACGCAAGTAGGCTATGGAGGACGAGGATTGTCAGTGAAATATTAATACAGTGGTTCCTTCCCTTATTAATACCTATATTTGATTTTGAAAGACACATTTCAAAAAGCAGTGTCTTAAGTCATGCATAAATGGTTGAATTGAAATAGAATTTTCCAAACGTTTGTAATAAATATTTCAATGAATTGATAAAAAAAACTATTGACAAAGTGCTTTATTAATTCCTTTTTAAATGGATGGATTCAATATTCATTTCACATATCAAATTAAAGATATACTGTTTCAAATGTAGCTTATTTAGTAGGCTATATTGTATTCATAAATCGATCTTCAAATCAATTTGACAACACATTCAAAAACCCTTGACAAGGACTTTGAGATAGCGCATTGCTTTTCGACATCCTATATAAGTGATTTTCCTCTACCCATTTGATTTAGCAACAACTCCTTTTCATTTTAGCTTAGCTAAACAGAGCCAATGAGAATTCTTGTTTCATCTACTCTAGGTCCCTTCTTTGTGAGTGAATTAGTGAATGTGTGTGTCCCAGCCTCGGTGACATAATAATTGCCGATTCAGCACAGCCCATATTCACATACAATATGGCTCCCCGAGGGACAGCAATGAAGAATACTGCTTTAAACTCTCCCCTACAGGAGTGGCTAAATCAAATGGGGAGAGGAAAAGACACGAGGATGTCGAAAGCAACGTGCTTTTCAAATGTCCTTGTCGAGGGTTTTTAAACGTGGTGTCGAATTGATTTGAAGATTGATTCATGAAATACATTTGAAATAACATATTTAGTTTGATTTGTTAAATGGATATTGAATTCATATAGGCTATTTGAAAAATAATGTCAAGCACTTTTCGTCTTTTTAATCAACTTATTTAAATATTTATTACGCAAACGTTTGGCAAATTCTATGTTAAATCCACACATTTAATTAGACTTTAGAAACAATGTATAATATTTACCTGTGTTTAGCAGCCAGACATTATTTCGCACCTATAGTGCTCGATATCGGAGGATACAAGAAGAACAATGTGACAGGTGGTGAGTAGCCTATTACTATGTTGCGAGGAACTGTGCAGGGAGTCGGAGATTTGGTCGAACACCTAAGCTCATGATGTACATATGTATTCTGATATTAATTTATCATCAGTGTTTTTCTCTTGTCAGAAAGTTGGGCTATTCTACATAAAATTCAGTTCACATTTTCCATTGTTTTGTCTGTTTGTACTTTTCCACGAAAGTGCTATATTGATGACACACAACTGATTAGCCACCACATGAAAGATATATATATATATATATATAACATTTAACAAAAACAGGTGTTCACAATTAACCAGAGCATCCGGCTATAGAATAGGCTCGATGTGCAAAGGCACACATTTTCACGTCACGCAACATACGAAAAGCAGAACAAGACAAACGCTGTGTAGTTTTGTGGCCCTATTTGCCTGAATACTGTATTTTTCTTTCATTGCCAAAATTAGTTAGCCTCGCTTATGTCTGAGAATTTGTAAAGGGCACCCTTTTATGTTACGTACACATTACGATTACTTACCAACTGGGTGTTGCGGCGGCGCATTGATCTAATGTTATGGAGTTGTATGTTGTAGGCATTGACAGTGTATGTGTGTGTGTGTGTGTGTGTGTGTATATATATATATATATATATATATATATATATAAATATATATTCTTTTTTATTGAACAAATGTAACAATGCCATTATTATTGTAGAACAAAGGAACGCAAAATCAAAAAGAAAAGAAATAAAATGAGATGACAGTGAAAGATCTATAACTTTGTGTTTTGTGCCATTGCTTCAGCAAAGCATTTCTCGCTCCAGGTCAATAAGCGCCCCCTTCCACCCCACTCATACACACGCGCACCTTTTGACCCCCCCCTCTCTCTGTCTGTCTGTCTGTCTGTCTGTCTGTCTGTCTGTCTGTCTGTCTGTCTGTCTGTCTGTCTGTCTGTCTGTCTGTCTGTCTGTCTGTCTGTCTGTCTGCCTGCCTGCCTGCCTGCCTGCCTGCCTGCCTGCCTGCCTGCCTGTCTGCTTGTCTGTCTGTCTGTCTGTGTTGTGGAACAATCCATTTGATACGCTAATTGAAATAATTTTTGGGGAAGCAGCAGTTAAAGTGTATGTACCCTCCCCCCTTTCTCCCCTCCATGTCCCTCCCCCTCTTACTCCATCACCCTCTGTATCTCCCTCTCTCTTCCCGCCAGGGTGTAAGTATTCTTTGAATGTCCTTCGACGGGGCTCTCCACCTAGGTAGTGAACCACTATCATCGGGTAACGTTGTTCATAGGAGGGCCCGTGGACAAACGAGTGGTATTTCCGTTGTCCATGATTGTGTTATGATTTCACTCTCAATCAATTCTTACAACCTGATGTCACAATCTAAAAGAAGCTGAAGACTGACCTGTTTTCTTCCACAGTTTTGGGCGACGAGACGATGGGATCACAAGAGGCTGCTGGACATCTGACCTGCACAGTGGCTTCTCTTCATTTCAGGACAAAGCAGAAGGCGCTTTAAATAAAAGGTAAGCGGCT
The DNA here is from genome assembly GCA_017639675.1 of Aplochiton taeniatus. NCBI lineage: Eukaryota > Metazoa > Chordata > Actinopteri > Galaxiiformes > Galaxiidae > Aplochiton > Aplochiton taeniatus. Next base: position 12,052,279 of record CM030183.1, on the reverse strand, counting down.
ATAACCCTTATATTCTGCTGTGTGCTGAGGAGAGAGATTCCTGCTGATCAGGGTGTAGCTGACGTTATCCTCGTATGTATTGTTACATGCTTAGACTGGTTGTAGGAGACCTTTCAGTTCATTTGTGTTTAGGGGGACTTAGAAAAGTCTTCCTGTGGATCGGGTAGAGTCACTAAAGGGCGGCCTTTGATTTTAGAAGCTGTCTTAATGTAAAGCGCACTTGCCGCCCCATTTTACGCCACCGTGTACGGTGGTCACACTTCCAGCTGTGGAAAGCCGCAGGCTTGGTTGGTTGGAGACACCAATGCGGAGAGTGAGCAGGGTAGGGTTTTGGGTGTGGCAGGAACCACAAGTCAGCATACGGCTGCGCCTGGGTCACTTAGGTACCTTAGTGGTTATAGGCCTTGTTGTGTAAGGATTTTATCATCTCTCTGCCTCTCTTGCTCTGTCTGTCTCTGTGTGTCTCTCTCCCTGTCTCTGTCTTTCTCTGCTGGCTTTATTCCTCTGGAAGTGACAGGGTGGAAGTGTAGAGATCACTACTCTTGAATTAGGGAACGTTTGTGTTGCTTATTTCATCACACTGTTGTAGGGTAGTCACACAGGTATTTTGTGCAATAGTCTCAGGTCGTTGGTATCAGTATGACTAATGATGTGATTGGGAGATCCACATTTTTCATCTTTCAGCAACTCAAGGGCACTCTGGGTGTTTGGACACCATAGTTGAATAACTTTCTGTCTGGGGAAGAGCTCGTATTTCCCAGTTCAGTCAATTAGGACCAAGATCTCTTGCATTTGCGTCTACACTGTTGGTGTTGCCTCAGCGGGATTGTCATGTTCTGTGTTAGCGGCAGAGTTCAGATGGTTCAGGGGGACCTGATTGGTTTGTCCCACATTGTCGAGGTAGTTGTCAGGGTTAGAGGTGAGTTGGTCTGTTGTTTGCTTTCTTTCTTGTTTCAGCTCCCCCATCTCCTCTCTCAATGCCTTCAGCGTGGCCTGATAGCTCACACTCTCTTCCTGTACATTTTTCACTTCTATGCTTAGTGCAGACAGTTCTCTCTTGAGGCCGTCCCTCTCCTCCTTGGCTTCTCGTGGTTTGTTTAAAGGCACGTTACTTTGTTTTTCAGCATAATGTGTCTGAGGTGTTTGGAGTGTATTGATTCATTCGCTCATTTCAACCAGTTCAATTAATACTATCATCAATTTTATGAAATTACAAATAAATATATGAAAATAAGCATCCATATAATAACAATTTTGATAATTTTACAAATGAATACAACAAATGACCATATTATTCTTAATTAATTAAATTATTACTCAAGAATGAACAATTTTCCGGCGGTGTGGTAACATGTGAAATAGTATCCTGCCATCATGGCACACACATTATATTCCAGAGAACTTACTAAAGTTTTTGTCTATCTGAACTATCATCAAATAGATTATAAATTATAAATCTCTCTCTCTGCCTTTGTCTCTCTCTATATTCCACTCTCTTTCTCTGCCTCTCTCTCTGCCTTTCTGTTTTTCTCTGCCTCTTGTCTCTCTGTCTTTCTCTCTCTCTGTCTGTTTTTCTCTGCCTCTTGTCTCTGTCTTTCTCTCTCTCTGTCTGTTTTTCTCTGCCTCTTGTCTCTCTCTCTCTCTCTCTCTCTCTCTCTCTCTCTCTCTCTCTCTCTCTGTGAAAAACAATTGGCTAAAAATAGTACATGACCACCATCTTTCCATGTAGGCTATCTACTGTAAACAGATCATCTATTTGTATGCTCATGGTTGATTTGTTTAGAAAGAGAAGTTGATATGTTTTGGTTCATTTTAGCTCATTTTATAATTATAAATAACCTTCAAAATAATAAGAATACAGCCAGGTGCCAAGACCGGTGTATTCCAATAAGTTAACACGCACGTCAGTCATAAGTTGGCGAAACAGGACCTCTTGCAGGCGCTCATGCAAACGCAAGTAGGCTATGGAGGACGAGGATTGTCAGTGAAATATTAATACAGTGGTTCCTTCCCTTATTAATACCTATATTTGATTTTGAAAGACACATTTCAAAAAGCAGTGTCTTAAGTCATGCATAAATGGTTGAATTGAAATAGAATTTTCCAAACGTTTGTAATAAATATTTCAATGAATTGATAAAAAAAACTATTGACAAAGTGCTTTATTAATTCCTTTTTAAATGGATGGATTCAATATTCATTTCACATATCAAATTAAAGATATACTGTTTCAAATGTAGCTTATTTAGTAGGCTATATTGTATTCATAAATCGATCTTCAAATCAATTTGACAACACATTCAAAAACCCTTGACAAGGACTTTGAGATAGCGCATTGCTTTTCGACATCCTATATAAGTGATTTTCCTCTACCCATTTGATTTAGCAACAACTCCTTTTCATTTTAGCTTAGCTAAACAGAGCCAATGAGAATTCTTGTTTCATCTACTCTAGGTCCCTTCTTTGTGAGTGAATTAGTGAATGTGTGTGTCCCAGCCTCGGTGACATAATAATTGCCGATTCAGCACAGCCCATATTCACATACAATATGGCTCCCCGAGGGACAGCAATGAAGAATACTGCTTTAAACTCTCCCCTACAGGAGTGGCTAAATCAAATGGGGAGAGGAAAAGACACGAGGATGTCGAAAGCAACGTGCTTTTCAAATGTCCTTGTCGAGGGTTTTTAAACGTGGTGTCGAATTGATTTGAAGATTGATTCATGAAATACATTTGAAATAACATATTTAGTTTGATTTGTTAAATGGATATTGAATTCATATAGGCTATTTGAAAAATAATGTCAAGCACTTTTCGTCTTTTTAATCAACTTATTTAAATATTTATTACGCAAACGTTTGGCAAATTCTATGTTAAATCCACACATTTAATTAGACTTTAGAAACAATGTATAATATTTACCTGTGTTTAGCAGCCAGACATTATTTCGCACCTATAGTGCTCGATATCGGAGGATACAAGAAGAACAATGTGACAGGTGGTGAGTAGCCTATTACTATGTTGCGAGGAACTGTGCAGGGAGTCGGAGATTTGGTCGAACACCTAAGCTCATGATGTACATATGTATTCTGATATTAATTTATCATCAGTGTTTTTCTCTTGTCAGAAAGTTGGGCTATTCTACATAAAATTCAGTTCACATTTTCCATTGTTTTGTCTGTTTGTACTTTTCCACGAAAGTGCTATATTGATGACACACAACTGATTAGCCACCACATAAAAGATATATATATATATATATATATATATATATATATATATATATATATATATATATATATATATATATATATATATATATATATATATATATATAACATTTAACAAAAACAGGTGTTCACAATTAACCAGAGCATCCGGCTATAGAATAGGCTCGATGTGCAAAGGCACACATTTTCACGTCACGCAACATACGAAAAGCAGAACAAGACAAACGCTGTGCAGTTTTGTGGCCCTATTTGCCTGAATACTGTATTTTTCTTTCATTGCCAAAATTAGTTAGCCTCGCTTATGTCTGAGAATTTGTAAAGGGCACCCTTTTATGTTACGTACACATTACGATTACTTACCAACTGGGTGTTGCGGCGGCGCATTGATCTAATGTTATGGAGTTGTATGTTGTAGGCATTGACAGTGTATGTGTGTGTGTGTGTGTGTGTGTGTGTGTGTGTGTGTGTATATATATATATATATATATATATCTATATAAATATATATTATTCTTTTTTATTGAACAAATGTAACAATGCCATTATTATTGTAGAACAAAGGAACGCAAAATCAAAAAGAAAAGAAATAAAATGAGATGACAGTGAAAGATCTATAACTTTGTGTTTTGTGCCATTGCTTCAGCAAAGCATTTCTCGCTCCAGGTCAATAAGCGCCCCCTTCCACCCCACTCATACACACGCGCACCTTTTGACCCCCCCCTCTCTCTGTCTGTCTGTCTGTCTGTCTGTCTGTCTGTCTGTCTGTCTGTCTGTCTGTCTGTCTGTCTGTCTGTCTGTCTGTCTGTCTGTCTGTCTGTCTGTCTGTCTGTCTGTCTGTCTGCCTGCCTGCCTGCCTGCCTGTCTGCTTGTCTGTCTGTCTGTCTGTCTGTGTTGAGGAACAATCCATTTGATACGCTAATTGAAATAATTTTTGGGGAAGCAGCAGTTAAAGTGTATGTACCCTCCCCCCTTTCTCCCCTCCATGTCCCTCCCCCTCTTACTCCATCACCCTCTGTATCTCCCTCTCTCTTCCCTCCAGGGTATAAATATTCTTTGAATGTCCTTCGACAGGGCTCTCCACCTAGGTAGTGAACCACTATCATCGGGTAGTGTTTTTCATAGGTGGGCCCGTGGACAAACGAGTCGTATTTCCGTTGTCCATGATTGTGTTATGATTTCACTCTCAATAAATTCTTCGTCCTGATGTTACATACTAAAAGAACCTGAAGACTGACCTGTTCTTTTCCACAGTTTTGGCGACGAGCCGATGGGATCACAAGAGGCTGCAGGACATCTGACCTGCGTGGCATCTCATAATTTCAGGACAAAGCAGAAGGCGCTTTAAATAAAAGGTAAGCTGCTGTTACTCTTATATTCTGCTGTGTGCTGAGGGGAGAGATTCCTGCTGATCAGGGTTTCGCTGATGTGATCCTTGTATGTATTGTTTGCTTGGACTGGTTGTAGGAGACCTTTCAGTTAATTTGTGTTTAGGGGGACTTAGAAAAGTCTTCCTGTGGATCGGGTAGAGTCACTGAAGGGTGGCCTTTGATTTTAGAAGCTGTCTTAATGTAAAGGGCACTTGGCGCCTGATTTTACGCCACCGTGTACGGTGGTCACCACTACCAGCTGTGGAAAGCCACAGGCTTGGTTGGTTGGAGACACCAATGCGGAAAGTGAGCAGGGTTGGGTTTTGGGTGTTGCAGGAACCACAGGTCAGTATATGGCTGCACCTGGTACCTAAGTGGTTATAGGCCTTGTTATATAAGGATTTTATCATCTCTCTGCCTCTCTTGCTCTGACTGTCTCTCCGTCTCTTTGTCTCCTTCTCTGTCTGGTTGTGTGTCTCTGTCTCCCACCCTCTTTCTCTCTCTCTGCTGGCATTATTCCTCTGGAAGTGGCAGGGTGGAAGTCTCGTCATGGTCGCAGCGTAGAGATCACTACTCTTGAATTAGGGAAAGTTTGTGTTGCTTATTTCATCACACTGTTGTAGGGTAGTCACACAGGTATTTTGTGCAATAGTCTCAGGTCGTTGGTATCAGTATGACTAATGATGTGATTGGGAGATCCACATTTTTCATCTTTCAGCAACTCAAGGGCACTCTGGGTGTTTGGACACCATAGTTGAATAACTTTCTGTCTGGGGAAGAGCTCGTATTTCCCAGTTCAGTCAATTAGGACCAAGATCTCTTGCATTTGCGTCTACACTGTTGGTGTTGCCTCAGCGGGATTGTCATGTTCTGTGTTAGCGGCAGAGTTCAGATGGTTCAGGGGGACCTGATTGGTTTGTCCCACATTGTCGAGGTAGTTGTCAGGGTTAGAGGTGAGTTGGTCTGTTGTTTGCTTTCTTTCTTGTTTCAGCTCCCCCATCTCTGGCTGGTCTTCTCCTGTTTTGCCTTTTCTTGAATGATCAGGAAGTATTATTGGTATTGTTTAATATTTTCTGTCTCTCTTGTTGTCTCTCTCTGTCTTTCTTTCTCTCTCTGTCTGTTTCTCACTGTATCTCTTTCACTGTCTTTCTCTCTGTTTTTCTGTCTCTCTGTCTCTCACTCTGTTTCTCTCTCACTCTCTGTCTGTCTCTCTATCCTTCTCTTCCCCACCCTCTGTGTCCGTCTCATCGTCTCTCTGTTTCTCTGTGTCTCTCTCTGTGTCTCTCTTTAACTCCCTCTCTTTTTTTGTTTACACCATATGTCTCTCCGTTTCTCTGTCACCATCTGTCTCTCTCCCTATCCCTCCCTCCCCCCACCCTCTGTCTCCGTCTCTTAGTCTGTCTGTCTCTCTCTCTCTTCTCTCTCTCTCTCTCTCTCTCTCTCTCTCTCTCTCTCTCTCTCTCTCTCTCTCTCTGCTGGCGTTATTCCTTAGAATAGTGGCAAGGGAGGATGTATCGCCTTAGTAGCAGCCAATCATAGTAGATCAGTACTCTTGAATGAGGGAAAGTTTGTGTTGCTTTCTCCATGGCATCTCTTGTCTTTTATAAAGGCACGTTACTCTGTTTTTCAGTGCAATGTGTCTGAGATGTTTTGGAGTGTATCAATGAGTTCCTTCATTTCAACCAATTCAATTTCAATTGGCATTCAGAAGGGGAATATAGTCTGCTCTAGCAAGGATGGAGGGGTTGTCCCTGGTCTTCTCCTGTTGTGCCCTTTCTTTAATGTTCAGGTGGTCTTGTTGGTATTGTTTCATATTTTTTCCTTGTACTCTAATAGTTCCAGTTTTGTGCCGGTTTATGTGGACTTTATCTTGATCGTCCTCATCTGAATTTTTATTATCTTTCCCTGACCTTCTCTCTCTCTTCCTCTCTTTCTTTCTCTGCGTCTCTGTCTCTTTCTCTGTCCCTCACTGTGTTTCTCTGTCACTATCTGTTTCTCTGTGTCTCTGTCTCTCTGCCTCTCTGTCTCTGTTTCTCTGTCACTATCTGTCTCTCGCTCTTTCCCTCCCTTCCCCCACCCTCTGTCTCCGTCTCTCCGTCTCTCTTTGTCTCTGTCTCTGTTTCTCTCTCGGTGTTTCTCCCTTGTGTGCCTCTCCCTGTAATTCACTCTGTTTCTCTTTCACTTTCTGTCTCTCTCTGTTTCTCTGTCACTATCTGTCTTTCTCTCCTTCCCTCCCTCCCCCCACCCTCTGTCTCCATCTCTGTCTGTTTCTCACTGTATCTCTTTCACTGTCTTTCTCTCTGTTTTTCTGTCTCCCTGTCTCTCACTCTTTTTCTCTGTCACTCTCTGTGTCTCTGTCACTCTCTGTCTGTCTCTCTATCCTTCTCTTCCCCACCCTCTGTGTCCGTCTCATCGTCTCTCTGTTCCTCTGTCTCTCTCGCTGTGTCTCTCTCTTTAACTCCCTCTTTTTATTTTGTTTACACCATATGTCTCTCCCTGTTTCTCTTCCACTTTCTGTCTCTCTCTGTTTCTCTGTCACTATCTGTCTTTCTCTCCTTCCCTCCCTCCCCCCACCCTCTGTCTCCATCTCTCCGTCTCTCCGTATCTTCGTCTCTCTGTGTGGCGAGTGTGGTAGCCAACTTTTGTACAATACTCTCAGGTCGTTGGTATCAGTATGATACGATGTGATTGGGAGATCCACATTTTTCATCTTTCAGCAACTCAAGGGCACTCTGGGTGTTTGGACACCACAGGTTTAATAACTTTCTGTCTGGGGCAAGAGCTTGTATTTCCCAGTTCAGTCAATTAGGACCAAGATCTCTTGCATTTGCGTCTACACTGTTGGTGTTGCCTCAGCGGGATTGTCATGTTCTGTGTTAGCGGCAGAGTTCAGATGGTTCAGGGGGACCTGATTGGTTTGTCCCACATTGTCGAGGTAGTTGTCAGGGTTAGAGGTGAGTTGGTCTGTTGTTTGCTTTCTTTCTTGTTTCAAGCTCCCCCATCTCCTCTCTCAATGCCTTCAGCGTGGCCTGATAGCTCACACTCTCTTCCTGTACATTTTTCACTTCTATGCTTAGTGCAGACAGTTCTCTCTTGAGGCCGTCCCTCTCCTCCTTGGCTTCTCGTGGTTTGTTTAAAGGCACGTTACTTTGTTTTTCAGCATAATGTGTCTGAGGTGTTTGGAGTGTATTGATTCATTCGCTCATTTCAACCAGTTCAATTAATACTATCATCAATTTTATGAAATTACAAATAAATATTTTAAAATAAGCATCCATATAATAACAATTTTGATACTTTTACAAATGAATACAACAAATGACCATATTATTCTTAATTAATCACATTATTACTCAAGAATTAACAATTGTCCGTCGGTGTGGTAACATGTGAAATAGAATCCTGCCACCATGGCACACACACTATATTCCAGAGAACTTACTAAAGTTTTTGTCTATCTGAACTATCATCAAATAGATTATAAATTATAAATCTCTCTCTCTGCCTTTGTCTCTCTCTTTATTCCACTCTCTCTCTCTCTCTCTCTCTCTCTCTCTCTCTCTCTCTCTCTCTGTGAAAAACAATTGGCTAAAAATAGTACATGGCCACCATCTTTCCATATAGGCTATCTACTGTAAACAGATCATCTATTTATATGCTCATGGTTGATTTGTTTAGAAAGAGAAGTTGATATGCTTTGGTTCATTTTAGCTCCTTTTATAATTATAAATAACGTTCAAAATAATAAGAATACAGCCAGGTGCCAAGACCGGTGTATTCGAATAAGTTAACACGCACGTCAGTCATAAGTTGGCGAAACAGGACCTCTTGCAGGCGCTCATGCAAACGCAAGTAGGCTATGGAGGACGAGGATTGTCAGTGAAATATTAATAGAGTGGTTCCTTCCCTTATTAATACCTATATTTGATTTTGAAAGACGCATTTCAAAAAGCAGCTTCTTAAGTCATGCATAAATGGTTGAATTGAAATAGAATTTTCCAAACGTTTGTAATAAATATTTCAATGAATTGATAAAAAAACTATTGACAAAGTGCTTTATTAATTCCTTTTTAAATGGATGGATTCAATATTCATTTCACATATCAAATTAAAGATATACTGTTTCAAATGTAGCTTATTTAGTAGGCTATATTGTATTCATAAATCGATCTTCAAATCAATTTGACAACACATTCAAAAACCCTTGACAAGGACTTTGAGATAGCGCATTGCTTTTCGACATCCTATATAAGTGATTTTCCTCTACCCATTTGATTTAGCAACAACTCCTTTTCATTTTAGCTTAGCTAAACAGAGCCAATGAGAATTCTTGTTTCATCTACTCTAGGTCCCTTCTTTGTGAGTGAATTAGTGAATGTGTGTGTCCCAGCCTCGGTGACATAATAATTGCCGATTCAGCACAGCCCATATTCACATACAATATGGCTCCCCGAGGGACAGCAATGAAGAATACTGCTTTAAACTCTCCCCTACAGGAGTGGCTAAATCAAATGGGGAGAGGAAAAGACACGAGGATGTCGAAAGCAACGTGCTTTTCAAATGTCCTTGTCGAGGGTTTTTAAACGTGGTGTCGAATTGATTTGAAGATTGATTCATGAAATACATTTGAAATAACATATTTAGTTTGATTTGTTAAATGGATATTGAATTCATATAGGCTATTTGAAAAATAATGTCAAGCACTTTTCGTCTTTTTAATCAACTTATTTAAATATTTATTACGCAAACGTTTGGCAAATTCTATGTTAAATCCACACATTTAATTAGACTTTAGAAACAATGTATAATATTTACCTGTGTTTAGCAGCCAGACATTATTTCGCACCTATAGTGCTCGATATCGGAGGATACAAGAAGAACAATGTGACAGGTGGTGAGTAGCCTATTACTATGTTGCGAGGAACTGTGCAGGGAGTCGGAGATTTGGTCGAACACCTAAGCTCATGATGTACATATGTATTCTGATATTAGTTTATTATCAGGTGTTTGTCTCTTGTCAGAAAGTTGGGCTATTCGACATAAAATTCAGTTCACATTTTCCATTGTTTTGTCTGTTTGTACTTTTCCACGAAAAGTGCTATATTGATGACACACAACTGATTAGCCAACACATGAAAGATATATATATTATATATATAGCCTCCCTATAAGCTATATATAGCATATCAGGTGGATAAACATTTAACAAAAACAGGTGTTCACAATTAACCAGAGCAGCCGGCATAAAATAGGCTCGATGTGCAAAGGCACAAATGTACACGTCACGCAACATACGAAAAGCAGAACAAGACAAACGCTGTGCAGTTTTGTTGCCCTATTTGCCTGAATACTGTATTTTTCTTTCATTGCCAAAATTAGTTAGCCTCGCTTATGTCTGAGAATTTGTAAAGGGCACCCTTTTATGTTACGTACACATTACGATTACTTACCAACTGGGTGTTGCGGCGGCGCATTGATCTAATGTTATGGAGTTGTATGTTGTAGGCATTGACAGTGTATGTGTGTGTGTGTGTGTGTGTGTGTATATATATATATATATATATATATATATATATAAATATATATTCTTTTTTATTGAACAAATGTAACAATGCCATTATTATTGTAGAACAAAGGAACGCAAAATCAAAAAGAAAAGAAATAAAATGAGATGACAGTGAAAGATCTATAACTTTGTGTTTTGTGCCATTGCTTCAGCAAAGCATTTCTCGCTCCAGGTCAATAAGCGCCCCCTTCCACCCCACTCATACACACGCGCACCTTTTGACCCCCCCCTCTCTCTGTCTGTCTGTCTGTCTGTCTGTCTGTCTGTCTGTCTGTCTGTCTGTCTGTCTGTCTGTCTGTCTGTCTGTCTGTCTGTCTGTCTGTCTGTCTGCCTGCCTGCCTGCCTGCCTGCCTGCCTGCCTGCCTGCCTGCCTGCCTGTCTGCTTGTCTGTCTGTCTGTCTGTGTTGTGGAACAATCCATTTGATACGCTAATTGAAATAATTTTTGGGGAAGCAGCAGTTAAAGTGTATGTACCCTCCCCCCTTTCTCCCCTCCATGTCCCTCCCCCTCTTACTCCATCACCCTCTGTATCTCCCTCTCTCTTCCCTCCAGGGTGTAAGTATTCTTTGAATGTCCTTCGACGGGGCTCTCCACCTAGGTAGTGAACCACTATCATCGGGTAACGTTGTTCATAGGAGGGCCGGTGGACCAACGAGTGGTATTTCCGTTGTCCATGATTGTGTTATGATTTCACTCTCAATCAATTCTTACAACCTGATGTCACAATCTAAAAGAAGCTGAAGACTGACCTGTTTTCTTCCACAGTTTTGGGCGACGAGACGATGGGATCACAAGAGGCTGCTGGACATCTGACCTGCACAGTGGCTTCTCTTCATTTCAGGACAAAGCAGAAGGCGCTTTAAATAAAAGGTAAGCGGCTATAACCCTTATATTCTGCTGTGTGCTGAGGAGAGAGATTCCTGCTGATCAGGGTGTAGCTGACGTTATCCTCGTATGTATTGTTACATGCTTAGACTGGTTGTAGGAGACCTTTCAGTTCATTTGTGTTTAGGGGGACTTAGAAAAGTCTTCCTGTGGATCGGGTAGAGTCACTAAAGGGCGGCCTTTGATTTTAGAAGCTGTCTTAATGTAAAGCGCACTTGCCGCCCCATTTTACGCCACCGTGTACGGTGGTCACACTTCCAGCTGTGGAAAGCCGCAGGCTTGGTTGGTTGGAGACACCAATGCGGAGAGTGAGCAGGGTAGGGTTTTGGGTGTGGCAGGAACCACAAGTCAGCATACGGCTGCGCCTGGGTCACTTAGGTACCTTAGTGGTTATAGGCCTTGTTGTGTAAGGATTTTATCATCTCTCTGCCTCTCTTGCTCTGTCTGTCTCTGTGTGTCTCTCTCCCTGTCTCTGTCTTTCTCTGCTGGCTTTATTCCTCTGGAAGTGACAGGGTGGAAGTGTAGAGATCACTACTCTTGAATTAGGGAACGTTTGTGTTGCTTACTCCATCACACTTTTGAGTGCGGCGGACACCTTTTGTGCAATACTCTCAGGTCGTTGGTATCAGTATAAATAATTCTGTGATTGGGAGATCCAAGTTTTTCTTCTTTCAGCAACTCAAGGACACTGTGGGTGTTTGGACACCGTAGTTTGATAACTTTCTGTCTAGGAAAGAGCTTCTTCTATGTACTTCCAATTTGAGTCAGATAGGACCAAGATCTCTTGCATTTGCGTCTACATTGTTGGTGTGGCTTCAGCGGGATTGTCACGTTCTACGCTAGCAGCAGAGTTCAGTTTGTTCAGGGGGACCTGATTGGTTTGTCCCACATCGTCGGGGTTGTTGTCAGGGTTAGAGGTGAGTTGGTCTGTTGTTTGCTTTCTTTCTTGTTTCAGCTCCCTCATCTCTGGCTGGTCTTCTCCTGTTTTGCCTTTTCTTGAATGATCAGGAAGTATTATTGGTATTGTTTAATATTTTCTGTCTCTCTTGTTGTCTCTCTCTGTCTTTCTTTCTCTCTCTGTCTGTTTCTCACTGTATCTCTTTCACTGTCTTTCTCTCTGTTTTTCTGTCTCTCTGTCTCTCACTCTGTTTCTCTCTCACTCTCTGTCTGTCTCTCTATCCTTCTCTTCCCCACCCTCTGTGTCCAGTCTCATCGTCTCTCTGTTTCTCTGTGTCTCTCTCTGTGTCTCTCTTTAACTCCCTCTCTTTTTTTGTTTACACCATATGTCTCTCCGTTTCTCTGTCACCATCTGTCTCTCTCCCTATCCCTCCCTCCCCCCCCCCTCTGTCTCCGTCTCTTAGTCTGTCTGTCTCTCTCTCCCTTCTCTCTCTCTCTCTCTCTCTCTCTCTCTCTCTCTCTCTCTCTCTCTCTCTCTCTCTCTCTCTGCTGGCGTTATTCCTTAGAATAGTGGCAAGGGAGGATGTATCGCCTTAGTAGCAGCCAATCATAGTAGATCAGTACTCTTGAATGAGGGAAAGTTTGTGTTGCTTTCTCCATGGCATCTCTTGTCTTTTATAAAGGCACGTTACTCTGTTTTTCAGTGCAATGTGTCTGAGATGTTTTGGAGTGTATCAATGAGTTCCTTCATTTCAACCAATTCAATTTCAATTGGCATTCAGAAGGGGAATATAGTCTGCTCTAGCAAGGATGGAGGGGTTGTCCCTGGTCTTCTCCTGTTGTGCCCTTTCTTTAATGTTCAGGTGGTCTTGTTTGTATTGTTTCATATTTTTTCCTTGTACTCTAATAGTTCCAGTTTTGTGCCGGTTTATGTGGACTTTATCTTGATCGTCCTCATCTGAATTTTTATTATCTTTCTCTGACCTTCTCTCTCTCTTCCTCTCTTTCTTTCTCTGCATCTCTGTCTCTTTCTCTGTCCCTCACTGTGTTTCTCTGTCACTATCTGTTTCTCTGTGTCTCTGTCTCTCTGCCTCTCTGTCTCTGTTTCTCTGTCACTATCTGTCTCTCGCTCTTTCCCTCCCTTCCCCCACCCTCTGTCTCCGTCTCTCCGTCTCTCTTTGTCTCTGTCTCTGTTTCTCTCTCGGTGTTTCTCCCTTGTGTGCCTCTCCCTGTAATTCACTCTGTTTCTCTTTCACTTTCTGTTTCTCTGTCACTATCTGTCTTTCTCTCCTTCCCTCCCTCCCCCCACCCTCTGTCTCCATCTCTGTCTGTTTCTCACTGTATCTCTTTCACTGTCTTTCTCTCTGTTTTTCTGTCTCCCTGTCTCTCACTCTTTTTCTCTGTCACTCTCTGTGTCTCTGTCACTCTCTGTCTGTCTCTCTATCCTTCTCTTCCCCACCCTCTGTGTCCGTCTCATCGTCTCTCTGTTTCTCTGTCTCTCTCGCTGTGTCTCTCTCTTTAACTCCCTCTTTTTTTTTTGTTTACACCATATGTCTCTCCCTGTTTCTCTTCCACTTTCTGTCTCTCTCTGTTTCTCTGTCACTATCTGTCTTTCTCTCCTTCCCTCCCTCCCCCCACCCTCTGTCTCCATCTCTCCGTCTCTCCGTATCTTCGTCTCTCTGTGTGGCGAGTGTGGTAGCCAACTTTTGTACAATACTCTCAGGTCGTTGGTATCAGTAATTCGTGTGATTGGGAGATCCACATTTTTCATCTTTCAGCAACTCAAGGGCACTCTGGGTGTTTGGACACCACAGGTTTAATAACTTTCTGTCTGGGGAAGAGGCTTGTATTTCCCAGTTCAGTCAATTAGGACCAAGATCTCTTGCATTTGCGTCTACACTGTTGGTGTTGCCTCAGCGGGATTGTCATGTTCTGTGTTAGCGGCAGAGTTCAGATGGTTCAGGGGGACCTGATTGGTTTGTCCCACATTGTCGAGGTAGTTGTCAGGGTTAGAGGTGAGTTGGTCTGTTGTTTGCTTTCTTTCTTGTTTCAACTCCCCCATCTCCTCTCTCAATGCCTTCAGCGTGGCCTGATAGCTCACACTCTCTTCCTGTACATTTTTCACTTCTATGCTTAGTGCAGACAGTTCTCTCTTGAGGCCGTCCCTCTCCTCCTTGGCTTCTCGTGGTTTGTTTAAAGGCACGTTACTTTGTTTTTCAGCATAATGTGTCTGAGGTGTTTGGAGTGTATTGATTCATTCGCTCATTTCAACCAGTTCAATTAATACTATCATCAATTTTATGAAATTACAAATAAATATTTAAAATAAGCATCCATATAATAACAATTTTGATACTTTTACAAATGAATACAACAAATGACCATATTATTCTTAATTAATCACATTATTACTCAAGAATTAACAATTGTCCGTCGGTGTGGTAACATGTGAAATAGAATCCTGCCATCATGGCACACACATTATATTCCAGAGAACTTACTAAAGTTTTTGTCTATCTGAACTATCATCAAATAGATTATAAATTATAAATCTCTCTCTCTGCCTTTGTCTCTCTCTATATTCCACTCTCTTTCTCTGCCTCTCTCTCTGCCTTTCTGTTTTTCTCTGCCTCTTGTCTCTCTGTCTTTCTCTCTCTCTGTCTGTTTTTCTCTGCCTCTTGTCTCTCTGTCTTTCTCTCTCTCTGTCTGTTTTTCTCTGCCTCTTGTCTCTCTCTCTCTCTCTCTCTCTCTCTCTCTCTCTCTCTCTCTCTGTGAAAAACAATTGGCTAAAAATAGTACATGACCACCATCTTTCCATGTAGGCTATCTACTGTAAACAGATCATCTATTTGTATGCTCATGGTTGATTTGTTTAGAAAGAGAAGTTGATATGTTTTGGTTCATTTTAGCTCATTTTATAATTATAAATAACCTTCAAAATAATAAGAATACAGCCAGGTGCCAAGACCGGTGTATTCCAATAAGTTAACACGCACGTCAGTCATAAGTTGGCGAAACAGGACCTCTTGCAGGCGCTCATGCAAACGCAAGTAGGCTATGGAGGACGAGGATTGTCAGTGAAATATTAATACAGTGGTTCCTTCCCTTATTAATACCTATATTTGATTTTGAAAGACACATTTCAAAAAGCAGTGTCTTAAGTCATGCATAAATGGTTGAATTGAAATAGAATTTTCCAAACGTTTGTAATAAATATTTCAATGAATTGATAAAAAAAACTATTGACAAAGTGCTTTATTAATTCCTTTTTAAATGGATGGATTCAATATTCATTTCACATATCAAATTAAAGATATACTGTTTCAAATGTAGCTTATTTAGTAGGCTATATTGTATTCATAAATCGATCTTCAAATCAATTTGACAACACATTCAAAAACCCTTGACAAGGACTTTGAGATAGCGCATTGCTTTTCGACATCCTATATAAGTGATTTTCCTCTACCCATTTGATTTAGCAACAACTCCTTTTCATTTTAGCTTAGCTAAACAGAGCCAATGAGAATTCTTGTTTCATCTACTCTAGGTCCCTTCTTTGTGAGTGAATTAGTGAATGTGTGTGTCCCAGCCTCGGTGACATAATAATTGCCGATTCAGCACAGCCCATATTCACATACAATATGGCTCCCCGAGGGACAGCAATGAAGAATACTGCTTTAAACTCTCCCCTACAGGAGTGGCTAAATCAAATGGGGAGAGGAAAAGACACGAGGATGTCGAAAGCAACGTGCTTTTCAAATGTCCTTGTCGAGGGTTTTTAAACGTGGTGTCGAATTGATTTGAAGATTGATTCATGAAATACATTTGAAATAACATATTTAGTTTGATTTGTTAAATGGATATTGAATTCATATAGGCTATTTGAAAAATAATGTCAAGCACTTTTCGTCTTTTTAATCAACTTATTTAAATATTTATTACGCAAACGTTTGGCAAATTCTATGTTAAATCCACACATTTAATTAGACTTTAGAAACAATGTATAATATTTACCTGTGTTTAGCAGCCAGACATTATTTCGCACCTATAGTGCTCGATATCGGAGGATACAAGAAGAACAATGTGACAGGTGGTGAGTAGCCTATTACTATGTTGCGAGGAACTGTGCAGGGAGTCGGAGATTTGGTCGAACACCTAAGCTCATGATGTACATATGTATTCTGATATTAATTTATCATCAGTGTTTTTCTCTTGTCAGAAAGTTGGGCTATTCTACATAAAATTCAGTTCACATTTTCCATTGTTTTGTCTGTTTGTACTTTTCCACGAAAGTGCTATATTGATGACACACAACTGATTAGCCACCACATAAAAGATATATATATATATATATATATATATATATATATATATATATATATATATATATATATATATATATATATATATATATATATATATATATATATATATATATAACATTTAACAAAAACAGGTGTTCACAATTAACCAGAGCATCCGGCTATAGAATAGGCTCGATGTGCAAAGGCACACATTTTCACGTCACGCAACATACGAAAAGCAGAACAAGACAAACGCTGTGCAGTTTTGTGGCCCTATTTGCCTGAATACTGTATTTTTCTTTCATTGCCAAAGTTAGTTAGCCTCGGTTATGTCTGGGAATTTGTAAAGGGCACCCTTTTATGTTACGTACACATTACGATTACATACCAACTGAGTGTTGCGGCGGCGCATTGATCTAATGTTATGGAGTTGTATGTTGTAGGCCTTGACAGTGTGTGTGTGTGTGTGTGTGTGTGTGTGTGTGTGTGTGTTATGTATATATATATATATATATATATATATATATATATATATATATAAATATATATTATTTTTTATTGAACAAATGTAACAATGACATTATTATTGTAGAACAAAGGAACGCAAATAAAAGAAAAGAAATAAAATGAGATCACAGTGAAAGATCTCTAACTTTGTGTTTTGTGCCATTGCTTCAGCAAAGCATTTCTCGCTCCAGATCAATCAGCGCCCCCCTTCCACCCCACTCATACACACGCGCACCTTTTGACCCCCCCCCCCCCCCTCTCTCTGTCTGTCTGTCTGTCTGTCTGTCTGTCTGTCTGTCTGTCTGTCTGTCTGTCTTCTGTCTGTCTGTCTGTCTGCCTGCCTGCCTGCCTGCCTGTCTGCTTGTCTGTCTGTCTGTCTGTCTGTGTTGTGGAACAATCCATTTGATACGCTAATTGAAATAATTTTTGGGGAAGCAGCAGTTAAAGTGTATGTACCCTCCCCCCTTTCTCCCCTCCATGTCCCTCCCCCCTCTTACTCCATCACCCTCTGTATCTCCCTCTCTCTTCCCTCCAGGGTATAAATATTCTTTGAATGTCCTTCGACAGGGCTCTCCACCTAGGTAGTGAACCACTATCATCGGGTAACGTTGTTTCATAGGATGGGCCCGTGGACAAACGAGTCGGTATTTCCGTTGTCCATGATTGTGTTATGATTTCACTCTCAATCAATTCTTACGTACCTGATGTCACATACTAAAAGAAGCTGAAGACTGACCTGTTTTCTTCCACAGTTTTGGCGACGAGACGATGGGATCACAAGAGGCTGCATGGACATCTGACCTGCAGTGGCATTCTCATAATTTCAGGACAAAGCAGAAGGCGCTTTAAATAAAAGGTAAGCTGCTGTTACTCTTATATTCTGCTGTGTGCTGAGGGGAGAGATTCCTGCTGATCAGGGTTTCGCTGATGTGATCCTTGTATGTATTGTTTGCTTGGACTGGTTGTAGGAGACCTTTCAGTTAATTTGTGTTTAGGGGGACTTAGAAAAGTCTTCCTGTGGATCGGGTAGAGTCACTGAAGGGTGGCCTTTGATTTTAGAAGCTGTCTTAATGTAAAGGGCACTTGGCGCCTGATTTTACGCCACCGTGTACGGTGGTCACCACTACCAGCTGTGGAAAGCCACAGGCTTGGTTGGTTGGAGACACCAATGCGGAAAGTGAGCAGGGTTGGGTTTTGGGTGTTGCAGGAACCACAGGTCAGTATATGGCTGCACCTGGTACCTAAGTGGTTATAGGCCTTGTTATATAAGGATTTTATCATCTCTCTGCCTCTCTTGCTCTGACTGTCTCTCCGTCTCTTTGTCTCTCTCTCCCTGTCTCTGTCTTTCTCTGCTGGCTTTATTCCTCTGGAAGTGACAGGGTGGAAGTGTAGAGATCACTACTCTTGAATTAGGGAACGTTTGTGTTGCTTACTCCATCACACTTTTGAGTGCGGCGGACACCTTTTGTGCAATACTCTCAGGTCGTTGGTATCAGTATAAATAATTCTGTGATTGGGAGATCCAAGTTTTTCTTCTTTCAGCAACTCAAGGACACTGTGGGTGTTTGGACACCGTAGTTTGATAACTTTCTGTCTAGGAAAGAGCTTCTTCTATGTACTTCCAATTTGAGTCAGATAGGACCAAGATCTCTTGCATTTGCGTCTACATTGTTGGTGTGGCTTCAGCGGGATTGTCACGTTCTACGCTAGCAGCAGAGTTCAGTTTGTTCAGGGGGACCTGATTGGTTTGTCCCACATCGTCGGGGTTGTTGTCAGGGTTAGAGGTGAGTTGGTCTGTTGTTTGCTTTCTTTCTTGTTTCAGCTCCCTCATCTCTGGCTGGTCTTCTCCTGTTTTGCCTTTTCTTGAATGATCAGGAAGTATTATTGGTATTGTTTAATATTTTCTGTCTCTCTTGTTGTCTCTCTCTGTCTTTCTTTCTCTCTCTGTCTGTTTCTCACTGTATCTCTTTCACTGTCTTTCTCTCTGTTTTTCTGTCTCTCTGTCTCTCACTCTGTTTCTCTCTCACTCTCTGTCTGTCTCTCTATCCTTCTCTTCCCCACCCTCTGTGTCCGTCTCATCGTCTCTCTGTTTCTCTGTGTCTCTCTCTGTGTCTCTCTTTAACTCCCTCTCTTTTTTTGTTTACACCATATGTCTCTCCGTTTCTCTGTCACCATCTGTCTCTCTCCCTATCCCTCCCTCCCCCCACCCTCTGTCTCCGTCTCTTAGTCTGTCTGTCTCTCTCTCCCCTCTCTCTCTCTCTCTCTCTCTCTCTCTCTCTCTCTCTCTCTCTCTCTCTCTCTCTGCTGGCGTTATTCCTTAGAATAGTGGCAAGGGAGGATGTATCGCCTTAGTAGCAGCCAATCATAGTAGATCAGTACTCTTGAATGAGGGAAAGTTTGTGTTGCTTTCTCCATGGCATCTCTTGTCTTTTATAAAGGCACGTTACTCTGTTTTTCAGTGCAATGTGTCTGAGATGTTTTGGAGTGTATCAATGAGTTCCTTCATTTCAACCAATTCAATTTCAATTGGCATTCAGAAGGGGAATATAGTCTGCTCTAGCAAGGATGGAGGGGTTGTCCCTGGTCTTCTCCTGTTGTGCCCTTTCTTTAATGTTCAGGTGGTCTTGTTGGTATTGTTTCATATTTTTTCCTTGTACTCTAATAGTTCCAGTTTTGTGCCGGTTTATGTGGACTTTATCTTGATCGTCCTCATCTGAATTTTTATTATCTTTCCCTGACCTTCTCTCTCTCTTCCTCTCTTTCTTTCTCTGCGTCTCTGTCTCTTTCTCTGTCCCTCACTGTGTTTCTCTGTCACTATCTGTTTCTCTGTGTCTCTGTCTCTCTGCCTCTCTGTCTCTGTTTCTCTGTCACTATCTGTCTCTCGCTCTTTCCCTCCCTTCCCCCACCCTCTGTCTCCGTCTCTCCGTCTCTCTTTGTCTCTGTCTCTGTTTCTCTCTCGGTGTTTCTCCCTTGTGTGCCTCTCCCTGTAATTCACTCTGTTTCTCTTTCACTTTCTGTCTCTCTCTGTTTCTCTGTCACTATCTGTCTTTCTCTCCTTCCCTCCCTCCCCCCACCCTCTGTCTCCATCTCTGTCTGTTTCTCACTGTATCTCTTTCACTGTCTTTCTCTCTGTTTTTCTGTCTCCCTGTCTCTCACTCTTTTTCTCTGTCACTCTCTGTGTCTCTGTCACTCTCTGTCTGTCTCTCTATCCTTCTCTTCCCCACCCTCTGTGTCCGTCTCATCGTCTCTCTGTTCCTCTGTCTCTCTCGCTGTGTCTCTCTCTTTAACTCCCTCTTTTTATTTTGTTTACACCATATGTCTCTCCCTGTTTCTCTTCCACTTTCTGTCTCTCTCTGTTTCTCTGTCACTATCTGTCTTTCTCTCCTTCCCTCCCTCCCCCCACCCTCTGTCTCCATCTCTCCGTCTCTCCGTATCTTCGTCTCTCTGTGTGGCGAGTGTGGTAGCCAACTTTTGTACAATACTCTCAGGTCGTTGGTATCAGTATGAATAACGATGTGATTGGGAGATCCACATTTTTCATCTTTCAGCAACTCAAGGGCACTCTGGGTGTTTGGACACCACGGTTTAATAACTTTCTGTCTGGGCAAGAGCTTGTATTTCCCAGTTCAGTCAATTAGGACCAAGATCTCTTGCATTTGCGTCTACACTGTTGGTGTTGCCTCAGCGGGATTGTCATGTTCTGTGTTAGCGGCAGAGTTCAGAGGGTTCAGGGGGACCTGATTGGTTTGTCCCACATTGTCGAGGTAGTTGTCAGGGTTAGAGGTGAGTTGGTCTGTTGTTTGCTTTCTTTCTTGTTTCAACTCCCCCATCTCCTCTCTCAATGCCTTCAGCGTGGCCTGATAGCTCACACTCTCTTCCTGTACATTTTTCACTTCTATGCTTAGTGCAGACAGTTCTCTCTTGAGGCCGTCCCTCTCCTCCTTGGCTTCTCGTGGTTTGTTTAAAGGCACGTTACTTTGTTTTTCAGCATAATGTGTCTGAGGTGTTTGGAGTGTATTGATTCATTCGCTCATTTCAACCAGTTCAATTAATACTATAATCAATTTTATGAAATTACAAATAAATATTTTAAAATAAGCATCCATATAATAACAATTTTGATACTTTTACAAATGAATACAACAAATGACCATATTATTCTTAATTAATCACATTATTACTCAAGAATTAACAATTGTCCGTCGGTGTGGTAACATGTGAAATAGAATCCTGCCACCATGGCACACACACTATATTCCAGAGAACTTACTAAAGTTTTTGTCTATCTGAACTATCATCAAATAGATTATAAATTATAAATCTCTCTCTCTGCCTTTGTCTCTCTCTTTATTCCACTCTCTCTCTCTCTCTCTCTCTCTCTCTCTCTCTCTCTCTCTCTCTCTCTCTCTCTGTGAAAAACAATTGGCTAAAAATAGTACATGGCCACCATCTTTCCATATAGGCTATCTACTGTAAACAGATCATCTATTTATATGCTCATGGTTGATTTGTTTAGAAAGAGAAGTTGATATGCTTTGGTTCATTTTAGCTCCTTTTATAATTATAAATAACGTTCAAAATAATAAGAATACAGCCAGGTGCCAAGACCGGTGTATTCGAATAAGTTAACACGCACGTCAGTCATAAGTTGGCGAAACAGGACCTCTTGCAGGCGCTCATGCAAACGCAAGTAGGCTATGGAGGACGAGGATTGTCAGTGAAATATTAATAGAGTGGTTCCTTCCCTTATTAATACCTATATTTGATTTTGAAAGACGCATTTCAAAAAGCAGCTTCTTAAGTCATGCATAAATGGGTGAATTGAAATAGAATTTTCTAAACGTTTGTAATAAATATTTCAATGAATTGATAAAAAAACTATTGACAAAGTGCTTTATTAATTCCTTTTTAAATGGATGGATTCAATATTCATTTCACATATCAAATTAAATATATACCGTTTCAAATGTAGCTTATTTAGTAGGCTATATTGTATTCATAAATCGATCTTCAAATCAATTTGACAACACATTCAAAAACCCTTGGCAAGGACTTTGAGATAGCGCATTGCTTTTCGACATCCTATATAAGTGATTTTCCTCTCCCCATTTTATTTAGCAACTCCTTTTCATTTTAGCTTAGCTAAACAGAGCCAATGATAATTCTTGTTTCATCTACTATAGGTCCCTTCTTTGTGAGTGAATAAGTGATTCATTAAATACATTTGAAATAACATATTTAGTTTGATTTGTTAAATGGATATTGAATCCATATAGGCTATTTGAAAAATAATGAATAAAGCACTTTACGTCTTTTGAATCAACTTATTTAAATATTTATTACGCAAACGTTTGGCAAATTCTATGTTAAACCCACACATTTAAGCAGACTTTAGATACTGCTTTTTAAAATGTGTCTTTTCAAATCCAATTAGGGAACCCCTCTATTACTATTTCATGGACACCGCGTAAGCAATACATAAAGCAACACACACGTCTGACACACAGCTATCACACTCTCTACAATGTTGTATGTTGCTACTTTCGCGGTAAAAGCGCTCGAGCTACTGTCGTTCGATGACTAGGCAACAATGTGTAGGATTTACCTCAGTGTGCCAGACTTTTTACCTCGCGGCCAGACTCTATTTCGTCGGAGGCTTCAAATTCAAGAACGGGCACAATGTATAATATTTACCTGTGTTTAGCAGCCAGACACTATTTCGCAGCTATAGTGCTCGATATCGGAGGATACAAGAAGAACAATCTGACAGGTGGTGAGTAGCTTATTACTATGTTGCGAGGAACTGTGCGGGGAGTCGGAGATTTGGTCGAACACCTAAGCTCATGATGTACATATGTATTCTGATATTAGTTTATTATCGGTGTTTGTCTCTTGTCAGAAAGTTGGGCTATTCGACATAAAATTCAGTTCACATTTTCCATTGTTTTGTCTGTTTGTACTTTTCCACAAAAGTGCTATATTGATGACACACAACTGATTAGCCAACACATGAAAGATATATATATTTATATATAGCCTCCCTAAAGCTTAAAGCATTCAGGTGGAAAACATTTAACAAAAACAGGTGTTCACAATTAACCAGAGCAGCCGGCAATAAAATAGGCTCGATGTGCAAAGGCACAAATGTACACGTCACGCAACATACGAAAAGCAGAACAAGACAAACGCTGTGCAGTTTTGTTGCCCTATTTGCCTGAATACTGTATTTTTCTTTCATTGCCAAAGTTTGTTAGCCTCGGTTATGTCTGGGAATTTGTAAAGGGCACCCTTTTATGTTACGTACACATTACGATTACATACCAACTGAGTGTTGCGGCGGCGCATTGATCTAATGTTATGGAGTTGTATGTTGTAGGCCTTGACAGTGTGTGTGTGTGTGTGTGTGTGTGTGTGTGTGTGTGTGTGTATATATATATATATATATATATATATATATATATATATATAAATATATATAATTTTTTATTGAACAAATGTAACAATGCCATTATTATTGTAGAACAAAGGAACGCAAAAAGAAAAGAAATAAAATGAGATCACAGTGAAAGATCTCTAACTTTGTGTTTTGTGCCATTGCTTCAGCAAAGCATTTCTCGCTCCAGATCAATCAGCGCCCCCCTTCCACCCCACTCATACACACGCGCACCTTTTGACCCCCCCCCCCCCCCCTCTGTCTGTCTGTCTGTCTGTCTGTCTGTCTGTCTGTCTGTCTGTCTGTCTGTCTGTCTGTCTGTCTGTCTGTCTGTCTGTCTGTCTGTCTGCCTGCCTGCCTGCCTGTCTGCCTGCTGCTGTCTGTCTGTCTGTGTTGTGGAACAATCCATTTGATACGCTAATTGAAATAATTTTTGGGGAAGCAGCAGTTAAAGTGTATGTACCCTCCCCCCTTTCTCCCCTCCATGTCCCTCCCCCTCTTACTCCATCACCCTCTGTCTCTCCCTCTCTCTTCCCTCCAGGGTATAAATATTCTTTGAATGTCCTTCGACAGGGCTCTCCACCTAGGTAGTGAACCACTATCATCGGGTAGTGTTGTTCATAGGTGGGCCCGTGGACAAACGAGTCGTATTTCCGTTGT
This sequence comes from Aplochiton taeniatus, assembly GCA_017639675.1. Classification (NCBI taxonomy): domain Eukaryota; kingdom Metazoa; phylum Chordata; class Actinopteri; order Galaxiiformes; family Galaxiidae; genus Aplochiton; species Aplochiton taeniatus. The sequence continues at coordinate 12,028,431 of CM030183.1, read as the reverse complement.
CCATGATTGTGTTATGATTTCACTCTCAATAAATTCTTCGTCCTGATGTTACATACTAAAAGAACCTGAAGACTGACCTGTTCTCTTCCACAGTTTTGGCGACGAGCCGATGGGATCACAAGAGGCTGCAGGACATCTGACCTGCGTGGCATCTCATAATTTCAGGACAAAGCAGAAGGCGCTTTAAATAAAAGGTAAGCTGCTGTTACTCTTATATTCTGCTGTGTGCTGAGGGGAGAGATTCCTGCTGATCAGGGTTTCGCTGATGTGATCCTTGTATGTATTGTTTGCTTGGACTGGTTGTAGGAGACCTTTCAGTTAATTTGCGTTTAGGGGGACTTAGAAAAGTCTTCCTGTGGATCGGGTAGAGTCACTGAAGGGTGGCCTTTGATTTTAGAAGCTGTCTTAATGTAAAGGGCACTTGGCGCCTGATTTTACGCCACCGTGTACGGTGGTCACCACTACCAGCTGTGGAAAGCCACAGGCTTGGTTGGTTGGAGACACCAATGCGGAAAGTGAGCAGGGTTGGGTTTTGGGTGTTGCAGGAACCACAGGTCAGTATATGGCTGCACCTGGTACCTAAGTGGTTATAGGCCTTGTTATATAAGGATTTTATCATCTCTCTGCCTCTCTTGCTCTGACTGTCTCTCCGTCTCTTTGTCTCCTTCTCTGTCTGGTTGTGTGTCTCTGTCTCCCACCCTCTTTCTCTCTCTCTGCTGGCATTATTCCTCTGGAAGTGGCAGGGTGGAAGTCTCGTCATGGTCGCAGCGTAGAGATCACTACTCTTGAATTAGGGAAAGTTTGTGTTGCTTATTTCATCACACTGTTGTAGGGTAGTCACACAGGTATTTTGTGCAATAGTCTCAGGTCGTTGGTATCAGTATGACTAATGATGTGATTGGGAGATCCACATTTTTCATCTTTCAGCAACTCAAGGGCACTCTGGGTGTTTGGACACCATAGTTGAATAACTTTCTGTCTGGGGAAGAGCTCGTATTTCCCAGTTCAGTCAATTAGGACCAAGATCTCTTGCATTTGCGTCTACACTGTTGGTGTTGCCTCAGCGGGATTGTCATGTTCTGTGTTAGCGGCAGAGTTCAGATGGTTCAGGGGGACCTGATTGGTTTGTCCCACATTGTCGAGGTAGTTGTCAGGGTTAGAGGTGAGTTGGTCTGTTGTTTGCTTTCTTTCTTGTTTCAGCTCCCCCATCTCTGGCTGGTCTTCTCCTGTTTTGCCTTTTCTTGAATGATCAGGAAGTATTATTGGTATTGTTTAATATTTTCTGTCTCTCTTGTTGTCTCTCTCTGTCTTTCTTTCTCTCTCTGTCTGTTTCTCACTGTATCTCTTTCACTGTCTTTCTCTCTGTTTTTCTGTCTCTCTGTCTCTCACTCTGTTTCTCTCTCACTCTCTGTCTGTCTCTCTATCCTTCTCTTCCCCACCCTCTGTGTCCGTCTCATCGTCTCTCTGTTTCTCTGTGTCTCTCTCTGTGTCTCTCTTTAACTCCCTCTCTTTTTTTGTTTACACCATATGTCTCTCCGTTTCTCTGTCACCATCTGTCTCTCTCCCTATCCCTCCCTCCCCCCACCCTCTGTCTCCGTCTCTTAGTCTGTCTGTCTCTCTCTCCCTTCTCTCTCTCTCTCTCTCTCTCTCTCTCTCTCTCTCTCTCTCTCTCTCTCTGCTGGCGTTATTCCTTAGAATAGTGGCAAGGGAGGATGTATCGCCTTAGTAGCAGCCAATCATAGTAGATCAGTACTCTTGAATGAGGGAAAGTTTGTGTTGCTTTCTCCATGGCATCTCTTGTCTTTTATAAAGGCACGTTACTCTGTTTTTCAGTGCAATGTGTCTGAGATGTTTTGGAGTGTATCAATGAGTTCCTTCATTTCAACCAATTCAATTTCAATTGGCATTCAGAAGGGGAATATAGTCTGCTCTAGCAAGGATGGAGGGGTTGTCCCTGGTCTTCTCCTGTTGTGCCCTTTCTTTAATGTTCAGGTGGTCTTGTTGGTATTGTTTCATATTTTTTCCTTGTACTCTAATAGTTCCAGTTTTGTGCCGGTTTATGTGGACTTTATCTTGATCGTCCTCATCTGAATTTTTATTATCTTTCCCTGACCTTCTCTCTCTCTTCCTCTCTTTCTTTCTCTGCGTCTCTGTCTCTTTCTCTGTCCCTCACTGTGTTTCTCTGTCACTATCTGTTTCTCTGTGTCTCTGTCTCTCTGCCTCTCTGTCTCTGTTTCTCTGTCACTATCTGTCTCTCGCTCTTTCCCTCCCTTCCCCCACCCTCTGTCTCCGTCTCTCCGTCTCTCTTTGTCTCTGTCTCTGTTTCTCTCTCGGTGTTTCTCCCTTGTGTGCCTCTCCCTGTAATTCACTCTGTTTCTCTTTCACTTTCTGTCTCTCTCTGTTTCTCTGTCACTATCTGTCTTTCTCTCCTTCCCTCCCTCCCCCCACCCTCTGTCTCCATCTCTGTCTGTTTCTCACTGTATCTCTTTCACTGTCTTTCTCTCTGTTTTTCTGTCTCCCTGTCTCTCACTCTTTTTCTCTGTCACTCTCTGTGTCTCTGTCACTCTCTGTCTGTCTCTCTATCCTTCTCTTCCCCACCCTCTGTGTCCGTCTCATCGTCTCTCTGTTTCTCTGTCTCTCTCGCTGTGTCTCTCTCTTTAACTCCCTCTTTTTTTTTTGTTTACACCATATGTCTCTCCCTGTTTCTCTTCCACTTTCTGTCTCTCTCTGTTTCTCTGTCACTATCTGTCTTTCTCTCCTTCCCTCCCTCCCCCCACCCTCTGTCTCCATCTCTCCGTCTCTCCGTATCTTCGTCTCTCTGTGTGGCGAGTGTGGTAGCCAACTTTTGTACAATACTCTCAGGTCGTTGGTATCAGTATGAATAACGATGTGATTGGGAGATCCACATTTTTCATCTTTCAGCAACTCAAGGGCACTCTGGGTGTTTGGACACCACGGTTTAATAACTTTCTGTCTGGGCAAGAGCTTGTATTTCCCAGTTCAGTCAATTAGGACCAAGATCTCTTGCATTTGCGTCTACACTGTTGGTGTTGCCTCAGCGGGATTGTCATGTTCTGTGTTAGCGGCAGAGTTCAGAGGGTTCAGGGGGACCTGATTGGTTTGTCCCACATTGTCGAGGTAGTTGTCAGGGTTAGAGGTGAGTTGGTCTGTTGTTTGCTTTCTTTCTTGTTTCAACTCCCCCATCTCCTCTCTCAATGCCTTCAGCGTGGCCTGATAGCTCACACTCTCTTCCTGTACATTTTTCACTTCTATGCTTAGTGCAGACAGTTCTCTCTTGAGGCCGTCCCTCTCCTCCTTGGCTTCTCGTGGTTTGTTTAAAGGCACGTTACTTTGTTTTTCAGCATAATGTGTCTGAGGTGTTTGGAGTGTATTGATTCATTCGCTCATTTCAACCAGTTCAATTAATACTATAATCAATTTTATGAAATTACAAATAAATATTTTAAAATAAGCATCCATATAATAACAATTTTGATACTTTTACAAATGAATACAACAAATGACCATATTATTCTTAATTAATCACATTATTACTCAAGAATTAACAATTGTCCGTCGGTGTGGTAACATGTGAAATAGAATCCTGCCACCATGGCACACACACTATATTCCAGAGAACTTACTAAAGTTTTTGTCTATCTGAACTATCATCAAATAGATTATAAATTATAAATCTCTCTCTCTGCCTTTGTCTCTCTCTTTATTCCACTCTCTCTCTCTCTCTCTCTCTCTCTCTCTCTCTCTCTCTCTCTCTCTCTCTCTCTCTCTCTCTCTCTCTCTCTGTGAAAAACAATTGGCTAAAAATAGTACATGGCCACCATCTTTCCATATAGGCTATCTACTGTAAACAGATCATCTATTTATATGCTCATGGTTGATTTGTTTAGAAAGAGAAGTTGATATGCTTTGGTTCATTTTAGCTCCTTTTATAATTATAAATAACGTTCAAAATAATAAGAATACAGCCAGGTGCCAAGACCGGTGTATTCCAATAAGTTAACACGCACGTCAGTCATAAGTTGGCGAAACAGGACCTCTTGCAGGCGCTCATGCAAACGCAAGTAGGCTATGGAGGACGAGGATTGTCAGTGAAATATTAATAGAGTGGTTCCTTCCCTTATTAATACCTATATTTGATTTTGAAAGACGCATTTCAAAAAGCAGCTTCTTAAGTCATGCATAAATGGGTGAATTGAAATAGAATTTTCTAAACGTTTGTAATAAATATTTCAATGAATTGATAAAAAAACTATTGACAAAGTGCTTTATTAATTCCTTTTTAAATGGATGGATTCAATATTCATTTCACATATCAAATTAAATATATACCGTTTCAAATGTAGCTTATTTAGTAGGCTATATTGTATTCATAAATCGATCTTCAAATCAATTTGACAACACATTCAAAAACCCTTGGCAAGGACTTTGAGATAGCGCATTGCTTTTCGACATCCTATATAAGTGATTTTCCTCTCCCCATTTTATTTAGCAACTCCTTTTCATTTTAGCTTAGCTAAACAGAGCCAATGATAATTCTTGTTTCATCTACTATAGGTCCCTTCTTTGTGAGTGAATAAGTGATTCATTAAATACATTTGAAATAACATATTTAGTTTGATTTGTTAAATGGATATTGAATCCATATAGGCTATTTGAAAAATAATGAATAAAGCACTTTACGTCTTTTGAATCAACTTATTTAAATATTTATTACGCAAACGTTTGGCAAATTCTATGTTAAACCCACACATTTAAGCAGACTTTAGATACTGCTTTTTAAAATGTGTCTTTTCAAATCCAATTAGGGAACCCCTCTATTACTATTTCATGGACACCGCGTAAGCAATACATAAAGCAACACACACGTCTGACACACAGCTATCACACTCTCTACAATGTTGTATGTTGCTACTTTCGCGGTAAAAGCGCTCGAGCTACTGTCGTTCGATGACTAGGCAACAATGTGTAGGATTTACCTCAGTGTGCCAGACTTTTTACCTCGCGGCCAGACTCTATTTCGTCGGAGGCTTCAAATTCAAGAACGGGCACAATGTATAATATTTACCTGTGTTTAGCAGCCAGACACTATTTCGCAGCTATAGTGCTCGATATCGGAGGATACAAGAAGAACAATCTGACAGGTGGTGAGTAGCTTATTACTATGTTGCGAGGAACTGTGCGGGGAGTCGGAGATTTGGTCGAACACCTAAGCTCATGATGTACATATGTATTCTGATATTAGTTTATTATCGGTGTTTGTCTCTTGTCAGAAAGTTGGGCTATTCGACATAAAATTCAGTTCACATTTTCCATTGTTTTGTCTGTTTGTACTTTTCCACAAAAGTGCTATATTGATGACACACAACTGATTAGCCAACACATGAAAGATATATATATATATATATAGCCTCCCTAAAGCTTAAAGCATTCAGGTGGAAAACATTTAACAAAAACAGGTGTTCACAATTAACCAGAGCAGCCGGCAATAAAATAGGCTCGATGTGCAAAGGCACAAATGTACACGTCACGCAACATACGAAAAGCAGAACAAGACAAACGCTGTGCAGTTTTGTTGCCCTATTTGCCTGAATACTGTATTTTTCTTTCATTGCCAAAGTTTGTTAGCCTCGGTTATGTCTGGGAATTTGTAAAGGGCACCCTTTTATGTTACGTACACATTACGATTACATACCAACTGAGTGTTGCGGCGGCGCATTGATCTAATGTTATGGAGTTGTATGTTGTAGGCATTGACAGTGTGTGTGTGTGTGTGTGTGTGTGTGTGTGTGTGTGTGTGTGTATATATATATATATATATATATATATATATATATATATATATATATATTCTTTTTTATTGAACAAATGTAACAATGCCATTATTATTGTAGAACAAAGGAACGCAAAAAGAAAAGAAATAAAATGAGATCACAGTGAAAGATCTCTAACTTTGTGTTTTGTGCCATTGCTTCAGCAAAGCATTTCTCGCTCCAGATCAATCAGCGCCCCCCTTCCACCCCACTCATACACACGCGCACCTTTTGACCCCCCCCCCCCCCCCCTCTGTCTGTCTGTCTGTCTGTCTGTCTGTCTGTCTGTCTGTCTGTCTGTCTGTCTGTCTGTCTGTCTGTCTGTCTGTCTGTCTGTCTGTCTGTCTGTCTGTCTGTCTGCCTGCCTGCCTGTCTGTCTGTGTTGTGGAACAATCCATTTGATACGCTAATTGAAATAATTTTTGGGGAAGCAGCAGTTAAAGTGTATGTACCCTCCCCCCTTTCTCCCCTCCATGTCCCTCCCCCTCTTACTCCATCACCCTCTGTCTCTCCCTCTCTCTTCCCTCCAGGGTATAAATATTCTTTGAATGTCCTTCGACAGGGCTCTCCACCTAGGTAGTGAACCACTATCATCGGGTAGTGTTTTTCATAGGTGGGCCCGTGGACAAACGAGTCGTATTTCCGTTGTCCATGATTGTGTTATGATTTCACTCTCAATAAATTCTTCGTCCTGATGTTACATACTAAAAGAACCTGAAGACTGACCTGTTCTCTTCCACAGTTTTGGCGACGAGCCGATGGGATCACAAGAGGCTGCAGGACATCTGACCTGCGTGGCATCTCATAATTTCAGGACAAAGCAGAAGGCGCTTTAAATAAAAGGTAAGCTGCTGTTACTCTTATATTCTGCTGTGTGCTGAGGGGAGAGATTCCTGCTGATCAGGGTTTCGCTGATGTGATCCTTGTATGTATTGTTTGCTTGGACTGGTTGTAGGAGACCTTTCAGTTAATTTGTGTTTAGGGGGACTTAGAAAAGTCTTCCTGTGGATCGGGTAGAGTCACTGAAGGGTGGCCTTTGATTTTAGAAGCTGTCTTAATGTAAAGGGCACTTGGCGCCTGATTTTACGCCACCGTGTACGGTGGTCACCACTACCAGCTGTGGAAAGCCACAGGCTTGGTTGGTTGGAGACACCAATGCGGAAAGTGAGCAGGGTTGGGTTTTGGGTGTTGCAGGAACCACAGGTCAGTATATGGCTGCACCTGGTACCTAAGTGGTTATAGGCCTTGTTATATAAGGATTTTATCATCTCTCTGCCTCTCTTGCTCTGACTGTCTCTCCGTCTCTTTGTCTCCTTCTCTGTCTGGTTGTGTGTCTCTGTCTCCCACCCTCTTTCTCTCTCTCTGCTGGCATTATTCCTCTGGAAGTGGCAGGGTGGAAGTCTCGTCATGGTCGCAGCGTAGAGATCACTACTCTTGAATTAGGGAAAGTTTGTGTTGCTTATTTCATCACACTGTTGTAGGGTAGTCACACAGGTATTTTGTGCAATAGTCTCAGGTCGTTGGTATCAGTATGACTAATGATGTGATTGGGAGATCCACATTTTTCATCTTTCAGCAACTCAAGGGCACTCTGGGTGTTTGGACACCATAGTTGAATAACTTTCTGTCTGGGGAAGAGCTCGTATTTCCCAGTTCAGTCAATTAGGACCAAGATCTCTTGCATTTGCGTCTACACTGTTGGTGTTGCCTCAGCGGGATTGTCATGTTCTGTGTTAGCGGCAGAGTTCAGATGGTTCAGGGGGACCTGATTGGTTTGTCCCACATTGTCGAGGTAGTTGTCAGGGTTAGAGGTGAGTTGGTCTGTTGTTTGCTTTCTTTCTTGTTTCAGCTCCCCCATCTCTGGCTGGTCTTCTCCTGTTTTGCCTTTTCTTGAATGATCAGGAAGTATTATTGGTATTGTTTAATATTTTCTGTCTCTCTTGTTGTCTCTCTCTGTCTTTCTTTCTCTCTCTGTCTGTTTCTCACTGTATCTCTTTCACTGTCTTTCTCTCTGTTTTTCTGTCTCTCTGTCTCTCACTCTGTTTCTCTGTCACTCTCTGTGTCTCTCTCACTCTCTGTCTGTCTCTCCATCCTTCTCTTCCCCACCCTCTGTGTCCGTCTCATCGTCTCTCTGTTTCTCTGTGTCTCTCTCTGTGTCTCTCTTTAACTCCCTCTCTTTTTTTGTTTACACCATATGTCTCTCCGTTTCTCTGTCACCATCTGTCTCTCTCCCTATCCCTCCCCCCCCCCACCCTCTGTCTCCGTCTCTTAGTCTGTCTGTCTCTCTCTCCCTTATCTCTCTCTCTCTCTCTCTGCTGGCGTTATTCCTTAGAAAAGTGGCAAGGGAGGATGTATCGCCTTAGTAGCAGCCAATCATAGTAGATCAGTACTCTTGAATGAGGGAAAGTTTGTGTTGCTTTCTCCATGGCATCTCTTGTCTTTTATAAAGGCACGTTACTCTGTTTTTCAGTGCAATGTGTCTGAGATGTTTTGGAGTGTATCAATGAGTTCCTTCATTTCAACCAATTCAATTTCAATTGGCATTCAGAAGGGGAATATAGTCTGCTCTAGCAAGGATGGAGGGGTTGTCCCTGGCCTTCTCCTGTTGTGCCCTTTCTTTAATGTTCAGGTGGTCTTGTTGTTATTGTTTCATATTTTTTCCTTGTACTCTAATAGTTCCAGTTTTGTGCCGGTTTATGTGGACTTTATCTTGATCGTCCTCATCTGAATTTTTATTATCTTTCCCTGACCTTCTCTCTCTCTTCCTCTCTTTCTTTCTCTGCATCTCTGTCTCTTTCTCTGTCCCTCACTGTGTTTCTCTGTCACTATCTGTTTCTCTGTGTCTCTGTCTCTCTGCCTCTCTGTCTCTGTTTCTCTGTCACTATCTGTCTCTCGCTCTTTCCCTCCCTTCCCCCACCCTCTGTCTCCGTCTCTCCGTCTCTCTTTGTCTCTGTCTCTTTTTCTCTCTCGGTGTTTCTCCCTTGTGTGCCTCTCCCTGTAATTCACTCTGTTTCTCTTTCACTTTCTGTCTCTCTGTTTCTCTGTCACTATCTGTCTTTCTCTCCTTCCCTCCCTCCCCCCACCCTCTGTCTCCATCTCTGTCTGTTTCTCACTGTATCTCTTTCACTGTCTTTCTCTCTGTTTTTCTGTCTCCCTGTCTCTCACTCTTTTTCTCTGTCACTCTCTGTGTCTCTGTCACTCTCTGTCTGTCTCTCTATCCTTCTCTTCCCCACCCTCTGTGTCCGTCTCATCGTCTCTCTGTTTCTCTGTCTCTCTCGCTGTGTCTCTCTCTTTAACTCCCTCTTTTTTTTTTTGTTTACACCATATGTCTCTCCCTGTTTCTCTTCCACTTTCTGTCTCTCTCTGTTTCTCTGTCACTATCTGTCTTTCTCTCCTTCCCTCCCTCCCCCCACCCTCTGTCTCCATCTCTCCGTCTCTCCGTATCTTCGTCTCTCTGTGTGGCGAGTGTGGTAGCCAACTTTTGTACAATACTCTCAGGTCGTTGGTATCAGTATGAATAATGGTGTGATTGGGAGATCCACATTTTTCATCTTTCAGCAACTCAAGGGCACTCTGGGTGTTTGGACACCACGGTTTAATAACTTTCTGTCTGGGCAAGAGCTTGTATTTCCCAGTTCAGTCAATTAGGACCAAGATCTCTTGCATTTGCGTCTACACTGTTGGTGTTGCCTCAGCGGGATTGTCATGTTCTGTGTTAGCGGCAGAGTTCAGATGGTTCAGGGGGACCTGATTGGTTTGTCCCACATTGTCGAGGTAGTTGTCAGGGTTAGAGGTGAGTTGGTCTGTTGTTTGCTTTCTTTCTTGTTTCAACTCCCCCATCTCCTCTCTCAATGCCTTCAGCGTGGCCTGATAGCTCACACTCTCTTCCTGTACATTTTTCACTTCTATGCTTAGTGCAGACAGTTCTCTCTTGAGGCCGTCCCTCTCCTCCTTGGCTTCTCGTGGTTTGTTTAAAGGCACGTTACTTTGTTTTTCAGCATAATGTGTCTGAGGTGTTTGGAGTGTATTGATTCATTCGCTCATTTCAACCAGTTCAATTAATACTATAATCAATTTTATGAAATTACAAATAAATATTTGAAAATAAGAATCCATATAATAACAATTTTGATACTTTTACAAATGAATACAACAAATGACCATATTATTCTTAATTAATCAAATTATTACTCAAGAATGAACAATTTTCCGGCGGTGTGGTAACATGTGAAATAGAATCCTGCCACCATGGCACACACACTATATTCCAGAGAACTTAATAAAGTTTTTGTCTATCTGAACTATCATCAAATAGATTATAAATTATAAATCTCTCTCTCTGCCTTTGTCTCTCTCTTTATTCCACTCTCTCTCTCTCTCTCTCTCTCTCTCTCTCTCTCTCTCTCTCTCTCTCTCTCTCTCTCTCTCTCTCTCTCTCTCTCTCTCTCTCTCTCTCTCTCTCTCTCTGTGAAAAACAATTGGCTAAAAATAGTACATGACCACCATCTTTCCATATAGGCTATCTACTGTAAACAGATCATCTATTTATATGCTCATGGTTGATTTGTTTAGAAAGAGAAGTTGATATGTTTTGGTTCATTTTAGCTCCTTTTATAATTATAAATAACGTTCAAAATAATAAGAATACAGCCAGGTGCCAAGACAGGTGTATTCGAATAAGTTAACACGCACGTCAGTCATAAGTTGGCGAAACAGGACCTCTTGCAGGCGCTCATGCAAACGCAAGTAGACTATGGAGGACGAGGATTGTCAGTGAAATATTAATAGAGTGGTTCCTTCCCTTATTAATACCTATATTTGATTTTGAAAGACACATTTCAAAAAGCAGCTTCTTAAGTCATGCATAAATGGGTGAATTGAAATAGAATTTTCCAAACGTTTGTAATAAATATTTCAATGAATTGATAAAAAAACTATTGACAAAGTGCTTTATTAATTCCTTTTTAAATGGATGGATTCAATATTCATTTCACATATCAAATTAAATATATACCGTTTCAAATGTAGCTTATTGCAGGCTATATTGTATTCATAAATCGATCTTCAAATCAATTTGACAACACATTCAAAAACCCTTGGCAAGGACTTTGAGATAGCGCATTGCTTTTCGACATCCTATATAAGTGATTTTCCTCTCCCCATTTGATTTAACAACTCCTTTTCATTTTAGCTTAGCTAAACAGAGCCAATGATAATTCTTGTTTCATCTACTATAGGTCCCTTCTTTGTGAGTGAATAAGTGATTCATTAAATACATTTGAAATAACATATTTAGTTTGATTTGTTAAATGGATATTGAATCCATATAGGCTATTTGAAAAATAATGAATAAGGCACTTTACGTCTTTTGAATCAACTTATTTAAATATTTATTACGCAAACGTTTGGCAAATTCTATGGTAAACCCACACATTTAAGCAGACTTTAGATACTGCTTTTTAAAATGTGTCTTTTCAAATCCAATTAGGGAACCCCTCTATTACTATTTCATGGACACCGCGTAAGCAATACATAAAGCAACACACACTTCTGACACACAGCTATCACACTCTCTACAATGTTGTATGTTGCTACTTTCGCGGTAAAAGCGCTCGAGCTACTGTCGTTCGATGACTAGGCAACAATGTGTAGGATTTACCTCAGTGTGCCAGACTTTTTACCTCGCGGCCAGACTCTATTTCGTCGGAGGCTTCAAATTCAAGAACGGGCAACAATGTATAATATTTACCTGTGTTTAGCAGCCAGACACTATTTCGCAGCTATAGTGCTCGATATCGGAGGATACAAGAAGAACAATCTGACAGGTGGTGAGTAGCTTATTACTATGTTGCGAGGAACTGTGCGGGGAGTCGGAGATTTGGTCGAACACCTAAGCTCATGATGTACATATGTATTCTGATATTAGTTTATTATCGGTGTTTGTCTCTTGTCAGAAAGTTGGGCTATTCGACATAAAATTCAGTTCACATTTTCCATTGTTTTGTCTGTTTGTACTTTTCCACAAAAGTGCTATATTGATGACACACAACTGATTAGCCAACACATGAAAGATATATATATATAGCCTCCCTAAAGCTTAAAGCATTCAGGTGGAAAAGCTTTAACAAAAACAGGTGTTCATAATTAACCAGAGCAGCCGGCAATAAAATAGGCTCGATGTGCAAAGGCACAAATGTACACGTCACGCAACATACGAAAAGCAGAACAAGACAAACGCTGTGCAGTTTTGTTGCCCTATTTGCCTGAATACTGTATTTTTCTTTCATTGCCAAAGTTTGTTAGCCTCGGTTATGTCTGGGAATTTGTAAAGGGCACCCTTTTATGTTTCGTACACATTACGATTACATACCAACTGAGTGTTGCGGCGGCGCATTGATCTAATGTTATGGAATTGTATGTTGTAGGCATTGACAGTGTGTGTGTGTGTGTGTGTGTGTGTGTGTGTGTGTGTGTGTGTGTGTATGTATATGTGTATATATATATATATATATATATATATATATATATATATATATATATATTCTTTTTTTATTGAACAAATGTAACAATGCCATTATTATTGTAGAACAAAGGAACGCAAAAAGAAAAGAAATAAAATGAGATCACAGTGAAAGATCTCTAACTTTGTGTTTTGTGCCATTGCTTCAGCAAAGCATTTCTCGCTCCAGATCAATCAGCGCCCCCCTTCCACCCCACTCATACACACGCGCACCTTTTTACCCCCCCCCCCCCCCCCTCTGTCTGTCTGTCTGTCTGTCTGTCTGTCTGTCTGTCTGTCTGTCTGTCTGTCTGTCTGTCTGTCTGTCTGTCTGTCTGTCTGTCTGTCTGTCTGTCTGTCTGTCTGTCTGTCTGTCTGCCTGCCTGCCTGCCTGCCTGCCTGTCTGTCTGTGTTGTGGAACAATCCATTTGATACGCTAATTGAAATAATTTTTGGGGAAGCAGCAGTTAAAGTGTATGTACCCTCCCCCCTTTCTCCCCTCCATGTCCCTCCCCCTCTTACTCCATCACCCTCTGTCTCTCCCTCTCTCTTCCCTCCAGGGTATAAATATTCTTTGAATGTCCTTCGACAGGGCTCTCCACCTAGGTAGTGAACCACTATCATCGGGTAGTGTTTTTCATAGGTGGGCCCGTGGACAAACGAGTCGTATTTCCGTTGTCCATGATTGTGTTATGATTTCACTCTCAATAAATTCTTCGTCCTGATGTTACATACTAAAAGAACCTGAAGACTGACCTGTTCTCTTCCACAGTTTTGGCGACGAGCCGATGGGATCACAAGAGGCTGCAGGACATCTGACCTGCGTGGCATCTCATAATTTCAGGACAAAGCAGAAGGCGCTTTAAATAAAAGGTAAGCTGCTGTTACTCTTATATTCTGCTGTGTGCTGAGGGGAGAGATTCCTGCTGATCAGGGTTTCGCTGATGTGATCCTTGTATGTATTGTTTGCTTGGACTGGTTGTAGGAGACCTTTCAGTTAATTTGTGTTTAGGGGGACTTAGAAAAGTCTTCCTGTGGATCGGGTAGAGTCACTGAAGGGTGGCCTTTGATTTTAGAAGCTGTCTTAATGTAAAGGGCACTTGGCGCCTGATTTTACGCCACCGTGTACGGTGGTCACCACTACCAGCTGTGGAAAGCCACAGGCTTGGTTGGTTGGAGACACCAATGCGGAAAGTGAGCAGGGTTGGGTTTTGGGTGTTGCAGGAACCACAGGTCAGTATATGGCTGCACCTGGTACCTAAGTGGTTATAGGCCTTGTTATATAAGGATTTTATCATCTCTCTGCCTCTCTTGCTCTGACTGTCTCTCCGTCTCTTTGTCTCCTTCTCTGTCTGGTTGTGTGTCTCTGTCTCCCACCCTCTTTCTCTCTCTCTGCTGGCATTATTCCTCTGGAAGTGGCAGGGTGGAAGTCTCGTCATGGTCGCAGCGTAGAGATCACTACTCTTGAATTAGGGAAAGTTTGTGTTGCTTATTTCATCACACTGTTGTAGGGTAGTCACACAGGTATTTTGTGCAATAGTCTCAGGTCGTTGGTATCAGTATGACTAATGATGTGATTGGGAGATCCACATTTTTCATCTTTCAGCAACTCAAGGGCACTCTGGGTGTTTGGACACCATAGTTGAATAACTTTCTGTCTGGGGAAGAGCTCGTATTTCCCAGTTCAGTCAATTAGGACCAAGATCTCTTGCATTTGCGTCTACACTGTTGGTGTTGCCTCAGCGGGATTGTCATGTTCTGTGTTAGCGGCAGAGTTCAGATGGTTCAGGGGGACCTGATTGGTTTGTCCCACATTGTCGAGGTAGTTGTCAGGGTTAGAGGTGAGTTGGTCTGTTGTTTGCTTTCTTTCTTGTTTCAGCTCCCCCATCTCTGGCTGGTCTTCTCCTGTTTTGCCTTTTCTTGAATGATCAGGAAGTATTATTGGTATTGTTTAATATTTTCTGTCTCTCTTGTTGTCTCTCTCTGTCTTTCTTTCTCTCTCTGTCTGTTTCTCACTGTATCTCTTTCACTGTCTTTCTCTCTGTTTTTCTCTCTCTCTGTCTCTCACTCTGTTTCTCTGTCACTCTCTGTGTCTCTCTCACTCTCTGTCTGTCTCTCCATCCTTCTCTTCCCCACCCTCTGTGTCCGTCTCATCGTCTCTCTGTTTCTCTGTGTCTCTCTCTGTGTCTCTCTTTAACTCCCTCTCTTTTTTTGTTTACACCATATGTCTCTCCGTTTCTCTGTCACCATCTGTCTCTCTCCCTATCCCTCCCTCCCCCCCACCCTCTGTCTCCGTCTCTTAGTCTGTCTGTCTCTCTCTCCCTTATCTCTCTCTCTCTCTCTCTCTCTGCTGGCGTTATTCCTTAGAAAAGTGGCAAGGGAGGATGTATCGCCTTAGTAGCAGCCAATCATAGTAGATCAGTACTCTTGAATGAGGGAAAGTTTGTGTTGCTTTCTCCATGGCATCTCTTGTCTTTTATAAAGGCACGTTACTCTGTTTTTCAGTGCAATGTGTCTGAGATGTTTTGGAGTGTATCAATGAGTTCCTTCATTTCAACCAATTCAATTTCAATTGGCATTCAGAAGGGGAATATAGTCTGCTCTAGCAAGGATGGAGGGGTTGTCCCTGGCCTTCTCCTGTTGTGCCCTTTCTTTAATGTTCAGGTGGTCTTGTTGTTATTGTTTCATATTTTTTCCTTGTACTCTAATATTTCCAGTTTTGTGCCGGTTTATGTGGACTTTATCTTGATCGTCCTCATCTATATTTTTATTATCTTTCCCTGTCTCTTTCTCTGTCCCTCACTGTGTTTCTCTGTCTCTTTGTCTCTCTGTCTCTCTGCCTTTCTGTTTCTCTGTCTCTCACTCTTTCTCTTTCACTATCTGTATCTCTTTCTCTCACTCCGTGTTTCTGTGTTTCTCTGTCACTATCTGTCTCCCTCTTTCTATCCCCCCCCTCTGTCTCAGTCTCTCCGTGTCTCCCTGTATCTTTCTCTCTCTCTTGCTCTCTGCTTCTCTGTCTTTCTCTCTCTTGCTGTCTCTCTCTGTTTCTCACTCAGTCTTTCTTTCTCTCTCTCTGTTTCTCACTGTATCTCTTTCACTGTCTGTCTCTCTGCTTTTCTTTCTCTGTCTCTCACTCTGTTTTTCTGTCACTCTCTGTTTCCTTGTTTCTCTGTCACTATCTGTCTCTCTCTTTCTATCCCTCCCTCCCCTCTGTGTCCGTCTCTCCGTCTCCCTGTATCTCTCTCTCTCTCTCTCTCTCTCTCTCTCTCTCTCTCTCTGCCTCTGTTTTTCTCTCTCTTGCTCTCTCTCTCTGTTTCTCTCTGTCTTTCTTTCTCTCTCTGTGTTTCTCACTGTATCTCTTTCACTGTATGTCTCTCTGTTTGTCTGTCTCTCTCTCTCACTCGGTTTCTCTGTCACTCTCTGTGTCTCTGTCAATATCTGTCTCTCTCCCTATCCCTCCCTCCCCCCACCCTCTGTCTCCGTCTCTTAGTTTGTCTCTCTTTCTCTCCTTCTATCTCTCTCTCTCCCCTCTTTCTCTGCTGGCCTTATTCCTTAGAATATTGGCAAGGGAGGATGTCTAGTCTTGGTAGAAGCCTAAAGATCAATACTCTACAATGAGGGAAAGTTTGTGTTGCTTTCTCCATGGCTTCTCTTGTTTTTTTTAAAGGCACGTTACTCTTTTTTTCAGTGTAATGTGTCTGAGATGTTTTGGAGTGTATCAATGAGTTCCTTCATTTCAACCAGTTCAATTTAAACTCTGGTGAACCTCTCCCTCATGTCCATGAAGGAACCCAGCAGTTAGATCCACTCTTCACTGGGGTAAATTTCCACTGGGGTCTGCATCTCTACAAGGCATTCAGGAGGGGGATACAGTCTGCATTGTCTGCCCTTGCAAGGATGGAGGGGTTTTCCCTGGTCTTCTCCTGTTGTGCCCTTTCTTTAATTTTCAGGAAGTATTGTCGGTACTGTTTAATATTTGTTTTGTACTATAATTGTTCCAGTTTTGTGCAGGTTTATGTGGACTTTATCTTGATCATTTTTTTTATTCCACTCACTCGCTGCCTCTCTCTCTTTCTCACTGTATCTTTTCCACTGTCTGTCTCAGTTTTTCTGTCTCTCTTTCTCTCACTCTTTTTCTCTCTCTCTCTCTCTCTCTCTCTCTCTCTCTCTGCCTCTCTGTCTTTCTCTGCCACTCTGCCTGTCTCTTTATCCCTCCCTACCCCCACCCTATGTCTCCGTTTCTGTCTCTACTTCTCTCCGTCTGTCTCTCTCTCTCTCTGCCCGCTGTTTTTAATCTTCTGCATAGTGGCAGGGTGGATTTCTCGTCTTGGTAGCAGCATGTAGATCACCACTCTTGAATGACGGGAAACTTTGTGTTTCTTTCTCCGTGGCTTGTCTTGTTATTTTAAAGGCACGTTAGGCTTTGTGAAGGCTCTGTTTTTTAGTGTAATGTGTCTGAGGTGTTTTAGAGTGTGTTCAGTTCGACCAGTTCAATTTCAATTCTGGTGAACCTCTCCCTCGTGTCCATGAAGGAACCATGTAGGTCAGAGATCCGCTCGTCACTGGGGTCAATTCCCACGGGGGTCTGCATCTTTAAGAGGCATTCGGAACGGGAATATAGTCTGCCTCAGCAAGGATGGAGCGATTTTTCCCTGGTCTTCTCCTGTTGTGCCCTTACTTTAATGTTCATAAAGTTCTGTTGCTATTGTTTAATATGTTTTCCTTGTACTATATTTATTTCCACTCTCTTTCTTTTACACTCGCTCTCTGTTTTTCTCTGTGTCTCTGCCTTTCTGTCTCTCTCCATCCCTCCCTCCCCCCACCCTCTGCTTCCGTCTCTCAGTGTGTCTGTTTATGTCTGTCTGTCTGTCTGTCTGTCTGTCTGTCTGTCTGTCTGTCTGTCTGTCTGTCTGTCTGTCTGTGTGTCTGTGTGTCTGTGTGTCTGTGTGTCTGTGTGTCTGTGTGTCTGTGTGTCTGTGTGTCTGTGTGTCTGTGTGTCTGTCTCTCTCTCTCTCTGTCTCTGTCTCTGTCTCTGTCTCTGTCTCTGTCTCTGTCTCTGTCTCTGTCTCTGTCTCTCTCTCTGTCTCTCTCTCTCTCTCTCTCTCTCTCTCTCTCTCTCTCTCTCTCTGCCTCTCTTCCTCTCTGTCTTTCTCTGCCACTCTGTCTGTCTCTTTATCCCTCCCTACCCCCACCCTATGTCTCTGTTTCTTTTTCTGTCTCTACTTCTCTCCGTCTGTCTCTCTCTCTCTCTCTCTCTCTGCCCGCCTTTTTTAATCTTCTGCATAGTGGCAGGGTGGATTTCTCGTCTTGGTAGCAGCATGTAGATCACCACTCTTGAATGAAGGGAAACTTTGTGTTTCTTTCTCCGTGGCTTGTCTTGTTATTTTAAAGGCACGTTAGGCTTTGTGAAGGCTCTGTTTTTTCGTGTAATGTGTCTGAGATGTTTTAGAGTGTGTTCAGTTCGACCAGTTCAATTTCAATTCTGGTGAACCTCTCCCTCGTGTCCATGAAGGAACCATGTAGTTCAGAGATCCGCTCGTCACTGGGGTCAATTCCCACGGGGGTCTGCATCTTTAAGAGGCATTCAGAACGGGAATATAGTCTGCCTCAGCAAGGATGGAGCGATTTTTCCCTGGTCCTCTCCTGTTGTGCCCTTACTTTAATGTTCATAAAGTTCTG
>CM030183.1:11995422-12007922 GCA_017639675.1 Aplochiton taeniatus | reverse complement strand
TTATTTTAAAGGCACGTTAGGCTTTGTGAAGGCTCTGTTTTTTCGTGTAATGTGTCTGAGATGTTTTAGAGTTTGTTCAGTTCGACCAGTTCAATTTCAATTCTGGTGAACCTCTCCCTCGTGTCCATGAAGGAACCATGTAGTTCAGAGATCCGCTGTCACTGGGGTCAATTCCCACGGGGGTCTTCATCTTTAAGAGGCATTCAGAACGGGAATATAGTCTGCCTCAGCAAGGATGGAGCTATTTTTCCCTGGTCTTCTCCTGTTGTGCCCTTACTTTAATGTTCATAAAGTTCTGTTGCTATTGTTTAATATGTTTTCCTTGTACTATATTTATTTCCACTCTCTTTCTTTTACACTCGCTCTCTGTTTTTCTCTGTGTATCTGCCTTTCTGTCTCTCTCCATCCCTCCCTCCCCCCACCCTCTGCTTCCGTCTCTCCGTGTGTCTGTCTGTCTGCCTGTCTGTCTGTCTGTCTGCCTCTCTGTCTTTCTCTGCCACTCTGTCTGTCTCTTTATCCCTCCCTACCCCCACCCTCTGCTTCCGTCTCTCCGTGTGTCTATTTTTCACTGTGTCTGTCTCTCTCTCTCTTCCTCTCTGTCTTTGTCTTCCACTCTGTCTGTCTCTTTATCCCTCGCTACCCCCACCCTCCCTACCCCCACACTCTCTCTCTGTTTTTCTCTGTGTCTCTGCCTTTCTGTCTCTCTCCATCCCTCCCTCCCCCCACCCTCTGCTTCCGTCTCTCCGTGTGTCTGTTTCTGTCTGTTTCTGTCTGTTTCTGTCTGTTTCTGTCTGTTTCTGTCTGTTTCTGTCTGTTTCTGTCTGTTTCTGTCTGTTTCTGTCTGTCTCTGTCTGTCTCTGTCTCTCTCTCTGTCTCTGTCTCTCTCTCTCTCTAACTCTCTTCCTCTCTGTCTTTCTCTGCCACTCTGTCTGTCTCTTTATCCCTCCCTACCCCCACCCTATGTCTCTGTTTCTTTTTCTGTCTCTACTTCTCTCCGTCTGTCTCTCTGTCTCTCTGCCCGCTGTTTTTAATCTTCTGCATAGTGGCAGGGGAGATTTCTCGTCTTGGTAGCAGCATGTAGATCACCACTCTTGAATGACGGGAAACTTTGTGTTTCTTTCTCCGTGGCTTGTCTTGTTATTTTAAAGGCACGTTAGGCTTTGTGAAGGCTCTGTTTTTTCGTGTAATGTGTCTGAGATGTTTTAGAGTGTGTTCAGTTCGACCAGTTCAATTTCAATCCTGGTGAACCTCTCCCTCGTGTCCATGAAGGAACCATGTAGTTCAGAGATCCGCTCGTCACTGGGGTCAATTCCCACGGGGGTCTGCATCTTTAAGAGGCATTCAGAACGGGAATATAGTCTGCCTCAGCAAGGATGGAGCGATTTTTCCCTGGTCTTCTCCTGTTGTGCCCTTACTTTAATGTTCATAAAGTTCTGTTGCTATTGTTTAATATGTTTTCCTTGTACTATATTTATTTCCACTCTCTTTCTTTTACACTCGCTCTCTGTTTTTCTCTGTGTCTCTGCCTTTCTGTCTCTCTCCATCCCTCCCTCCCCCCACCCTCTGCTTCCGTCTCTCAGTGTGTCTGTTTATGTCTGTCTGTCTGTCTGTCTGTGTGTCTGTGTGTCTGTGTGTCTGTGTGTCTGTGTGTCTGTGTGTCTGTGTGTCTGTGTGTCTGTGTGTCTGTGTGTCTGTGTGTCTGTCTGTCTGTCTGTCTGTCTGTCTGTCTGTCTGTCTGTCTGTCTGTCTGTCTCTCTGTCTCTCTGTCTCTCTGTCTCTCTGTCTCTCTGTCTCTGTCTCTGTCTCTGTCTCTGTCTCTGTCTCTGTCTCTGTCTCTCTCTCTCTGTCTCTCTCTCTCTGTCTCTCTTTCTCTCTCTCTCTCTCATTCTCTCTCTCTGTCTCTCTCTCTCTGTCTCTCTGTCTCTCTCTGCCTCTCTTCCTCTCTTCCTCTCTCTGCCACTCTGTCTGTCTCTTTATCCCTCCCTACCCCCACACTATGTCTCTGTTTCTTTTTCTGTCTCTACTTATCTCCGTCTGTCTCTCTCTCTCTCTCTCTCTCTCTCTCTCTCTCTCTCTCTCTCTCTCTCTGTGAAAAACAATTGGCTAAAAATAGTACATGACCACCATCTTTCCATATAGGCTATCTACTGTAAACAGATCATCTATTTATATGCTCATGGTTGATTTGTTTAGAAAGAGAAGTTGATATGTTTTGGTTCATTTTAGCTCCTTTTATAATTATAAATAACGTTCAAAATAATAAGAATACAGCCAGGTGCCAAGACAGGTGTATTCGAATAAGTTAACACGCACGTCAGTCATAAGTTGGCGAAACAGGACCTCTTGCAGGCGCTCATGCAAACGCAAGTAGACTATGGAGGACGAGGATTTTCAGTGAAATATTAATAGAGTGGTTCCTTCCCTTATTAATACCTATATTTGATTTTGAAAGACGCATTTCAAAAAGCAGCTTCTTAAGTCATGCATAAATGGGTGAATTGAAATAGAATTTTCCAAACGTTTGTAATAAATATTTCAATGAATTGATAAAAAAAACTATTGACAAAGTGCTTTATTAATTCCTTTTTAAATGGATGGATTCACTATTCATTTCACATATCAAATTAAATATATACCGTTTCAAATGTAGCTTATTGCAGGCTATATTGTATTCATAAATCGATCTTCAAATCAATTTGACAACACATTCAAAAACCCTTGGCAAGGACTTTGAGATAGCGCATTGCTTTTCGACATCCTATATAAGTGATTTTCCTCTCCCCATTTGATTTAACAACTCCTTTTCATTTTAGCTTAGCTAAACAGAGCCAATGATAATTCTTGTTTCATCTACTATAGGTCCCTTCTTTGTGAGTGAATAAGTGATTCATTAAATACATTTGAAATAACATATTTAGTTTGATTTGTTAAATGGATATTGAATCCATATAGGCTATTTGAAAAATAATGAATAAGGCACTTTACGTCTTTTGAATCAACTTATTTAAATATTTATTACGCAAACGTTTGGCAAATTCTATGGTAAACCCACACATTTAAGCAGACTTTAGATACTGCTTTTTAAAATGTGTCTTTTCAAATCCAATTAGGGAACCCCTCTATTACTATTTCATGGACACCGCGTAAGCAATACATAAAGCAACACACACTTCTGACACACAGCTATCACACTCTCTACAATGTTGTATGTTGCTACTTTCGCGGTAAAAGCGCTCGAGCTACTGTCGTTCGATGACTAGGCAACAATGTGTAGGATTTACCTCAGTGTGCCAGACTTTTTACCTCGCGGCCAGACTCTATTTCGTCGGAGGCTTCAAATTCAAGAACGGGCAACAATGTATAATATTTACCTGTGTTTAGCAGCCAGACACTATTTCGCAGCTATAGTGCTCGATATCGGAGGATACAAGAAGAACAATCTGACAGGTGGTGAGTAGCTTATTACTATGTTGCGAGGAACTGTGCGGGGAGTCGGAGATTTGGTCGAACACCTAAGCTCATGATGTACATATGTATTCTGATATTAGTTTATTATCGGTGTTTGTCTCTTGTCAGAAAGTTGGGCTATTCGACATAAAATTCAGTTCACATTTTCCATTGTTTTGTCTGTTTGTACTTTTCCACAAAAGTGCTATATTGATGACACACAACTGATTAGCCAACACATGAAAGATATATATATATAGCCTCCCTAAAGCTTAAAGCATTCAGGTGGAAAAGCTTTAACAAAAACAGGTGTTCATAATTAACCAGAGCAGCCGGCAATAAAATAGGCTCGATGTGCAAAGGCACAAATGTACACGTCACGCAACATACGAAAAGCAGAACAAGACAAACGCTGTGCAGTTTCTTTGCCCTATTTGCCTGAATACTGTATTTTTCTTTCATTGCCAAAGTTTGTTAGCCTCGGTTATGTCTGGGAATTTGTAAAGGGCACCCTTTTATGTTACGTACACATTACGATTACATACCAACTGAGTGTTGCGGCGGCGCATTGATCTAATGTTATGGAATTGTATGTTGTAGGCATTGACAGTGTGTGTGTGTGTGTGTGTGTGTGTGTGTGTGTGTGTGTGTGTGTGTGTATGTATATGTGTATATATATATATATATATATATATATATATATATATATTCTTTTTTTATTGAACAAATGTAACAATGCCATTATTATTGTAGAACAAAGGAACGCAAAAAGAAAAGAAATAAAATGAGATCACAGTGAAAGATCTCTAACTTTGTGTTTTGTGCCATTGCTTCAGCAAAGCATTTCTCGCTCCAGATCAATCAGCGCCCCCCTTCCCCCCCACTCATACACACGCGCACCTTTTGACCCCCCCCCCCCCCCTCTGTCTGTCTGTCTGTCTGTCTGTCTGTCTGTCTGTCTGTCTGTCTGTCTGTCTGTCTGTCTGTCTGTCTGTCTGTCTGTCTGTCTGTCTGTCTGTCTGTCTGTCTGTCTGTCTGTCTGTCTGTCTGTCTGTCTGTCTGTCTGTCTGTCTGTCTGCCTGCCTGCCTGCCTGCCTGCCTGCCTGTCTGTCTGTGTTGTGGAACAATCCATTTGATACGCTAATTGAAATAATTTTTGGGGAAGCAGCAGTTAAAGTGTATGTACCCTCCCCCCTTTCTCCCCTCCATGTCCCTCCCCCTCTTACTCCATCACCCTCTGTCTCTCCCTCTCTCTTCCCTCCAGGGTATAAATATTCTTTGAATGTCCTTCGACAGGGCTCTCCACCTAGGTAGTGAACCACTATCATCGGGTAGTGTTTTTCATAGGTGGGCCCGTGGACAAACGAGTCGTATTTCCGTTGTCCATGATTGTGTTATGATTTCACTCTCAATAAATTCTTCGTCCTGATGTTACATACTAAAAGAACCTGAAGACTGACCTGTTCTCTTCCACAGTTTTGGCGACGAGCCGATGGGATCACAAGAGGCTGCAGGACATCTGACCTGCGTGGCATCTCATAATTTCAGGACAAAGCAGAAGGCGCTTTAAATAAAAGGTAAGCTGCTGTTACTCTTATATTCTGCTGTGTGCTGAGGGGAGAGATTCCTGCTGATCAGGGTTTCGCTGATGTGATCCTTGTATGTATTGTTTGCTTGGACTGGTTGTAGGAGACCTTTCAGTTAATTTGCGTTTAGGGGGACTTAGAAAAGTCTTCCTGTGGATCGGGTAGAGTCACTGAAGGGTGGCCTTTGATTTTAGAAGCTGTCTTAATGTAAAGGGCACTTGGCGCCTGATTTTACGCCACCGTGTACGGTGGTCACCACTACCAGCTGTGGAAAGCCACAGGCTTGGTTGGTTGGAGACACCAATGCGGAAAGTGAGCAGGGTTGGGTTTTGGGTGTTGCAGGAACCACAGGTCAGTATATGGCTGCACCTGGTACCTAAGTGGTTATAGGCCTTGTTATATAAGGATTTTATCATCTCTCTGCCTCTCTTGCTCTGACTGTCTCTCCGTCTCTTTGTCTCCTTCTCTGTCTGGTTGTGTGTCTCTGTCTCCCACCCTCTTTCTCTCTCTCTGCTGGCATTATTCCTCTGGAAGTGACAGGGTGGAAGTCTCGTCATGGTCGAAGCGTAGAGATCACTACTCTTTAAATTAGGGAAAGTTTGTGTTGCTTATTTCATCACACTGTTGTAGGGTAGTCACACAGGTATTTTGTGCAATAGTCTCAGGTCGTTGGTATCAGTATGACTAATGATGTGATTGGGAGATCCACATTTTTCATCTTTCAGCAACTCAAGGGCACTCTGGGTGTTTGGACACCATAGTTGAATAACTTTCTGTCTGGGGAAGAGCTCGTATTTCCCAGTTCAGTCAATTAGGACCAAGATCTCTTGCATTTGCGTCTACACTGTTGGTGTTGCCTCAGCGGGATTGTCATGTTCTGTGTTAGCGGCAGAGTTCAGATGGTTCAGGGGGACCTGATTGGTTTGTCCCACATTGTCGAGGTAGTTGTCAGGGTTAGAGGTGAGTTGGTCTGTTGTTTGCTTTCTTTCTTGTTTCAGCTCCCCCATCTCTGGCTGGTCTTCTCCTGTTTTGCCTTTTCTTGAATGATCAGGAAGTATTATTGGTATTGTTTAATATTTTCTGTCTCTCTTGTTGTCTCTCTCTGTCTTTCTTTCTCTCTCTGTCTGTTTCTCACTGTATCTCTTTCACTGTCTTTCTCTCTGTTTTTCTGTCTCTCTGTCTCTCACTCTGTTTCTCTGTCACTCTCTGTGTCTCTCTCACTCTCTGTCTGTCTCTCCATCCTTCTCTTCCCCACCCTCTGTGTCCGTCTCATCGTCTCTCTGTTTCTCTGTGTCTCTCTCTGTGTCTCTCTTTAACTCCCTCTCTTTTTTTGTTTACACCATATGTCTCTCCGTTTCTCTGTCACCATCTGTCTCTCTCCCTATCCCTCCCTCCCCCCACCCTCTGTCTCCGTCTCTTAGTCTGTCTGTCTCTCTCTCCCTTATCTCTCTCTCTCTCTCTCTCTCTGCTGGCGTTATTCCTTAGAAAAGTGGCAAGGGAGGATGTATCGCCTTAGTAGCAGCCAATCATAGTAGATCAGTACTCTTGAATGAGGGAAAGTTTGTGTTGCTTTCTCCATGGCATCTCTTGTCTTTTATAAAGGCACGTTACTCTGTTTTTCAGTGCAATGTGTCTGAGATGTTTTGGAGTGTATCAATGAGTTCCTTCATTTCAACCAATTCAATTTCAATTGGCATTCAGAAGGGGAATATAGTCTGCTCTAGCAAGGATGGAGGGGTTGTCCCTGGCCTTCTCCTGTTGTGCCCTTTCTTTAATGTTCAGGTGGTCTTGTTGTTATTGTTTCATATTTTTTCCTTGTACTCTAATATTTCCAGTTTTGTGCCGGTTTATGTGGACTTTATCTTGATCGTCCTCATCTATATTTTTATTATCTTTCCCTGTCTCTTTCTCTGTCCCTCACTGTGTTTCTCTGTCTCTTTGTCTCTCTGTCTCTCTGCCTTTCTGTTTCTCTGTCTCTCACTCTTTCTCTTTCACTATCTGTATCTCTTTCTCTCACTCCGTGTTTCTGTGTTTCTCTGTCACTATCTGTCTCCCTCTTTCTATCCCCCCCCTCTGTCTCAGTCTCTCCGTGTCTCCCTGTATCTTTCTCTCTCTCTTGCTCTCTGCTTCTCTGTCTTTCTCTCTCTTGCTGTCTCTCTCTGTTTCTCACTCAGTCTTTCTTTCTCTCTCTCTGTTTCTCACTGTATCTCTTTCACTGTCTGTCTCTCTGCTTTTCTTTCTCTGTCTCTCACTCTGTTTTTCTGTCACTCTCTGTTTCCTTGTTTCTCTGTCACTATCTGTCTCTCTCTTTCTATCCCTCCCTCCCCTCTGTGTCCGTCTCTCCGTCTCCCTGTATCTCTCTCTCTCTCTCTCTCTCTCTCTCTCTCTCTCTCTCTCTGCCTCTGTTTTTCTCTCTCTTGCTCTCTCTCTCTGTTTCTCTCTGTCTTTCTTTCTCTCTCTGTGTTTCTCACTGTATCTCTTTCACTGTATGTCTCTCTGTTTGTCTGTCTCTCTCTCTCACTCGGTTTCTCTGTCACTCTCTGTGTCTCTGTCAATATCTGTCTCTCTCCCTATCCCTCCCTCCCCCCACCCTCTGTCTCCGTCTCTTAGTTTGTCTCTCTTTCTCTCCTTCTATCTCTCTCTCTCCCCTCTTTCTCTGCTGGCCTTATTCCTTAGAATATTGGCAAGGGAGGATGTCTAGTCTTGGTAGAAGCCTAAAGATCAATACTCTACAATGAGGGAAAGTTTGTGTTGCTTTCTCCTTGGCTTCTCGTGTTTTTTTTAAAGGCACGTTACTCTGTTTTTCAGTGTAATGTGTCTGAGATGTTTTGGAGTGTATCAATGAGTTCCTTCATTTCAACCAGTTCAATTTCAACTCTGGTGAACCTCTCCCTCATGTCCATGAAGGAACCCAGCAGTTAGATCCACTCTTCACTGGGGTAAATTTCCACTGGGGTCTGCATCTCTACAAGGCATTCAGGAGGGGGATACAGTCTGCATTGTCTGCCCTTGCAAGGATGGAGGGGTTTTCCCTGGTCTTCTCCTGTTGTGCCCTTTCTTTAATTTTCAGGAAGTATTGTCGGTACTGTTTAATATTTGTTTTGTACTATAATTGTTCCAGTTTTGTGCAGGTTTATGTGGACTTTATCTTGATCATTTTTTTTATTCCACTCACTCGCTGCCTCTCTCTCTTTCTCACTGTATCTTTTCCACTGTCTGTCTCAGTTTTTCTGTCTCTCTTTCTCTCACTCTTTTTCTCTCTCTCTCTCTCTCTCTCTCTCTCTCTCTCTCTCTCTCTCTCTCTCTCTGCCTCTCTGTCTTTCTCTGCCACTCTGCCTGTCTCTTTATCCCTCCCTACCCCCACCCTATGTCTCCGTTTCTGTCTCTACTTCTCTCCGTCTTTCTCTCTCTCTCTCTGCCCGCTGTTTTTAATCTTCTGCATAGTGGCAGGGTGGATTTCTCGTCTTGGTAGCAGCATGTAGATCACCACTCTTGAATGACGGGAAACTTTGTGTTTCTTTCTCCGTGGCTTGTCTTGTTATTTTAAAGGCACGTTAGGCTTTGTGAAGGCTCTGTTTTTTCGTGTAATGTGTCTGAGATGTTTTAGAGTGTGTTCAGTTCGACCAGTTCAATTTCAATTCTGGTGAACCTCTCCCTCGTGTCCATGAAGGAACCATGTAGTTCAGAGATCCGCTCGTCACTGGGGTCAATTCCCAAGGGGGTCTGCATCTTTAAGAGGCATTCAGAACGGGAATATAGTCTGCCTCAGCAAGGATGGAGCGATTTTTCCCTGGTCTTCTCCTGTTGTGCCCTTACTTTAATGTTCATAAAGTTCTGTTGCTATTGTATAATATGTTTCCCTTGTACTATATTTTGTTCCACTCTCTTTCTTTTACACTCGCTCTCTGTTTTTCTCTGTGTCTCTTCCTCTCTGTCTTTCTCCATCCCTCCCTCCCCCCACCCTCTGCTTCCGTCTCTCCGTGTGTCTGTTTCTGTCTGTCTGTGTGTCTGTGTGTCTGTGTGTCTGTGTGTCTGTGTGTCTGTGTGTCTGTGTGTCTGTGTGTCTGTGTGTCTGTGTGTCTGTGTGTCTGTGTGTCTGTGTGTCTGTCTGTCTGTCTGTCTGTCTGTCTGCCTCTCTGTCTGTCTGTCTGCCTCTCTGTCTGTCTGTCTGCCTCTCTGTCTGTCTGTCTGCCTCTCTGTCTGTCTGTCTGCCTCTCTGTCTGTCTGCCTCTCTGTCTGTCTCTTTATCCCTCCCTACCCCCACCCTCTGCTTCCGTCTCTCCGTGTGTCTATTTTTCACTGTGTCTGTCTCTCTCTCTCTCTGCCTCTCTGTCTTTGTCTGCCACTCTGTCTGTCTCTTTATCCCTCCCTACCCCCACCCTATGTGTCTGTTTCTTTTTCTGTCTCTACTTCCCTCCGTCTGTCTCTCTGCCTCTCTGCCTCTCTGCCTCTCTGCCTCTCTGCCTCTCTGCCTCTCTGCCTCTCTGCCTCTCTGCCTCTCTGCCTCTCTGCCTCTCTGCCTCTCAGCCTCTCTTTCTTTCTCTGCTACTCCGTCTGTCTCTTTATCCCTCCCTACCCCACACTACGTCTCTGTTTCTTTTTCTGTCTCTACTTCTCTCCGTCTGTCTCTCTCTCTCTCTCCCCGCTGTTTTTAATTTTCTGCATAGTGGCAGGGTGGATTTCTCGTCTTGTTAGCAGCATGTAGATCACCACTCTTGAATGAAGGGAAACTTTGTGTTTCTTTTTCCGTGGCTTGTCTTGTTATTTTAAAGGCACGTTAGGCTTTGTGAAGGCTCTGTTTTTTCGTGTAATGTGTCTGAGATGTTTTAGAGTGTGTTCAGTTCGACCAGTTCAATTTCAATTCTGGTGAACCTCTCCCTCGTGTCCATGAAGGAACCATGTAGTTCAGAGATCCGCTCGTCACTGGGGTCAATTCCCACGGGGGTCTGCATCTTTAAGAGGCATTCACAACGGGATTATAGTCTGCCTCAGCAAGGATGGAGCTATTTTTCCCTGGTCCTCTCCTGTTGTGCCCTTACTTTAATGTTCATAAAGTTCTGTTGCTATTGTTTAATATGTTTTCCTTGTACTATATTTTTTTCCACTCTCTTTCTTTTACACTCGCTCTCTGTTTTTCTCTGTGTCTCTGCCTTTCTGTCTCTCTCCATCCCTCCCTCCCCCCACCCTCTGCTTCCGTCTCTCCGTGTGTCTGTTTATGTCTGTCTGTGTGTCTGTGTGTCTGTGTGTCTGTGTGTCTGTGTGTCTGTGTGTCTGTGTGTCTGTGTGTCTGTGTGTCTGTGTGTGTGTCTGTGTGTGTGTCTGTGTGTGTGTCTGTGTGTGTGTCTGTGTGTGTGTCTGTGTGTGTGTCTGTGTGTGTGTCTGTGTGTGTGTCTGTGTGTGTGTCTGTGTGTGTGTCTGTGTGTGTGTCTGTGTGTGTGTCTGTCTGTGTGTGTGTCTGTCTGTGTGTGTGTCTGTCTGTGTGTCTGTCTGTCTGTGTGTCTGTCTGTCTGTGTGTCTGTCTGTCTGTCTGTCTGTCTGTGTGTCTGTCTGTCTGTGTGTCTGTCTGTCTGTGTGTCTGTCTGTCTGTGTGTCTGTGTGTCTGTCTGTGTCTGTCTGTGTCTCTCTCTCTCTCTCTCTCTCTCTCTCTCTCTCTCTCTCTCTCTCTCTCTCTCTCTGTCTCTCTCTCTGTCTCTCCCTCTGTCTCTCTGTCTCTCTCTCTGTCTCTCTCTCTCTCTCTCTCTCTCTCTCTCTCTCTCTCTCTGTCTCTCTGTCTCTCTCTGCCTCTCTTCCTCTCTTCCTCTCTCTGCCACTCTGTCTGTCTCTTTATCCCTCCCTACCCCCACACTATGTCTCTGTTTCTTTTTCTGTCTCTACTTCTCTCCGTCTGTCTCTCTCTCTCTCCGCCCGCTGTTTTTAATCTTCTGCATAGTGGCAGGGTGGATTTCTCGTCTTGGTAGCAGCATGTAGATCACCACTCTTGATTGAAGGGAAACTTTGTGTTTCTTTTTCCGTGGCTTGTCTTGTTATTTTAGAGGCACGTTAGGCTTTGTGAAGGCTCTGTTTTTTCGTGTAATGTGTCTGAGATGTTTTAGAGTGTGTTCAGTTCGACCAGTTCAATTTCAATTCTGGTGAACCTCTCCCTCATGTCCATGAAGGAACCATGTAGTTCAGAGATCCGCTCGTCACTGGGGTCAATTCCCACGGGGGTCTGCATCTTTAAGAGGCATTCAGAACGGGAATATAGTCTGCCTCAGCAAGGATGGAGCTATTTTTCCCTGGTCCTCTCCTGTTGTGCCCTTACTTTAATGTTCATAAAGTTCTGTTGCTATTGTTTAATATGTTTCCCTTGTACTATATTTTTTTCCACTCTCTTTCTTTTACACTCGCTCTCTGTTTTTCTCTGTGTCTCTTCCTCTCTGTCTTTCTCCATCCCTCCCTCCCCCCACCCTCTGCTTCTGTCTGTCTGTCTGTCTGTCTGTCTGTCTGTCTGTCTGTCTGTCTGTCTGTCTGTCTGTCTGTCTGTCTGTCTGTCTGTCTGTCTGTCTGTCTGTCTCTCTGTCTGCCTCTCTGTCTGTCTGTCTGTCTGTCTGTCTGTCTGTCTGTGTGTCTGTCTGTCTGTCTGTCTGTCTGTCTGTCTGTCTGTCTGTCTGTCTGTCTGTCTGTCTGTCTGTCTGTGTGTCTGTGTGTCTGTCTGTCTGCCTCTCTGTCTGTCTGTCTGCCTCTCTGTCTGTCTGTCTGCCTCTCTGTCTGTCTGTCTTCCTCTCTGTCTGTCTCTTTATCCCTCCCTACCTCCACCCTCTGCTTCCGTCTCTCCGTGTGTCTATTTTTCACTGTGTCTGTCTCTCTCTCTCTCTGCCTCTCTGTCTTTGTCTGCCACTCTGTCTGTCTCTTTATCCCTCCCTACCCCCACCCTATGTGTCTGTTTCTTTTTCTGTCTCTACTTCTCTCCGTCTGTCTCTCTGTCTCTCTGCCCGCTGTTTTTAATCTTCTGCATAGTGGCAGGGTGGATTTCTCGTCTTGGTAGCAGCATGTAGATCACCACTCTTGAATGAAGGGAAACTTTGTTTCTTTCTCCGTGGCTTGTCTTGTTATTTTAAAGGCACGTTAGGCTTTGTGAAGGCTCTGTTTTTTCGTGTAATGTGTCTGAGATGTTTTAGAGTTTGTTCAGTTCGACCAGTTCAATTTCAATTCTGGTGAACCTCTCCCTCGTGTCCATGAAGGAACCATGTAGTTCAGAGATCCGCTCGTCACTTGGGTCAATTCCCACGGGGGTCTGCATCTTTAAAAGGCATTCAGAACGGGAATATAGTCTGCCTCAGCAAGGATGGAGCGATTTTTCCCCTGTCTTCTCCTGTTGTGCCCTTACTTTAATGTTCATAAAGTTCTGTTGCTATTGTTTAATATGTTTTCCTTGTACTATATTTATTTCCACTCTCTTTCTTTTACACTCGCTCTCTGTTTTTCTCT
>CM030183.1:11985422-11990422 GCA_017639675.1 Aplochiton taeniatus | reverse complement strand
TTCCACTCTCTTTCTTTTACACTCGCTCTCTGTTTTTCTCTGTCTCTGCCTTTCTGTTTCTCTCCATCCCTCCCTCCCCCCACCCTCTGCTTCCGTCTCTCCGTGTGTCTGTTTCTGTCTCTGTCTGTGTGTGTGTGTGTCTGTCTGTGTGTCTGTGTGTCTGTCTGTCTGTGTGTCTGTCTGTCTGTGTGTCTGTCCGTGTGTCTGTCTGTGTGTCTGTCTGTGTGTCTGTGTGTCTGTCTGTCTGTCTGTCTGTCTGTCTGTCTGTCTGTCTGTCTGTCTGTCTGTCTGTCTGTCTGTCTGTCTGTCTGTCTGTCTGTCTGTCTGTCTGTCTGTCTGTCTCTCTCTCTCTCTCTCTCTTTCTCTCTCTCTTTCTCTCTCTCTCTCTCTCTCTTCTCTGTCTCGGTCTCTCTCTCTCTCTCTCTCTCTCTTCCTCTCTGTCTTTCTCTGCCACTCTGTCTGTCTCTTTATCCCTCCCTACCCCCACCCTCTGCTTCCGTCTCTCCGTGTGTCTATTTTTCACTGTGTCTGTCTCTCTCTCTCTCTGCCTCTCTGTCTTTGTCTGCCACTCTGTCTGTCTCTTTATCCCTCCCTACCCCCACCCTATGTGTCTGTTTCTTTTTCTGTCTCTACTTCTCTCCGTCTGTCTCTCTGTCTCTCTGCCCGCTGTTTTTAATCTTCTGCATAGTGGCAGGGTGGATTTCTCGTCTTGGTAGCAGCATGTAGATCACCACTCTTGAATGAAGGGAAACTTTTTTTTCCTTCTCCGTGGCTTGTCTTGTTATTTTAAAGGCACGTTAGGCTTTGTGAAGGCTCTGTTTTTTCGTGTAATGTGTCTGAGATGTTTTAGAGTTTGTTCAGTTCGACCAGTTCAATTTCAATTCTGGTGAACCTCTCCCTCGTGTCCATGAAGGAACCATGTAGTTCAGAGATCCGCTCGTCACTGGGGTCAATTCCCACGGGGGTCTTCATCTTTAAGAGGCATTCAGAATGGGAATATAGTCTGCCTCAGCAAGGATGGAGCTATTTTTCCCTGGTCTTCTCCTGTTGTGCCCTTACTTTAATGTTCATAAAGTTCTGTTGCTATTGTTTAATATGTTTTCCTTGTACTATATTTATTTCCACTCTCTTTCTTTTACACTCGCTCTCTGTTTTTCTCTGTGTATCTGCCTTTCTGTCTCTCTCCATCCCTCCCTCCCCCCACCCTCTGCTTCCGTCTCTCCGTGTGTCTGTCTGTCTGCCTGTCTGTCTGTCTGTCTGCCTCTCTGTCTTTCTCTGCCACTCTGTCTGTCTCTTTATCCCTCCCTACCCCCACCCTCTGCTTCCGTCTCTCCGTTTGTCTATTTTTCACTGTGTCTGTCTCTCTCTCTCTTCCTCTCTGTCTTTGTCTTCCACTCTGTCTGTCTCTTTATCCCTCGCTACCCCCACACTCTCTCTCTGTTTTTCTCTGTGTCTCTGCCTTTCTGTCTCTCTCCATCCCTCCCTCCCCCCACCCTCTGCTTCCGTCTCTCCGTGTGTCTTTTTCTGTCTGTTTCTGTCTGTTTCTGTCTGTTTCTGTCTGTTTCTGTCTGTTTCTGTCTGTCTCTGTCTGTCTCTGTCTGTCTCTGTCTGTCTCTGTCTCTGTCTCTCTCTGTCTCTCTCTCTCCCTAACTCTCTTCCTCTCTGTCTTTCTCTGCCACTCTGTCTGTCTCTTTATCCCTCCCTACCCCCACCCTCTGCTTCCGTCTCTCCGTGTGTCTATTTTTCACTGTGTCTGTCTCTCTCTCTCTGTCTCTCTCTCTCTGTCTCTCTCTCTCTCTCTCTCTCTCTCTCTCTCTCTCTCTCTCTCTCTCTCTCTCTCTCTCTCTCTCTCTCTCTCTTCCTCTCTTCCTCTCTGTCTTTCTCTGCCACTCTGTCTGTCTCTTTATCCCTCCCTACCCCCACCCTCTGCTTCCGTCTCTCCGTGTGTCTATTTTTCACTGTGTCTGTCTCTCTCTCTCTCTGCCTCTCTGTCTTTGTCTGCCACTCTGTCTGTCTCTTTATCCCTCCCTACCCCCACCCTATGTGTCTGTTTCTTTTTCTGTCTCTACTTCTCTCCGTCTGTCTCTCTGTCTCTCTGCCCGCTGTTTTTAATCTTCTGCATAGTGGCAGGGTGGATTTCTCGTCTTGGTAGCAGCATGTAGATCACCACTCTTGAATGAAGGGAAACTTTGTTTCTTTCTCCGTGGCTTGTCTTGTTATTTTAAAGGCACGTTAGGCTTTGTGAAGGCTCTGTTTTTTCGTGTAATGTGTCTGAGATGTTTTAGAGTTTGTTCAGTTCGACCAGTTCAATTTCAATTCTGGTGAACCTCTCCCTCGTGTCCATGAAGGAACCATGTAGTTCAGAGATCCGCTCGTCACTTGGGTCAATTCCCACGGGGGTCTGCATCTTTAAAAGGCATTCAGAACGGGAATATAGTCTGCCTCAGCAAGGATGGAGCGATTTTTCCCCTGTCTTCTCCTGTTGTGCCCTTACTTTAATGTTCATAAAGTTCTGTTGCTATTGTTTAATATGTTTTCCTTGTACTATATTTATTTCCACTCTCTTTCTTTTACACTCGCTCTCTGTTTTTCTCTGTGTCTCTGCCTTTCTGTCTCTCTCCATCCCTCCCTCCCCCCACCCTCTGCTTCCGTCTCTCTGTCTGTCTGTTTATGTCTGTCTGTGTGTGTGTCTGTGTGTCTGTGTGTCTGTGTGTCTGTGTGTCTGTGTGTCTGTGTGTCTGTGTGTCTGTGTGTCTGTGTGTCTGTGTGTCTGTGTGTCTGTGTGTCTGTCTGTCTGTCTGTCTGTCTGTCTCTCTCTCTCTGTCTCTCTCTCTCTGTCTCTCTCTCTGTCTCTCTCTCTGTCTCTCTCTCTCTCTCTCTCTCTCTCTCTCTCTCTCTCTCTCTCTCTCTCTCTCTCTCTCTCTCTCTGCCTCTCTTCCTCTCTTCCTCTCTGTCTTTCTCTGCCACTCTGTCTGTCTCTTTATCCCTCCCTACCCCCACCCTATGTCTCTGTTTCTTTTTCTGTCTCTACTTCTCTCCGTCTGTCTCTCTCTCTCTCCCTCTATCCGCTGTTTTTAATCTTCTGCATAGTGGCAGGGTGGATTTCTCGTCTTGGTAGCAGCATGTAGATCACCACTCTTGAATGAAGGGAAACTTTGTGTTTCTTTCTCCGTGGCTTGTCTTGTTATTTTAAAGGCACGTTAGGCTTTGTGAAGGCTCTGTTTTTTCGTGTAATGTGTCTGAGATGTTTTAGAGTGTGTTCAGTTCGACCAGTTCAATTTCAATTCTGGTGAACCTCTCCCTCGTGTCCATGAAGGAACCATGTAGTTCAGAGATCCGCTCGTCACTGGGGTCAGTTCCCACGGGGGTCTGCATCTTTAAGAGGCATTCAGAACGGGAATATAGTCTGCCTCAGCAAGGATGGAGCTATTTTTCCCTGGTCCTCTCCTGTTGTGCCCTTACTTTAATGTTCATAAAGTTCTGTTGCTATTGTTTAATATGTTTCCCTTGTACTATATTTTGTTCCACTCTCTTTCTTTTACACTCGCTCTCTGTTTTTCTCTGTCTCTTCCTCTCTGTCTTTCTCCATCCCTCCCTCCCCCCACCCTCTGCTTCCGTCTGTCTTTCTGTCTTTCTGTCTGTCTGTGTGTGTGTGTGTGTCTGTCTGTGTGTCTGTCTGTCTGTCTGTCTGTCTGTCTGTCTGTCTGTCTGTCTGTCTGCCTCTCTGTCTGCCTCTCTGTCTTTCTCTGCCACTCTGTCAGTCTCTTTATCCCTCCCTACCCCCACCCTCTGCTTCCGTCTCTCCGTGTGTCTATTTTTCACTGTGTCTGTCTCTCTCTCTCTCTGCCTCTCTGTCTTTGTCTGCCACTCTGTCTGTCTCTTTATCCCTCCCTACCCCCACCCTATGTGTCTGTTTCCTTTCTGTCTCTACTTCTCTCCGTCTGTCTCTCTGTCTCTCTGCCCGCTGTTTTTAATCTTCTGCATAGTGGCAGGGTGGATTTCTCGTCTTGGTAGCAGCATGTAGATCACCACTCTTGAATGAAGGGAAACTTTGTTTCTTTCTCCGTGGCTTGTCTTGTTATTTTAAAGGCACGTTAGGCTTTGTGAAGGCTCTGTTTTTTCGTGTAATGTGTCTGAGATGTTTTAGAGTGTGTTCAGTTCGACCAGTTCAATTTCAATTCTGGTGAACCTCTCCCTCGTGTCCATGAAGGAACCATGTAGTTCAGAGATCCGCTCGTCACTGGGGTCAATTCCCACGGGGGTCTGCATCTTTAAAAGGCATTCAGAACGGGAATATAGTCTGCCTCAGCAAGGATGGAGCTATTTTTCCCTTGTCTTCTCCTGTTGTGCCCTTACTTTAATGTTCATAAAGTTCTGTTGCTATTGTTTAATATGTTTTCCTTGTACTATATTTATTTCCACTCTCTTTCTTTTACACTCGCTCTCTGTTTTTCTCTGTGTCTCTGCCTTTCTGTCTCTCTCCATCCCTCCCTCCCCCCACCCTCTGCTTCCGTCTCTCTGTCTGTCTGTTTATGTCTGTCTGTGTGTGTGTCTGTGTGTCTGTGTGTCTGTGTGTCTGTGTGTCTGTGTGTCTGTGTGTCTGTGTGTCTGTGTGTCTGTGTGTCTGTCTGTCTGTCTGTCTGTCTGTCTGTCTGTCTGTCTGTCTGTCTGTCTGTCTGTCTGTCTGTCTGTCTGTCTGTCTCTCTCTCTCTGTCTCTCTCTCTCTGTCTCTCTCTGTCTGTCTCTCTCTCTCTGTCTCTCTCTCTGTCTCTCTCTCTGTCTCTCTCTCTCTCTTTCTCTCTCTCTCTCTCTCTCTCTCTCTCTCTCTCTCTCTCTCTCTCTCTCTCTCTCTCTCTCTCTCTCTCTCTCTCTCTCTCTCTCTGCCTCTCTTCCTCTCTTCCTCTCTGTCTTTCTCTGCCACTCTGTCTGTCTCTTTATCCCTCCCTACCCCCACCCTATGTCTCTGTTTCTTTTTCTGTCTCTACTTCTCTCCGTCTGTC
>CM030183.1:11967922-11970422 GCA_017639675.1 Aplochiton taeniatus | reverse complement strand
CCCCACCCTCTGCTTCCGTCTGTCTTTCTGTCTTTCTGTCTGTCTGTGTCTGTCTGTGTGTCTGTCTGTGTGTCTGTCTGTCTGTCTGTCTGTCTGTCTGTCTGTCTGTCTGTCTGTCTGTCTGCCTCTCTGTCTGCCTCTCTGTCTTTCTCTGCCACTCTGTCAGTCTCTTTATCCCTCCCTACCCCCACCCTCTGCTTCCGTCTCTCCGTGTGTCTGTTTTTCACTGTGTCTGTCTCTCTCTCTCTCTGCCTCTCTGTCTTTGTCTGCCACTCTGTCTGTCTCTTTATCCCTCCCTACCCCCACCCTATGTGTCTGTTTCCTTTCTGTCTCTACTTCTCTCCGTCTGTCTCTCTGTCTCTCTGCCCGCTGTTTTTAATCTTCTGCATAGTGGCAGGGTGGATTTCTCGTCTTGGTAGCAGCATGTAGATCACCACTCTTGAATGAAGGGAAACTTTGTTTCTTTCTCCGTGGCTTGTCTTGTTATTTTAAAGGCACGTTAGGCTTTGTGAAGGCTCTGTTTTTTCGTGTAATGTGTCTGAGATGTTTTAGAGTGTGTTCAGTTCGACCAGTTCAATTTCAATTCTGGTGAACCTCTCCCTCGTGTCCATGAAGGAACCATGTAGTTCAGAGATCCGCTCGTCACTGGGGTCAATTCCCACGGGGGTCTGCATCTTTAAAAGGCATTCAGAACGGGAATATAGTCTGCCTCAGCAAGGATGGAGCTATTTTTCCCTTGTCTTCTCCTGTTGTGCCCTTACTTTAATGTTCATAAAGTTCTGTTGCTATTGTTTAATATGTTTTCCTTGTACTATATTTATTTCCACTCTCTTTCTTTTACACTCGCTCTCTGTTTTTCTCTGTGTCTCTGCCTTTCTGTCTCTCTCCATCCCTCCCTCCCCCCACCCTCTGCTTCCGTCTCTCTGTCTGTCTGTTTATGTCTGTCTGTGTGTGTGTCTGTGTGTCTGTGTGTCTGTGTGTCTGTGTGTCTGTGTGTCTGTGTGTCTGTGTGTCTGTGTGTCTGTGTGTCTGTGTGTCTGTGTGTCTGTCTGTCTGTCTGTCTGTCTGTCTGTCTGTCTGTCTGTCTGTCTGTCTGTCTCTCTCTCTCTGTCTCTCTCTCTCTGTCTCTCTCTGTCTGTCTCTCTCTCTCTGTCTCTCTCTCTCTGTCTCTCTCTCTGTCTCTCTCTCTGTCTCTCTCTCTCTCTTTCTCTCTCTCTCTCTCTCTCTCTCTCTCTCTCTCTCTCTCTCTCTCTCTCTCTCTCTCTCTCTCTCGGCCTCTCTTCCTCTCTTCCTCTCTGTCTTTCTCTGCCACTCTGTCTGTCTCTTTATCCCTCCCTACCCCCACCCTATGTCTCTGTTTCTTTTTCTGTCTCTACTTCTCTCCGTCTGTCTCTCTCTCTCTCCCTCTATCCGCTGTTTTTAATCTTCTGCATAGTGGCAGGGTGGATTTCTCGTCTTGGTAGCAGCATGTAGATCACCACTCTTGAATGAAGGGAAACTTTGTGTTTCTTTCTCCGTGGTTTGTCTTGTTATTTTAAAGGCACGTTAGGCTTTGTGAAGGCTCTGTTTTTTCGTGTAATGTGTCTGAGATGTTTTAGAGTGTGTTCAGTTCGACCAGTTCAATTTCAATTCTGGTGAACCTCTCCCTCGTGTCCATGAAGGAACCATGTAGTTCAGAGATCCGCTCGTCACTGGGGTCAGTTCCCACGGGGGTCTGCATCTTTAAGAGGCATTCAGAACGGGAATATAGTCTGCCTCAGCAAGGATGGAGCTATTTTTCCCTGGTCCTCTCCTGTTGTGCCCTTACTTTAATGTTCATAAAGTTCTGTTGCTATTGTTTAATATGTTTCCCTTGTACTATATTTTGTTCCACTCTCTTTCTTTTACACTCGCTCTCTGTTTTTCTCTGTGTCTCTTCCTCTCTGTCTTTCTCCATCCCTCCCTCCCCCCACCCTCTGCTTCCGTCTGTCTGTCTGTCTGTCTGTCTTTCTGTCTTTCTGTCTTTCTGTCTGTCTGTCTGTCTGTCTGTCTGTCTGTCTGTCTGTCTGTCTGTCTGTCTGTCTGTCTGTCTGTCTGTCTGTCTGTCTGTCTGCCTCTCTGTCTGCCTCTCTGTCTTTCTCTGCCACTCTGTCTGTCTCTTTATCCCTCCCTACCCCCACCCTCTGCTTCCGTCTCTCCGTGTGTCTATTTTTCACTGTGTCTGTCTCTCTCTCTCTCTGCCTCTCTGTCTTTGTCTGCCACTCTGTCTGTCTCTTTATCCCTCCCTACCCCCACCCTATGTGTCTGTTTCTTTTTCTGTCTCTACTTCTCTCCGTCTGTCTCTCTGTCTCTCTGCCCGCTGTTTTTAATCTTCTGCATAGTGGCAGGGTGGATTTCTCGTCTTGGTAGCAGCATGTAGATCACCACTCTTGAATGAAGGGAAACTTTGTTTCTTTCTCCGTGGCTTGTCTTGTTATTTTAAAGGCACGTTAGGCTTTGTGAAGGCTCTGTTTTTTCGTGT
>CM030183.1:11940422-11960422 GCA_017639675.1 Aplochiton taeniatus | reverse complement strand
TCTCTCTCTCTCTCTCTCTCTCTCTCTGTCTCTGTCTCTCTCTCTCTCTCTCTCTCTCTTCCTCTCTTCCTCTCTGCCACTCTGTCTGTCTCTTTATCCCTCCCTACCCCCACCCTCTGTTTCTGTCTGTCTGTCTGTCTGTCTGTCTGTCTGTCTGTATCCCTCCCTCCCCCCACCCTTTGCGTCCGTATCTCCGTCCCCTTGTCTTTCTGTTTCTCTGTCTCTCTTTCTCTCTGTCTCTCTGTCTCTCTGTCTCTCGGTCACTCTGTCACTCTGTGTCTCTCTTTTTCTGTCTCTGTCTCTCCTTCCCTCCATTTTTCTGCTTCTCTGTCATTCTCTTCATCTGTTTCTCTCTCTCTTTTGTCTGTCTGTCTCTTTATCCCTCCCTCCCCCCACCCTATTTCTCTAACTCTCTGTCTCGCTCTCTGTCTCTCCCTCTCTTTTTCTCTCCGTCTGTTTCTCTCCCTATATCTGACTCTCTGTCACCATTTGTCTCTCGTTTCTCGTCTCATGTCTCACTCTTTTTCTCTGTTCTCTGATACTCTGTTTCTTCGTCACTCTGTCTCCATCACTCGTCTGTCTGTCTGTCTGTCTGTCTGTCTGTCTGTCTATCTTTCTGTGTCCCCACCCTCTTTCTCTGCCTCTCTTCCTCCCTCTCTCTATCCCTCCCTCCCCCCACCCTTTGCATCCGTCTCTCCGTCCCTTTGTCTGTCTGTCTGTCTGCCTCTCTTCCTCTCTCTCTCTCTCTCTATCCCTCCCTCCCCCCACCCATTGCATCCGTGTCTCCGTCCCCTTGTCTGCCTGTCTGTCCGTCCGTTTCCTCCGTCTGTTTCTCTCCCTATATCTGTCTTTCTGTCACCATCTGTCTCTCTTGTTTCTCATTGTCTCTCACTCTTTCTCTGTCACTCTTTCACTCTGTTTCTCTCTCTCTCTCCTCTCCCCCTCTCCCTCTCGCTTCCCCCGTCTGTCTGTCTCCCTTCCTCTCTCTATCCCTCCCTCCCCCCACCCTTGGCGGCCGTCTCCCCGTTCCCTTGTCGGTGGTTCTGTCTGTCTGTCTGTCTGTCTGTCTGTCTCTATATCCCTCCCTCCCCCCACCCATTTCCTCCGTCTCTCTGTCCCCTTGTCCTTCTTTCTTGTTGTCTGTCTGTCTGTCTGTCTGTCTGTCTGTCTGTCTGTCTGTCTGTCTGTCTGTCTGTCTCTCTCTCTCTCTCTCTCTCTCTCTCTCTCTCTCTCTCTCTCTCTCTCTCTCTCTCTCTCTCTCTCTTCCTCTCTCTCTCTCTATCCCTCCCTCCCCCCACCCTTTCTATCCTTCTGTCTGTCTGTGTGTGTGTGTGTGTGTCGCTTTTCCTCTCTTTCTCTCTATCCGTCTCCGTCCCCACCCTTGGCGGCCGTCTCCCCGTTCCCTTGTCTGTCTGTCGGTCTGTCTGTCTGTCTGTCTCTGTCTGTCTGTCTGTCTGTCTGGTTCCTCCGTCTGTTTCTCTCCCTATATCTGTCTTTCTTTCACCATCCGTCTCTCTTGTTTCTCGTCTCATTGTCTCTCACTCTTTATCTTTTACTCCTTCACTCTCTCTCTCCTCTCCCCCTCTCCCTCCCCCCGTCTGTCTTTCTCTCTGCTTCTCTCTATCCCTCC
This sequence comes from Aplochiton taeniatus, assembly GCA_017639675.1. Taxonomy (NCBI): domain Eukaryota; kingdom Metazoa; phylum Chordata; class Actinopteri; order Galaxiiformes; family Galaxiidae; genus Aplochiton; species Aplochiton taeniatus. The sequence continues at coordinate 11,958,792 of CM030183.1, read as the reverse complement.
CTCCCCCCACCCATTGCCTCCGTCCCCTTGTCTGTCTGTCTGTCTGTCTGTCTCTCTTCCTCTCCCTCTCTCTATCCGTCTCCCCGTTCCCTTATCTATGTCTGTCTGTCTCCCTCCCTCCCCCCACCCTTTGCATCCTTCCCCTTTGTCCTTCCGTCCGTCCGTCCGTCTCTCTCTCTCTCTATCCATCCTTCCCCTTGTCTGTCTGTCTGTCTGTCTGGTTCCTCCGTCTGTTTCTCTCCCTATATCTGTCTTTCTTTCACCATCCGTCTCTCTTGTTTCTCGTCTCAGTGTCTCTCACTCTTTATCTTTTACTCCTTCACTCTGTTTCTCTCTCTCTCTCCTCTCCCCCTCTCCCTCCCCCATTCTGTCTTTCTCTCTGCTTCTCTCTATCCCTCCCTCCCCCCACCCATTGCCTCCGTCTCTCTCTCTGTCTGTCTCTCTTCCTCTCTCTCTATCCGTCTCCGTCCCCACCCTTGGTGGCCGTCTCCCCGTTCCCTTGTCTGTCTGTCTGTCTATCCCTCCCTCCCCCCACCCATTGCGTCTGTCTGTCTGTCTGTCTGTCTGTCTGTCTGTCTGTCTGTCTCTCTCTCTGCCTCTCTGCCTTTGTCTTCCACTCTGTCTGTGTCCCTACCCCCACCCTCTGCTTCCGTCTCTCCGTGTGTCTGTTTCTGTCTGTCTCTGTCTGTCTGCCTGCCTGCCTGCCTGTCTGTCTGTCTTCCTGCCTGTCTGTCTGTCTCAAATAGGAGTCTAGAGTAGGTCAAATAGGGGCCAATAGGAGGTAAATATAACGGATTATAGAGGTTAAAATACGGACTTACGGGGGTTTCAACAGGGTCAATATAGGCTCAAAGGAGGTCAAATGGGGGTCAAAACAGGGATAAAGGGGGTTTAAATATGGCCAAAAGAGGCTCAAATAGTGGTAAAAATAGGGACTCAAGGGCGTGTAAATCTGGTCAAAAGAGGCTCAAATAGGAGTCTATAGGAGGTGAAATAGGGGTCAATAAGAGGTCAGATGGGGTTAAAATAGGGACTCAAGGGGGTTTAAATGGGTTCAATAAGGCTCAAATGGGGGTCAAAAGGAGGGCAACCAGGGGTCTAAATGAAGTCATACAGGGTAAAATGGGGGTTTGAAAGAGGTCAAAAGGAGCTCTAAACCGGCTCAACTAGGGGTATAAATAGGGACTTAAGGGTGTTCAAATATGACCAAAAGAGGCTCAAATAGGGGTCTGCAGGAGGTCAAATAGGGTGTAATGGGGATAAAAATAGGGACATGAGGGGGTTTAAATCTGGTCAAAAGAGGACCAAATAGGAGTCAATAAGGGGCCAATAAGAGGTAAATGGGGGTTAAAATACGGACTTACGGGGGCTTAAATAGGGTAAATATAGGCTCAAATGGGGGTCAAAAGGAGGTAACCCAGGGGTCTAAATGAAGTCATACAGGGTAAAATGGGGGTTTGAAAGAGGTCAAAAGGAGCTCAAAACAGGCTCAAATTGGGATATAAATAGGGACTTAAGGGTGTTCAAATATGACCAAAAGAGGCTCAAATAGGTGTCTGCAGGAGGTCAAATATGGTCAAATGGGGGTAAAAATAGGGACATGAGGGGTTTATATCTGGTCAAAAGAGGCCCAAATATTAGTCAATAAGGGGCCAATAAGAGGTAAATGGGGGTTAAAATACGGAGTTACGGGGGTTTGAATAGGGTCAGTATAGGCTCAAATGGGGGTCTAAAGGAGGTCACCCAGGGGTCTAAAGGAGGTCAAATGGGGGTAAAAACAGAGATAAGGGGGTTTGAAATGTGGTCATAAGAGGCTCAAATGGGTGTCTAAAAGAGGTTAAAAAAACTTGAATGGGGGTTAAAATAGGGGATAAAGGGAGGATAAATATAGGGTCAAAAGAGGCTCAAATGGGGGGTTGAAAGAGGTCAGATAGGGTTGTAAAAGGAGCTCAAAACAGGCTCAAATAGAGGTATAAATAGGGACTTAAGGGTGTTCAAATATGACCAAAAGAGGCTCAAATAGGGGTCTGCAGGTCAAATAGGGTCAAATGGGGGTAAAAATAGGGACAAGAGGGGGTTTAAATCTTGTCAAAAGAGGACCAAATAGGAGTCAATAAGGGGCCAATAAGAGGTAAATGGGGGTTAAAATACGGACTTACGGGGGCTTAAATAGGGTAAATATAGGCTCAAATGGGGGTCAAAAGGAGGTCACCCAGGGGTCTAAATGAGGTCACACAGGGTAAAATGGGGTTTGAAAGGTCAAAATAGGGACATGAAGGGGTTTAAATGTGGTCAAAAGAGGCCCAAATAGGAGTCAATAAGGGGCCAATAAGAGGTAAATCGGGGTTAAAATACGGTCTTACGGGGGCTTAAATAGGGTCAATATAGGCTCAAATGGGGGTCTAAAGGAGGTCACCCAGGGGTCTAAAGGAGGTCAAATTGGGGTAAAAACAGGGATAAGGGGGTTTGAAATGTGGTCAAAAGAGGCTCAAATGGGTGTCTAAAGGAGGTTAAAAACTGTTGAATGGGGGTAAAAATAGGGGATAAAGGGAGGATAAATATGGGCTCTAAAGAGGCTCAAATGGGGGGTTGAAAGAGGTCAGATAGGGTGGCAAAAGGAGCTCAAAACAGCCTCGACGAGGGCTATAAATAGGGACTTAAGGTATTCAAATATGACCAAAAAAGGCTCAAATAGGGGTCTGCAGGAGGTCAAATAGGGTCAAATGGGGGTAAAAATAGGGACAAGAGGGGCTTTAAATCTGGTCAAAAGATGCCCAAATTGGAGTCAATAAGGGGCCAATAAGAGGTAAATGGGGGTTAAAATACGGACTTACGGGGGCTTAAATAGGGTCAATGTAGGCTCAAATGGGGGTCTAAAGGAGGTCACCCAGGGGTCTAAAGAAGGCCAAATGGGGGTAAAAGCAGGGATAAGGGGGTTTGAAATGTAGTCACAAAAGGCTCTAATGGGTGTCTAAAGGAGGTTAAAAAACCTGCTGAATGGGGGTAAAAATAGGGGATAAAGGGAGGATAAATATAGGGTCAAAAGAGGCTCAAATGGGGGGTTTAAAGGGGTCAGGTAGGGCGGCAAAAGGACCTCAAAACAGGCTCAAATAGGGGTACAAATAGGGACTTAAGGGTGTTCAAACATGACCAAAAGAGGCTCAAATAGGGGTCTGCAGGAGGTCAAATAGGGTCAAATGGGGGTAAAAATAGGGACAAGAGGGGGTTTAAATCTGGTCAAAAGATGCCCAAATTGGAGTCAAGAAGGGGCCATTAAGAGGTAAATGGGGGTTAAAATACGGACTTACGGGGGCTTAAATAGGGTCAATGTAGGCTCAAATGGGGGTCTAAAGGAGGTCACCCAGGGGTCTAAATGTGGTCATATAGGGTAAATTGGGGGTTTGAAAGGTCAAAAGGAGCTCAAAACAGTTTAGAATAGGGATATAAATAGGGACTTAAGGGTTTTAAAATATGACCAAAAGAGGCTCAAATAGGGGTCTGCAGGAGGTCAAATATGGTCAAATGGGGGTAAAAATTGGGACAAGAGGGGGTTTAAATCTGGTCAAAAGAGGCCCAAATTGGAGTCAATAAGGGGCCAATATGAGTTAAATGGGGGTTAAAATACGGACTTACAGGGGTTTGAATAGGGTAAATATAGGCTCAAATGGGGGTCTAAAGGAGGTCACCCAGGGGTCTAAAGGAGGTCAAATGGGGGTAAAAACAGGGATAAGGGGGTTTGAAATGTGGTTAAAAGAGGCTCCAATAGGTGTCTCAAGGAGGTTAAAAAAACTGTTGAATGGGAGTGGAAATAGGGGATACAGGGAGGATAAATATAGGCTCAAAAGAGGCCCAAATTGGAGTCAATAAGGGGTCAATATGAGTTAAATGGGGGTTAAAATACGGACTTACGGGGGTTTAAATAGGATCAATATAGGCTCAAATGGGGGTCTAAAGGAGGTCTTCCCAGGGGACTAAAGGAGGTAAAACGGGGTAAAAAAAAGGGATAAGAGGGCTTGAAATGTGGTCACAAGAGGCTCAAATGGGTTTCTAAAGGAGGTAAAAAAAACTGTTTAATGGGGGTAAAAATAGGGGATGGATAAATATAGGGTCAAAAGAGGCTCAAATGGGGGTTTGGAAGAGGTCAAAAGGAGCCCTAAACTGGCTCAACTAGGGGTATAAATAGGGACTTAAGGGTGTTATAATATGACAAAAAGAAGCTCAAATAGGGGTCTGCAGGAGGTCAATCAGGGGTCTAAAGGAGGTCAAATGGGGGTTTAAACGGGGATAAAGGGGGCTTAAATTTTGCCAAAAGAGGCTCCAATGTGGGTCTAAAGGAGGTCAAATAGGGGTAAATATACGGACTTAAGGTCGTTCAATTAGGGTCAATAGTTGCATAAATGGGGTACTAAAGGAGATCAAAGGGTCAACTAGGGTGAAAAGGGGGTACAAATAGGGACATGAGGGTGTTTAAATCTGGTCAAGAGAGGCTCAAATAAGAGTTTAGGAGGTGAAATAGGGGTGAATAAGAGGTCAGATTGGGTTAAAATAAACAATTAAGGGGGATCTATTATGGTTAATATAGGCTCGAATGGGGCTCAAAAGGAGGGCAATCAGGGGTCTAAAGGAGGTCAAATTGGGGTAAAAACAGGGATAAGGGGGTTTGAAATGTGGTCAAAAGAGGCTCAAATGGGTGTCTAAAGGAGGTTAAAAACTGTTGAATGGGGGTAAAAATAGGGGATAAAGGGAGGATAAATATGGGCTCTAAAGAGGCTCAAATGGGGGGTTGAAAGAGGTCAGATAGGGTAAAATGGGGGTTCGAAAGAGGTCAAAAGGAGCTCAAAAAAGGCTCAATAGGGGTATAAATAGGGACTTAAGGGTGTTTAAATAGGCCCAAAATGGGCTAAAATAGGGGTATGCAGGAGGTCAAATAGGGTCAAATGGGGGTAATAATAGGGACGAGGGGTTTTAAACCTGGTAAAAACAGGCTAAAATAGGAGTCTACACTAGGTAAAATAGGGGCAAATAAGAGGTAAATGGGTGTTAAAATAGGGATTAACGTGTGTTTAAATAGGGTAAACATAGGCTCAAATTGGGGTCTAAAGGACAGGGTTGTAAAGTGGTGAAATGGGGGTAAAAACAGGAAAAAGGGTTTTTAAATGTGAACAAAAGAGGCTCAAATAGGGGTAAAAATATTGACTTAAGGGAATTTAAATACAGTCAATAGTGGCTTAAATGGGGACTAAAGGAGATCAAAGGGTCTATTAGGGTGAAAAAGGGGTAAAACAGGGACATGAGGGGGTTTAATTTGGTCAAATGAGGCTCAAACGGGGGTCAAAAGGAAGGCAACCAGGGGTCTAAAGGAGGTCATAGAGGGTAAAATGGGGGTTTGAAAGCGGTCAAAAGGAGCTCAAAACAGGCTCGATTAGGGGCACACATAGGGACTTAAGTGTGTAAAAAAAAGAGGCTCAAGTAGGGGTCTGCAGGAGGTCAATCAGGGGTCTAAAGGAGGTCAAATGGGTGTATTTAACTGGGATAAAGGGGGCTTTAATGTAGGCAAAAGAGGCTCAAATGTTGGTCCAAAGGAGGTAAACAGAAGCTAAAATAGAGGTAACAATACGGACTCTAGTTTTTAAATACGGTCCAATAGTGGGTCACATGGGGTGAAAAGGAGATAAAATTAGGGACATTTGTGGGTTTTAATCTGGTCAAAAGACGCCCAAATAGGAGTCAATAAGGGGCAAAAAAAGAGGTGAATGCGGGTCAAAATACGGACTTACGGGGGTTTAAATAGGGTCAATATTGGCTCAAATGGGGGGTCTAAAGGAGGTACCCAGGGGTCTAAACGAGGTCATACAGGGTAAAATGGGGGTTTGAAAGAGGTCAAAAGGAGCTCAAATCAGGCTAAAATAGGGATATAAATAGGGACTTATGGGTGTTCAAATATGACCAAAAGAGGTTCCAATAGGAGTCTACAATAGGTCAAATAGGGGCCAATACGAAGGTAAATGGGGGTTAAAATACGGACTTACCGGGGTTTAAATAGGGTCAATATACGAGGTCTAAAGGAGTTCAACTAGGGGTCTAAAGGTCAAATGGGGGAAAAACACGGTTAATGGGGTTTAAATGGTGCTAAAGGAACCTCAAATGGGGGTTTAAAGGCGGTTAAAAAATGGTTTAATTGGGGGTAAAAATAGGGGATTAAGGGAGGATTAATATAGGGTCAAAAGAGGCTCATATGGGAGGTTTAAAGAGGTCAGATATGGCAGCAAACGAAGCTCAAAAAAGGCTCAAAACCGTGATTTACCTCTTACTCACGCCTTTATGACCTCCTGAAGACCCCTATTTGAGCCACTTTTGGTAATATTTTAACACCCTATATATACTCATATTTTAGCCTGTTTTGAGCTCCTTTTGACCTCTTTCAAACCCCAATTTTACATTGTATGACCTAATTTTTACCCCCTTTTGATCCTACATTGACCCTATTTAAACCTCCTTGAATCCCTATTTTAACCCAATCTGACCTCTTATTGACCCCTATTCACCTCCTATAGGCTCCTATTTGAGCCTCTTTTGATGAGATTTAAACACCCTAATGTCCCTATTTTTACCCCATTTTCACCCTCATTGACCCTTGACCTCCTTTAGTCCCCCATTTGAGCAACTATTGATTGTATTTTATCAGCCTGAACTCCCTATTATTACTTCTTTTGAGCTTCTTTTGACCACCTTTGGACCCCCATTTAGCCTCTTTTGGCTACATTTAAATCCCCTTTATCCCTTTTTTTACCCCCCTTTGAACTCGTTCAGACCCCTGGTTGACCTCCCTTAGACCCCACTTTGAGCCTATGTTGATCCTATTTAAACCCCCATAAGTCCATACTTTAACCCCCATTTACCTCTTATTGGCCCCTATTTGACCTATTGTAGACTCCTCTTTTGGTCATATTTGAACACACTTAAGTCCCTATTTATATCCCTATTTTAGCCTGATTTGAGCTCCTTTTGACCTCTTTCAAACCCCCATTTTACCCTGTATGACCTCCTTTAGTCCCCTGGGAAGACCTCCTTTAGACCCCCATTTGAGCCTATATTGATCCTATTTAAACCCCCGTAAGTCCGTATTTTAACCCCCATTTAACTCATATTGGCCCCTTATTGACTCCAATTTGGGCCTCTTTTGACCCTATATTTATCCTCCCTGTATCCCCTATTTCCACTCCCATTCAACAGTTTTTTTAACCTCCTTTAGACACCTATTGGAGCCTCTTTTAACCACATTTCAAACCCCCTTATCCCTGTTTTTACCCCCATTTGACCTCCTTTAGACCCCTGGGTGACCTCCTTTAGACCCCCATTTGAGCCTATATTTACCCTATTCAAACCCCCGTAAGTCCGTATTTTAACCCCCATTTAACTCATATTGGCCCCTATTGACTCCAATTTGGGCCTCTTTTGACAAGATTTAAACCCCCTCTTGTCCCTATTTTTACCCCCATTTGACCATATTTGACCTCCTGCAGACCCCTATTTGAGCCTCTTTTGGTCATATTTGAACACCCTTAAGTCCCTATTTATATCCCTATTCTAAACTGTTTTGAGCTCCTTTTGACCTTTCAAACCCCCAATTTACCCTATATGACCACATTTAGACCCCTGGGTGACCTCCTTTAGACCCCCATTTGAGCCTACATTGACCCTATTTAAGCCCCCGTAAGTCCGTATTTTAACCCCCATTTACCTCTTATTGGCCCCTTCTTGACTCCAATTTGGGCATCTTTTGACCAGATTTAAACCCCCTCTGTTCCCTATTTTTACCCCCATTTGACCCTATTTGACCTCCTGCAGACCCCTATTTGAGCCTCTTTTGGTCATGTTTGAACACCCTTAAGTCCCTATATGTACCCCTATTTGAGCCTGTTTTGAGGTCCTTTTGCCGCCCTACCTGACCTCTTTCAACCCCCCATTTGAGCCTCTTTTGACCCTATATTTATCCTCCCTTTATCCCCTATTTTCACCCCCATTCAACAGATTTTTAACGTCCTTTAGACCCCCCATGGGATCATCTATTGGCTACATTTAAACCCCCTTATCCTTGTTTTTACCCCATTTGGCCTCCTTTAGACACCTGGTTGACCTCCTTTAGGCCCTCATTTGAGCCTCTATTGACCCTATTTAAACCCCCGTAAGTCAGTATTTCAACCCCCATTTACCTCTTATTGGCCCCGTACTGACCTATTTGGGGCTCTTTTGACCAGAATAAAACCCCCTCATGTCCCTATTTTTACCCCATTTGACCCTACTTCACCTCCTGCAGACCCCTATTTGAGCCTCTTTTGGTCATATTTGAACACCCTTAAGTCCCTATTTATACCCCTATTTGAGCCTTTTTGAGCTCCTTTTGACCTCTTTCGAACCCCAATTTGACCCTGCATGACGTCCTTTAGACCCCTGGTTGCCCTCCTTTTGACCCCCATTTGACCCTATATTGACCCAATTTAAACCCCCTTAAGTCCCTATTTTAACCCCATCTGACCGCTCATTGCCCCTATTTCACCTCCTATAGACTCCTATTTGAGCCTCTTTTGACCAGATTTAAACCCACTCATGTCCCTATTTTTACCCCCTTTTCACCCTATTTACCCTTTGACCTATTTAATCCCCAATTTGAGCCACTATTGACCGCATTTAGACGCACTTGAGGCCCAATTTTTACCCCTATTTCAGCATCTTTTGGCCACATTTAAACCCCTTTTATCCCTGTTTTTACCGCCATTTGACCCCTTTAGACCCCTCGTAAACCTTCTTTAGACCCCCATTTGAGCCTATTTTACACTATTTAAACCCCCGTAAATCCGTATTTTAACCCCCATTTACCTCTTATTGGCCCCTTATTGACTCCTATTCTGGCCTCTTTAGACCAGATTTAAACCCCCTCATGTCCCTATTTTTACCCCCATTTGACCATATTTGACCTCCTGAAGACCCCTATTTGAGCCTCTTTTGGTCATGTTTGAATACCCTTAAGTCCCTATTTATACCCCTATTTCAGCCTGTTTTGAGCTCCTTTTGACCTCTTTCAAACCCCCATTTTACCCTGTATGACTTCATTTAGACCCCTGGGTGACCTCCTTTAGACCCCCATTTGAGCCTATATTGAACCTATTCAGACCCCCGTAAGTCCGTATTTTAACCCCCATTTACCTCTCATATGCCCCTTATTGACTCCCATTTGGGCCTCTTTTGACCAGATTTAAACCCACTCATGTCCCTATTTTTACCCCTATTTGACCCTATTTGACCTCCTGAAGACCCCTATTTGAGCCTCTTTTGGTCATATTTGAACACCCTTAAGTCCCTATTTATACCTCTATTTGAGCCTGTTTTGAGCTCCTTTTACAACCCTATCTGACCTCTTTCAACCCCCCATTTGAGCCTCTTTTGACCCTATATTTATCCTCCCTTTATCCCCAGTTAAGCCTTTTTTGAGCTCCTTTTGACCTCTTTCAAACCCCCATTTTACCCTGTATGACCTCATTTAGACCCCTGGTTGCCCTCCTTTTGAGCCCATATTGACCCTATTTAAACCCCCTTGAGTCCCTATTTTAACCAATCTGACATCTTATTGACCCCTACTTCACCTCCTATAGACTCCTATTTGAGCCTCTTTTGGCCAGATTTAAACCCCCTTTATCCCTGTTTTAACCCCTATCTGACCCCTTTAGACCCCTGGTTGACCTCCTTTAGACCCCTATTTGAGCTTATATTTACCCTATTTGAACCCCCGTAAATCCGTATTTTAACCCCAGTTTACCTCTTATTGGCACCTATTTGACCTACTGTAGACTCCTATTTGAGCCTCTTTTGACCAGATTTAAACCCCCTCATGTCCCTATTTTCAACCCTATTTGACCTCCTTTAGACACCCATCTGAGCCTCTTGTGACCACATTTCAAACCCCCTCATGTCCCTATTTGTACCCCCTTTTCACCCTATTTGAGCCACTATTGACCCTGTTGAAACCCCCGTAATTCCGAATTTTAACCTCTATAATCCGTAATATTTACCTCTTATTGGCCCCTATTTGACCTACTGTAGACTCCTATTTGAGGCAGACAGACAGACAGAAAGGCAGACAGACAGACGGAGGCAATGGGTGGGGGGAGGGAGGGATAGAGAGAGGAAGAGGGACGGACGGACGGACGGACGGACAGACGGACAGACGGACAGACGGACAGACGGACAGACAAGGGGAAGGATGCAAAGGGTGAGGGGAGTGAGGGATAGAGAGACAGAGGAAGAGAGAGAGAGACAGACAGACAGAAGGACAGACCGACAGACAGACAGAGAGACAGACAGACGGACAGAGAGACGGAGGCAAAGGGTGGGGGGAGGGAGGGATAGAGAGAGAAAGAGGAAGAGAGACAGACAGACAGACGGACAGACGGACAGAGGGACAGAGGGACAGAGGGACAGACAGACAGACAGACAGACAGACAGACAGACAGACAGACAGACAGACAGACAGACAGACAGGGGGAAGGATGCAAAGGGTGGGGGGAGGGAGGGATAGAGAGAGAAAGAGGAAGAGAGAGGAAGAGAGAGAGACAGACAGACAGACAAGGGGACGGAGAGACGGATGCAAAGGGTGGGGGGAGGGAGGGATAGAGAGAGAGAGGAAGAGAGGCAGAGAAAGAAGGTGGGACACAGACAGACAGACAGACAGACAGACAGACAGACAGAGGAGTGATGGAGACAGAGTGACGAAGAAACAGAGTATCAGAGAACAGAGAAAAAGAGTGAGACATGAGACGAGAAACGAGAGACAGATGGTGACAGAGAGTCAGATGTAGGGAGAAAAACAGACGGAGAGAAACGGACGGACGGACGGACGGACGGACGGACGGACGGACAGTCAGACAGACAAGGGGAAGGATGCAAAGGGTGGGGGGAGTGAGGGATAGAGAGAGACAGAGGAAGAGAGAGGAAGAGAGAGAGAGAGACAGACAGACAGACAGACAGACAGAAGGACAGACAGACAGACAGACAGAGAGACAGAGAGAAAGACGGACAGACGGACAGAGAGACGGAGGCAAAGGGTGGGGGGAGGGAGGGATAGAGAGAGAAAGAGGAAGACAGACAGACAGACAGACAGATGGACAGACGGACAGACGGACAGACGGACAGACGGACAGAGGGACAGACAGACAGACAGACAGACAGACAGACAAGGGGAAGGATGCAAAGGGTGGGGGGGAGGGAGGGATAGAGAGAGAAAGAGGAAGAGAGAGAGACAGAGCGGCAGACAGACAGACAGACAAGGGGATGGAGAGACGGAGGCTAAGGGTGGGGGGAGGGAGGGATAGAGAGAGAGAGGAAGAGAGGCAGAGAAAGAAGGTGGGACACAGACAGACAGACAGACAGACGGACAGACGGACAGAGGGACAGAGGGACAGAGGGACAGAGGGACAGAGGGACAGAGGGACAGACAGACACAGACAGACAGACAGACAGACAAGGGGAAGGATGCAAAGGGTGGGGGGAGGGAGGGATAGAGAGAGAAAGAGGAAGAGAGAGGAAGAGAGAGAGACAGACAGACAGACAGACAGAGAGACAGACAGACAGACAGACAGACAGACAGACAGACGGATGCAAAGGGTGGGGGGAGGGAGGGATAGAGAGAGAGAGGAAGAGAGGCAGAGAAAGAAGGTGGGACACAGACAGACAGACAGACAGACAGACAGACAGAGGAGTGATGGAGACAGAGTGACGAAGAAACAGAGTATCAGAGAACAGAGAAAAAGAGTGAGACATGAGACGAGAAACGAGAGACAGATGGTGACAGAGAGACAGATATACGGAGAGAAACAGACGGAGAGAAACGTAGAGAGGGAGAGACAGAGACAGAGACAGAGAGGCAGAGAAAGAGGGTGGGGGGAGGGAGGGATAAAGAGAAAGACAGACAAAAGAGAGAGAGAGAAGCAGATGCAGAGAATGACAGAGAGACAGAGACAGAGAGACAGAGAGACAAGGGGACGGAGATACGGACGCAAAGGGTGGGGGGAGGGAGGGCTACAGACAGACAGACAGACAGACAGACAGACAGACACACAGACAGACAGAAACAGACAGACAGAAACAGACACACGGAGAGACGGAAGCAGAGGGTGGGGGGAGGGAGGGATGGAGAGAGACAGAAAGGCAGAGACACCGAGAAAAACAGAGAGAGAGTGTAAAAGAAAGAGAGTGGAAATAAATATAGTACAAGGGAAAAATATTACACAATAGCAACAGAACTTTATGAACATTAAAGTAAGGGCACAACAGGAGAAGACCAGGGAAAAATCACGCCATCCTTGCTGAGGCAGACTATATTCCCGTTCTGAATGCCTCTTAAAGATGCAGACCCCCGTGGGAATTGACCCCAGTGACGAGCGGATCTCTGAACTACATGGTTCCTTCATGGACACGAGGGAGAGGTTCACCAGAATTGAAATTGAACTGGTCGAACTGAACACACTCTAAAACATCTCAGACACATTACACGAAAAAACAGAGCCTTCACAAAGCCTAACGTGCCTTTAAAATAACAAGACAAGCCACGGAAAAAGAAACACAAAGTTTCCCTTCATTCAAGAGTGGTGATCTACATGCTGCTACCAAGACGAGAAATCCACCCTGCCACTATGCAGAAGATTAAAAACAGCGGGCAGAGAGAGAGAGAGACAGACGGAGAGAAGTAGAGACAGAAATAGAAACAGAGACATAGGGTGGGGGTAGGGAGGGATAAAGAGACAGAAAGAGTGGCAGACAAAGACAGAGAGGCAGAGAGAGAGAGAGAGAGAGAGAGAGACAGACACAGTGAAAAATAGACACACGGAGAGACGGAAGCAGAGGGTGGGGGTAGGGAGGGATGAAGAGACAGACAGAGTGGCAGAGAAAGAAAGAGAGGAAGAGAGAGGAAGAGAGAGAGAGGAAGAGAGAGAGAGAGAGACAGATAGAGAGAGAGACAGAGAGACAGAGAGACAGAGAGACAGAGAGACAGAGAGACAGAGAGAAGGACACAGACACACAGACACACAGACACACAGACACACAGACACACAGACACACAGACAGAAAGATACACAGACAGACACACAGACAGACACACAGACAGACACACAGACAGACACACAGACAGACACACAGACAGACACACAGACAGACACACACACAGACAGACACACAGACAGAAAGACAGAAAAAGACACACAGAGAGACGGAAGCAGAGGGTGGGGGGAGGGATGGATGGAGAGAGACAGAAAGGCAGAGACAGAGAAAAACAGAGAGCGAGTGTAAAAGAAAGAGAGTGGAACAAAATATAGTACTAGGAAAACATATTAAACAATAGCAACAGAACTTTATGAACATTAAAGTAAGGGCACAACAGGAAAAGACCAGGGAAAAATCGCTCCATCCTTGCTGAGGCAGACTATATTCCCGTTCTGAATGCCTCTTAAAGATGCAGACCCCCGTGGGAATTGACCCCAGTGACGAGCGGATCTCTGAACTACATGGTTCCTTCATGGACACGAGGGAGAGGTTCACCAGAATTGAAATTTAACTGGTCGAACTGAACACACTCTAAAACATCTCAGACACATTACACGAAAAAACAGAGCCTTCACAAAGCCTAACGTGCCTTTAAAATAACAAGACAAGCCACGGAAAAAGAAACACAAAGTTTCCCTTCATTCAAGAGTGGTGATCTATATGCTGCTACCAAGACGAGAAATCCACCCTACCACTATGCAGAAGATTAAAAACTGCGGGCAGAGAGAGAGAGAAACAGACCGAGAGAAGTAGAGACAGAAAAAGAAACAGAGACATAGGGTGGGGGTAGGGAGGGATAAAGAGACAGAAAGAGTGGCAGACAAAGACAGAGAGGCAGAGAGAGAGAGAGAGAGAGAGAGAGAGACAGACACAGTGAAAAATAGACACACGGAGAGACGGAAGCAGAGGGTGGGGGTAGGGAGGGATGAAGAGAAAGAGAGTGGCAGAGAAAGAAAGAGAGGAAGAGAGAGGAAGAGAGAGGAAGAGAGAGAGAGACAGAGAGACAGAGAGACAGACAGACTGACAAACACACAGACACACAGACACACAGACACACAGACACACAGACACACAGACACACAGACACAAAGACACACAGACACACAGACACACAGACACACAGACAGACACACAGACAGACACACAGACAGACACACAGACAGACACACACACAGACACACACACAGACAGACAGACAGAAACAGACAGACAGAAACAGACACACGGAGAGACGGAAGAAGAGGGTGGGGGGAGGGAGGGATGGAGACAGACAGAAAGGCAGAGACACAGAGAAAAACAGAGAGCGAGTGTAAAAGAAAGAGAGTGGAACAAAATATAGTACAAGGAAAACATATTAAACAATAGCAACAGAACTTTATGAACATTAAAGTAAGGGCACAACAGGAAAAGACCAGGGAAAAATCGCTCCATCCTTGCTGAGGCAGACTATATTCCCGTTCTGAATGCCTCTTAAAGATGCAGACCCCCGTGGGAATTGACCCCAGTGACGAGCGGATCTCTGAACTATATGGTTCCTTCATGGACACGAGGGAGAGGTTCACCAGAATTGAAATTTAACTGGTCGAACTGAACACACTCTAAAACATCTCAGACACATTACACGAAAAAACAGAGCCTTCACAAAGCCTAACGTGCCTTTAAAATAACAAGACAAGCCACGGAAAAAGAAACACAAAGTTTCCCTTCATTCAAGAGTGGTGATCTACATGCTGCTACCAAGACGAGAAATCCACCCTGCCACTATGCAGAAGATTAAAAACAGCGGGCAGAGAGAGAGAGAAACAGACGGAGAGAAGTAGAGACAGAAAAAGAAACATAGGGTGGGGGTAGGGAGGGATAAAGAGACAGAAAGAGTGGCAGACAAAGACAGAGACGCAGAGAGAGAGAGAGAGAGAGAGAGAGAGAGAGAGAGAGAGAGAGAGAGACAGACACAGTGAAAAATAGACACACGGAGAGACGGAAGCAGAGGGTGGGGGTAGGGAGGGATGAAGAGACAGAAAGAGTGGCAGAGAAAGAAAGAGAGGAAGAGAGAGGAAGAGAGAGGAAGAGAGAGAGAGAGAGACAGAGAGAGAGACAGATAGAGAGAGAGACAGAGAGAGAGACAGATAGAGAGAGAGACAGAGAGAGAGAGAGAGAGAGAGACAGAGAGAGAGAGAGAGAGACAGAGAGAGAGAGAGAGAGACAGATAGACAGAGAGAGAGACAGACAGACAGACAGACAGACAGACAGACAGACAGACAGACAGACAGACAGACACACAGACACACAGACACACAGACACACAGACACACAGAAACACACACAGACACACAGACAGAAAGACACACAGACAGACACACAGACAGACACACAGACAGACACACAGACAGACACACAGACAGACACACAGACAGACACACAGACAGACACACAGACAGACACACAGACAGACACACAGACAGACACACAGACAGACAGACAGACAGAAACAGACAGACAGAAACAGACACACGGAGAGACGGAAGAAGAGGGTGGGGGGAGGGAGGGATGGAGACAGACAGAAAGGCAGAGACACAGAGAAAAACAGAGAGCGAGTGTAAAAGAAAGAGAGTGGAACAAAATATAGTACAAGGAAAACATATTAAACAATAGCAACAGAACTTTATGAACATTAAAGTAAGGGCACAACAGGAAAAGACCAGGGAAAAATCGCTCCATCCTTGCTGAGGCAGACTATATTCCCGTTCTGAATGCCTCTTAAAGATGCAGACCCCCGTGGGAATTGACCCCAGTGACGAGCGGATCTCTGAACTATATGGTTCCTTCATGGACACGAGGGAGAGGTTCACCAGAATTGAAATTTAACTGGTCGAACTGAACACACTCTAAAACATCTCAGACACATTACACGAAAAAACAGAGCCTTCACAAAGCCTAACGTGCCTTTAAAATAACAAGACAAGCCACGGAAAAAGAAACACAAAGTTACCCTTCAATCAAGAGTGGTGATCTACATGCTGCTACCAAGACGAGAAATCCACCCTGCCACTATGCAGAAGATTAAAAACAGCGGGCAGAGAGAGAGAGAGACAGACGGAGAGAAGTAGAGACAGAAAAAGAAACAGAGACATAGGGTGGGGGTAGGGAGGGATAAAGAGACAGACAGCGTGGCAGACAAAGACAGAGAGGAAGAGAGAGAGACAGAGAGACAGAGAGAAAGGAGAGACAGAGAGACAGAGAGACAGAGAGACAGAGAGACAGACAGACACACAGACACACAGACACACAGACACACAGACACACAGACACACAGACACACAGACACACAGAAAGACTGACACACAGACACACAGACACAGACACAGACACACAGACACACAGACACACAGACACACAGACACACAGAAAGACTGACACACAGACACACAGACACACAGACACACAGACACACAGAGAGACAGACAGCCACACAGACCCAGACAGACAAAGACACACAGACACACAGACAGCCAGCCACACAGACAGACACAGACAGACAAAGCCACAGACAGACACAGACACACAGACAGACAGAAACAGACACACGGAGAGACGGTAGCAGAGGGTGGGGGGAGGGAGGGATGGAGAGAGACAGAAAGGTAGAGACACAGAGAAAAACAGAGAGCGAGTGTAAAAGAAAGAGAGTGGAACAAAATATAGTACAAGGAAAACATATTAATCAATAGCAACAGAACTTTATGAACATTAAAGTAAGGGCACAACAGGAAAAGACCAGGGAAAAATCGCTCCATCCTTGCTGAGGCAGACTATATTCCCGTTCTGAATGCCTCTTAAAGATGCAGACCCCCGTGGGAATTGACCCCAGTGACGAGCGGATCTCTGAACTATATGGTTCCTTCATGGACACGAGGGAGAGGTTCACCAGAATTGAAATTTAACTGGTCGAACTGAACACACTCTAAAACATCTCAGACACATTACACGAAAAAACAGAGCCTTCACAAAGCCTAACGTGCCTTTAAAATAACAAGACAAGCCACGGAAAAAGAAACACAAAGTTACCCTTCAATCAAGAGTGGTGATCTACATGCTGCTACCAAGACGAGAAATCCACCCTGCCACTATGCAGAAGATTAAAAACAGCGGGCAGAGAGAGAGAGAGACAGACGGAGAGAAGTAGAGACAGAAAAAGAAACAGAGACATAGGGTGGGGGTAGGGAGGGATAAAGAGACAGACAGCGTGGCAGACAAAGACAGAGAGGAAGAGAGAGAGACAGAGAGACAGAGAGAAAGGAGAGACAGAGACAGAGAGACAGAGAGACAGAGAGACAGAGAGACAGACAGACACACAGACAGACAGACACACAGACACACAGACACACAGACACACAGACGCACAGAAAGACTGACACACAGACACACAGACACAGACACACAGACACACAGACACACAGATACACAGATACACAGACACACAGAAAGACTGACACACAGACACACAGACACACAGACACACAGACACACAGACACACAGACACACAGACACACAGACACACAGACACACAGAGAGACAGACAGCCACACAGACCCAGACAGACACAGACACACAGACACACAGACACACAGACAGACAGCCAGCCACACAGACAGACACAGACAGACACAGCCACAGACAGACACAGACACACAGACAGACAGAAACAGACACACGGAGAGACGGTAGCAGAGGGTGGGGGGAGGGAGGGATGGAGAGAGACAGAAAGGTAGAGACACAGAGAAAAACAGAGAGCGAGTGTAAAATAAAGAGAGTGGAACAAAATATAGTACAAGGAAAACATATTAAACAATAGCAACAGAACTTTATGAACATTAAAGTAAGGGCACAACAGGAAAAGACCAGGGAAAAATCGCTCCATCCTTGCTGAGGCAGACTATATTCCCGTTCTGAATGCCTCTTAAAGATGCAGACCCCCGTGGGAATTGACCCCAGTGACGAGCGGATCTCTGAACTACATGGTTCCTTCATGGACACGAGGGAGAGGTTCACCAGAATTGAAATTGAACTGGTCGAACTGAACACACTCTAAAACATCTCAGACACATTACACGAAAAAACAGAGCCTTCACAAAGCCTAACGTGCCTTTAAAATAACAAGACAAGCCACGGAAAAAGAAACACAAAGTTTCCCTTCATTCAAGAGTGGTGATCTACATGCTGCTACCAAGACGAGAAATCCACCCTGCCACTATGCAGAAGATTAAAAACAGCGGGCAG
>CM030183.1:11925422-11932922 GCA_017639675.1 Aplochiton taeniatus | reverse complement strand
ACAGACAGAAACAGACACACGGAGAGACGGAAGAAGAGGGTGGGGGGAGGGAGGGATGGAGACAGACAGAAAGGTAGAGACACAGAGAAAAACAGAGAGCGAGTGTAAAAGAAAGAGAGTGGAACAAAATATAGTACAAGGAAAACATATTAAACAATAGCAACAGAACTTTATGAACATTAAAGTAAGGGCACAACAGGAAAAGACCAGGGAAAAATCGCTCCATCCTTGCTGAGGCAGACTATATTCCCGTTCTGAATGCCTCTTAAAGATGCAGACCCCCGTGGGAATTGACCCCAGTGACGAGCGGATCTCTGAACTATATGGTTCCTTCATGGACACGAGGGAGAGGTTCACCAGAATTGAAATTTAACTGGTCGAACTGAACACACTCTAAAACATCTCAGACACATTACACGAAAAAACAGAGCCTTCACAAAGCCTAACGTGCCTTTAAAATAACAAGACAAGCCACGGAAAAAGAAACACAAAGTTACCCTTCAATCAAGAGTGGTGATCTACATGCTGCTACCAAGACGAGAAATCCACCCTGCCACTATGCAGAAGATTAAAAACAGCGGGCAGAGAGAGAGAGAGACAGACGGAGAGAAGTAGAGACAGAAAAAGAAACAGAGACATAGGGTGGGGGTAGGGAGGGATAAAGAGACAGACAGCGTGGCAGACAAAGACAGAGAGGAAGAGAGAGAGACAGAGAGACAGAGAGAAAGGAGAGACAGAGAGACAGAGAGACAGAGAGACAGAGAGACAGAGAGACAGAGAGACAGAGAGACAGACAGACACACAGACAGACAGACACACAGACACACAGACACACAGACACACAGACACACAGACACAAAGACGCACAGAAAGACTGACACACAGACACACAGACACAGACACAGACACACAGACACACAGACACACAGACACACAGAAAGACTGACACACAGACACACAGACACACAGACACACAGACACACAGACACACAGAGAGACAGACAGCCACACAGACCCAGACAGACACAGACACACAGACAGACAGCCAGCCACACAGACAGACACAGACAGACACAGCCACAGACAGACACAGACACACAGACAGACAGAAACAGACACACGGAGAGACGGTAGCAGAGGGTGGGGGGAGGGAGGGATGGAGAGAGACAGAAAGGTAGAGACACAGAGAAAAACAGAGAGCGAGTGTAAAATAAAGAGAGTGGAACAAAATATAGTACAAGGAAAACATATTAAACAATAGCAACAGAACTATATGAACATTAAAGTAAGGGCACAACAGGAAAAGACCAGGGAAAAATCGCTCCATCCTTGCTGAGGCAGACTATATTCCCGTTCTGAATGCCTCTTAAAGATGCAGACCCCCGTGGGAATTGACCCCAGTGACGAGCGGATCTCTGAACTACATGGTTCCTTCATGGACACGAGGGAGAGGTTCACCAGAATTGAAATTGAACTGGTCGAACTGAACACACTCTAAAACATCTCAGACACATTACACGAAAAAACAGAGCCTTCACAAAGCCTAACGTGCCTTTAAAATAACAAGACAAGCCACGGAAAAAGAAACACAAAGTTTCCCTTCATTCAAGAGTGGTGATCTACATGCTGCTACCAAGACGAGAAATCCACCCTGCCACTATGCAGAAGATTAAAAACAGCGGGCAGAGAGAGAGAGAAACAGACGGAGAAAAGTAGAGACAGAAAAAGAAACAGAGACATAGGGTGGGGGTAGGGAGGGATAAAGAGACAGAAAGAGTGGCAGACAAAGACAGAGAGGCAGAGAGAGAGAGAGAGAGAGAGAGAGAGAGAGAGACAGACACAGTGAAAAATAGACACACGGAGAGACGGAAGCAGAGGGTGGGGGTAGGGAGGGATGAAGAGACAGAAAGAGTGGCAGAGAAAGAAAGAGAGGAAGAGAGAGGAAGAGAGAGAGAGACAGAGAGACAGAGAGACAGACAGACTGACAAACACACAGACACACAGACACAAAGACACACAGAAACACAGACACACAGACACACAGACACACAGACACACAGACACACAGACACACAGACACACAGACAGACACACAGACACACAGACAGACACACAGACAGACACACAGACAGACACACAGACAGACACACAGACAGACACACAGACAGACACACAGACAGACACACAGACAGACACACAGACAGACACACACACAGACACACACACAGACAGACAGACAGAAACAGACAGACAGAAACAGACACACGGAGAGACGGAAGAAGAGGGTGGGGGGAGGGAGGGATGGAGACAGACAGAAAGGCAGAGACACAGAGAAAAACAGAGAGCGAGTGTAAAAGAAAGAGAGTGGAACAAAATATAGTACTAGGAAAACATATTAAACAATAGCAACAGAACTTTATGAACATTAAAGTAAGGGCACAACAGGAAAAGACCAGGGAAAAATCGCTCCATCCTTGCTGAGGCAGACTATATTCCCGTTCTGAATGCCTCTTAAAGATGCAGACCCCCGTGGGAATTGACCCCAGTGACGAGCGGATCTCTGAACTATATGGTTCCTTCATGGACACGAGGGAGAGGTTCACCAGAATTGAAATTTAACTGGTCGAACTGAACACACTCTAAAACATCTCAGACACATTACACGAAAAAACAGAGCCTTCACAAAGCCTAACGTGCCTTTAAAATAACAAGACAAGCCACGGAAAAAGAAACACAAAGTTACCCTTCAATCAAGAGTGGTGATCTACATGCTGCTACCAAGACGAGAAATCCACCCTGCCACTATGCAGAAGATTAAAAACAGCGGGCAGAGAGAGAGAGAGACAGACGGAGAGAAGTAGAGACAGAAAAAGAAACAGAGACATAGGGTGGGGGTAGGGAGGGATAAAGAGACAGACAGCGTGGCAGACAAAGACAGAGAGGAAGAGAGAGAGACAGAGAGACAGAGAGAAAGGAGAGACAGAGAGACAGAGAGACAGAGAGACAGAGAGACAGAGAGACAGAGAGACAGAGAGACAGAGAGACAGAGAGACAGACAGACACACAGACAGACAGACACACAGACACACAGACACACAGACACACAGACACACAGACACACAGAAAGACTGACACACAGACACACAGACACACAGACACACAGACACACAGAGAGACAGACAGCCACACAGACCCAGACAGACACAGACACACAGACACACAGACACACAGACAGACAGACAGCCACACAGACAGACACAGACAGACACAGCCACAGACAGACACAGACACACAGACAGAAAGAAACAGACACACGGAGAGACGGTAGCAGAGGGTGGGGGGAGGGAGGGATGGAGAGAGACAGAAAGGTAGAGACACAGAGAAAAACAGAGAGCGAGTGTAAAATAAAGAGAGTGGAACAAAATATAGTACAAGGAAAACATATTAAACAATAGCAACAGAACTTTATGAACATTAAAGTAAGGGCACAACAGGAAAAGACCAGGGAAAAATCGCTCCATCCTTGCTGAGGCAGACTATATTCCCGTTCTGAATGCCTCTTAAAGATGCAGACCCCCGTGGGAATTGACCCCAGTGACGAGCGGATCTCTGAACTACATGGTTCCTTCATGGACACGAGGGAGAGGTTCACCAGAATTGAAATTGAACTGGTCGAACTGAACACACTCTAAAACATCTCAGACACATTACACGAAAAAACAGAGCCTTCACAAAGCCTAACGTGCCTTTAAAATAACAAGACAAGCCACGGAAAAAGAAACACAAAGTTTCCCTTCATTCAAGAGTGGTGATCTACATGCTGCTACCAAGACGAGAAATCCACCCTGCCACTATGCAGAAGATTAAAAACAGCGGGCAGAGAGAGAGAGAAACAGACGGAGAGAAGTAGAGACAGAAAAAGAAACAGAGACATAGGGTGGGGGTAGGGAGGGATAAAGAGACAGAAAGAGTGGCAGACAAAGACAGAGAGGCAGAGAGAGAGAGAGAGAGAGAGAGAGAGAGAGAGACAGACACAGTGAAAAATAGACACACGGAGAGACGGAAGCAGAGGGTGGGGGTAGGGAGGGATGAAGAGACAGAAAGAGTGGCAGAGAAAGAAAGAGAGGAAGAGAGAGGAAGAGAGAGAGAGACAGAGAGACAGAGAGACAGAGAGACAGACAGACTGACAAACACACAGACACACAGACACACAGACAGACACACAGAGAGACACACAGACAGACACACAGACAGACACACAGACAGACACACAGACAGACACACAGACACACAGACAGACACACAGACAGACACACAGACAGACACACAGACAGACACACAGACAGACACACAGACAGACACACAGACAGACACACACACAGACAGACATACAGAAACAGACAGACAGAAACAGACACACGGAGAGACGGAAGAAGAGGGTGGGGGGAGGGAGGGATGGAGACAGACAGAAAGGCAGAGACACAGAGAAAAACAGAGAGCGAGTGTAAAAGAAAGAGAGTGGAACAAAATATAGTACAAGGAAAACATATTAAACAATAGCAACAGAACTTTATGAACATTAAAGTAAGGGCACAACAGGAAAAGACCAGGGAAAAATCGCTCCATCCTTGCTGAGGCAGACTATATTCCCGTTCTGAATGCCTCTTAAAGATGCAGACCCCCGTGGGAATTGACCCCAGTGACGAGCGGATCTCTGAACTATATGGTTCCTTCATGGACACGAGGGAGAGGTTCACCAGAATTGAAATTGAACTGGTCGAACTGAACACACTCTAAAACATCTCAGACACATTACACGAAAAAACAGAGCCTTCACAAAGCCTAACGTGCCTTTAAAATAACAAGACAAGCCACGGAAAAAGAAACACAAAGTTACCCTTCAATCAAGAGTGGTGATCTACATGCTGCTACCAAGACGAGAAATCCACCCTGCCACTATGCAGAAGATTAAAAACAGCGGGCAGAGAGAGAGAGAGACAGACGGAGAGAAGTAGAGACAGAAAAAGAAACAGAGACATAGGGTGGGGGTAGGGAGGGATAAAGAGACAGACAGCGTGGCAGACAAAGACAGAGAGGAAGAGAGAGAGACAGAGAGACAGAGAGAAAGGAGAGACAGAGAGACAGAGAGACAGAGAGACAGAGAGACAGAGAGACAGAGAGACAGAGAGACACACAGACACACAGACACACAGACACACAGACACACAGACACACAGACACACAGACACACAGACACACAGACACAAAGACGCACAGAAAGACTGACACACAGACACACAGACACAGACACAGACACACAGACACACAGACACACAGACACACAGAAAGACTGACACACAGACACACAGACACACAGAGAGACAGACAGCCACACAGACCCAGACAGACACAGACACACAGACACACAGACAGACAGCCAGCCACACAGACAGACACAGACAGACACAGCCACAGACAGACACAGACACACAGACAGACAGAAACAGACACACGGAGAGACGGTAGCAGAGGGTGGGGGTAGGGAGGGATGGAGAGAGACAGAAAGGTAGAGACACAGAGAAAAACAGAGAGCGAGTGTAAAATAAAGAGAGTGGAACAAAATATAGTACAAGGAAAACATATTAAACAATAGCAACAGAACTATATGAACATTAAAGTAAGGGCACAACAGGAAAAGACCAGGGAAAAATCGCTCCATCCTTGCTGAGGCAGACTATATTCCCGTTCTGAATGCCTCTTAAAGATGCAGACCCCCGTGGGAATTGACCCCAGTGACGAGCGGATCTCTGAACTACATGGTTCCTTCATGGACACGAGGGAGAGGTTCACCAGAATTGAAATTGAACTGGTCGAACTGAACACACTCTAAAACATCTCAGACACATTACACGAAAAAACAGAGCCTTCACAAAGCCTAACGTGCCTTTAAAATAACAAGACAAGCCACGGAAAAAGAAACACAAAGTTTCCCTTCATTCAAGAGTGGTGATCTACATGCTGCTACCAAGACGAGAAATCCACCCTGCCACTATGCAGAAGATTAAAAACAGCGGGCAGAGAGAGAGAGAAACAGACGGAGAAAAGTAGAGACAGAAAAAGAAACAGAGACATAGGGTGGGGGTAGGGAGGGATAAAGAGACAGAAAGAGTGGCAGACAAAGACAGAGAGGCAGAGAGAGAGAGAGAGAGAGAGAGAGAGAGAGAGAGACAGACACAGTGAAAAATAGACACACGGAGAGACGGAAGCAGAGGGTGGGGGTAGGGAGGGATGAAGAGACAGAAAGAGTGGCAGAGAAAGAAAGAGAGGAAGAGAGAGGAAGAGAGAGAGAGACAGAGAGACAGAGAGACAGACAGACTGACAAACACACAGACACACAGACACAAAGACACACAGAAACACAGACACACAGACACACAGACACACAGACACACAGACACACAGACACACAGACACACAGACACACAGACAGACACACAGACACACAGACAGACACACAGACAGACACACAGACAGACACACAGACAGACACACAGACAGACACACAGACAGACACACAGACAGACACACAGACAGACACACAGACAGACACACACACAGACACACACACAGACAGACAGACAGAAACAGACAGACAGAAACAGACACACGGAGAGACGGAAGAAGAGGGTGGGGGGAGGGAGGGATGGAGACAGACAGAAAGGCAGAGACACAGAGAAAAACAGAGAGCGAGTGTAAAAGAAAGAGAGTGGAACAAAATATAGTACTAGGAAAACATATTAAACAATAGCAACAGAACTTTATGAACATTAAAGTAAGGGCACAACAGGAAAAGACCAGGGAAAAATCGCTCCATCCTTGCTGAGGCAGACTATATTCCCGTTCTGAATGCCTCTTAAAGATGCAGACCCCCGTGGGAATTGACCCCAGTGACGAGCGGATCTCTGAACTATATGGTTCCTTCATGGACACGAGGGAGAGGTTCACCAGAATTGAAATTTAACTGGTCGAACTGAACACACTCTAAAACATCTCAGACACATTACACGAAAAAACAGAGCCTTCACAAAGCCTAACGTGCCTTTAAAATAACAAGACAAGCCACGGAAAAAGAAACACAAAGTTACCCTTCAATCAAGAGTGGTGATCTACATGCTGCTACCAAGACGAGAAATCCACCCTGCCACTATGCAGAAGATTAAAAACAGCGGGCAGAGAGAGAGAGAGACAGACGGAGAGAAGTAGAGACAGAAAAAGAAACAGAGACATAGGGTGGGGGTAGGGAGGGATAAAGAGACAGACAGCGTGGCAGACAAAGACAGAGAGGAAGAGAGAGAGACAGAGAGACAGAGAGAAAGGAGAGACAGAGAGACAGAGAGACAGAGAGACAGAGAGACAGAGAGACAGAGAGACACACAGACACACAGACACACAGACACACAGAAAGACTGACACACAGACACACAGACACAGACACAGACA
>CM030183.1:11905422-11920422 GCA_017639675.1 Aplochiton taeniatus | reverse complement strand
TGAACTACATGGTTCCTTCATGGACACGAGGGAGAGGTTCACCAGAATTGAAATTGAACTGGTCGAACTGAACACACTCTAAAACATCTCAGACACATTACACGAAAAAACAGAGCCTTCACAAAGCCTAACGTGCCTTTAAAATAACAAGACAAGCCACGGAAAAAGAAACACAAAGTTTCCCTTCATTCAAGAGTGGTGATCTACATGCTGCTACCAAGACGAGAAATCCACCCTGCCACTATGCAGAAGATTAAAAACCGCGGGCAGAGAGAGAGAGAAACAGACGGAGAGAAGTAGAGACAGAAAAAGAAACAGAGACATAGGGTGGGGGTAGGGAGGGATAAAGAGACAGAAAGAGTGGCAGACAAAGACAGAGAGGCAGGGAGAGAGAGAGAGAGAGAGAGAGAGAGAGACAGACACAGTGAAAAATAGACACACGGAGAGACGGAAGCAGAGGGTGGGGGTAGGGAGGGATGAAGAGACAGAAAGAGTGGCAGAGAAAGAAAGAGAGGAAGAGAGAGGAAGAGAGAGGAAGAGAGAGAGAGACAGAGAGACAGAGAGACAGACAGACTGACAAACACACAGACACACAGACACAAAGACACAAAGACACACAGACAGACACACAGACAGACACACAGACAGACACACAGACAGACACACAGACAGACACACAGACAGACACACAGACAGACACACAGACAGACACACAGACAGACAGACACACAGACAGACAGACAGAAACAGACAGACAGAAACAGACACACGGAGAGACGGAAGAAGAGGGTGGGGGGAGGGAGGGATGGAGACAGACAGAAAGGCAGAGACACAGAGAAAAACAGAGAGCGAGTGTAAAAGAAAGAGAGTGGAACAAAATATAGTACTAGGAAAACATATTAAACAATAGCAACAGAACTTTATGAACATTAAAGTAAGGGCACAACAGGAAAAGACCAGGGAAAAATCGCTCCATCCTTGCTGAGGCAGACTATATTCCCGTTCTGAATGCCTCTTAAAGATGCAGACCCCCGTGGGAATTGACCCCAGTGACGAGCGGATCTCGGAACTATATGGTTCCTTCATGGACACGAGGGAGAGGTTCACCAGAATTGAAATTTAACTGGTCGAACTGAACACACTCTAAAACATCTCAGACACATTACACGAAAAAACAGAGCCTTCACAAAGCCTAACGTGCCTTTAAAATAACAAGACAAGCCACGGAAAAAGAAACACAAAGTTACCCTTCAATCAAGAGTGGTGATCTACATGCTGCTACCAAGACGAGAAATCCACCCTGCCACTATGCAGAAGATTAAAAACAGCGGGCAGAGAGAGAGAGAGACAGACGGAGAGAAGTAGAGACAGAAAAAGAAACAGAGACATAGGGTGGGGGTAGGGAGGGATAAAGAGACAGACAGCGTGGCAGACAAAGACAGAGAGGAAGAGAGAGAGACAGAGAGACAGAGAGAAAGGAGAGACAGAGAGACAGAGAGACAGAGAGACAGAGAGACAGAGAGACAGAGAGACAGACAGACACACAGACACACAGACACACAGACACACAGACACACAGACACACAGACACACAGACACACAGACACACAGAAAGACTGACACACAGACACACAGACACAGACACAGACACACAGACACACAGACACACAGACACACAGAAAGACTGACACACAGACACACAGACACACAGACACACAGACACACAGACACACAGACACACAGACACACAGAGAGACAGACAGCCACACAGACCCAGACAGACACAGACACACAGACACACAGACACACAGACAGACAGACAGCCACACAGACAGACACAGACAGACACAGCCACAGACAGACACAGACACACAGACAGACAGAAACAGACACACGGAGAGACGGTAGCAGAGGGTGGGGGGGAGGGAGGGATGGAGAGAGACAGAAAGGTAGAGACACAGAGAAAAACAGAGAGCGAGTGTAAAATAAAGAGAGTGGAACAAAATATAGTACAAGGAAAACATATTAAACAATAGCAACAGAACTTTATGAACATTAAAGTAAGGGCACAACAGGAAAAGACCAGGGAAAAATCGCTCCATCCTTGCTGAGGCAGACTATATTCCCGTTCTGAATGCCTCTTAAAGATGCAGACCCCCGTGGGAATTGACCCCAGTGACGAGCGGATCTCTGAACTACATGGTTCCTTCATGGACACGAGGGAGAGGTTCACCAGAATTGAAATTGAACTGGTCGAACTGAACACACTCTAAAACATCTCAGACACATTACACGAAAAAACAGAGCCTTCACAAAGCCTAACGTGCCTTTAAAATAACAAGACAAGCCACGGAAAAAGAAACACAAAGTTTCCCTTCATTCAAGAGTGGTGATCTACATGCTGCTACCAAGACGAGAAATCCACCCTGCCACTATGCAGAAGATTAAAAACAGCGGGCAGAGAGAGAGAGAAACAGACGGAGAGAAGTAGAGACAGAAAAAGAAACAGAGACATAGGGTGGGGGTAGGGAGGGATAAAGAGACAGAAAGAGTGGCAGAGAAAGAAAGAGAGGAAGAGAGAGGAAGAGAGAGGAAGAGAGAGAGAGACAGAGAGACAGAGAGACAGACAGACTGACAAACACACAGACACACAGACACACAGACACACAGACACACAGACACACAGACACACAGACAGACACACAGACAGACACACAGACAGACACACAGACAGACACACAGACAGACACACACACAGACAGACACACACAGACACACACACAGACACACACACAGACACACACACAGACACACACACAGACACACACACAGACACACACACAGACACACACACAGAAACAGACACACGGAGAGACGGAAGAAGAGGGTGGGGGGAGGGAGGGATGGAGACAGACAGAAAGGCAGAGACACAGAGAAAAACAGAGAGCGAGTGTAAAAGAAAGAGAGTGGAACAAAATATAGTACAAGGAAAACATATTAAACAATAGCAACAGAACTTTATGAACATTAAAGTAAGGGCACAACAGGAAAAGACCAGGGAAAAATCGCTCCATCCTTGCTGAGGCAGACTATATTCCCGTTCTGAATGCCTCTTAAAGATGCAGACCCCCGTGGGAATTGACCCCAGTGACGAGCGGATCTCTGAACTATATGGTTCCTTCATGGACACGAGGGAGAGGTTCACCAGAATTGAAATTGAACTGGTCGAACTGAACACACTCTAAAACATCTCAGACACATTACACGAAAAAACAGAGCCTTCACAAAGCCTAACGTGCCTTTAAAATAACAAGACAAGCCACGGAAAAAGAAACACAAAGTTACCCTTCAATCAAGAGTGGTGATCTACATGCTGCTACCAAGACGAGAAATCCACCCTGCCACTATGCAGAAGATTAAAAACAGCGGGCAGAGAGAGAGAGAGACAGACGGAGAGAAGTAGAGACAGAAAAAGAAACAGAGACATAGGGTGGGGGTAGGGAGGGATAAAGAGACAGACAGCGTGGCAGACAAAGACAGAGAGGAAGAGAGAGAGACAGAGAGACAGAGAGACAGAGAGAAAGAGAGACAGAGAGACAGAGAGACAGAGAGACAGAGAGACAGACAGACAGACAGAGAGACACACAGACAGACAGACAGACAGACACACAGACAGACAGACACACAGACACAAAAGACACACAGACACACAGACAGAGAGATACACAGACACACAGACACACAGACACACAGACACACAGACACACAAACACACAGAAAGACTGACACACAGACACACAGACACACAGACACACAGACACACAGACACACAGAAAGACTGACACACAGACACACAGACACACAGACACACAGACACACAGACACACAGACACACAGACACACAGACACACAGACACACAGACACACAGACACACAGACACACAGAGAGACAGAGAGACACAGACAGACACACAGACCCAGACAGACACAGACACACAGACAGACAGAAACAGACACACGGAGAGATGGTAGCAGAGGGTGGGGGGAGGGAGGGATGGAGACAGACAGAAAGGCAGAGACACAGAGAAAAACAGAGAGCGAGTGTAAAAGAAAGAGAGTGGAACAAAATATAGTACAAGGAAAACATATTAAACAATAGCAACAGAACTTTATGAACATTAAAGTAAGGGCACAACAGGAAAAGACCAGGGAAAAATCGCTCCATCCTTGCTGAGGCAGACTATATTCCCGTTCTGAATGCCTCTTAAAGATGCAGACCCCCGTGGGAATTGACCCCAGTGACGAGCGGATCTCTGAACTACATGGTTCCTTCATGGACACGAGGGAGAGGTTCACCAGAATTGAAATTGAACTGGTCGAACTGAACACACTCTAAAACATCTCAGACACATTACACGAAAAAACAGAGCCTTCACAAAGCCTAACGTGCCTTTAAAATAACAAGACAAGCCACGGAAAAAGAAACAC
Source organism: Aplochiton taeniatus (assembly GCA_017639675.1). NCBI lineage: Eukaryota > Metazoa > Chordata > Actinopteri > Galaxiiformes > Galaxiidae > Aplochiton > Aplochiton taeniatus. Next base: position 11,915,934 of record CM030183.1, on the reverse strand, counting down.
AAAGTTTCCCTTCATTCAAGAGTGGTGATCTACATGCTGCTACCAAGACGAGAAATCCACCCTACCACTATGCAGAAGATTAAAAACAGCGGGCAGAGAGAGAGAGAAACAGACCGAGAGAAGTAGAGACAGAAAAAGAAACAGAGACATAGGGTGGGGGTAGGGAGGGATAAAGAGACAGAAAGAGTGGCAGACAAAGACAGAGAGGCAGAGAGAGAGAGAGAGAGAGAGAGAGAGAGAGAGACAGACACAGTGAAAAATAGACACACGGGGAGACGGAAGCAGAGGGTGGGGGTAGGGAGGGATGAAGAGAAAGAGAGTGGCAGAGAAAGAAAGAGAGGAAGAGAGAGGAAGAGAGAGAGAGACAGAGAGACAGAGAGAAGGAAAGACTGACAAACACACAGACACACAGACACACAGACACACAGACACACAGACACACAGACACACAGACACACAGACAGACACACAGACAGACACACAGACAGACACACAGACAGACACACAGAAAGACACACAGAAAGACACACAGAAAGACACACAGACAGACACACAGACAGACACACAGACAGAGAGACAGAAACAGACAGACACACAGACAGACACACAGAAACAGACAGACAGAAACAGACAGACAGAAACAGACAGACAGAAACAGACAGACAGAAACAGACAGACAGAAACAGACAGACAGAAACAGACACACGGAGAGACGGAAGAAGAAGGTGGGGGGAGGGAGGGATGGAGACAGACAGAAAGGCAGAGACACAGAGAAAAACAGAGAGCGAGTGTAAAAGAAAGAGAGTGGAACAAAATATAGTACAAGGAAAACATATTAAACAATAGCAACAGAACTTTATGAACATTAAAGTAAGGGCACAACAGGAAAAGACCAGGGAAAAATCGCTCCATCCTTGATGAGGCAGACTATATTCCCGTTCTGAATGCCTCTTAAAGATGCAGACCCCCGTGGGAATTGACCCCAGTGACGAGCGGATCTCTGAACTACATGGTTCCTTCATGGACACGAGGGAGAGGTTCACCAGAATTGAAATTGAACTGGTCGAACTGAACACACTCTAAAACATCTCAGACACATTACACGAAAAAACAGAGCCTTCACAAAGCCTAACGTGCCTTTAAAATAACAAGACAAGCCACGGAAAAAGAAACACAAAGTTACCCTTCATTCAAGAGTGGTGATCTACATGCTGCTACCAAGACGAGAAATCTACCCTGCCACTATGCAGAAGATTAAAAACAGCGGGCAGAGAGAGAGAGAGACAGACGGAGAGAAGTAGAGACAGAAAAAGAAACAGAGACATAGGGTGGGGGTAGGGAGGGATAAAGAGACAGACAGAGTGGCAGAAAAAGACAGAGAGGAAGAGAGAGAGACAGAGAGACAGAGAGACAGAGAGACAGAGAGACAGAGAGACACACAGACACACAGACACACAGACACACAGACACACAGACACACAGACACACAGACACACAGACACACAGACACACAGACAGACAGCCAGCCACACAGACAGACACAGACAGACACAGCCACAGACAGACACAGCCACAGACAGACAGACAGACAGAAACAGACACACGGAGAGACGGTAGCAGAGGGTGGGGGGAGGGAGGGATGGAGAGAGACAGAAAGGTAGAGACACAGAGAAAAACAGAGAGCGAGTGTAAAATAAAGAGAGTGGAACAAAATATAGTACAAGGAAAACATATTAAACAATAGCAACAGAACTTTATGAACATTAAAGTAAGGGCACAACAGGAAAAGACCAGGGAAAAATCGCTCCATCCTTGCTGAGGCAGACTATATTCCCGTTCTGAATGCCTCTTAAAGATGCAGACCCCCGTGGGAATTGACCCCAGTGACGAGCGGATCTCTGAACTACATGGTTCCTTCATGGACACGAGGGAGAGGTTCACCAGAATTGAAATTGAACTGGTCGAACTGAACACACTCTAAAACATCTCAGACACATTACACGAAAAAACAGAGCCTTCACAAAGCCTAACGTGCCTTTAAAATAACAAGACAAGCCACGGAAAAAGAAACACAAAGTTTCCCTTCATTCAAGAGTGGTGATCTACATGCTGCTACCAAGACGAGAAATCCACCCTACCACTATGCAGAAGATTAAAAACAGCGGGCAGAGAGAGAGAGAAACAGACCGAGAGAAGTAGAGACAGAAAAAGAAACAGAGACATAGGGTGGGGGTAGGGAGGGATAAAGAGACAGAAAGAGTGGCAGACAAAGACAGAGAGGCAGAGAGAGAGAGAGAGAGAGAGAGAGAGAGAGAGAGAGAGAGAGAGAGAGAGAGAGAGAGACAGACACAGTGAAAAATAGACACACGGGGAGACGGAAGCAGAGGGTGGGGGTAGGGAGGGATGAAGAGAAAGAGAGTGGCAGAGAAAGAAAGAGAGGAAGAGAGAGGAAGAGAGAGAGAGACAGAGAGACAGAGAGAAGGAAAGACTGACAAACACACAGACACACAGACACACAGACACACAGACACACAGACACACAGACAGACACACAGACAGACACACAGACAGACACACAGACAGACACACAGAAAGACACACAGAAAGACACACAGAAAGACACACAGACAGACACACAGACAGACACACAGACAGAGAGACAGAAACAGACAGACACACAGACAGACACACAGAAACAGACAGACAGAAACAGACAGACAGAAACAGACAGACAGAAACAGACAGACAGAAACAGACAGACAGAAACAGACACACGGAGAGACGGAAGAAGAAGGTGGGGGGAGGGAGGGATGGAGACAGACAGAAAGGCAGAGACACAGAGAAAAACAGAGAGCGAGTGTAAAAGAAAGAGAGTGGAACAAAATATAGTACAAGGAAAACATATTAAACAATAGCAACAGAACTTTATGAACATTAAAGTAAGGGCACAACAGGAAAAGACCAGGGAAAAATCGCTCCATCCTTGATGAGGCAGACTATATTCCCGTTCTGAATGCCTCTTAAAGATGCAGACCCCCGTGGGAATTGACCCCAGTGACGAGCGGATCTCTGAACTACATGGTTCCTTCATGGACACGAGGGAGAGGTTCACCAGAATTGAAATTGAACTGGTCGAACTGAACACACTCTAAAACATCTCAGACACATTACACGAAAAAACAGAGCCTTCACAAAGCCTAACGTGCCTTTAAAATAACAAGACAAGCCACGGAAAAAGAAACACAAAGTTACCCTTCATTCAAGAGTGGTGATCTACATGCTGCTACCAAGACGAGAAATCTACCCTGCCACTATGCAGAAGATTAAAAACAGCGGGCAGAGAGAGAGAGAGACAGACGGAGAGAAGTAGAGACAGAAAAAGAAACAGAGACATAGGGTGGGGGTAGGGAGGGATAAAGAGACAGACAGAGTGGCAGAAAAAGACAGAGAGGAAGAGAGAGAGACAGAGAGACAGAGAGACAGAGAGACAGAGAGACAGAGAGACAGAGAGACACACAGACACACAGACACACAGACACACAGACACACAGACACACAGACAGACAGCCAGCCACACAGACAGACACAGACAGACACAGCCACAGACAGACACAGCCACAGACAGACAGACAGACAGACAGAAACAGACACACGGAGAGACGGTAGCAGAGGGTGGGGGGAGGGAGGGATGGAGAGAGACAGAAAGGTAGAGACACAGAGAAAAACAGAGAGCGAGTGTAAAATAAAGAGAGTGGAACAAAATATAGTACAAGGAAAACATATTAAACAATAGCAACAGAACTTTATGAACATTAAAGTAAGGGCACAACAGGAAAAGACCAGGGAAAAATCGCTCCATCCTTGCTGAGGCAGACTATATTCCCGTTCTGAATGCCTCTTAAAGATGCAGACCCCCGTGGGAATTGACCCCAGTGACGAGCGGATCTCTGAACTACATGGTTCCTTCATGGACACGAGGGAGAGGTTCACCAGAATTGAAATTGAACTGGTCGAACTGAACACACTCTAAAACATCTCAGACACATTACACGAAAAAACAGAGCCTTCACAAAGCCTAACGTGCCTTTAAAATAACAAGACAAGCCACGGAAAAAGAAACACAAAGTTTCCCTTCATTCAAGAGTGGTGATCTACATGCTGCTACCAAGACGAGAAATCCACCCTACCACTATGCAGAAGATTAAAAACAGCGGGCAGAGAGAGAGAGAAACAGACCGAGAGAAGTAGAGACAGAAAAAGAAACAGAGACATAGGGTGGGGGTAGGGAGGGATAAAGAGACAGAAAGAGTGGCAGACAAAGACAGAGAGGCAGAGAGAGAGAGAGAGAGAGAGAGAGAGAGAGAGAGACAGACACAGTGAAAAATAGACACACGGGGAGACGGAAGCAGAGGGTGGGGGTAGGGAGGGATGAAGAGAAAGAGAGTGGCAGAGAAAGAAAGAGAGGAAGAGAGAGGAAGAGAGAGAGAGACAGAGAGACAGAGAGAAGGAAAGACTGACAAACACACAGACACACAGACACACAGACACACAGACACACAGACACACAGACACACAGACAGACACACAGACAGACACACAGACAGACACACAGACAGACACACAGACAGACACACAGACAGACACACAGAAAGACACACAGAAAGACACACAGACAGACACACAGACAGACACACAGACAGAGAGACAGAAACAGACAGACACACAGACAGACACACAGAAACAGACAGACAGAAACAGACAGACAGAAACAGACAGACAGAAACAGACAGACAGAAATAGACAGACAGAAACAGACACACGGAGAGACGGAAGAAGAAGGTGGGGGGAGGGAGGGATGGAGACAGACAGAAAGGCAGAGACACAGAGAAAAACAGAGAGCGAGTGTAAAAGAAAGAGAGTGGAACAAAATATAGTACAAGGAAAACATATTAAACAATAGCAACAGAACTTTATGAACATTAAAGTAAGGGCACAACAGGAAAAGACCAGGGAAAAATCGCTCCATCCTTGATGAGGCAGACTATATTCCCGTTCTGAATGCCTCTTAAAGATGCAGACCCCCGTGGGAATTGACCCCAGTGACGAGCGGATCTCTGAACTACATGGTTCCTTCATGGACACGAGGGAGAGGTTCACCAGAATTGAAATTGAACTGGTCGAACTGAACACACTCTAAAACATCTCAGACACATTACACGAAAAAACAGAGCCTTCACAAAGCCTAACGTGCCTTTAAAATAACAAGACAAGCCACGGAAAAAGAAACACAAAGTTACCCTTCATTCAAGAGTGGTGATCTACATGCTGCTACCAAGACGAGAAATCTACCCTGCCACTATGCAGAAGATTAAAAACAGCGGGCAGAGAGAGAGAGAGACAGACGGAGAGAAGTAGAGACAGAAAAAGAAACAGAGACATAGGGTGGGGGTAGGGAGGGATAAAGAGACAGACAGAGTGGCAGAAAAAGACAGAGAGGAAGAGAGAGAGACAGAGAGACAGAGAGACAGAGAGACAGAGAGACAGAGAGACAGAGAGACAGAGAGACACACAGACACACAGACACACAGACACACAGACACACAGACACACAGACACACAGACACACAGACAGCCAGCCACACAGACAGACACAGACAGACACAGCCACAGACAGACACAGCCACAGACAGACAGACAGACAGAAACAGACACACGGAGAGACGGTAGCAGAGGGTGGGGGGAGGGAGGGATGAAGAGAAAGAGAGTGGCAGAGAAAGAAAGAGAGGAAGAGAGAGGAAGAGAGAGAGAGACAGAGAGACAGACAGACTGACAAACACACAGACACACAGACACACAGACACACAGACACACAGAAAGACACACAGACAGACACACAGACAGACACACAGACAGACACACAGACAGACACACAGACAGACACACAGACAGACACACAGACAGACACACAGACAGACAGACAGACAGACACACAGACAGACACACAGACAGACACACAGAAACAGACAGACAGAAACAGACAGACAGAAACAGACAGACAGAAACAGACAGACAGAAACAGACACACGGAGAGACGGAAGAAGAAGGTGGGGGGAGGGAGGGATGGAGACAGACAGAAAGGCAGAGACACAGAGAAAAACAGAGAGCGAGTGTAAAAGAAAGAGAGTGGAACAAAATATAGTACAAGGAAAACATATTAAACAATAGCAACAGAACTTTATGAACATTAAAGTAAGGGCACAACAGGAAAAGACCAGGGAAAAATCGCTCCATCCTTGCTGAGGCAGACTATATTCCCGTTCTGAATGCCTCTTAAAGATGCAGACCCCCGTGGGAATTGACCCCAGTGACGAGCGGATCTCTGAACTACATGGTTCCTTCATGGACACGAGGGAGAGGTTCACCAGAATTGAAATTGAACTGGTCGAACTGAACACACTCTAAAACATCTCAGACACATTACACGAAAAAACAGAGCCTTCACAAAGCCTAACGTGTCTTTAAAATAACAAGACAAGCCACGGAAAAAGAAACACAAAGTTACCCTTTATTCAAGAGTGGTGATCTACATGCTGCTACCAAGACGAGAAATCTACCCTGCCACTATGCAGAAGATTAAAAACAGCGGGCAGAGAGAGAGAGAGACAGACAGAGAGAAGTAGAGACAGAAAAAGAAACAGAGACATAGGGTGGGGGTAGGGAGGGATAAAGAGACAGACAGAGTGGCAGACAAAGACAGAGAGGAAGAGAGAGAGACAGAGAGACAGAGAGACAGAGAGACAGAGAGACACACAGACACACAGACACACAGACACACAGACACACAGACACACAGACACACAGACACACAGACAGACAGCCAGCCACACAGACAGACACAGACAGACACAGCCACAGACAGACACAGACACACAGACAGACAGAAACAGACACACGAAGAGACGGTAGCAGAGGGTGGGGGGAGGGAGGGATGGAGAGAGACAGAAAGGTAGAGACACAGAGAAAAACAGAGAGCGAGTGTAAAATAAAGAGAGTGGAACAAAATATAGTACAAGGAAAACATATTAAACAATAGCAACAGAACTTTATGAACATTAAAGTAAGGGCACAACAGGAAAAGACCAGGGAAAAATCGCTCCATCCTTTCTGAGGCAGACTATATTCCCGTTCTGAATGCCTCTTAAAGATGCAGACCCCCGTGGGAATTGACCCCAGTGAAAGAGAAATCCACCCTGCCACTATGCAGAAGATTAAAAACAGCGGGCAGAGAGAGAGAGAGACAGACGGAGAGAAGTAGAGACAGAAAAAGAAACAGAGACATAGGGTGGGGGTAGGGAGGGATAAAGAGACAGACAGAGTGGCAGGCAAAGACAGAGAGGCAGAGAGAGAGAGAGAGAGAGAGAGACAGACACAGTGAAAAATAGACACACGGAGAGACGGAAGCAGAGGGTGGGGGTAGGGAGGGATAAAGAGACAGACAGAGTGGCAGAGAAAGACAGAGAGGAAGAGTGAGTGAGTGAGTGAGTGAGTGAGTGAGTGAGTGAGTGAGTGAGTGAGTGAGTGAGTGAGTGAGTGAGTGAGTGAGTGAGACAGACAGACAGACAGACAGACAGACAGACAGACAGACAGACAGACAGACAGACAGACAGACATGGGGACGGAGAGACGGACGCAAAGGGTGGGGGGAGGGAGGGATAGAGAGACAGACACAGACAGGCCCTAACAAAGAGCCCTAACACCACGCTGAGCCCCACTCAGACTGACCCTGATCTACTCATCGAACCAACACCCTCCACCTCCCAGCCTGACAGTGCCCCCACTCACACGAGAAGCCAAGGAGGAGAGGCATGGCCTCATGAGAGAACTGTCTGCACTAAGGATTGAAGTGAAAAAACTACAGGAAGAGAGGGTGAGCTATCAGGCCCAGCTGACGGCATTGAGAGAGGAGATGAGGGAGCTGAAACAAGAAAGAAAGCAAACAACAGACCAACTCACTTCTAACCCTGATGTGGGACAAACCAATCAGGTCCCCCCGAACTAACTGAACTCTACTGCTAGCGTAGGACATGACAATCCCGCTGAGGCCACACCAAGTGGACGCAAATGCATGAGATCTTGGTCCTAATTGACTCAAATTGGAAGTACATAGAAGAAAAGAAGCTCTTCCTCAGACAGAAAGTTACTAAACTATGGTGTCCAAACACCCAGAGTGTCCTTGAGTTGCTGAAAGAAGAAAAATGTGGATCTCCCAATCACAGAATTATTCATACTGATACCAACGACCCGAGAGTATTGCACAAAAGGTGTCCGCCGCACTCAAAAGTGCGATGGAGTAAGCAACAAAAACGTTCCCTAATTCAAGAGTAGTGATCTCTACGCTGCGAACCATGACGAGACTTCCACCCTGTCACTTCCAGAGGAATAATGCCAGCAGAGAGAGAGCGAGAGACAGAGAGGGTGAGAGACAGAGACACAGAACCAGACAGAGACAGAGAAAGAGAGAGAGGGAGAGAGAGAGACACACAGAGACAGGGAGACAAGAGAGGTAGAGAGATGATAAAATCCTTACACAACAAGGCCTATAACCACTAAGATACCTAAGTGACCCAGGTGCAGTCGTATGCTGACCTGTGGTTCCTGCCACACCCAAAACCCTACCCTGCTCACTTTCCGCATTGGTGTCTCCAACCAACCAAGCCTGCGGCTTTCCACAGCTGGAAGTGTGACCACCGTACACGGTGGCGTGAAATGGGGCGGCAAGTGCGCTTTACATTAAGACAGCTTCTAAAATCAAAGGCCGCCCTTTAGTGACTCTACCCGATCCACAGGAAGACTTTTCTAAGTCCCCCTAAACACAAATGAACTGAAAGGTCTCCTACAACCAGTCTAAGCATGCAAGCATACATACAAGGATATCGTCAGCTACACCCTGATCAGCAGGAATCTCTCTCCTCAGCACACAGCAGAATATAAGGGTTATAGCCGCTTACCTTTTATTTAAAGCGCCTTCTGCTTTGTCCTGAAATGAAGAGAAGCCACGCAGGTCAGATGTCCAGCAGCCTCTTGTGATCCCATCGTCTCGTCGCCCAAAACTGTGGAAGAAAACAGGTCAGTCTTCAGCTTCTTTTAGTATGTAACATCAGGTTGTAAGAATTTATTGAGAGTGAAATCATAACACAATCATGGACAACGGAAATACCACTCGTTTGTCCACGGGCCCTCCTATGAACAACGCTACCCGATGATAGTGGTTTCACTACTAGGTGGAGAGCCCCGTCGAAGGACATTCAAAGAATACTTATACCCTGGCAACAGCAACACGAGCCTGGCTTAGTATAAACAGGTGATAACAGAATTGGGGGAAACAGTCACAGTTTTAGCCCTTATCAACTGACCAGACATGGTTGTACCAGTATTCTTAGAACATGTGTAATATGATTATGTCACTGTCATAAGTTATATTGCAATTAATAAACAATAAGTAGGCAAATCATAATATGGAAAAATAATTACTTTAAGAATATGGTCATTGGTTGTTGTATTAATTTGTGTAACTATCAATATCGAACCAAACCTTTTCAATTCATTATACACGAGGAAATTGTGAAATTGATTATATGGACATATGGATGCTTACTCTTAATTGTATTGTTTGGCAATATTTACTCTGCAATTTCATGCCTATACAGCACCATTGAATTAAACTTAATTAAGAGAGGGAGTGAGAGACAGAGGGAGTGAGAGAGGGAGGGGGAAAGACAGAGGGAGAGGGAGTAAGAGGGGGAGGGAGGTACATACACTTTAACTGCTGGTATTGTTGCTTTAAACAAATGTGTTTCAATTAGCGTATCGAATGGATTTGCTCCAACACAGACAGCGAGAGGAGGGAGGGGGGGGGGGGGGGCTGTTCAACAAGTGCGTGTGTATGAGTGGGGCGGAGGAGGGGGGCGCTGACTAACCTGAAGCGAGAGATGCTTTGCTGAAGCAATGGCACAAAACACAAAGTTGTAGATCTCTCACTTTATTAGAAATATTATTGGTTGATTATGAAACGGGACGTCACACTACATAATTTATGGAAAACACTGATCCAGAGCCACATAGAGAGATAGTTGCAACATATCCATTCGCGCAAATGGACATTTTTTTCATAACGATGGCGGATCGTCGAGCCTCTCAATAGTTCCCAGAAGTTAGCAGCAGATCTCGAGGCTTCAAAACGGTGGTCTAGCTAACTTTGGCAAGGAAAGAAAAATACAGTATTTAGGCAAATAGGGGGGAAAACTGCACAGCGTTTGTCTTGTTCTGCTTTTCGTATGTCACATGACATGCACATTTGTGAGCCTATTTTATTGCCGTCTGCTCTGGTTAATTGTGAACACCTGTTTTTGTTAAATGTTTTCCACCTGAATGCTTTAAGCTTTTGGTAGGCTATATCATTTGTTGGCTAATCAGTTGTGTGTCATCAATATAGCACATTCGTGGAAAAGTTAA
>CM030183.1:11607941-11903065 GCA_017639675.1 Aplochiton taeniatus | reverse complement strand
TTCAGACGGGCCTGGACATGTACTGGCTTAAGCAGGGGGACACGCCTGGCACTGCAGGATTTGAGTCCCTCTCGGCGTAGTGTGTTACTGATGGTAGCCTTTGTTACTTTGGTCCCAGCTCTCTGCAGGTCATTCATCAGGTCCCTCCGTGTAGTTCTGGGATTTTTGCTCACCGTTCTCATGATCATTTTGGCCCCACGGGATGAGATCTTGCGTGGGGCCCCAGATCGAGGGAGATGATCAATGGTCTTGTATGTCTTCCATTTTCTTACAATTGCTCCCACAGTTGATCTATTCACACCAACCTGCTTGCCTATTGCAGATTCACTCTTCCCAGCCTGGTGCAGGTCTACAATTTTCTTCCTGGTGTCCTTCGACAGCTCTTTGGTCTTGGCCATGGTTGGGTTTGGAGTCTGACTGTTTGAGGCTGTAGACAGGTGTCTTTTATACAGATGACGAGGTCAAACAGGTTCCTTTAATACAGGTAACGAGTGGAGGACAGAAGAGCTTCTTAAAGAAGAAGTTACAGGTCTGTGAGAGCCAGAAATCTTGCTTGTTTGTGGGTGACCAAATACTTATTTTCCACCATAATTTACAAATCAATTCTTTAAAAATCCTACAAAGTGATTTCCTGGATTTTTTTTCTCATTTTTGTCTCTCATAGTTGAAGTGTACCTATGATGAAAATGACAGACCTCTCTCATCTTTCTAAGTAGGAGAACTTGCACAATCAGTGGCTGACTAAATACTTTTTGGCCCCACTGTAACTTCAGATCACGTGGTGTCCCTCGTTTCTAGACTTTGGCTATCAGGGCTACAACACGCATGGCCATTCCTAAACACACACACACACACACACACACACACACACACACACACACAGGAACTTTCTTACCCACTTGACTTACCCCTTTTCTCCTTGCATAGTTTTACACTTGAACGAGGCTATCACCTAAAACCAGATTTGTCACACTCTTGTATGTGTTATCCTGTAGCGTTTTGACAAGTGGATAAACCCTCCTATCATCTCCTGGAACGCAATGTGGTCATGACCTCAACCATGCACGCCTATATGTCATACAGCTTCTCTGCCGTCATCACAGCGTGGAGTCTGGCTCCAAGTGTAGACATGGCTGTTATCACCCTAACCCTTTTGTTTCCCCCTCTCCATAAGTCACATTTTGCATAAGTTTAGACAGACAGGGGAGTGGTCAGGGTTAGGACCTGTCTGTTTGGATTAGAATGAGGGAATTAGCTGAGGAATTCTTTGATGGGCCCCCCGGTTCAGGCCTGGGCGAGTAGGCAGGATAGTGAGAGGTTTGTCCAGTCTTCTCCAGGCTGTTCCCTCCCTCCCCATCGGTTTTGTTCAGTGGTAAGGGGAGATAGTAATCTGTCGTAGCCTTGGTACTCTCTCGCTCTCGGGTCTCATTGAAGATTGATGGCCCTCCTTCTGGAATGGCTGTTATTGTGGACGGCCGAAGAGGGAAAAAGATGGAGGGAGAGAAATGGATTTAGAATGAGAAATTGAGGGAGAGGCACTGAGGGAGGCTAGTGATAGTGGGTCAAAACGAGAAATAAAGGTAGAGTGTGTGATTGTTGAAAGAGGCAAGAGAAATTGAAGGAGGGGTAGAGAGATGTGGAACAGAATGTATAGCACACAAACAAGTTGATGAAAGGATTTTGAAACAATTGTGGGTTTGTGTACAGACATGGCTGAAGTTTGGACTATGCGAACCAAGTCTCTTCACACTCCACCTCAGTGGTTTTATGGCCTGACGGCTCCAAGCTGGCTATCTGATAAGGGTCAGCTCTGAGGCCTTTTCCCCTATCCTACTGCAGGGTAACCAGAGGTGATATAAAATCTTCAGTGGTTAACCCTGTGCCCCTCCTCCGAGTATTCCAAAATCCAAACGACCACCCTCAACATTCCAGATGCAAAGGGGATCTATCAATTCAAAGGGACAGACACTTTTCCTTCCCCAAACAAGAACCCTATTTTGCCCATGGACAACTCATTTCTTACAAGGATTAAGAGATGTTGCCAAAAGAACACCGAACGGAATAATCAGACATTGACAATAAGGAGAATTGAAGTAAACATTTATGTTTTAATCGTGTGTATCATGCTGTGATGGTGTATTGGTGATCAAATACATAGGGATTACAGACGCTTGCAGTAGTGATGTGCAGTTCGACTCTTTTTAATGAGTCGATTCATTTGAGTCAGTTCATGTAAATGAATCAAACTATTTCAACCTATTTGATTAATTTCCTCAAATCAATATTTTTTTACCACTTTAGCCAAGCGCAAGTCATTATTTGCCATTTGTTAGGGCAAATATGATTCTAAATTATTGACTAAAACACTAGGTCTATACAGAAGTAAAACTATTCAGCTTAATATGTCAAAATGGCATCAATATCATGGCAATAAAATGTGCCTCATGTCGATTTGAAATGTTTTCTCTGTTTGTTTCCAAACTTGTACATAATGCAGCGGTAGTGAGTGATAATAGGCTATAGATTCAAAGTGGATACGACAGCATTGACTGGCAGGTTTTGTTTAGCACCATATTCAATGAGTCAGTAAAAAGATTTGTTCAAAAGATTTGTTTGTTCATTTATGCACATCACTAGTTTGCAGTGCTCTAGATGCAGCATGCAGAATGTTGCCGTGATTTCAACCAGGAGATCTAACTTCGGACAATCGCTTGGTTTGTGTGTGCTGGTTAACTGGTGGTAAACTAGATGAACTGTTGGATTATTGGTGGTAATACTTAATTCTATATGGAATACTTTATGAGCTGGGAAATCAGTTTCACGTGGTGGTGTGGCTCAGTTCAAGTCATTGACAGTATATATGAGTGGACGAAGTGATCGTGACGTCACCCATTGGTTTGTGGACCACGTTTTGAAGCCTCGAGTTTGGCATTTTGAAAATTCGCCACGTTGGTTTCATAGGCCATTCGCCATCTTTTTTTTCTAAACCAGAAGTGACGACATTGACCATACTTGGACGAGAGGCTGGGGCTGTGGAGGAGCCAGGAGGAGCGATGGGTGGAGCCCGTTGCTACGTCTCTATCCCAATTGAGTATCACAAGGTAGCCACGCCCCCTAAAGCATACCCTGCTTTATCGTCTATTTTACACTTAATGGGACCATCATTTACAAAATGAACATCATGCTGTATTGAAAGACTTGAAACTAGCAATTGAGACCATAAACTCGTAAGGAAAATGTTTACTGATGTAAGAAAGTAAGTGAGAAGTAGGGTAATTTTCTCATAGACTTCCATACAATCTAGTTGCTTCTGAAACCAGAGAGAGTCGCCCCCTGCTTGTTATTAGAAAGAATGCAGGTTTAAGGCACTTCCGCATAGGCTTCATTTTTCAGAGCCGGAACTACACCATCGGGTCAACTGGAGCCTTTATTAAACGTTATAGGATTAAGCCGATTCTGTTAGATTACCATTAAAGGTGGAAGAGTTTGCCTCTGCTTTGAAAGACAGTGGACTTGGGACATTTTTCTGGGTAGGTCCCCGTGATCCCATAATTATTCCCTGTGTTGAAAACAGTTACAGATAAACATTTAGCTAATCTTGGTGCTAGCCAGACTAGCTATCAGGAGCCACGCTAGAATCCCAGAAGTGATTTAAAGATTACTGCCTTTGCATTAACGCGCCCCGCTGCGGGGCCAAGCTATTGTGCTGTAGCGTTCACATTGACCCAGTATCACATGACCAATACGCTGTTTCAATAACCCTAAATGTATGGCAAGCCGTTTTAACATGTAATCGAACCACATTCCTATCTGTAAATACATTATAGATATCCATAATAGCATTTGTCCTATTCAAAATGTTATTCTCACTAGTCAGAATGGTAATTAAAGATATCCACAATAACACCCTTACTAGTAGAAATTGTATTTCAAGATATCTATCTGATTGTACTAGTCAAAACAAAATGTAAGATATGTTTAAATCCCTAAAAAGTATCAGTGGCCGTTTTAACATTCAATCGCTAGACTGGATAGGTTTTGCAGATATCCGTAATTCAATTCTTCCTAGTCAAAATGAACATTTCAGATATCCACAATGACATTCTTCCTATCCACAACCGTCATTTCAGATATCCACAACGTAATTATCCCTAGGACAAAATACGTCACTTTTGCCATTCATGTGTATTGGGTTTTCAATTTCAGATATCCACAACATAATTTTTTATATCTAGAATGAACATTCTGGATATCTGCAATAGAATTCTTACTAGGAAAAACTCCCATTTCAGATATCTACAATCCAATTGTTACTAGTCATAATTTTAATATCAGATATCCAAAATGAAAAACCATTATGGCAAGCCGTTTTAACATTTAATCGCTAGACTGGATATATATTGCAGATATCCGTAATTCAATTCTTCCTAGTCAAAATGAACATTGTAGATATCTGAAATTGCATTATTACTAGTCATAATGCCGATTGTGGATATCCGTAATGACATTTTTACTAGTCACAATGTATTTTGGATATTCAAAATTACATTATGGATATCTGGAATGGTTTTTCATTTTGGATATCTGAAATTAAAATTATGACTAGTAACAATTGGATTGTAGATATCTGAAATGGGAGTTTTTCCTAGTGAGAATTCTATTGCAGATATCCAGAATGTTCATTCTAGATATCAAAATGACGTTGTGGATATCTGAAATTGAAAGCCCAATACATATGAATGGCAAAAGTGACGTAATTTGTCCTAGGAAGAATGACGTTGTGGATATCCTAAATTACAATTGTGGATAGGAAGAATGTCATTGTGGATATCTGAAATGTTCATTTTTGACTAGGAAGAGTTGAATTACGGATATCTGCAATATATATCCAGTCTAGCGATTAAATGTTTAAAATGGCTTGCCATATACATGCAGAGACCAGAGACCTAACGTCATCTGGGCCTCCGGGTTCCATTTCCGATTGTTAGGGGTATTGCCTAGCAACCTCCCCCTCCCTGCAGCAGCCCTGCAGTATCACACTGAGCCAGTGTGAGAGTTTATAGGGAGTCCCTTTTACTTAAAGACAACATTGAGGCAACTGTATGTTAATCCCTCAAAAGAAGGAGAGACACTTGTTTTCAGGTCCTGACATCAAGTGAAAGAAACTGAATAAAATAAAAAAGTTTTAAATCCAAACTTTAGAACTTTGAATTTTTTTCTAATCTCAAATTGACGACTAGCGAGTGAAATCAACAGAAACACTGCCCTTGAAGAAAAGAACATGACCTTAAACCAAAAGGCAGAAGGTCTTCAAGCCCGCTGTGAGAGAGTAGAGGCGGCATTGACTGACCCGGAACACTCTGGAAGAATCAACAGCGAGAGCCACAAGCAAGAAGAAGCTGCCAAGCTTTAGAAACTAGGCTGAATCAGTTGGAGCACAGTCACAAGGTCCTCCTTAAAAGGCATGAACCCTATACCAGTAAAATAAGTCCACCAAAAAGGATCTGGAACAGACCCGGGAGAAAATAGCCTGGCTCCATTATCAGCCATCAATATCAAGGCCTCCTCCGGAGCAAAAACCCAGGTCACCTGACAAAGGTGCCTGTGAAACCTCAAGAATGGAACCGAGTCCATATAGTCCCATTGATCAAAAGAACCAGGAAGCAGGTGCCTGCACTGCTCCCTGGGAATCACAGAGAAGTGAGAACCGGTACCACTCTGATCCAAGCCTTTGCCAATGGCCCTCCCAGAGGAGAAGCCAACCAGCAGCCGCCCAAGCCAAGTGGGACCCCACAAAGGAAAATAACAGGCCCCACTATAGCTCAATCCCAACCAGAGACCACACGTCTCAGACCGAAATCGGGGCTCCCCCCACCATAGCAACAAAATATACTGTACTGGAGCTTCAACTATGATCCAGGTCCCCACTACACAGTCCCTCCAGAGAAACTGGAGAAAATGGCTAGGACTAAAAGTGCGTTTGAACTAAAATTAGCAGCAACTCGTGAAGAGACCCAAATGCGTACGACTTCAGACTCCGTGTGGCCTACTTTGGCAACATGAACACCCTGGAAATGGAAGAACAATTCCTCCTCAGCAACCTTCACCCCGCAGCCAGTCATTTCATATCGGTTGACACCGACCAGGCCAAAATGGCAACTGCTGGGCTACGCGGGTTAGCCACCAGGGCTTTCACCAAAGTCAATGATAAGAAGACAATCCAAGATTAACCGGAAAACCTGACGTTACAAGAACCATTGCTCCAACTAGAGAGGTCTGTCACTGAAAAGCACACCCCTCAAGCCGCATTCCCATCAAGAATGGAATGGCAGCAGGATAGACCAAGGCAACATGATCAAGGTCGACACAAGACTAACAGAGACACCTTTCACCAAGAACAGCAGAGAGACACCTTCTGGAACACCTAGGACAACCAATACCCCTGCCGAGAGTAAACCACCCAGTCACCTGATCGACGCATAACTGACCCAAAGGAACATGGGTCCACGCTAGGAACCACTACTGTGAGCGATCAGAACCTAACAGAACTGTTGAAGAGCATCCTCTTGAACACCCACAAAGACTGATGAGGACCCGCAACGTGGTGTCTCTGACAACGACCCAACTACAAAAAAAAGGGGTCGGGGGGTGACTGAACAAGCCCATGGCCACAGAGGAGCCAAAGCAGCGTGACCCACTGTCCAATGTTTGTTCAGATGCCAATTCCAAGCAACTACCCAGAGCCCTTAAGGCATTAAAGGCTAAAAGAAGACAACCTCCACTAGAGCACCCTAAACTACCTCCACAAAGGAGAAACACATTTTTACCCAAAAGATTTAAGACTGATCTTAGTGGGCAAAGGCCCCAAATTAACACAAAATTAACATTCTTCTTTAAAGTCATCCCCAGGATGACCCTGGTTCCCTGTTCACTGCTCAACAAAATGATGCCTAAAGTACTTAGCAGCAACCACACCAAGCCACCAGTGTCCATCCTATATTATTTTTATTACATATATATATTCTTGAAATATAGTGCCACCTAGAAGAGCAAAGTGCCAAGTTACTTAGTTTTATGCCTTGTTGTAACTTTCATTTTGAGTTTTTGAATGTTTTCCTGTAGCAGAAAGTTAGTAGAAATATGATAATCATCGTTGACGTTAGATTTTTGATCATGTTGCTTTGTAGTTTCTTGTTATCAATTGTCCTGATGACTGAGCTTTGTAGCTACAATCTCCACCTAGCCGTACATTTATAATGCACCAGCGCTAATGTGTGGAGAAGTGTGATTAATGTTGCTTGATTCTCTGAACTCACGTTTTCATATACATTTGATGAATAACTGCTACACGTGTGGTCGGACAGGGAGGAGCAGCTCTTTCTTCCTCTTTCTCCATAATTCCTTCCTCTACCCTGAATCAACTCTGACATATTTTTATGTCTCTCCATCTGTCCCTTTCCACCCTATATTTATTTTGTCTTGAATCCTTTGTTGTGATTTATTTTTTTGTAATCCAAACTCTTCTTTTTCCTGCCTATTGTTTGGGTCCCCGTCTCTCTTCCTCTTTCATCATTTTGTAGTACATCGGCCCATCTTTGATCTTGCCTCGCTCCTTTCTTGTCCTTTTCTCTCTCTCTTTCTCAGCCTTTTTTCATTTTCCATCGTCTTCCGTCCTCTTATTTGCTGCACTTAAATTCTTCTTGAATGTTCCTCTCCTCTCCTCTTTCTTCCCTTCTCTTCTCTTGCTGCCCCATCAGCCTCAGGTACAGCAGAGGGGATTCCGGAGCTTTATGGGGGAGCTTCATGTCTCAGGGGCAGCTTGCCACACTGCCTGTCTGTCTGTCTGTCTGTATAAATGGAGCCTCCAGGCTCTGAGACAGGACAGGTGGGCCTTGCAGGGCACATCCCTGAGCAGGCCGGGCACCAGCGTTTATCTAGCCCTAACAGGC
Source organism: Aplochiton taeniatus (assembly GCA_017639675.1). Classification (NCBI taxonomy): domain Eukaryota; kingdom Metazoa; phylum Chordata; class Actinopteri; order Galaxiiformes; family Galaxiidae; genus Aplochiton; species Aplochiton taeniatus. Next base: position 11,895,116 of record CM030183.1, on the reverse strand, counting down.
TCAAACTGCTTCAGCCCTCATTTTCTCTGGTCAGAATCCATTACCACTCCTCCGCTGACCAGTGGCTATCCCTCAGGGAGGTAGAGGGGGGAAGGCTAGCCTAGAAAATGTGATGGAAGAAGGAGAAGGATAGGCAAAGGGGCATAATGGCTCCACACAGTCACCGATGGGAAAGGGTATGCAAACATGACAAGAAGTTCTCTAAGCCCTTTCGTATTAGCCAGTCAGCCTTATCAGGAGCATCAGGAATCAGCCATCTCTGGAGGCAGATCTAACTGTTCATCATGCTCACGCTTTAACTACAAGCCGTTGTTAAGCGCAGCTTTGACTTGTCTCTGCTGTTGTCAACTTCTGCAACTTCTGCCTGTTCCATCTATACACATATTCACTAATTAATTTCAGGTGAGCTATTGATCAAGCCACTCTCGGCAGGCACGCAAGCACACACACACACACAAGTACAGCTAGCTCCTTGACATTCCTTGCAGGCACTCTTTTTCTGTATTTTGCATCTGATTGACATTTTCATGGTATGTATGTGTAAACCTTTGGGTCTTAAGGTGGATTCATTAATTCATTCACTCGGCTCGTTTTTTGCGTCTCTCCGAGGTGCAGTAGACACAGAAAGATGAGAAGACGAGATAGAGAGTAGCCCACTCTTTTTTCAGCCAGCACGGGATGCCAGGCCGTTAAGCAAGCTCAGTCAGGTGCAATTTTCTTTTTATCATGTCATGGGCTTTGGTCACAATCCCAGGTAATCACTCTTTCTTTCAAATTTTTAAAGCAATATACTACCCGAATCCTTTTAAAAACAAACCCAAAAAGAAGGAAATTTGAATAGTTCACCTGATACTTAAGGCATTGTTTAAACCCACACACCATATATATATATGTGTGTGTGTATATATATATATATATATATATATATATATATATATATATATATATATATATATATATGTATATATATATATATATATATATATATATATATATATGCACACACACAGTGAGGTCCATAAATATTTGGATATTGACGCAATTTATCATTTTGGCTCTGTACACCACCACAATGGACTTGAAATTAAACAATCAATATGTGCTTTAAGTGCAGACTTTCAGGTTTAAATGGAGGGTATTTACATCCAGGTGAATGGTGTAGGAATTACAACAGATTTTATACGTGGTATCCCCTTTTTAAAGGACCAAAAGTAATTGGACAAAGTAAGATAGTCATAAATCAAATTGTCACTTAATATTTGGTTACAAATCCTTTGCAGTCAATGACAGCCTGAAGTCTGGAACCCATAGACATCGGTAGATGCTGGGTTTCGTCCCTGGTGATGCCCTGCCAGGCCTCTACTGCAGCTGTCTTCAGTTCCTGCTCGTTCTTTGGGCAGTTTCCCTTCAGTTTTGTCTTCAGCAAGTGAAATACATGCTCAATTGGTTTCAGGTCAGGCGATTAACTTGGCCATTGCAGAACATTCCACTTCTTTGCCTTAAAAAGACTCTTTGGTTGCTTTCGCAATATGCTTTGGGTCATTGTCCATCTGCACTGTGAAGCGCCGTCCAATGAGTTCTGAAGTATTTGGCTGAATATGAGCAGATAATATTGCCTGAAACACTTCAGAGTTCATCCTGCTGCTTTTGTCAGCAGTCACATCATCAATATATACAAGGGAACCAGTTCCATTGGCAGCCATACATGCCCATGCCATAACACTACCACCACCATGCTTCACTGATGAGGTGGTATCCTTTGGATCATGAGCAGTTCCTTCTCTTCTCCATACTCTTCCCTTCCCATCATTCAGGTACAAGTTAATCTTTGTCTCATCTGTCCATAGGATGTTGTTCCAGAACTGTACAGGCTTTTTTAGATGTGTTTTAGCAAACTGTAATTTGGTTTTCCTGTTTTTGAGGCTCACCAATGGTTTACATCGTGTGGTGAACCCTCTGTATTTTACTCTGGTAAAGTCTTCTCTTGATTGTTGACTTTGACACAGATACACCTACCTCCTGGAGCGTGTTCTTGATCTGGCCAACTGTTTTTCTTCACCAGGAGAAGAATTCTTCTGTCATCCACCACAGTTGTCTTCCATGGTCTCCAGGTCTTTTGGTGTTGCTGAGCTCACCAGTGCGTTCTTTCTTTTTAAGAATGTACCAAACAGTTGATTTGGCCGCACCTAATGTTTTTGCTATTTCTCTGATAGGTTTGTTTTGATGTTTCAGGCTAACGATGGCTTGCTTCACTGATAGTGACAGCTCTTTGGACTTCATATTGAGAGTTGACAGCAACACATTCCAAATGCAAATACCCCACTTGAAATGGACTAGACCTTTTATCTGCTCCTTGTAAATGAACTGTCAAGGAAATAACACACACCTGGCCATGGAACAGCTGAGGAGCAGATTGTCCAAATACTTTTGGTCCCTTAAAAAGGGGATACCACGTATAAAATGTGTTGTAATTCCTACACCATTCACCTGATTTGGATGTAAATACCCTCAAATTAAAGCTGAAAGTCTGCACTTAAAGCACATATTGGTTGTTTAATTTCAAGTCCATTGTGGTGGTGTACAGAGCCAAACTGATAAAAATTGCGTCAATGTCCAAATATTTATGGACCTGACTGTATGTGTGTGTGTATATATATATATATATATATATATATATATATATATATATATATATATATATATATATACATACACACAGTGGGGCCAAAAAGTATTTAGTCAGCCACTGATTGTGCAAGTTCTCCTACTTAGGTGAGAGAGGTCTGTCATTTTCATCATAGGTACACTTCAACTACGAGAGACAAAAATGAGAAAAAAAATCCAGGAAATCACATTGTAGGATTTTTAAAGAATTTATTTGTAAATTATGGTGGAAAATAAGTATTTGGTCAATAACAAAAGTTCACTTTGTTACATAACCTTTGTTGGCAATGACAGAGGTCAAACGTTTCCTGTAAGTCTTCACCAGGTTTGCACACACTGTAGCTGGTATTTTGGCCCATTCCTCCATGCAGATCTCCTCTAGAGCATTGATGTTTTGGGGCTGTCGCTGGGCAACACAGACTTTCAACTCCCTCCACAAATTTTCTATGGGGTTGAGGTCTGAAGACTGGCTAGGCCACTCCAGGACCTTGAAATGCTTTTTACGGAGCCACTCCTTCGTTGCCCGAGCGGTGTGTTTGGGATCATTGTCATGCTGGAAGACCCAGCCACATTCCATCTTCAATGCTCCTCACTGATGGAAGGAGGTTTTGGCTTAAAATCTCACGATACATGGCCCCGTTCATTCTTCCCTTAACACGGATCAGTCGTCCTGTCCCCTTTGCAGTAAAACAGCCCCAAAGCATGATGTTTCCACCCCCATGCTTCACAGTAGGTATGGTGTTCTTGGGATGCAACTCAGCATTCTTCTTCCTCCAAACACGACGAGTTGAGTTTTGACCAAAAAGTTCTATTTTGGTTTCATCTGACCACATGATATTCTCCCAATCCTCTTCTGGATCATCCATATGCTCTCTGGCAAACTTCAGACGGGCCTGGACATGTACTGGCTTAAGCAGGGGGACACGCCTGGCACTGCAGGATTTGAGTCCCTCTCGGCGTAGTGTGTTACTGATGGTAGCCTTTGTTACTTTGGTCCCAGCTCTCTGCAGGTCATTCATCAGGTCCCTCCGTGTAGTTCTGGGATTTTTGCTCACCGTTCTCATGATCATTTTGACCCCACGGGATGAGATCTTGCGTGGGGCCCCAGATCGAGGGAGATGATCAATGGTCTTGTATGTCTTCCATTTTCTTACAATTGCTCCCACAGTTGATCTATTCACACCAACCTGCTTGCCTATTGCAGATTCACTCTTCCCAGCCTGGTGCAGGTCTACAATTTTCTTCCTGGTGTCCTTCGACAGCTCTTTGGTCTTGGCCATGGTTGAGTTTGGAGTCTGACTGTTTGAGGCTGTGGACAGGTGTCTTTTATACAGATGACGAGGTCAAACAGGTTCCATTAATACGGGTAACGAGTGGAGGACAGAAGAGCTTCTTAAAGAAGAATTTACAGGTCTGTGAGAGCCAGAAATCTTGCTTGTTTGTGGGTGACCAAATACTTATTTTCCACCATCATTTACAAATCAATTCTTTAAAAATCCTACAATGTGATTTCCTGGATTTTTTTCTCATTTTTGTACCTATGATGAAAATGACAGACCTCTCTCATCTTTCTAAGTAGCAGAACTTGCACAATCAGTGGCTGACTAAATACTTTTTGGCCCCACTGTATATATATATATATATACACACACACACACACCGATCAGCCAAAACATTAAAACCACTGACAAGCAAAATGAATAACATTGATCATCTCAATACATCTCGATATATTAGGCAGTAAGTGAACAGTCAGTTCTTTAAGTTGATGTGTTGGAAGCTTGAAAAATAGGCGAGCATAAGGATCTGAGCAACTTTGACAAGGGCCAAATTGTGATGGCTAGATGACTGGGTCAGAGCATTTCCAAAACAGCAGGTCTTGTGGGGTGTTCCCGGTATGCAGTGGTTAGTACCTACCAAAAGTGGTCCAAGGAAGGACAACCGGTAAACCAGCGGCAGGGTCACAGGTGGCCAAAGCTTATTGATGCATGTGGGGAGCGATGGCTAAGCCCATCTGGTCCGATCCCACAGAAGAGCTACTGTAGCACAAATTGCTGAAAAAGTGAATGCTGGCTATGATCGAAAGGTTTCCGAACACACAGTGCATCGCAGCATGGTGCTGCATAGCCGCAGACCGGTCAGAGTGCCCATGCTGACCCTTGTCCACCGTCGAAAGCGCCTACAATGGGCACGTGAGAGTCAGAGCTGGACCATGGAGCAATGAAAGAAGGTGTCCTGGTCTGATGAATCACGTTTTCTTTTACATCATGTGGATAGCCGGGTGCGTGTGCGTCATTTACCCGGGGAAGAGATGGAACCAGGATGCAGTGTGATGCTCTGGGCAATGTTCTGCTGGGAAACCTTGTGTCCTGGATTCATTTGGATGTTCGACACTTTGACACGTACCACACCTACCTAAACATTGTTGCAGACCACGTACACCCCTTCATGGCAACGGTATTCCGTGATGGCTGTGACCTCTTTCAGCAGGATAATGTGTCCTGCCACACTGCAAAAATTGTTCAGGAATGGTTTGAGGAACATGACATAGAGTTCAAGGTGTTGACTTGGCCTCCAAATTCCCCAGATCTCAATCCAATTGAGCATCTGTGGGATTTGCTGGAACAACAAGTCCGATCCATGGAGGCCCCACCTCGCAACTTCCAGGACTTAAAGGATATGCTGCTAACGTCTTGGTGCCAGATACCACAGGACACCTTCATAGGTCTTGTGGAGTGCATGCCTCGACGGGTCAGAGCTGTTTTGGCGGCACGAGGGGGACCTACACAATATTAGGCAGGTGGTTTTAATGTTTTGGCTGATAGGTGTATATCAGTCTCTCCTAACTGGAACCTTTGTTTCCATTCTTCCTCACTCTTCAGCCTGTCAGCAGCCCCAGACTGACAGCGGACAGGCTCTCAGACTGACAGACAAACAGACAGAGGGTCCAGCTGGCCTGGCAATAGCAGCAGCCAGCAGCACAGATGTTTAAGGGACTTTGATCTGGTAGAGTACCAAATTGAGTGAGGATTTAGGGGAAACACTAGGCTGTACCAACTTTCTAAGCCTGAGAGGATTGAGTGGTGTAATGGTTGCTAGATTGTGGGGTTGGAAGGGAGAAATTATACTGATGGGTGGCTGGAAGGGGAGGGGTAAAAAGGAAATGGAGATTACAGAAGTAATGAAAGATGGCAGCAGGATTGAATGAAACACAAAAAGTTAATGAAAGAGAAAATGAATAAAGGGGCAAAGAAAAAGATTCATTGGTTGAAGTATAGAAAAGAAAGACAATATAGGGGAGCGATACAATGGAGATGAAAGACAAGCTTAAGGGGCAAAGAGAAAGGTAGGTATTATAAATACCAGAAAGTGATAATGGCAGCTAGGTTAAATGCACCAGGTAATACGTTTCTGCCATTTTTTCAGACACCCAGCTCTAATAAAATAGCTAAAGGTATAAAAGGGAAAAATCTATATCTGGAAGTTGGCCTGAGAAGTGTGGTGGTGGGTGGAGAATATGCTCACATGACAGCCAGATGACATGTGTGATTAAAGAGGAGAGACGTGTTGAATATGCTGCATATGAAAATGATTTATCTGCCCTCACAGAAAATGTAAAGTTAGTTTGGTAATCTGCTCAACTAGCATTGACGGCCTGTGCAAAAGTGTGGTGAAATGAGACAACAACCCACTCATTCTCGTAAATACAATTTGGTAAGATAAGATTGATCTTTTACATAAGTTATGTGTTTGTGCTGTAAATTAGAGTGTGTACAAGACAGCAAGATTGTCAAATGTGGTCTATTAGTCCTGTACTTTGTGGATAGCTGACCAATTAGTGTTTGCGTTACATGTTTGTAGTTTGTCTGTGTTCATGCAAGCATGTAGAGCCGTGCCTGTGACTGATTGGCTGTGCTGACCCTGCGCTGTGAGCTGCCAGACTGTGGTCACGGTGACAAGTGTTTTCTCATGGACATAGAGTAATTAGTTCTAGGGCTTGTCTCAAAGAGCAATTGGGGGCTATTTTAGGACCCCCCTGCCCCCCCACCTTGCCCTCCCCCCGGTCCCCATCGCCTCCCTGTCAGCGGGACTGTCCCCTCTCGCGCTCGGCTGCTCTAGGTAATTGACGCCACTCCAGATCAGTCAGAGGCTCGGTCGTGCCACAACTGAATGGGCCATCGCTGCTCACCTGACCTGCCAGTCACCCCTGCTGGCCGCCCCCCTGCCTGCTTGCCTGGCGCGGTCAGATCCCTGTGTTACCACGGGCTACTCTGTTCCTCAGCTTAACACTGGGGTCACTGCTGGGTGATCCCCACAGCAGCCCCACCATGCCTGTGGTCTTAGCTGAGAATACTGAAACATATTTTTTACTGATCAGATAAATACGGGAGATGCAACCCTTAAGGCTTTCAACCAGCTTTTGTACATCTGTCAGTGACATTTTTTCCATTGCGTAGAACATCAGTAAATCTGGGTACGTCTAACCCACCCCGCCTTGACTTAATGCCTGGTTGTGCCAGGCCTAGTTGTTCCTGACCCATATAGGAGCAGCTGACAGCTGGCCAGCCATATGTGACACACCTTCTAGAACTTTGCACCTTAATTGTACGCCCCCCCCCCCCCCCCCCCTTGCAATTCTTTTGAGACACTTTTGCTCCTGGCTCACAGGCTTGACACTATTGGGATCCCAACTGGCAACCCACAAGCACACCTGAAAGGGGTTCAGAAGTTCCTACTTTCCATCTCTGTCTCTCTCATTCTCTGTTTATCATTCTCGATGTCTCTCTTGTTCTTTCTTTATTTCTCTCTGGTACATTCTTTCTCTCCCATTCTTTCACCTGGGCCTGCTCTCATAATCTTGTCTCTTGTTATCCCTGGTTCTAATTCCAGTTGCCGCAGAAACCTTGCTGCTCGTCTGCCAATGCTCTCCCACTGTCTCTGAGCAGCTTGTTAAGTGTGGCATAGTTGTTTAATGATTGTGTTTTATTTATTGTGCTCTATTTGGAAGGCCACTCGCTCCGACTTGGATTGGCTCCTCTCGTCTGCAACCTTTCCTTCCTCCTCCTCCTAATTTTTCCTAAATGTTTTTGCCACTTCCAGACCACCGGCCACGTCTTTTGTAATTGTCTTCTTATTATCGGCGTGCACCTAGATGTATTCCCTAACTGCAAGGTTGAAAGTAATTGTGGACCTTATGAATTTCTTCTGCCTACGACTAAGAACCTCAGTTCTTAACCTCTCCCTCTCTTTGTCTCTGTGCCATGTCATTGTCACTTCACTTCTCTCCCACTGGCCTTGCTGTTGTCACCATTACAGAATAGAGCGAGTCTCTATGGGGCTTCACATTTGTCTGATAAAAACTGGAGCACGCCAAACTCTTAATTGCCCCATTACCAAGTGTTAATCTCCGAGAGATTTTCAGCCAAATATGATTGATTTGTCAGAGACAAAAAGTTAAAGTTAAATAAGAAACTGGGCAACCGACAATGGCTAAGGTGAATTCAGTTCTGCAGTGGAGAGGCAAAGCTTGACTAGCCACCGCTCTGAGATGCAGTGCAGACTTTTAAAATGTCACCTTGCAATGTGAGTGTGTTGCCCACAACTTTATCTACCTGGCATTTTGAGCCATCAGACGGCGCGCTGCATCAGGCACCATCCGATGACTCACAAAAAGAGATGCGCCCACAGAACAATATTGAGAGGCAGTGCAGATCTACTTAACCTTAACATGAATTAGAGGGGGATTGGATTGGAAAGGTGAAGTGTGGGGCTGCCACCACCACTTGCACAAGCACCGCAGTTATTGTTGCTGCCTTATCTTAATAGAACTCCCTGCGCATGGATTTGATGCCGGTTGGCTGGGTGTTGGCAAGGCACTGCAGCCAGGTAATGAACTGATCCCAGATCAGGCCGTTTGGATAACAACAAGAGGCCTCAGCCTGGAATCGCCTGCCCAATACGTCTACCAGTAAGCTTTCCTTATCTCACCTTATCGCCAGGGTTGTGGATGAGTAGTAGATAGTGCCGTTTAGACGTCAGTTACTGACACACTCGGGCACTGTGTTTTTGAAATATGGGTGTGTGTCGACTCGGCTCCTCCGCCAGGCTTCTCCCAACACTTCATTACAACTGCCTTTGTTTGTTCCCACTGTTTACATACATAGGCATTTCCCCGTGTCTCATGGACGTTCTGGCATGCCACCTGCCATGAATTGTCCGACTCATTTCCAGCCCTCATTACCGCCGCCGCTACCCCGAGTTTAACGCATGTTATTTGAAACGATAGACCCTAGCACTTGGACTCATGAAGCACATACACGTTTTTTTATGGGGAGGATGCACGTTTGAAGCCATTTTACTGTAATGCAAATGAGGGCGAAATGAAAGTGTGGGCGAGGTGGATTGGTGTGGAGGCTCGGTGTGCCCAGTGTATAATCTGGTAATTGGGAGGCAGAGTGACGTCCAGGGCACACCGAGGAGTAGCCCCTGTCGTCCAGAGTGCTGCAGACAGATGGAGCTGAACTTATTAGTGCTGCTACCTTCCCCCCTCTCTGCCCCTCTGAAAAGAGCAGCGTCGAGCAGGCAGACAGAAAGCACCGCGTTGTCCTTTCTCCACCCAGCTCCCGTTCTCATACTTCCTTTTTCTCCCTGCCTTCTCTCCCCCCTCTCTACCTCGCATTCTTAGTGATAGGCCCACGCTGTTGTTGGAGACCTGTGTGTTCTAAGCTGTCAGCCTCTCCAGCCAAGAGGACAACATTGTATAGGGGTCTTGAACATTTTTACAACGGGGGCTGGGGGGGACGCGGAAGGTGGGTAGGGGGTTAAGGGTGGGGGGAGGGAGTTGACTGGAAGCAGGGACCAGGGGCGCCCCCTATCATCCCCGGGCCTACGGCAGCCATTGCCCTTGATCCCCATGTCTCTGTGTGCTGCCATGACAGCATGACGAGTTAAGGAAGCGGTTGATCTTAATTGGCTCTGAAGGCTGTGTGTGTGTGTGTGTGTGTGTGTGCCTCTCTCTCTCTCTCTACCCTAGTCTGTGTGCATTAACTGAAAGTATACATACGCATGTGTGTGTGTCTGAATTCAGGGTGGGAGAAGAATCAACAGCTCTCACCACAAGCCCAATTGTCATCCGGGATATTGTCTTACCTTTCTACCAAGGCCCTCTGGAAGCAGCAGCCCAAAGAGGGAGCTGTGGAGGTGGTCGGTCTGCTCTTTGATGTCTGTCCCACTGAACAATAGCTGTAAGCATTGTCCATACATATTAAGGTCTACATTTAGAAATGGACAGTTTCACTGTTTGTTGCAAACAAAAATTGTCTCAGCTAAACATTATGGTATTTTGTACTGCGGTGTCTCTTTCAGCTTTTGGCTCTCTTCTTTTCTCACAGCCATAGAGGGTCCAGCTTGAGGACTGCCTTCTCCCTGTCTCTATATCTCTCTGCCTCTCTTTGCTTACCCTCCTTCCTATGGAGAAGGCATCTCACAACTTCAGCAACTTGTACTGCTGCGGGCATGGTTCATAGTTATAATTGTTACAGAAAAGATAGGAAGACGGGGAGTGAGGGGCAGAATAATTGAGGCTACACAGGAGTGGGGGGATGGGTCTTGCAGAATCTGGAGCAATGTATGAAGGGAGAGTGAGGAACTGTGTTGCCGGGGCCAGACATATTGTGTCTCTACTGGAGGGCATGTTGCTAACCAGAGAATGCTGACTTTGGTGGTTAAAACCCATCGAAATGCAAAACAATGTGCAGGGGAGAAATGGCGGCGGGGGGCTTGGTGTGATTACTCCCTCATTATGGGATTTTCAAAGAGCACAGCCTATCAAAGCAAACAAGACTGGTGCCCGAACCGGACTAAAGGCCTGCTGCGTGTTGAATCAGTGTGTGTGTGCACAACGTGGTCCAGTGCATATAGCCATGGTTTACCAAACAGGCTTTAGCGTCATTATGAGAGGAGATTAGATCCGAAACTGCCATGTTTAAGATGATCCTCCCCGGCTTTCCATACAGAACAGGTCAGGGGAAACCTTCATGCATATCAATAACGGGCAAAGCACACAGTATCCCTAGGCTTTATGAGGTGACTAGTCACTGATCTGACGGAGTTCATCATGAATGAGTGACACAAACAGCCTAGCTCGGCCACACAAACTGAGCGTAATGCACCATACTTTGTTTAGCAGCAGTTGAACGAGAACGTGTTGCCATATTAATTGAGGGTGCCCCTAATGTCAAGCAGAACGTGTGAGCAGTGAGGGATCAATCGAGATTAGACGGCGAAGGAGGGAAACAGAGTGCCAGAGATGCAACTTTGTTTTCTGTCCCCTTCTGAATCACTGTCTTCTGTGGATTACCAAACGCTCTGGTCCACAGCTAAACACTTCTGAAATCCAGTGGATCCGGATGATTTAGGTAAAACTGTGTTACCTGGAAAAGTCGCACTGAAGAGGCCCCATTTATTTATAATTTTTTATCTTGTTTTCTGCTCCTGTCCTCATGTTTGAATTAAAAGCCCCCAAATGACAAATTTTTGTGCAGGGCTCACCCTTGTTGTTTCTTGGGTTTTAGATTGAAGCACTAAGGAGTAATGAGCCTGTGTAGACAGAAGAGAGGTGCAAAGGCAGCCTTGTGTCAGGCAGGCCAGTGTTCTCCTGTTGCCAAACTAATTGCTGGGAGTTTAGATTATCGGGAGGGGAATTGTTTGAGTCGACACAAACCTCCAACACGCACGTCATTAGGGCAAATAGGGAAATGCGTCCTTAATCACCACACGGCTGTGTCCAATCTACAGAGTTCCGTGTCGCAGCTGGTTCTCAGACATCATTCATTTCGACCATTAAGCCGACTCTATGCTACTTTGTACAACTACTTTTGTTAGGTTATGTCTTAATTCAATGTCCCTCCAACTTGGTTTGACTCATTTTTACTTACCGTTGATCTTTGTTTTGGATGCTGACCCTTGGAGAGCAGTGGATTGAGGAAATAAAAGAAAGGGGAAAAAGGAAACAAGGTGAGCAGAGACTTCCTCTCACTCTATTAGCATTTTAATTACAAATTGCATAATTGCCCTGGGCATGGTATCCCATCACCCCACTTCCTCCATTTTTCTCTAGCTTTCTTCGCTTCATAGGGTTAGAACTCTGCCTAGACTAGCTCTGCAGGGCATGGCATAAATCAGAAGAGACCAATGCAAACAGAAGCAGTGAGAGTGCAGCTTGTTGGAGCACGACAGATCTCCCCTCTGGAGATTTAGGATTATTTTGTCAGACAATATGCATCCACAGCCACTGTCTTCGCAAGGGGTCTTGAGTAGAAGAGACTTCAGTTTCCTGCCATTTTTCTCTTTCAAGAAACTCTAATTTGGAATCACTGCAACTTTTTTTCTTTGTCACCTTTGGAATTTACGTTTGTTTTCCTCTGATACAGAAAAGAGGTCTACCACAAGCCAATTTTCTACGCCATGGTGGGTTATTGAGAAAAATGGCTCTTGTAGGACTCTTGTAAGCATTATTTGCGAGGCTAAATGAAATCCAGTGGCTGTTCAAGCCAAAAGTTTTGTTAATTTATTCAAATAAGTGGCTCAAAGTTAGTCTTAGTGAGGGGTAACTGAGACTGAGACGGAATGTCTCCTTTATTAAGCTCTTTGTGCTGGGGCCTGTGAAGTAGGTTTAAATGTGTTTACGTCAGTCAGGCCTGAAAGTGGAAGAGTGTGTACATTTTGAGTGTGTAACCGATTTTTGTCTTGTGTATCCCAATTGATTGCATTGGAGCTGTGCTGTGGCTAGGGCAAGCGGGGAGAACAGCACAGGCAGTGAGGCCTCAGACCGGTGACTTAATGAGAAGAGATTTAGTCACACAGCAGCAAGGCAATCTGCACCAGGAGAAAGAGAGGTGAGGAGACAGATTTAGAGAGGGGCTTGAGCGATTGGAAGAAGATGGGGAGAGAGAGAGAGAGAGAGAGAGAGAGAGAGAGAGAGAGAGAGAGAGAGAGAGCGAGAGAGAGAGAGAGAGGAGAGAGAGAGACGAGAGAGAGAGAGAGATGAGAGAGAGAGAGAGAGAGAGAGAGAGAGAGACGAGAGAGAGAGAGAGAGAGAGGAGGAGAGAGAGAGAGAGAGAGAGAGAAAAGCGCGCAGCGCGAGGGAAGAGGAGAAGAGAGGATAGAACACTGGGCTCTGGGGCGTTCCCTCTCTCTCAGATGCTGGCCAGGACCATCTGGATGAGAGCGGAGCCAGGTCTCTGACCAGAAACACTCTCTTCACAAGGAGAACGAGAAATATTTAGTATATTTAATATTTGAGAGAGAGAGAGAGAGAGAGAGAGAGTGTCCATGACATGGAGAGGGAATAGTGATGTCGTCTCAGTGGGATCCACAGTTGAGGAAGGGTCTATGGTTATGCGGCTCTTAATACAGCAACCCCACCCCATTCTGTAGCCTTGGAGTCTGACACACTCCAGTGTCCTCTCACCCCTGCCGCCCAATGCTGCTCTCCGGCCGTCACGCATGTGCACTCACCACTTCTCTACCTGTTTAAAGAAAGACATGGCTCCGTAAATGCACTCGTCCAAGCACTGCCCAAATACCGGTCTCCCTGTCTGCTCTCTGCCTGTTTGGCCTGTCAATGTCACCAAGCGTCACGTATTATCTGCTTCTAGTTATGGGTGTTCCAGAACCTGCCTCCTCTTGTCTGTCCACATGCCTGCCCGCAGGCAATCTGATGAATATCTTATAGACGTTGGGGGCCGTTTTCAATTTCTTTTAATTTTTTCCTTGTGTGCGCTTCAGTCTGTCTCTAGTGGAAGAAACGCCATCGCAGAGGTACACAAACATGTCCCAACCTCAAAACACAAACTTTGTCCTTGTGATGGTGGAGTTCAGAAGGTGCGGTATTGTGACTTCACTGTAATGTAGAGACTTTTAATTATTCACAGATGAGCTGCCGCCTTTTATCATCATGTTGCAATATAGGTCGGTTTACATTTCTCAAAAGTCTCACAGGTTATATTTTTTATTCCCAGGTCTCTACCTTCAGCAGGCTGTTTGTGAGCTTCCAGAAATGAGGGTCAGCAACTTCACACTATCAATCTCACCATTCCCCCAGATAACTGTGTGTGTGCCTGCTCTCGCTTTATTGCTGCTCTCGCCTGCTTCTAATGCAACCTGACCTCAGAATTAACAGACTTCATTAACCCCCTATCGGATCTCTCACTGCAGCTTGAGGGGTAAACTGTGGTATGGAGAACGCGTGGGTGGTTCATTATGTTCATAATTATTCCTACGTATTCAGAAAGACACACGTTAAGTTTATTTGATTACTACAGTTTTACTTGCGGGCTAAATACTCTTGCACTATTTTGGGAAATGTACCCTTTCAATTTACGAAGGACACTTTCTCTAAGCATCCCAACAACAATGCCCCAGTCTTTCCCCCCAAAACGTAATCCTCCCCCCCTGTGATAACACACCGCTCCCCCTGTCCAGCTGGTGGCAGTGTCTTAGCTTGGCACTACTCCTCCCAACAGGAAGTAGTGCCCTGAGGGAGAGGCTGGTGGGTGGTGCTGTGTATTTGATGTTTCTCTTTCATGTTGCAAGTGAAAGGGAATTTAAATGGAGAGATGTATAAATGTGTCTGCAATGTTTTTTTATTCAAAATGAATTTAATTAAATTTCCTGTGAGCGTCTAGACAATACCATAATGAATCCCTGAATGCCTTCTATGTCTCTATAGTGTCATGCAGCCCCTTGTAGCTCACAGCCAGCTTGTTATGGTAGGCCCTCCATATGTTTATTACATATATTTATATTTAAGTATTTCACACTCATCTATTCTCCTGTGTGTAGGTTGTCTACTGTTCGTGTTTGTACTCTATACATTACCTTGGGTGAACCGTTTTTTCTTTTACTGTTATAAAGTACTGTATTGTGATGCAGTTATGTTTCAAGTAAACCGTGATTGTTTGGACAGCGGCCCCTAGCCTCTTGTTATTTCTTTCCTCAGAACGGGACCGTGGAATACAGCCTCACATTACCTCATTGAGCTCCTGTGTGTGCTGACGGGGTTGGACCCATCTGTTGGTCTGCCAGTTGCTCTGTCATGCCGCCCAGGGGTGTCCTCCCGAGCCTGTTGTGGTGTATGATAGAGGGGAGAGGAGGGAAATGCAGACAGGACGAGGAGAGGAGAGGAGAGGAGAGTCGAGTCTATGTAATGAATATAAATGTGTTGCAGGCCTTCGTCTCCTCCTGCGGCTCCACACAGCTGCAGTCTGAGAGACAGGATGGCACGGGGAAACGGCGTGGTGGTGGGAAATCCACCTTCCTCCCTCTCTCTATACTCTTTATGGCTTTTTGTTCAGCTCCTCTCTCTCCCGTCTCTCCCCTCTCTCTCTCCCAGACACGTTTTTGTGTTTTATTGTATTTTCTTTCTTTTGTCCTCGTTCTTGATTGTCTTTTTCCCTGCCCATCATACCAGTTGGTTAGAAACCACAGAGGTGTTAATGTAACCAGTGAGATCTCCTCTCGCTCTCTTTCTCTCTCTCTCACACACACACACACACACACACACACACACACACAAGCATGGCCTCGTTCCTCATCTGAAGTCAACTGCCCTCTGTGTTTTTGTCTCATCCCTGTTTTCAATGAGCCCAAACTTCTTAGCTCTCGACTCGCCACCACTCCTTGGTGGGACAGTGTTTATTTTCTCTCTGCCACTGTATGTGTATTATCACCTATTAGTCATCGACTCAATCAGCGCTGGCACTGGCTGAATCCTGAGATGGACAGACTGTCTTGAGACATCTCTGCCAAGGGAGTCCTCTGATTAGCACACATCACCTCTCTTCTTCCCACTTCTTCTACGTCCCACACTTGTTACAGTGGCTTCTCTCCTGTCGCCGAGTTCTGAATGTCTTAGCCACGAAAAAAGAGGGAAAAGCAGTCCTTCAAAAGTGTCATCAGGGTCTATTTAGGAAGCTGTGAGGTTGTTAACAATGCTGCCAGTATTGTCATGTTCTGTCAGTGGTTTCCACTTGATGCCAACCTACTCTAGAGAGAAATAGAGGAAGAAATTATTTTGAACAGTGCTCAAAGATATACGGTCAAACATTGCACTCACATATAACAAACACGCGCACACACACAGGCATGCACTCACTCCCCCACTCACTCACACAGACTATAATTAATTGCCAGGAAGTCTCAGGTAATTTAAATTGCAAATCAGTGCCGCCTTGTTCTCCAACTTTTGTGATTAATATTTTATTGTTTTTACTGAGTGAAAATGCCACCAGTGGTTTTTCATCAGATACAAAAGCCGAAAAGGGGGGCAACGAGCTTATGGGGATCAGATGTAGGCAATTTAGATTGTTGCCTAACATTAAGTTTTGTCTGGGGCTGGGGTGGGCATCTCCTTCTAGCACCTTGTCTTTTGTGTAATCACCGACCGGCAGTCTGGACCTTTCTCTCTGGCTCTTTCATGTTCGGTTTGTCTCCCCTTCATGTCTGCCCCCTCTCTCTTTCTTTCCTCTCTCCTACACAGTTTCTGCCAAGTTCTCTCAGGTCCTGAACCTACCTTTCAATCAGCCACTAATTAAGCGGCGGAGTGGATGACTCCTCTGGCAGGGAGACGTGCAGGTTGACTGGGAAAAGGAAGGAACCCTGGGACCTGCTCGTGCCACAGTTAGGGGATGAGCATGGAGAAAGAGAGAAAGAATGGATGAGGGCAGTGAACAAATGAGGGGGAAGCCCAATAGGATCAATTCGATTTTAGTAGAAAAAAAAAACAGGCCCAAACTTTTCTGTTTTAGGATAAAAAAAGAATAATTAAGAAATATTTTTTGAAAGAGAGAGTGAAGCTCAACATGTTCTTATAAAGATATGTACATTGTGTGTGTGTATATATATATATATATATATATATATATAGTAACGTCATGGGATGTCCCTAGGACAGGGCAGTGCAGGCAGACTGGAAATAACGGGCAAAAGATCAGGTTCAAACTAACAGAAGTTGAAAATGTATTCCACAACAGCCGCTCTATATTAATAATCCTTTTTATCCTTTCAAAAAACACAACTCAAACAAAGGTGTTGTTCAGAACAAAAGACTTAAACAAAAAACAACTAAAGTCTTAGGTATCAACTACAAAACCTGGTAACACCAACGGTTTCCCTTTCAGACAGGTGTTCTGTCCCTCAGAGAGACTCTTCTCTGCCTTCTCAGGTCCTTTTGTCCTGCCTCAATTAGGTGGCTTAAGTATTCACACCTGTGTGAATCGTGGGGCCTCTTGGGAGGTGTAGTTTGGGCAGTAGTGGCCATTTTGTGATGTGGCAGCTGGTCCTGTATGGGAATATATCACCCTTCCACTACATGACCCTTTGTGATGCCACTATATATATATATATATATATATATATATATATATATACAGTGAAGGAAATAATTATTTGATCCCTTGCAGATTTTGTAAGTTTGTCCACTGACAAAGACATGAAAGGTGTATAATTTTAATGGTAGGTTTATTTTAACATTCAGAGATAGAATAAAAAAAAAGAAATCCAGAAAATCACATTATATAAATATATGCATTGATTTGCATTTGATTGAGTGAAATAAGTATTTGATCCCCTACCAACTAGCACGAATTCCGGCTCCCACAGGCCAGGTATATTAGTCCCCTCACTCTAAGAAAGTGCTCCTAATTTCAACTTGTTACCAGTATAAGAGACACCTGCCTCAACTCTTTACCTGTATAAAAGACACCTGTCCACAGAATCAATCAATCAGATTGCAAGACCAAAGAGCTGTCTAAGGACGTCAGGGACAAGATTGTAGACCTGCACAACGCTGGAATGGGCTACAAGACCATCGGCAAGCAGCTCGGTGAGAAGGAGACAACTGTTGGTGCAATTATTCGAAAGTGGAAGAAACACAAAATGACCATCAATCGCCCTCGGTCTGGGGCTCCATGCAAGATCTCTCCTCGTGGGGTATCGAGGATCATGAGAAAGGTGAGGGATCAGCCCAGAACTACACGAGAGGAGCTTGTTAATAATCTCAAGGCAGCTGGGACCACAGTCACCAAGAAAACTATTGGTAATACACTACGCAGGAATGGATTAAAATCCTGCAGCGCCCGAAAGGTCCCCCTGCTCAAGAAGGTACATGTACAGGCCCATCTGAAGTTTGCCAATGAACACCTG
Organism: Aplochiton taeniatus; assembly: GCA_017639675.1. Lineage (NCBI taxonomy): Eukaryota > Metazoa > Chordata > Actinopteri > Galaxiiformes > Galaxiidae > Aplochiton > Aplochiton taeniatus. Next base: position 11,877,248 of record CM030183.1, on the reverse strand, counting down.
AATGATTCAGAGGAGGCTTGGGAGAAAGTGCTGTGGTCAGATGAAACCAAAATCAAGCCTTTTGGCATCAACTCGACTCGCCGTGTTTGGAGGAAGAGAAATGCTGACTATGACCCCAAGAAACACCATCCCCACCGTCAAGCATGGAGGTGGAAACATTATGTTTTGGGGGTGTGTCTCTGCTAAGGGGACAGGACAACTTCACCGCATCGAGGGGAGGATGGACGAGGCGACGTACCGTGAAATCTTGGGCGACAACCTCCTTCCCTCAGCCAGGACACCGAAAATGGGTCGTGGGTGGGTCTTAAAGCACGACAATGACCCAAAACACACTGCCATGGCTAACAAAGAAGTGGCTCAGGAAGAAGCACATTAAGGTCATGGAGTGGCCTAGCCAGTTCTCCAGACCTTAATCCCCATAGAAAATCTATGGAGGGAGCTGAAGCTTCGAGTTGCCAAACGACAGCCTCGAAACCTTAAGGATTTGGAGAGGATATGCAAAGCAGAGTAGACCAAAATCCCCCCTGAGATGTGCGCAAACCTGGTAACCAACTACAAGAGACGTCTGACCTCCCGTGCTTGCCAACAAGGGTTTCTCACCAAGTACTAAGTCATGTTGTGCTAGGGGATCAAATACTTATTTCACTCAATCAAATGCAAATCAATCTATATATTTTATATAATGTGATTTTCTGGATTTCTTTTTTTTTTATTCTATCTCTGAATGTTAAAATAAACCTACCATTGAAATTATAGGCCTTTCATTTATTTGTCAGTGGACAAACTTACAAAATCTGCAAGGGATCAAATAATTATTTCCTTCAGTGTATATTGGATTTAGTCTGCTCCATGGGAATCAATCCCGGCAACCTCACTGATGTTGAGTTCCCCATTTCAGACCACAAAGTTGTGCTGTATGAAGTCTCTGCCCCCAGAATCCAAGCAAAAGAGAAGAGCAGTATGACCTTCAGAAACATAAAAACATCAAATCCTCTTATATAATAAGCCTGATTAACTCCCACCCCAGTCCCGCCCCAACTCCTCCCCTGCTGATTAGTTAGCATATACAATAGCTGTCTCTCGTCCTCCCTTGAGTCTTGGCCCCCCTCAAAACCCATTCTGTCTTCATTCACCCACACTGCTCCCTGGTACTCCTGCCAACCTCCACCAGCTTAAAACCTCTGGCCGTCGTCTAGAGCGTCTGTACAAAAGAACTGGACTCTCAGTCCATGCCCAAATATATTCCCAACACCTACTTCAATACAAGGATGCCCTCTCTGTTGCTAGATCCTCCTGCTATGCCAACATCATCAGCAATGGAAAAGGAAATATGGGAGTGCTCTTCTCAACAGTTAGCCATCTACTGCAGCCCCCCCAAGATCCTCCCTACCAACATCTCCACTGAACAATGTACTGCATTTTAGATTTTTTTCAACACTAAGATCATCAATATCCACAAACAGCTGACCTTTCCTGGATGGACACCTTGGAACAACCCCTCCCCAGTTTGCTTTCTGAATTTACCCCAGCCTCGGAGCACTCCATTTCAGAGCTCATCCTGAAGTCTAGGTCCTCCACCTGTCAGCTGGATCCCCTCCCTACACACCTTATCAAGGCCTGCCTGCCGTCCATCTCCCCTCTGATTACAGAAATTATCAATGCCTCCCTTACCTCTGGAACAGTCCCCCCCACCCTGAAGATGGCCGCTATCACACCCATCCTAAAGAAACCTGGTGCTGATCCTGAAGACCTGAACAATTTCATGCCCAATATCCAACCTCCCCTTGATCTCCAAAATCTTAGAGGGAGTTGTTGCTGCTCAACTTCAGTTGCACCTGGATTCAAACAACATATATGAACTTTGCCAATCTGGTTTTCACCCAAAACAGCCCTGATCAAGATCACTAATGACCTCCTCTGTGCAGCTGACTCTGGACTACTGACCATCTTAATCCTTTTCGATCTTAGTGCCGCCTTTGATACCATCTCCCACTCAATACTGCTGGACCGCCTGGCTGGGATTGGTGTCACTGGTGTTGCTCACTCCTGGATTAGCTCCTACAGTTTGTTCAGTTAGGAAACCATAGGTCCAAGGCTTTTACTGTCACACAGGGTGTTCCTCAAGGGTCAGTTTTGGGTCCACTCCTGTTCATTATATACCTCCTTCCCCTGGGAAGGATCCTCCGTCATCATGGTATCCAGTTTCATTGCTATGCTGACGATACCCAGCTCTATCTCTCTGCCAAAACCCACTACTGCCTTCCCACAGACGTCCCTCACCCACTGCCTCCAGGACATTACAAGCTGGATGAAAAATAATTTCCTGAAGCTCAATGGGAACAAAACTGAGATAATGCTCATTGGCTCCAAATCTACACTATCCAAACCCCACAACTGCAATATCACCATTGATGGCTTTTCTGTACCTCTATCCTCTCAAGTGAAGAGCCTTGGGGTCACTATCGACAATACGCTCTCTTTTGAATCCCACATAAATTCCATCACCCGGTCTGCATTCGGTAACATCCTCAGACTGCGTCCATTACTCTCCCAGTCCAGCACTGAAACCCCGATTCATGCCTTTGTCACTTCCCGGATCAACTACTGCAATGCTTTACTCTCTGGAATCCCCATCAAACTTATGAACAGGCTACAACTTGTCCAAAATTCAGCTGCCCGTATCATCACCTGCACAAAGTCCAGTGACCACATCACCCCCATTCTCATCAAGCTACACTGGCTCCCTGTCCAATTCTGGATTGATTTCAAGACCTTTATCCTTACCTTCAAAGCTCTTCGTAACCTGGCCCCTACTTACCTATCCAACCTCCTCCAGGAGTACACCCCCACCCCCCGCTCCCTTCGATCCTCCTCAGCTGGCCTCCTGATCACACACCCCTTTCGGCTCAAGACCATGGGTGCCAGGGCATTCAGCTGCTCTGCTCCAAGACTCTGGAACTCTCTCCCACCCCACATCAGACAGTCTGATACTTTAACAATTTTCAAACGTCAACTCAAAACTCACCTATATAAAAAAAAAGCCTACTCGTATTGATCCTGACACTTTGTATATGTAATTATATTCCCCTTACCCTCTTATGATGTTCCCTCTCTCAATACCCTTGTATCTGTCCTGTGTTTACGTCATGTTAAATTGAACTTATTGTATTGTTTTAATTGTATTGCTATGCCGTGTACGGTGACCTTGGGTGTCTAGAAAGGCGCCTCTAAATTAAATGTATTATTATTATTATTATTATTTAGTGAGCAAGGCACTTAACCATAAGTTGCTCCAGGGGGACTGTCCCTGTAATGTCATTGTAAGTTGCTTTGGATAAAAGCTAAATGACAAAAAAAAAGACTATCTAACAATACCAAAAGATAATCAAAGATATTGGTCATCTTAACTGCAAAGCAGTAAGAAAAGGCAGGCCAGTACATGCAATGCATGCTGGTGCTTGGAGAACAGCAGACAGTCTAGTTCCAGTGAAGATGGCCGAGTTGGAAGTGATTTATCTGGATTTAAAATGTCTTTCTTCTTTCTATCACTGCAGCTACTCTGATACAATTGGCAAGGCCAGTGGAACAGACCTTAATGCCAGGGAGAGAAATAATATAGTGTCAACGGAGAGGAGCTGTTGGCGGGGGAAAGGGGTGGCAGGCTGCCAGTGGAGCCTGGATCCATCTCCCTTACCTGGACCGTCGGATGAACCAGACAGCCATTATGTACACTGTCTAATGAGAGGTTTTAAGACTTTTAGATGGAGAGTGGGGGCATCACCATAGGGATGTATTTTACATGTCTCAATCAAAAACACAATGCAGCGTCTATAACTCCTTCTCTCAGCCTTCACAGAATCTCACTAGTGTGAATCTATCCATCCAGCTATCGGGCAAGGCACTTAGTCTTAATATGCATTCCAGTAGAGTGTCCCTGAGGGGCCTTTAGAGGGCGAGGTGAGACCCTGACGTGCCACATAAACACTCCCTACTCTGCAGCAGACACCCAGCTTTTCTTAATTAAGGCACTTTGTTTTTATTTGGCATGGAGTTGTTGTTTTTTTCCGTGGGCTTGGATTAAATTGGATTCTAAATGATCCAGAACCGATCGAGCAATTTTTAGAGCCATATTCTGAGATGGAGCGCTCACTAAAGCCCCAGTCACAGACACCTCAGCTACAGACGGTAATTTTCTCCTGCGACAGGACGAGCGCTGTAAAGGGCCCAGGCCTTCCCAGGGGCATAATGGGAATATTGGAGGTGGGTAGATCTAAGGGAAGGGGGTGTGTACACCAAAGAACACACCATTTACAACAAACCCCCCAGAGACACAGAAAGGGGGAGGAAAAGAAAACGTGAAAAGTTCATTTGAACTGTGTTTTTGTACCGGGTCATTGGGAGAGGCACATGCAGATAAAATGACCACGTCGAGGAATGAAACACCTTGGAGGGCTCTTCATTACCCCGACTGCAGGCAAATCTTCTCCCCATTACAAATAAAGGCCTGTCATATCAGCTTAACGCACAATTACAGACCAAATCCGGAGTGTCTGCATCACACTGGAACACCAGCACTTGGCTGACTGGGCCATTCAGAGAGATCAGAGCACTGGGCTAGCAGTATGAGAGGAAAGGCACTATGATATATGTGTGAGCGCATCCGCGAGCCAGTGAGAAATTTGTTGAGGAGAAAAGCAAAAGTGTGAGAGAGGGGGGGTCAAGTTCACACGATGGAACGTTCCAACGCAGGAAAACGATTTCCCTATCAACACGACCTGCACTGCGGGAGGTTGTAAACAGTTTCCCTGATACACCTCCTTACCAAAACGTCCCCCGCCGCTGCCACGCACATCTCTCCCCCCCATCCTTCCTGTGCTGGGCACCGCGGGGTACGAGGGAGAGCAAGGCAGCCAGAAAGCCTGATAACCAGGAAGCAGTCACATCTGGCCCTCGCTAATTCAATTCCACACAAGTTTGCTTTTACTCCCCATAACATAACCTAATTAAAAAAAGGCAGGAATTGGAGCCATGTTCAGTTTTCAATTCATCAGTGAAGAGAGAGAGAGCATGCTGAAGACTTCTAAAAAGGTTGGGTCTTTTTTAATTAAAATCGAAATTGCACCACGCTACTTTGAATTAAATATTTGTGGGAAATGAGTCCAACCTGCAGTGATTACGTGCACCCATATGGCCATCGACACCCGGCCCTGTTAGCCACACTTGGACTATTAGACACACTCTCTACCTTCCAACAAACTTCAGCCCCCTAGGGACAGGATGACTCGCACATGAAAACTTTAGCCGTGTCTTCCTTTTTCTTCCAGCAAGAGCTCAACTGTAAGGTTGCGGCTGTGAAACGGTGTAGATTGATGACGTAAAGCGTACCTCACCCAGGTCTTTGATCTTCTCTCCGTTCATGAGGTGGTTGGAGAACTTGAACTTGGCAAGGACTCTGCTCTTGGTTTCAGCGGGCCAGGAGCAGCTAGAGGACAGGCAGTCTTTGCTCTCCTCGTTCAGACACTTTGGGGCAGAGGAACAAGATCATTGGTCAGTCACAGGGGCTAGACAGCTCAATAGAGGCCAAACAGGTTCACCGGCAGTTGTAATGAAAATGTTCAAGTTTATGCAAAAACCAACCCATTAAAGGAGGTGTGAATCCATGCAACAATTAAAGTACAATTTTATGAATGACTACAGAGTGCTGATCTGTACACAGAGAAATGACTACAGTGAGTTCACTCCAACAACATAAACATATAAATTCTGATTTACATATATATAGTTGTGAAGTATACCGGTCTAAACTTAACAAATCAATCATTGATCAAGGGAGGGACGACACGTATGCCAACTCGTAATATGACGGCTACGAACAGGCAACACTACGCCTTCACTGTCTTAGAGAGGCACATGTTATCTCTTTGGTGCTCTGGCCTTCATTCTGAACCTTCCCTCACATCTGAACATTAGCTCAGACTTCAACATCCATTAGGATGCCCAAATTTGGCCATTACACTCCTCCCTTTGAGAATATCAAAATCTCATAATCAATACCACAAGACAAATTTGCATGGACAGCAGGTGTTGTGTCACAGGGTCTTGTAACCAAATGAAGGGAAGAGGTCACACCGGCCCATTGGGAGTGAAGCCAAGTGAAACTGGAGGAAGTAACTAACCCCCTGGTAGGCTGTAGTGCCCCATGGCAAGTGAAGCCAAGTGAAGCTGGAGGAAGTAACTAACCTCCTGGTAGGCTGTAGTGGTCCAATTGTCACTAGAGACTTAACCCATCTCTAGGGGGCTGTGGTGGTCCAACTGTATGCTAGAGACTTAAGTAATCTCTGGGGGCTGTAGGGGTCCAACCCAATGCTAGAGGCTTAACTAATCTCTGGGGGCTGTAGTAGTCCAACTGTATGCTAGATTCTTAACCTATCTCTGGGGGCTGTAGTGGTCCAACTGTATGCTAGATTCTTAACTAATCTCTGGGGGCTGTAGGGGTCCAACTGTATGCTAGATTCTTAACTAATCTCTGGGGGATGTAGTGGTCCAACTGTATGCTAGAGGTTTAACTATTCTCTGGGGGCTGGAGTAGTCCACGACGTGTGAAGCCAAGTACAATATGGGTGATGAATACTGGGAGAGTGAATGAATCTCCGTTGTGGTCTTGTAGATCACAAAACAAAACAAAAGGTAGTTAGGACTCGGGTGCCAGGCTTTACTAAAATAGGCTAAAAGGAAAAGTAGATGTGTTACTATATTGATAATTAAACAAAAATTGTTTTTCCAATTCGAAAGTCAATAGAGCAAAACAGTTGTGGCAGGCAACAGCCCATCAGGATCAATACCATTCCTACACGAATACACCCATTCCTGTTCATCAGCATGTGTCACAGGTCAAACCATTAGCACCACTGCAGCAGTAATTCATATCAGTCCAATCAAGACTTCCGGTGTGGGAAATATGCATTGGACCCGCCTCCACTCAACATGTCAGGTTTACATTGGCTCCCATGGAGAAGGTGGAGCTCTTGATGACCTCGCCCCATTTCCTCACAACAGAAGCTAAAGTTGTTGATGGTCCACCTGCAGGAAAACTTCACCACTTTGATCCGGTTGAAGAGACATCAGGGACCAAACACTGTGTGTGTGTGTGTGTATGTATGTATGTATGTATGTATGTATGTATGTATGTATGTATGTATGTATGTATGTATGTATGTATGTATGTATATATATATATATATATATATATATATATATATATATATATATATATATATATACACACATATATATATATATATATATATATATATATATATATATATATTCTATACAGCTAAGTGGTGTTTGGTCAGTCTGGACTTCAAAACCGCACATCAAAACTGCCTTTCATCTCAATAAACAGTGACAACAAAGCGGGGAAGAAGAAAGGATATTAAAAATCAGCAACAAAAAACGATTTTGCAAGGACAGAGAGGGGAGATGAAAAAAGGCAACATCAATGAAACGCAGCACATCTTCCATATCCCTCTTTTAAAACAGGAGTGTTTTAGCACAACTGTCACACCATGCAGGACTACACAGACTAAAGCACACATGCTCAAACCTGTAAACATAAATGGAGTGTACACACACACACACACAATATGTCCCCCACAATCACAGGTTCCCATGCTTCCCTTCATTAAAACACCTTTGAACATTGACCTTAACCATCAGTCCTCCCTCTTCTTACCTGAGTGTAACATCAGCTCTCAGCCACAGGGGTACATTGCCACTGGACGAGGAGGACTCTGGACATCACCAACGTTAAGGTCGGGATTTGAGCACTAGCCAGAAGGGGTTGGAGATTGGGGATTGGGGTTGAAGGATGAAGGATGAACAGAGGATCATCACACCAAGTCCAGGGGAAGAAGCCACCCAGTAAATGACAGGCAGCCACACTCCTTCACCTGCTACGAGTTGGAGAATGGAAACACACATTTACTGGAAATTGGCACAAGTATCATTGCAAAAAGAGAGAGAGGAGAAATGGTGCGTGTTTGTGTTTGTGTAAAGGCAATTTGGACAGTTAGTCTAAAAAAGCAGCATTGCATAAAAGGTCTGAATTCATTTCATTTTCAAAGGGCCTCACAATTCAAAGCACAGTGGCTAGGCGCACTCGGCTTCAGTGAGAAAACCATCAGTTTATCTGCCCGCCCTTTAGTTTTGTTTTTTGCTTTGAGTGGAGCGGATCGAGGCGTAAGACAGACAGACGATGCCAACCGATGTGGTTCCATGAAGGAAGGAAGAACCTTCCTCTAAGCCTGCTAGGATTTTTTGCAAGCAAGCACGCACAGTCAGACAGACACACAAGCACGCACGCACGCACGCACGCACCAACCAACCACTTTATTAAGTACACCTTGCTAGTACCGGTTTGGACCCCCTTTCTGCCTTTAGAACTGCCTTACTTCTTAGCGGCTGCACATCCATGATGTGAATCTCCCATTCCACCACATCCCAAAGGTACTCTATTGGATTTAGATCTACTGACTGTCGAGGCCATTTGAGTACAGTGAAATAATTTTCATGTTCAAGAAACCAGTTTGAGATGATTTGAACTTTGTGACATTGCACGTTATCCGGCTGGAAGTAGCCATTAGAATATGGGTATACTCTAGTCATAAAGGGATGGCAATGGTCAGCAACAATATTCTGGCGTGGCGTTTAAACGATGCTCAGGTGGTACTGAGGGGCCAAAATGTGCAACGGAAATATCCCCCAGACCATTACACCACCACCACCAGCCTGAACCATTGATGCAGGATGGATCCATGCTGTAGATCAGATGATTAGATATTTGTGTTAACAAACAGGTTTAGCTAATAAATTGGCCAGTGAGTGTGTGTGTATATATATATATATATATATATATATATATATATATATATACAGTGGGGCCAAAAAGTATTTAGTCAGCCACTGATTGTGCAAGTTCTCCTACTTAGAAAGATGAGAGAGGTCTGTCATTTTCATCATAGGTACACTTCAACTATGAGAGACAAAAATGAGAAAAAAAATCCAGGAAATCACATTGTAGGATTTTTAAAGAATTGATTTGTAAATTATGGTGGAAAATAAGTATTTGGTCACCCACAAATAAGCAAGATTTCTGGCTCTCACAGACCTGTAACTTCTTCTTTAAGAAGCTCTTCTGTCCTCCACTCGTTACCCGTATTAATGGAACCTGTTTGACCTCGTCATCTGTATAAAAGACACCTGTCCACAGCCTCAAACAGTCAGACTCCAAACTCAACCATGGCCAAGACCAAAGAGCTGTCGAAGGACACCAGGAAGAAAATTGTAGACCTGCACCAGGCTGGGAAGAGTGAATCTGCAATAGGCAAGCAGGTTGGTGTGAATAGATCAACTATGGGAGCAATTGTAAGAAAATGGAAGACATACAAGACCATTGATAATCTCCCTCGATCTGGGGCCCCACGCAAGATCTCATCCCGTGGGGTCAAAATGATCATGAGAAAGGTGAGCAAAAATCCCAGAACTACACGGAGGGACCTGATGAATGACCTGCAGAGAGCTGGGACCAAAGTAACAAAGGCTACCATCAGTAACACACTACGCCGAGAGGGACTCAAATCCTGCAGTGCCAGGCGTGTCCCCCTGCTTAAGCCAGTACACGTCCAGGCCCGTCTGGAGTTTGCCAGAGAGCATATGGATGATCCAGAAGAGGATTGGGAGAATATCATGTGGTCAGATGAAACCAAAATAGAACTTTTTGGTCAAAACTCAACTCGTCGTGTTTGGAGGAAGAAGAATGCTGAGTTGCATCCCAAGAACACCATACCTACTGTGAAGCATGGGGGTGGAAACATCATGCTTTGGGGCTGTTTTACTGCAAAGGGGACAGGACGACTGATCCGTGTTAAGGGAAGAATGAACGGGGCCATGTATCGTGAGATTTTAAGCCAAAACCTCCTTCCATCAGTGAGAGCATTGAAGATGGAACGTGGCTGGGTCTTCCAGCATGACAATGATCCCAAACACACAGCTCGGGGAACGAAGGAGTGGCTCCGTAAAAAGCATTTCAAGGTCCTGGTGTGGCCTAGCCAGTCTCCAGACCTCAACCCTATAGAAAATTTGTGGAGGGAGTTGAAAGTCCGTGTTGCCCAGCGACAGCCCCAAAACATCACTGCTCTAGAGGAGATCTGCATGGAGGAATGGGCCAAAATACCAGCTACAGTGTGTGCAAACCTGGTGAAGACTTACAGGAAACGTTTGACCTCTGTCATTGCCAACAAAGGTTATGTTACAAAGTATTGAGTTGAACTTTTGTTATTGACCAAATACTTATTTTCCACCATAATTTACAAATAAATTCTTTAAAAATCCTACAATGTGATTTCCTGGATTTTTTTGGCTAATTTTTGTCTCTCATAGTTGAAGTGTACCTATGCTGAAAATTACAGACCTCTCTCATCTTTCTAAGTAGGAGAACTTGCACAATCAGTGGCTGACTAAATACTTTTTGGCCCCACTGTATATATATATAGTGAAGGAAATAATTATTTGATCCCTTGTAGATTTTGTAAGTTACAAAGAAATGAAAGGTCTATAATTTCAATGGTAGGTTTATTTTCAGAGATAGAATTAAAAAAAAAGAAATCCAGAAAATCACATTATATAAAATATATAGATTGATTTGCATTTGATTGAGTGAAATAAGTATTTGATCCCCTAGCACAACATGACTTAGTACTTGGTGGAGAAACCCTTGTTTGCAAGCACGGAAGTCAGACGTCTCTTGTAGTTGGTTACCAGGTTTGCGCACATCTCAGGGGGGATTTTGGTCCACTCCGCTTTGCATATCCTCTCCAAATCCTTAAGGTTTCGAGGCTGTCGTTTGGCAACTCGAAGCTTCAGCTCCCTCCATAGATTTTCTATGGGATTAAGGTCTGGAGACTGGCTAGGCCACTCCATGACTTAATGCGCTTCTTCCTGAGCCACTCCTTTGTTGCCATGGCAGTGTGTTTTGGGTCATTGTCGTGCTGGAAGACCCACCCACGACCCATTTTCAGTGTCCTGGCTGAGGGAAGGAGGTTGTCGCCCAAGATTTCACGGTACGTCGCCCCGTCCATCCTCCCCTCGATGCGGTTAAGTTGTCCTGTCCCCTTAGCAGAGAAACACCCCCAAAACATAATGTTTCCACATACATGCTTGACGGTGGGGATGGTGTTCTTGGAGTCATAATCAGCATTTCTCTTCCTCCAAACACGAAGAGCTCGATTTTGGTCTCATCTGACCACAGCACTTTCTCCCAAGCCTCCTCTGAATCATTCAGGTGTTCATTGGCAAACTTCAGATGGGCCTGTACATGTACCTTCTTGAGCAGGGGGACCGGGCATTTTCTGATCCGTAGACCAGAAGGAACGAATATCCATCTTACTGTTAGAAAAATTCAGACGAGGCCCAGAGTAAAGAAACATTTGTCCATAACCTCTGTATATGTATCTGAGTCGGCGAAGCAATCCAAGTTCATTGATGACTCTGGTGCAGGTCGGGGTGCAGTTGTTGAGACTGAGTAGATCTAAAATGGAATATTTCAGTGCCATACCAGGTGAAGAAGAACTGGCTAGTTTACAGGCAGTAGCAATGACAATAACAAGTCCTAGCCAAAACAACGGCTAACGTAACTCTGCTACAGGTGATGAACTTTGAGTGTCCGTTGCCATAAATTAGTGGGTCAAAAAATTAAAACAAACAGAGCTAAATTTAAAGCAGATTAAGACGAATTTAACCAGCGTAATAGGAAATCAAACAACGATATACTTTCATGATAAATTTAGATTTGTGCTGAAGGAAAAGCGTCAAACAGACAGCGCCAGCGTCCTCTCCTTACAGCGTCGGCATAGCAACTCCTAGTGGGGGTGTTACCAGATGGGATTTGAATTTATGACCTTTTGGTTACTAGGTAGCAGTCCTACCCACTATTCCACCACAATCCATAAGGACCATTGCTTACTGGATAGTTGTGAGCTGACAATAACAAGTAGACAACAGTTATTATTATTGATTATTTACGCAATATATTTTGACTCTGTATATGGCATATTGGTCAACTGTCTGTCAGGCCAAGTTTAACCGGCCAATTGTATGTTTGTTAGTATGTGTGAGACCATGGCTATTCAAAGAGCAGTAGCTACAGTCGGAGCTACTACTACCAGTCCCGGTATTCAGTGTTTTCAGTGTGCTATCATGCTGGTCAAAGTGTAGTCTTCAGGCTACTCATTTCCATTCACTGCATCTTCTTCCAGCTACGTTCAGACTCATATACACAGCTTAAAATATTGGATTCCGGCCTCAGGCCATAAAAGCTCTTGGCATCCATAACTTTTCCTTTTGATACTTGGTGCATGCTGCTATTGATTTACCTAAGTAGACAGTCTTACCTTTGCTCTGGTTCCATCAAAATGTGAAATATACAAGTATTAGGATCTCAATTTTATTACTAATACTGGCAACGTCCTCATCGTTTTTGACAATACATTTTGGTGTCGAATGTTTGTGCTTTCTACTGTCGGCAGGGAAGGTATTGGCATGCTTAAGCGTACATGAACCTCTCTCAACTGCAACATACAATGTGGTGTAGGCACATGTGCTCGCTCTCCTCTGGGAGATGGCGAGGCAGTGTGTCACCGTTCTCCCCTGTGCCGGAAAAAAGCAGCATTCTCCTTCTGTCTCTCTACCTACAGGCTCTGTTCTGACAGCTTTGATAGTCCCCGTACTCCAGTGCAAACCTGTTTGGTATTCAAATGGCTTTGTTAAGATTTCCCCTCCAGATTGTGATCTAGGCCACGGATTGTCGCGTGGTTGTCGGGTTGAAGTGTAGCCATAACCCTCCAGTGTAGCGCCAAACGGTTAAGGATTCAGTTGAAATCTCTGTCCAAGCACCTGACTCTGGCTTTTTTGAGGCGGTTGTCGTGGGTATCTGACGGCTTCGTTCAGGAATTCTGAGGGTTTCATTGGAGCCGGCTTAATAGAGTAGAAGTTATTGGACTGTCTTTGCATAATGAGACGGCATCGACATCGCTGAGGGAACGTCAATAGACGTGTTTGTGCTGACACTTTCTTATAGACCTCATTCTTCAATAAAGATGACATTTTCTTTTTGAAAGCCGCATGTGTGCTTTGTTACAGTGTGTGGATTTGAGAACTAAACATCTGGTGAAGGAAACAATTCCTATGAATATTCTGACTTTGGGATGTTTGGGTTTTAGTTATTTGCTTTGACAATTAAAACAGTAAATTGGTTGACAGTTTGAGTGTGTGTGCGAATAAGTTTGAGTCAGACAGAGTGAAAAAGAAAACTTCTCCGTCTCCCTTTCTGTTGCAGTGTGAGTGAGGGGGGCCTACTGTTGACTCTGGCTCCTCGCTTGGCTCCCAGTGTGTGGTGTCTGCCAGTCCGTCTTCTGGGCGACCTTCTCTCTCTGTCTGCCAACCATGCCCAGGAGCCACAGCCTGAATATGGATGACCTGCTCTCTAAGAGATCCTGCCATCCTGCTACCCTCCATTTTCCGTCTCTCCATTTGCTTTTCTCGCTCAGATCCATCTTCTCCCTGCCCTGCTTCTTTTTTTACTCACTCCAGGCATATCTCCTTCCTTGCCCACATGCTCCTGCTCTCCCACTCTCTCTCTCTCTCACTGTCAGACCTCATCAGTGTCTTTCACCCGACCAGCCCAATTTTCCCTCTCTTTTTCAGCTCTGTTGAGTGACAGGGACTTGTGTGGACCACTGTTTTCCAACTCTTCTCACTCTCAGTCATCCTCCTCCTCCTTTTTGACTCTTTAATCATTCCTGCAGCACGACGTGCTCCTCTTGGCCATATCAGTGAGACCTCCAGCTGCGATGCTCTGACCTGCAGTTTGGTGTTCTGCCAGGCAGGGCCTGGACCCACTGACAGACGGAGCTCAGCACACACTGGCCTCTCTTATTAAAGACTGGGGGTGTGCAACAGACACACGCACCCACACACAGATGCTTGCACACTCCTTTCCCTACTGTGGTGAGTGAGCACTGAAGAACTCACACCTCTTTCTTCGTGGCTTCTAACTCTTTTTCGGCGTTCCTCTGCTCTCCTCCTCTGTCCGATTTTACCTCATCTCAGCTTACCCTCTCTGTCCTTCTGACACTTCACTTGAGCTCCACACGCTGCCAAATAACGAGTCTTCCCCAGACTGCTAGTAGTTCTGCTTCCTGCCCAAATAGCAGCACTTTGCCTGGGGTGGAGAAGCCTTGGGAATGCCACTACAGTAGGCCTTACATGTGGCATTCCATCAGCCACGGGAAAGGACTTAAAAGGAAGGCAGGAGACAGTCGTCAGAAAAGGAAATCTTCCAGATCTGAGAGAGGCTTTCAAACAAATACAAGCGTGAGCGTTTGACTTTGTGTCTGGCCCGGCGCGCTCAGCATGGCACGTGTCGCGCCACGGTCACAGATGTTTGACTCGTCTTTCAACCCGACAGGCTTTGGTGGAGAGTAGACTTCGAGCTTCTAACAGAAACAGTCTGACATCAACTTTGGTTATGCACACACTAAAACGCATAAAAAAAACGTTGTGTGTGTGTGCCTGTGCGTCTTTCTGTCAGCCCCTCACGCTGGAGGAGGAAGGGGGGTAGGGGTATTGGAGAGAGGGACCCCCTGCATGAGCAGTGGTGGGAATAACTGCATATGTACTGGGGCTTCTCTGCCTGTCTTCTCCCTGGCTGCCTGGACCCTTAGCACCGCACGGGGGATCGAACACGAGGGCTTACATTGCGCCTGTCACCATGCTCAGAGGGCTTCTCACTGGGGTCTGTCTCAGCACTCCTCTCAGGCAGGAGGATGCGTACAGGGAGAGCCCTATTGAGGATCAGGTTTAGGGAACCTACCCAAAGCCCAGGGTGGGTGGCTGGAGACCAAAGGGAGGGACTTAATGATATCTCCAATGCTATATACTGGCTACTGCTCACAATTTCAGTTGGTTGGGCCAGACGGGGAGGTATATTGGCGGGTGTCACCGTGGCCAGCAACAACGCCAGCCCTTCCCCACACTTTTCATCATATCAGTTATAATGTTCCCCTCTGCTGACAGTGTGGGCTGCCTCTGTGTTTACTATTCCTACTGCAGGACTCCAGCCCCTTCCCGCTGTCTTTGTAGTGTAACAGAGCCTTTCCTGCCACAGTCAGAGATAATTGGTACTCCATAAACACACGATAATTGGACTGCTTTGATCCGTGCAATTTCCTCCTTCCTGGCTAAAGAGGCCCAGCGGTGGCACACGTCTCTTGTTTATGGTGGCTGTTTGTGTGCGGGGACTGGGAGGTGAGGAGGTGGGTACGGGACTGGCTCTCTTCTCAGCTTTTAAGTGTTCCAAACCCCCCGCAGGTGAAGCTTTCTTCTGCACCCACCTCCTTCTCTCTCTGTTGCTAACTGCCTGTGATTCACACCTTATACACACGCACACGCACACACACACACACAGAGAAACTCAAATACACAAGTACACAGCCGA
Source organism: Aplochiton taeniatus (assembly GCA_017639675.1). NCBI lineage: Eukaryota > Metazoa > Chordata > Actinopteri > Galaxiiformes > Galaxiidae > Aplochiton > Aplochiton taeniatus. The sequence continues at coordinate 11,861,695 of CM030183.1, read as the reverse complement.
GCTCGCAATCACACTCAAATTACCTCCATAACCTTGTTTCTCTCTGTGTTGATGTGTTTTGCAGCGAGCCGTTTTGTACGGGCAAGGACTGAGGTTCAAAGAAGTTCACAAGGTGGGACTTCCTGCTGGATGGGGCCAATGAGCTTATGCCTGGCGACAAGCTCACCCTCTTCTGCAAGGTAGGTCCCAGTAATAGCAATAATAACTGGAATTTATTCACATTAGCTTCCGTCTGCATTAACTTGGCTGTGAAAGGGACAGAGATACACTCGGTTGGTTGCATTCTTTTAGACTGGGAAAACAAATTGATTCCAAAACATAATTGCACTGGAATGGCATGGAAGGGAATCGTACCCTGACCTGGAAAGACCTAGTGTTATCTGTGATTCAAGCCCATAGCATACTGAAGATTATTTTTATATACCTTATCCATGTGTATCTCCCCCTCCTGAATGCCACTCTATTTGATATTCCACTGGCATTGTCGTTTGGCTCCAATCTTGTGATCCTGTGCCGGCTGCTATGCGGAGACGAATCCCTTGTTGTTACTTAGCTGTAGCCCAGGGGGCAGCAGAGGTCAACTGTCCTCTCTCCTCTCCTCTCTTTCTCTGACTCTCTAATCAGGGAGTGCAGAAGAGGTTAAACTTTGTAGATATGTTAATGACTCAGTTGTAATGCATGCGCCCATAAATGTTTAAAAAGCATGGCGGTGGCTGTTTAAAACAATTCTAATTAACCCTGCGGGTATGGTGAAGACGGTGTCTTGAAGTTTTCCCTTTTTTGTAAAAGAGAACGATGAGCAAGTCTGTTTAAAGTGTTTCCAAACTGGGCTTATTGACAGAGGAGTGGGAGGGATTGCTCTGCTTCGCTGGAGCCATGTGGGAGGGGGTGGAGAAAGTGAGTGAGTGAGTGGGTCTGTATGTCTGTCTGGTTGTCTGTCTGTCTGTGTTTCAAAGGGACATGTTGCTGGATGTTACAGTTTCACTGGGCGAGAGGGGGATGAAGAACAGAGAGAAAGAGAATACCTAGATAAACTCTTAGTTTGGAAGTAGCTGGTGCAAGTCCTTGGTGGCTGTTTCCCCCTCTGTAAATATCTGCCTCTCGGTAATCAGGCCGCTCTCCTAACGTGAAAGATCCTTAATGTGTTAGCTCGCTAGCCTGGAAGTGGGACGTTGTGTGAAATAAATGATGAGAGTGCTATGACGACGTCCGCTGGCATTCCCCCACCCTTTGGGCAGGCCAGGGAAAGGAGAGGGTGTCTGAAGCGCTCCTTTAAATATTTCTCGTGCTCCTTGTGAAGAGAGTGTTTATGGTCAGAGACCTGGCTCCGCTCTCATCCGATGGTCCTGGCCAGCATCTGAGAGAGGAGGGAACGCCCCAGAGCCCAGCGTTCTATCTCTCTCTTCTCCTCTGTCCCTCGTGCTGCGCTTATTCTTTCTCTCTCTCTCTCTCTCTCTCTCTCTCTCTCTCTCTCTCTCTCTCTCCGTCTCAGAACTTGCATTCCCTGTCATCTTGTTCACCCCTTTTTTCAATTGCCACTTTTCCTCTCCTTGTGGCATCCCTACTTTAGCTCTTTCTAGGGGAAAAAGAGAGAGGGTGCTACTGTGGAAATTAGAGAAAAGACTGGCCTTCTCAGAGGAAGTGAGAGGAAAGAAAGAGAGACAGAGAGAGAGACAGAGAGGCAGAGGCAAATGGCGAGAGAAATAAGACGACAGAACCGTGTTATGGGACAGAACTGGATGGAGATGAATGTGGGGAGGATGTAATGGAGTCTTTCACGCTGACCGGAGCTTGTTCTTCTTCTCTCCGTTATGAGACACAGTGGCACGAGGAGTTGAAAAGCCTCCTCTGTCTGTCTCCCCAACAGGCCTGGGGCTAGGCTTACCCACGACCGGGGTCACTTCTCTCCCACACTCACACATAGACTGGGAAACAAACGGAGCGCAGATCTTTTTAAAGTTTCAGTGCAGATACACACACACAATCAAACACACACACACACAACACACACACACACACACACACACCACACTACATATTGGAGCTAGCCCGCATATTCACGAATTTCCGGCAGGCCACAGACAGACAGGAGAGAAGATTATCTTTGGAAAGGGGAGGAGTGTGCCAGTTCGTCACTCACGTTAAATCCACCTTAAGGAAGCAGGAGCCGGTGTAGGCATGGACTGATTTCAGAAGAGGGCTTGTCTGTGCCTGTTATTCACTCTGCTGTGGCCTCAGAAGCAGAACTTCTCATTAATGGAGAAGACCCCCAGTGGTGAATTATAAGAGGACAATCGGGGGTCAACTTTTTTTCTTCAGAGCGAGCCTGGGTTCCTTGACAATTTGATGGTGGGGCGTGCACGTACAGCCAGTCACAATTATTTTCCTTATGAAACATAATGTCGGTGGATTATAATGATCCATTACCCTAGCTCACGTCTGGTCCTAAAACCTGGAAAAGGGGAGGATTCACAAGCAAGGGCAGCAAGTAGCCGGGACAGAGTAAAAAATAGTACCCTATTTCCTTTTTCTTGCTCACCTCAACATCTGCTGATGTCTCTGATGCCTGTCTCCTCCTCTCTGTTTGCTGATCCCACAAATCCAAAGCATTACCATCAATAACTAGATTAAACATATGTTGAAATACATGCGATAGAAAAGATTTTTATTCATATCAGTATTCCCCTATCAGGAAACAACGTTTATTAATGGATCAGAATATGTTAGTTAGGAAGAGTAGGGAATGTTTTTGTGTACCCTTTCAGTGGATGTAGTACTATATACCCACCCAACTGGCATGGCGGCAAACACCATTAAGTGTCAGCCTCTTTTCTCACTAAGCTTCCACCGCAACCGATCCCTGCCAATCTTGTTCTTTCCCCTGTATCCTTAAATACACAGCACATAAATGACAAGCTTTATATACACATCTGTGGCCATGGCATACACTGAAAATTTCTAGGAATTATGACCATCTCTCATTAGGTACTCTCAACTACTGATCGTTTTATTACTGGTTTAAAAAAATCTGTCTGTGTTAAATAAAGGAGACCTCTGGCATTAAAATGGAAAAAATTGTGAACTTATGATGGGAGTTTAATATTGTTCAGTTACCCAATAAGCTACAACTACGTTCATGCATCAAGCACATTGTATTCATGACTATAAGAAACATGTGAATTACTCTTTAACTAAGGGAATGCAAAAGAGGACACACAAACACCAATAAAAAAAATGGTAAGAACCACAATATGACCTAGATACTTTTGATGCCCGGCCCCTTGACATTTCACACAGCTATAGCCAATTAACGTTAGTTAACAGCATTTTCCCGGTGTCATGTAATCATTTAATTTTGTAGCAATGCTGGTGAAAGAACATATGTGGAAAATTGGGGGAATAGCGAAAAGGTATGTGCATTATTATAGTGCATTGTCAAAATTAGATATCGAGCCATCATTGCGGTAACATTAGTAGTAGTGGTGGTGGTGGTTGTGGTGGTGGTGGTGGTGACTGGGGACACGCAAACTAGCAAGCTGGCACACAGACACAGCTATGATAAATTAACCAACTGGTCTCAAGCTATAGGTCGTCATATATTTAATGAAATTCAACAACACACTGGGTAAACTATAATTACATTTGTGTGCCAAATGAAGTAGTTGGAAACTTAATAAAACTTCAAAGGGTTCCTGTCCCCAGGCTTTCTGTCTACTCTTTGGATTGAGCTGAGCTCTAGGATAACCGAAACATCACGAGAATCCATGTCAGAAATGGTAGGACCCACTTTAGGGCTGTTCGTTTATTATTTGTAATTGTATTACAAGCTTTGTTCAGGCAGAGCTGGGGAAAACACAATTTAATATTCACTATTAAAATGATTTTGTAAATTTGCAATGCAAGGCATTTTTTTGTATCCCCCCCCCCCCACACACACACACAACTTTCCATTCCACGTCCTTTGTTGAACTTAATTCGGGGGGGGTCAAATCCCCCCCACCACCCCTGTAATTCGATCTTTGAAAAACCCCCATACGATGACTGTTAACACTACATTTATAACAATCACCCCAAACACTCAGGGGCATTATTGATAGGACAGCCTCTGACTTGTACTCTTTCTCAAGACTTTTCTCCCTCTTCTGCTTCTCTGTCTGTCACGAATCAAGAGCAGGGATATTATCCAAACAAAGTCAAAACTAAACCTAACTTAAAGATCTAGAGATACTCGAAAAAATAGAGAAATTAAATACGGGGAAAAGGAATGCTTGGGAAAGCAATGCAGCAGGGTTTTACTCACAGAACATAAATGGAACAACAAAGCACAAGAGCTGCAATGCCAGAACAAAGGAATAGAACTAAAGCAGGGAATTTAAATAGGAATATAAAGGAACACAGGTGGAAACAATAATACATAATGAGAATAGAGGATGAGGGGTAGCTGTCCTCACAACTTTTCCAGGGTGCTGAAACACTTCAGGCTGAGGATAGGCCCAGGCCTTGACACTGTCTTTCCCACTCTGGTTCCCCCTGGGGCTTGCCTCCAAAGGCAATATGAGGAGAAGCACGCCTGATGCTCTTCTTTCTTGGTGGTGGTGAGTACCATGCTCCTCCTCCTCCCTGGCTGTGGGTAAGCACTTTGCCGGGTGACAGTGGCCATCCTTCACAGGGACCCGCCATATGCCGCGCTGCTGTCAGAGGAGACGACCACAGCTGCTCCAGATGCTCCCTCCCAGTACCCCCTCAACACCCCAAACACACACACTCAAACACCTCTGCAGCACATGGTGAAGAGAGCGATTAGAGAGAATGAGGGAGAAGTGTACATCGAGGGGTTGTTAAATGGAGCTGCAGGAAGAGACGTTTGTCTCAGAAACTGTTAGTGTGAGCAGGAGTTTTGTGAGGGGTGGTGGAAGCAGTGAAGGGTGTGAACTGTAGGAATGAATGCAGTGGTGGGCAATACATTAGAAAGAGAACGCCTGGGTTAAGTCAGGAGAGCCAAGAGATAGAAGGTGACAAGAAGATACAACCACAAGCAGGGAAAAACTAAGAGAATAAGAGAATATAATGGAGCAGTGCTGGCTCTTTTTCTTTTCTTCAGGTGGGATGTTTGACTTGATGGTTTGTCAGCAGCCATCTTTGAACCTGTGATGTGTCTGTGCTAATCTACAGGATTTCTCTCCAATGGAACATTACCAGGCCTTCCAATCCCATCAGAAAAACATGTGGTTCTCCCTTTAGTAAAGAATGAAGCAAATGAACAAGTGGGCATCGCTGTCTCTCTGGTCCAAATGTTTCTTTCCAGCGTTGTTAAATCAGTCATCAGAGTCTCTAAGATATCCGTTTAGAGTTTCTGGGATCTTCTCGCTGAGAAAATAAAACTACTTGAAATGGCTAGCGCTCATAGCGTTTCCATCATGCACCAATGCAGCGGTTTACACATAATTTCGTCATTTATTGGTTTGCAATGAAACAGCAGAGAGTAAAAAGAGTTTAGAAAACGACTCTCTATTACGTCAGTGAGAGTCATTTTCTGAATGTTTGAAACTACAGCCGTTTCCAGACAGGGGCTGGGGATTTTCTGGTTCTCTCAGTGACGCACAACAAAAGGCGGGTGATTCAAATAGGAGGGTGGGGGGGTTGTTTGTGCCAAGCTAAGTAGGCTATCCTGTGACCATATACTGATAGCATTGTACAGAGTACATTGTAGAGAGCTATTCATTTACTTTTTCTGTGATTCAAAGCTCGCTGTCTAACCTCTTAATCTCTGTGGTGTAAATAAATAATGTTTATCAATCCAGGGAAACAAAACAGAAGCGCTTGTGATGGGAAAAATGTAATTTAGCCTTAACTATGAAATGTTACTGTGTGTTTTATCATGAGGTCAAACAACGTTCCCTTTTTGCTAGTTAGGGTGAACCTTTGGGGCTAATCTCTTCATCTAACAGTTGCCTTTTTCATCACAAAGGGCTTAGCCATTCCCTGTTTAGGTGTAAACAAGATGTCAGACTTTATGGCCGGTCAGCCAGATTGCATTGTTTATTGCCCTGTGTAAAAGAACTCTTTGATCCAGGAAGGTCCGAGAGATAAGAGATGCTGACTGCAATTGCACTAAATCAACATTCCTAAGGAAACGTGTATATAAGGGACGTTAGGGGAATTGTGATTTTGTGCGCACCAGTCATGCATCCTCATTTTTGTATGACTTTAGGCTGCAGCTAGGATTTTCTTTTGTCTGATCAGTTTTATTTTGTTACTTTGCAGTTGATATATTGTATAGCAACTCTGTTCTTTTTTTACTCATCTCCATTAAAACCACTAAAAGCAAGCGGACATTATTTCTCAAAGTATTTAATTATTTCGATCTCATTGGAGCACGGGGACATAGAAATTCCGCAACACGCTAAACTTAGAACAGAAACCAAACGTATTTCTTCATTCATGAATAATTACTGCCCCACATCGTTTTGACACACCCACACCTTTGTGCTGGGGAGGTGGTAATGAAAGGGTAGAGGTTTTCTCTATGGGCATTATGGTATTCTATTAATTAACCATTTAGATGCTGGAGGATGGAAAAATACAGATATTTCACTAACATTGATACTGATACCCAAACTTTTAGCTTTAGAAAATCTGTGAAATATCACGTTAAAGCCATCGGTGTGCTCAGTGTGTCTAATTGTCTTTTTGTTTTGTGTTTTGTGTGTGTGTGTGTGTGTGTGTGTGTGTGCGCTTGCATGCGAAAATTAGTTTTTGTGTGTCTGTGTGTGTGTCTTTGATGATTTCTGTGTAAGAACAATGCCAGCCAGACACAACACACTTAGCTGTGCAACGCGGTGCACCCAGGACACTCGTTCAGCAGCTTGACTTCAAATCATGCATGAAATATGCCTCTTGTCTGTCAATGCAGCTCCATACACACTGTGCAAGTTGCCTGTCTGCCTGTCTGGTGCTGTCTGTCTGACTGGCTTCCTGTCTGCCTTCTTGTCTGTCTCAACACGTCGAGCTGCTTGCCTCCCACCTTCAGACCTGCTGAAGCCGTCGTTCACCATGAAGGTGCATGAAGCGGGGAGGAAACTACTTTTAATTGTTTGGCGATTAGGCTAGGAACTGTGTTAATTAAAGGCATTTTAATGAGTCTGCGGGAGGGAGGGATTAATATGTTAGATCATTTTAGGTTTAGACATGTCTTCTGCTAAAAGTGTACCATGTCTTGTGTGTACAGTGATTGGTGTGTCTGGGCAAGAGTGTGTGTGTGTGTGTGTGTGTGTGTGGGGGGGGGGGGGGGGGGGTTGAGTATCAATGTGTTCCCGACGGTACAGAATTGATCAGAGAAAAGTCTCAGCTCGAAAATGAGACTGGGGAAGTAAAAGAACAAGTGTTCCATAACTTAATGAACTTTCTTTTATTTTGTTATTTTCCGGAACTATCTCATGCATGGCAAGGTGCTGTAAATCTATAAACAAACACGGTAAACGGGCAGAAAAGATGGCTGCATAAATGAATAAATCACCTGGGCACTGAACCCAAAATTACTCTGCTTTGCCTGGAGGGTTCATGGGGGCCTCCTGCCAGACTGGATCTCTGACGTGTTCTGCTGCACTTGGGCTTACTGAGCGGTGCCTTGTCTGACACGTATATTGCTAATGATAAAACTGCAGACAAGGAGGAAGTGGACGACCATGACATCATTTTTTAGAAGAAGAAGGACAACGAGGAGGATCGGGATGAGAAGAGATGGGATTGTTTAATTGTGTCGAGGACAAGGGGTTAGAGGATCCTGGCGTGTGTGTGTGTGTGGTGTGTGCGTGTGCGTGTGTGTATGCGTGCGCTAGGTGTTGTCTCTAGGTAAACAGGCTCTTTTCATTCGTTTCCGCCTGGTTGAGCTGTGGAATAACGGGTCAGGTTATTGAGTGATAATGCCATCTGCGTTGCCGGGCTAATTGCTCTGTTGGTAGCGAACACGGTGGGTTGCCACACCCACTGACGTCCACTGGCATAGTTTCTTTCATCCACCAGCCTGCCTTTCCACATAGCAGCATGCTCGGTTACCGGGTCTGAACACTTGGAAACGTACGCTCCTTTACCTGACTTTCTTATTTTCTCTCTCTCTGTCTCTCTACTTCTTTCTCTTAAGGTTATCTGTGTGGGTTTGTGAGAGTGGATGGAGAGTGTCCAGGTGTATAGAGTGAGGATGTCCTTGGATTTGTTCATGTGTTTTTTTTTTGGGGGGGGGGGGGGGGGGTGAAACAAATGTAATGTTCAATTAATTGATTAGCAATTAAGAAGGGAATCAAGGGTCATTCTGAATCGAGTATCTCTCTCTTTATCTCACCTGTCTCTTTCTCCATCTCTTCTGTCTCCTGCATTTCTCTCCCTCTCTCGCTTCCTCTCCTTCCTACTGCCTCCCCCTGCTGGTCCCCCTCTAGCTGCCCCTCCTTCTGTGAGGTGCCAATCAGTCTTAAGAATGCCTTAGTTCTACTTGGTGCGCGCTACTCGTGTGTGTGTGTGTGTGTGTGTGTGTGTGTGTGTGTGTGTGTGTGTCTGTGTGTGTGTCTGAGTGTATTCCTCTGAGTTTGTGGAGATGGATTTACGTCAGTCAGGACCAAGTCCCCCTGGAGTGTGATTAATGGAGCCAGCTGTGGACACCAGACTGTGAAACAAACACACACACACACACAAGCACACACACAAATAATTCTCACACCCTTTGCCTGAACAGCAGCCTTTTCTTTTTACAGTGCCCCTGTCATGTCATTCCAAGAAATTAGCTGGTGTTTATGAGAGCCCAATTCTAAGAATCTAACTATTACCTACACTCCTCTCTCTCTCTCTCTCGCTCTCGCTCTTGCTCTATCCTTGCTTTTTTTTCTCTATCCTATCTCTATCTCTCTAAGTCAATGTTTCACTTCCCTTTATGTTTCGTTCTGTATACCACCCCCCTCCTGCTCCCTCTGGGTGCCCCCTCCCCTTTTCTTTCCCCACTTTGGTCCGACACTTACACCTCCATCAGGAGAAAACAAGGGTCCTTGACATTCAATTTCCTGCTTGCTACGCACATTTTCATTGTGTGCTTTTCCCATCTTTTTTCTCTGTCGCCTTTTTACAGTGAGTCAGAAAGAGGGGTGGAGGGATGGGGGGGGGGGGGGCTTTGGCTGGAGACAGGTGGCTGTGGTTGAGGTGAGGGGTGGGGGTTGTGCTTGGGGGTGGGGGGGAGTTGGGGGATTCTGCTATTTAGTCACCCAGAAGCAAGGTCACCAAGGTCACTGTACTGGAGTGCTGTGAGCTGAAACAGCTGTTCCTGGGGTGCAGTCTCAAAGCGTGTGTGTCTGTGTACACCTGTTAAAGAAGAAAATGTAAAGGCCTAATGGCTTTGTGGAATTATTGCTGGAATGTATTTCACTCAAAATCATTCTCTGAAAGATGTAGTCTAACTGTGTGCATCTTATTTTACTTTCAGATATGTTTATGTTTGTTTGTTTGATTGTGTGTGTGTGTGTGTGGGTGGGTGTGTGTGTGTGTGTGTGTGTGTGTGTGTCGTGGTGCAGGGTTGTGTGACAGAATGCTTGCAAGTGCACATGAATGTTTTTGCACTCAGTCGTGTAGAGAGATAAATGAATGTGCTCGACATTGTCTGGAACAGGTGGCAGAGTCAGCAGGGAAGATACTCAGACACACACAACCCCCCCCCACCCCCCCACCCCCCATAGATAGACTCAAATGTAATTCCCTGCCTCATCCAAGAATGTAGCCAACTTTGTAAGGCACAGACGAGAGGACGGGGCATCGTTCACTCCCATATTGACTATGGGACGCCAGAGACCATCCCTTCTAATCAACCATGTATGTTTGGTTGATGCATCTTCTGTCAGTGTGCTCGATACAATGCTCTGCGCATAGACTGATGCAGCCTTCAGTGCTGGCTCGGCCCATTGTTGTGTTGCCTTTGGAGTGTTAAATCAATGTTCCCCTTCTCTCTTTCTGTGTGTGTGTGTGTGTGTGTGTGTGTGTGTGTGTGTGTGTGTGTGTGTTGTTGTTAGGTGAGCATGATATCGCACCAGAACACTATGAGCATGGTAAAGGTGCCATGGTGGCGGCTGGCTGATGAGCTGGGCGGCCCGTGGGAACACTCCTGTTGCCTGTCCACGACATGGCAGGAGTTCCAGGCATACAAAGCCCTGCTATCAGGTACAGCTGGTCATACAACAGTACAGATGACACACACACACACACACACACACACACACACACTTTTGATCACTAACACAAGTGGCAACTTGTTAGAGTTATTGGCACCTGGATGACACCCAGACAGTTTCGGTCGGAGAAACTTGTAGAAACGGACCAACTTTTTGTCCCCAAGGAGGCTAGCGGAGCCTGTTAATTATTGGTTTTGTGAAGATGTGTGTGAGAAGCCATTTTAATTGTCCTGCTGGGGTTTTGGAGTCCCACTCCCCCGCCAAACGCCTCCCTCCCCGTCTCCCCCGTCCCCCTTGTCTGGCTGTCGCCGCTACCTGAGCCAGGTTACACAGTCCCCTCGTTATTCTCCTTCTCTGACGTTTTCCGTGACAACTCGTTATGCCGCTAATCGCCGTGGAGACGGACAGGGCGGGACCAAAGGAGGAGGCGGCGGGCGCGAGCCGGTGGAGCCCAGTGCCTCAAATTGGCTCCTTACTGGCCCAGTGATCTAAAACAGTGTGTGGTGGGGCTCTGGTCCCTCTCCCTCTGTCTCTGCTACAGCATTGTGAACTCGGCCTGGGGTCACCTTCGTGCTTCATCAGCAGAGAAACAAGGAGGAGGGGCAGGACAGCGTGCTGCATGGACTAGGCTGGCAGATAGGGGCAGGACAATCAGACAGGTACGGTGGCAGCAGAGTCCATGTATCCGTGGGTGGACCGTTTGAGGGAGGCAGAAGGAGTGAGAGGATGGGGGGGGGGGGGGGGGCACACAGACACATGCTCCCACATAAGGCCCTCCTTATAACTGTTTTCTGACAGCGAAAAAAAAGAAACAATCTGGCCAATTCATCTGGCAGGATTGAAACCTCATCAATTGCCCTTTCCCACTAAGAAACCACTCACCACATCTACGCCTGCCTGAAAACTGGTTTCTGAAGAATGTTGAGATAGAATTCGATCAATTTGTCTATGAGGATTGGAACCTTATCAAGTCCCCCCCCCCCCCCCCGCCCTTTCCTTTAACTTATGGTAGTCCAGACAGCATTTTAGTTGCATAGATTTTCTATCTATTTGATTTTAATTGTACTTTACAATAGCTTGCATGCTCAAGATAATGCATTTGACTGTTAAAGGTAACCACCCCAAAACTCTATTAAACTTATTGTAAAATATAAATACCCCCTATACGCATGGGGTGGACCAAATAAGGAAATTATCTGTGAATATTCACGCGACCCTGTTCCGTTGTTCGAGAACATCTCTAATTGTAAAAATATGAGTTAATCCAAGCCATATGAAATAATATTAGGTATGTAGACTAGCAGACCAATGAGTCCTAATCGAGTAAAGTGCGAGCTGCTGGTAGTCTCCATAACCTTATCTTCGCTTTGTTCTGGCCAATGTGTCTCCCAAAATAGAAGCTCATCTTAAGCATCTCAGCGGCAGCCAAAACCTTTACCAGCCAGCTAACTGGCAAAACAAGTGTGTTGCCACCCAAGGTTGGTCCCACGTCACACTAGACTACGCTGTTTGTTTAAGGTTTATGGTGTTTGTAGTTCTTATTACAACCCTCTGTGAAACAAACATACATCTCAAAATTAAAGTTGCTAATGTCATTCAAATAGTCTCAGTTTAGAGCCCCACCAGCCTTGAAAACACACACCACTATGACCGAAGCTTCCTTTGTTTTGTTTTTTTACACAGAGCTTTGTTGTTGTCTCTGCTGGTGGGGAGAAGTAGTAGCCATGGTGTTTCAGACCGGGGACAGAGCTTTCTTGGATGTTCCAGTTGGGCCTCTGAAGGCCTATGTGCTGCACAATCAAGCTCCAGAGCTCTGAATCAGAGGCTGGCAGCAGGGCCACGGCAGACAGAGGGCTTTCCTTCCTTGTCAATCTCCATCTCTGTCCGCTGGCCCCACGTGGCAAGCTGCTGAGGGACGCCAAGGCCTCGTCGTGTTTAGTGCGTCAGCCCACAAATCTCACCCTTAATCCCCCCCCTCTCCCTCTCTCTCTCTCTCTCTCTTTGTCTCCTTCTCTTTTTCCACCACTTACATTTTTTTGTCGTTGTTCAGTTCCATGTTTGAGTAGGGGACTGAGGAGAGTAAGGTGAGGGGAGCCTTGTCGCTGACTGACCCCTGAGTGTTCCCTTTGCTGGGAAGCGTTAGAGATTTTAACTTGTCGACCATCTTTACCTCTGTTGCATCATCTCCCGTTCACCTCTCACTACATTATACTGTATGTCTGAATTTATTCTTTCATGAGGGGGAAATGGCTTTGTCTCCCAGCTACGTCCTTTTGTGTGCAGTCTTGCAGGATAAGCCAATGTAATTATGCTGAAGTACTGTTTGTGTGGGATATTTTTGCTTGACTGAACGTTTGTGTTGATAGGTACCTGAGCGCGTGCTCCTCTGCTGGTCCTGCTCACCTGATAGGAGGCGGTGTAGGTAGAGCCGCGGCGCAATGACTGCCCCGTCAGCGGAATATGGATGCCCTGCGTGGGGAAATTACGAAGCAGATAGCGAGGAAATGCATCTTAATTGCTGTTTAAGTGGGCGTCTTCATCAGAGGAAGGAAGGGAGGGAGGGAGGGATGCAGGGAGGAAGAGATAGGGTCACAACACCCTTATCCTACACCACTGCACCATGGGTAGAGGAGCCCCGGGGTCCAGATGTTTAAGTGTGCTATGCATGTGCAGGGGCCAGCTCCTAACGTTCCTCTGTCTTGTTTGTTTGTTTGTCTAGGCACCAGTGTTTGTTCCGAACCATTACAGTCATTTCCTCTGCGTGTTTTTGTGTCCCCTTGTTGTTGCGAATGGCCACCAGACGGAACATAACGCACTAAGCTGTTGGTATACCTGGTGTGACCCTGCTCAAATGCCTGGGGTCGCCGTGGCAACGATAAAGCAGGGTTATAATTGGTTTAGTCCCTTGTTCTGTCTCTCGGAGCGGAGGGAAGGGTTCAAGTTGCCGTTACCGTGCCGAGAAGTGATATAGGTTGCTTTTGTGTGCTGCAGGCTTCATGTGTAAGCAATAAATGTTTAGGATTAATTCCAGGATTCGGCTAAAAGAAATTTTCAATTTTGAGTGAAACGTGTGTAGACTGCAAAGGATGTTTCAGAAAGTAGCTCACTGTTTGTCTCGCTGACTAGTCGTGAGCGTACCAGGTAATTTGTGCTTGAGTGAGTTTAACTTGGTATGTAGAGTTTACACAAGGTAGTTTCTAGATATAGCCTAGCCTATCTTTTCTTTCTTGATGTCTTGTGTGTCTTTCTTGCTCCTCTGTCTTCCAGAGCTGTGTAACCCTTTTTACTAGAAGGTACAAAATATAATAACGGTAGATCTATACTAGATACAATATTCACTGGGCTAAATGAATCAGAAGTTCTAGAAATCGACTACAGAGCCCAGATTGACCAAACAATACACCAGAAACGACTCGTGACACAATATTTCCTTTTTGGAAGTGAAACACTTCCTTTTAGTAAATGGATATGTAGAAATAAGAAAATAAACATAGAAAAGCTATTACCCGGGTAAGTACAAAATAAACCTTATCGACATATAAAATCTACAAATTCAAGGTACCATGCAGTTCAATACAATACAAATGTATACACAGAATAAGTCACTTGTATTAGTGACAATTAACTCAGTCCTTGTGTTAACCACACATCAACCAGAACAAGAGGACAGTCTGGTTTACACCGCTTTCAAGGTATGAGTCCTACCGCACTGTTGAGTGAGTTGGGGAATGTGGTAATACAAAGTCTGTTAGATCCAGGGTTCCAATCTTCTGCATGCGAATTTAGTTCGCTCCATTGGGTTGTGGCTCGCCATCTAATATTCAATGTGTTCCAAGTTCCAAGTAGATCCCAAAAACCTGACCTATAGTGAATAAGGTCAGAACTCACATTCAAGCTTCTAATATGAAATAGTGGACCACAAAATAAAAGCTAGAATATATATTGTCAATCTCATTGTACTCTACATTACTTGAAGAATAATAATTATAACTTATAAACATCAGCAATTACAAATTCCATTACCTACAAGAACACAGTGGCATGAAAATGTAGTTACCAAAATAACTTCTAACTCAATTCAAGAGTAATCAAATATTATTTGATTCCTTCACAAGGCAACTGGCATGAAGTAGCCACACCGATACCAGAAAACACGTGCTTTGTGCCCTGCGCCATGTAATGGCAGCCTACAGTCACATGCACTAAACATCTCATTTAACAAAAGTACAGATGTAAGGTGCTTAAAACAACCAAATTAACCATTCGGTTTAACAGATAAAATATTGATTACTTTGCTAAATATATATACATATTACATTGCACAAAATTACGTTTTCACTTAGCAGTAGCACAGCTAACACTTTTAGCATAAGCGAATGGCATTCGTTCATTATATTAATTAGCATTAGCAGCTAGTGACGATTAACTTCAGCAATCAAAAAGTGTCTCACCAATGCGGGTATTTTCTCAACAACCAGCGACGATAATGTCCCCTGGTTGTCCTCACATGGGGGGGGATTATGTTTTAAGAAATTATAAAACTTTAACCAACTTATTTTGTAAACTTATTTATCTCTCTCGGACTTAAGAGTTTTCTCGTCACAGCAGCTATGCTCTTTCGTGCTCGGCTCAAAAAGAAATCAAAACGCTTCGCGCGTAGTGCTTGTCAGCTCACGTAATGTAACTGACGCCTGATTGGATAGCCGTTTCAGTTCACAGGTCAAACGTTTAAACCAACTGGAAATTAGTATTTTACACATTTTGTGTTATCTTTATCAAATATAATTGTCTGTTTATTTATCCTCAATATGCATCCATACAATATTGCAAATTCCTATTTTTTAATACTGACAGCTTATTGCTTATGTATAGCTTATTTAACCTGGGTTACAGCTGCGTGGAGATAAATGATGTGGAGCCAGAGGTTTTCAAGGATATGATGTTCTTTATATACACAGGCAAGGCCCCCAACGTAGACAGCATAGTCCATGACCTCCTGGCGCCTGCTGACAAGTTGCAGAGCGAGCAGGCAGTCTGTGTGTGTGTGTGTGTGTGTAAATGTGAGATGCAATTGTGTAGCACATGCAGCATGCACTAAATGAATATTGAATTCTGCACACACCAAAATACCCCCCCCCCCCACACACACACGCACCCACAGCCTGTTAATCATTGTCCGTGTTAAGTGGTGCCCCTGTGTGCCCCTGTGTCCTTAAGGATTTCTTCCAATTGTGCGGTAGCCTGTGACCCTGCGTTCATCCACTCCCACATGCACTCCTCCAGGCTCCTCTCCTCTGTTTCCTCTCTATTAATAGTGGTGTGGAGCTCTGCGGGGAGCTGGATAAACAGAGGCTCAAGGCCGAGGCTCACTCTGGTCCTCTCTTTTTACATGCTACCCTAACATCCTCTCTAGCTAGACACTAGTCAATAGGGTAGGATGCTTCTTATGTCATTGCAACCCCCCCAACTCATACACACACACACACACACACACACAGTAAGCCCAACAAGCCCAGTCATAGTTTGCAGTTTGAGACGTGTGTGTCTGTGTGTGTGTGTGTCTGTGTTTGTGTGCCTGTCACAGAGTGTTTCACCTCTTTGTATGGTAAAAGGTTTTGTCATATGTGACATTTTCCTTCATTTGAGGGTAAACCTTAACCCTGATCTCCGATTCTCCTATTCACCCCCTCCTGTTATTCTCTTCCAGTTCTTTCCACCCTGTGCCTGTCTGTCTGGCTGTCTACCTGCCTTGCCCAGAGCAATATCTTTCCCCTCCTTTGTCTGCTTCTAAACCACCATTCTCTTGATGACATCCCCTTTCCTCGAAAACTGAACAAGCTCCTTTGCCGTTGTAACTATTAATAATCCCTTCCCCTCCCTTGTCAGTCAGTTTAGTTCGCCCCAGCCTGCTGAGGCTGAAGGCGATGTGAGACCTCGTGCAGCGGCCCGTCGGTAGACAAACCCTCAGAGATCCTCACCCTGGCCGACCAGCTGCAGTCTGACCGCTGACCCGCTGACACTCGCATTTCACTGTGGCTTTCCTCTTATGGTGCACACTTTAACTGTAACTATCATTCTTTCTGATTTCTTACAAATATCTTGCATAGTCTTGCCCATGAAAGTTCATGCCGACTTTTGGGGGAATGACTTTCAGTTTACACCCTTTCCAAGCACACGTACACTTTGTTACCCGCTTCCCAAACCCAGTCATACATACTTGCCTACTCGTTATTGCTGAGTGGCGCTACAAAATGAACATGACTATGGAAAGAATATAGACAATCTATCATGATTTGTGGGGGCTTTGCCGCTTTGTCAAATAATTTATATACTGTTTGAAAAATCCTCTGCTGTTCTTTTCCCAACTCTGTCTTCCTTACCCTCATGTTCTTTCTTTCACATTACTCATCCGCTCTCTTCGGTCTTCATCTCATGTGTCATCCTTCCATCCCATCCTCTTGTTCCTCCCTTTAACCCCCCCCCCCCCCCTTTCCTTCCTCCCTTTCCATCTTTCTCTACTTAGCCCATGTGTGCCTAAGATGCTCTGTAATGTAGATTTCTGCACCTAATCCTCGTCGTTAATTGTGGTTATGGGCGTTATGACAGTTTAATTTGCGACAGTGTTGTTGTTGAGGGGGTGAAATTGGCCACAGGGGATTCTGGCGAGCACAGGCGTTAACAACTCTCTTCGCATGGACGACATTGACGGCAGCAACCACAACAAAACTAAAAATCAATAAAGAGGACGGATATAGGAAACAAACGGCACAGTGGAACCAATAAAAGCCCCTTGAACAACCTCGCAGGCAGCCTCCAGCCCCTCCAGCCCTCCACTTAGGACCCCCTGCCTCCATTTCTCTCTCTAGCGGTTCCTCCCTGTTTCTCCCTCTCCCTCTCTCGCTGGCTGTATCTTGTTGTTTTCTATCTGCATCGCTCTTTTTCTCCCCTCCTCCCTCCCCACTCCTCCTGCAGCCCCTTGGCCCAGTCTGCTCTCCAGCTGTGGGTGCTCTCTGACTGCCCTTTGCCAGTCTGCTTCCTCAGGCTAAGCTCAGCGGCCATTACCCAGAGCAGGGGTTCACGTCCCCGACAGAGAACAGGGTCAGAGGTGGGCTGGAGGTCTAGGAGGTGCGGAGTACACGCTGCGGCATGGAGGCGCGCACACACACACACACACACACACACACACACACACACACACACACACACACACACACACAGACAGACACTCACCATTGCTTTTTATTAACACACACTCACACAGAAACGGGACAAATGTCATTAAAGGCCAGGCAGCAGTGTGCGTGATAGAGCAGCACAGACCCTCTGGGTGTGAGGAGGGTGGGGGATCCTTCTAGGCCTGGTTGCATGGGCTTAGGGGTGTGGGGCTAGATCCTGACTATCTGCTTACAATTAGTTACTTTATACAAGAAGTCCCTCCTCGTCTCGCATCTTTACTTCATATCTCTTTTATTCTCTCCCCTCCCCGCTCTCTCTCTCTGTTTAAGCCATGGGGCTGAAGTGATGGAGACACCAGGTTGCACAGTGGTGGTGTCCCATGCTCACCGGAGGCCTACACCTCGCTGGCCTTGGCCCAGTGCCCCTTCTTGGGATCACTGCGTAAATATCTCCAGCCATCGTAGTGACCTGGAGGAAGACGAGGAGGACCCCATTATCTGGTCTCCTGCAGCACCAAAAGAGGTTTCTCTAGCCCCTCAAACCAGACAGAGGCCCTAGAGGATGGAAACCCCTCCTCCACCTCCCACTCTTCCTTGGATTAAAATAAATTATTTGATGTAGAAATAATTCATGGATGACATTCTGATGTCTTGTGCAAAAACAAAAAAAAGTTTCTCTCTATGAAAATAAATGGCTCAAGCAGCCAAAAGCAGGGTGCTAGGGCAGACTGAATGAAACTTGAATTACGAACAACAAGTAAAGAACAAAGTCAGACTCTCTGTCGTCCTCTTTCATGAAAAAAAAGGAACTTAAGAAACGTGGTAATGTTCAACAAACAGTCTTTACTAAAGCACTTTCCAAAACAACATTCCATGTTCCGCCTGTCTACCAGAAACATTTTTAATCTCACCTCATGAAATAAACCCATTTTTACATTTGTACCCCCCCCCCCCGCCGCCCCGTTCTCTTCAGTGTTTCTGATCTCTTACCAGCGTGCTCATTAGGATGTGGAGTGTGCGTTTAGCCTATGTCTACCTATCTATAGGCTCATTAGACACGCATGTTTGAAGTTGCGGCCAGAGTAGTCACAAACAAGCATGAAATACTCCCGTGATCAAAGTCACACTTTAAGTTTGGCTTCCCCAGAGTGCAGGCCATCCATCGCAAATGTGTTTTCCGCTCTCTTCTCGGCTCTGACAAAACGTCGGTTCTAGTTTTGTTTCACCGTGTCTCGCCCGGGCTTCCTCTGAGATCACACGCATGCACTGTACTCTCACGTAGTGGTTCTTTCTGCGCTGTGTTTTAACTGTTGACTGAAGCTGACGCCCGCGGAGTCTTCTGTCTCCCCTGAAGGCTTTATTCCTGAAGCTATCCAAACACTCGTCATGACTATGTCGGGCCTTTCATGTCCAGTGCCTGGGTGTGTACTGTACATCTCTGTCAGCATCACTGACGGCTGGAGCGATCGAGAATACAGCTTGTGTCAGCATGCAGCCAACCTTCTGTTTCTTCCTGAAGGTGCACTTGTGCTTGTTTGTGTGTGTGTGTGTGTGTACCTATGTATATGTATGTTTATGGCTGTGTGTGTGTGCACCTATGTAAAGTGGGGCCAAAAAGTATTTAGTCAGCCACTGATTGTGCAAGTTCTCCTACTTAGAAAGATGAGAGAGGTCTGTAATTTTCAGCATAGGTACACTTCAACTATGAGAGACAAAAATGAGAAAAGAAATCCAGGAAATCACATTGGAGGATTTTTAAAGAATTTATTTGTAAATTATGGTGGAAAATAAGTATTTGGTCAATAACAAAAGTTCACTTTGTAACATAACCTTTGTTGGCAATGACAGAGGTCAAACGTTTCCTGTAAGTCTTCACCAGGTTTGCACACACTGTAGCTGGTATTTTGGCCCATTCCTCCATGCAGATCTCCTCTAGAGCATTGATGTTTTGGGGCTGTCGCTGGGCAACACGGACTTTCAACTCCCTCCACAAATTTTCTATGGGGTTGAGGTCTGGAGACTGGCTAGGCCACACCAGGACCTTGAAATGCTTTTTACGGAGCCACTCCTTCGTTGCCCGAGCGGTGTGTTTGGGATCATTGTCATGCTGGAAGACCCAGCCACGTTCCATCTTCAATGCTCTCACTGATGGAAGGAGGTTTTGGCTTAAAATCTCACGATACATGGCCCCGTTCATTCTTCCCTTAACACGGATCAGTCGTCCTGTCCCCTTTGCAGTAAAACAGCCCCAAAGCATGATGTTTCCACCCCCATGCTTCACAGTAGGTATGGTGTTCTTGGGATGCAACTCAGCATTCTTCTTCCTCCAAACACGACGAGTTGAGTTTTGACCAAAAAGTTCTATTTTGGTTTCATCTGACCACATGATATTCTCCCAATCCTCTTCTGGATCATCCATATGCTCTCTGGCAAACTCCAGACGGGCCTGGACGTGTACTGGCTTAAGCAGGGGGACACGCCTGGCACTGCAGGATTTGAGTCCCTCTCGGCGTAGTGTGTTACTGATGGTAGCCTTTGTTACTTTGGTCCCAGCTCTCTGCAGGTCATTCATCAGGTCCCTCCGTGTAGTTCTGGGATTTTTGCTCACCGTTCTCATGATCATTTTGACCCCACGGGATGAGATCTTGCGTGGGGCCCCAGATCGAGGGAGATTATCAATGGTCTTGTATGTCTTCCATTTTCTTACAATTGCTCCCATAGTTGATCTATTCACACCAACCTGCTTGCCTATTGCAGATTCACTCTTCCCAGCCTGGTGCAGGTCTACAATTTTCTTCCTGGTGTCCTTCGACAGCTCTTTGGTCTTGGCCATGGTTGAGTTTGGAGTCTGACTGTTTGAGGCTGTGGACAGGTGTCTTTTATACAGATGACGAGGTCAAACAGGTTCCATTAATACGGGTAACGAGTGGAGGACAGAAGAGCTTCTTAAAGAAGAAGTTACAGGTCTGTGAGAGCCAGAAATCTTGCTTATTTGTGGGTGACCAAATACTTATTTTCCACCATCATTTACAAATCAATTCTTTAAAAATCCTACAATGTGATTGCCTGGATTTTTTTTCTCATTTTTGTCTCTCATAGTTGAAGTGTACCTATGATGAAAATGACAGACCTCTCTCATCTTTCTAAGTAGGAGAACTTGCACAATCAGTGGCTGACTAAATACTTTTTGGCCCCACTGTTTATGTTTATGGCTGTGTGTGTGTGTACCTATGTATATATATGTTTATGGCTGTGACGATCTGGAACAGCCCCGAGCTAGGCGTCGGCCATAATGACTTCTCCCTTGATTAGGGATTATGTGTTTCACCTGTGTGTCTGTGTCCTGTCTTTTCATTGGTGATCCTTGTGGATATATGTTTCCTGGGAATAGGTCTTGTTGTGCGGTCATTGTCGTGTGTAGCGTGTTATTGTGCAAAAATAAAGCACAACGTATATTCTTTCAATCAAGGAACCTGTGTCTGCCTAATTCTTCGGTGTCTGACTGCAAGTGGGTCTCTTAGTTTGTTTCCTGAGGAAATCGAGGAACTCCGACGGCTTAACATTACCTTGCTGAAGCTTAGCCCAGTGGAACCAACGGCAACTTCAGCCGTGGTTGCAGATGCCCAGTCCCCGCCTCCTGCTGCCAGCTCAGTCGTGGTACGTGAATTTCCTCTCCCTCACCCTGATAAATATGATGGAGCACAAGGAGTGTGCCGGAGTTTCCTCACTCAATGCTCGTTGGTGTTCCAAAACCAACCAGTGGCGTACGCTACCGACCATACTCGGATCGCTTACATTGTCTCCCTCCTCCGGGGCCCAGCTCTGGAGTGGGCGTCGGCGGTGTGGGCCCAGCAGACCCCGGCTTGTGCCTGTGCCGACCTGTTCATCAGGGAGTTCCAACTGGTCTTTGATCACCCTGTTCGTGGCCAAGACGCAGCTCATCGCCTGCTCCAGATCCGCCAGGGAGCTCGGAGTGTGGCTGAGTACGCGGTGGAATTCCGCTCCTTGGCTGTGGAGAGCGGCTGGAACAAGGAGGCGCTGGTTCCGGCGTTCCATCGCGGGCTGCACAAGGGGATCCAGGACGAGCTGGCGGCAAGAGAGGACATTGTGGACCTGGAGCCGCTCATCTCGCTGGCTATCCGCATAGACAGTAGGCTGCGGGAGCGGCGGCCCCGCAAGCCGGGCGGGCCAGGGTTAGACGCTGAAAGACAGAGGGGCGCGACTTGGTCTGCCACGGCTACCGTGCCCTATGAGGAGCCCATGGATGTAGGGCCGACTGCCCTGTCGGTTGTGGAGAGGGAGAAGCGCCGTCGTGAGCATCGCTGCCTATACTGCGGGCGGCCCGGACATGGACGCCGGGACTGCCCTTTTCGGCCGGAAAACTCCGGGGCTCATCCACGACCGGGAGGACTGTGATGAGTCTAGCAGTGGTCGCCTCCCGTCAGCAGCGGATGACCCTATCTGGCACCCTTTCGTGGGCTGACCAACATGTCCCACTGGAGGCCTTTGTGGACTCAGGAGCGGCGGGGAACTTCATTGACCAGACCACGGCACGGCACCTTCGGATACCGGTCCGGTCCCTTCCTACGCCGCTTCCAGTGACGGCGCTGGATGGGCGGCCCCTCGGTCCAGGGGTGGTGTCCCAGGTGACTGTGCCTCTTCATCTTCACATCGGTCCCTGCCATAACGAAACCATACAGCTACATGTCATACCCTCTCCCGAGACCCCGCTCATCCTAGGTCACCCCTGGCTGGCTACACACAACCCGCACATCAACTGGGCTACGGGGTCCGTGGTCAGCTGGGGAGCCTCCTGCGAGACTACCTGCCTCCTGTCACCTGAGCGTCCATTGGACTTTGAAACAGAGGGTTCTGTGGACTTGGGGGGGTGCCCCCAGAATACCATCATCTGGCGGCAGTATTTAGAAAGCGGCGGGCATCCTCGTTGCCGCCTCACCGCTCCTACGACTGCGCCATAGACTTGCTGCCCGGCTGCACCCCACCAAGGGGTGGGCTGTACTCCCTGTCTGGCCCTAAGGAGAAGGCCATGACAGAGTACATCCGAGAGGCCCTAGCATCGGGCTTCATCCGGCCATCAACTTCGCCGGCAGGGGCGGGGTTCTTCTTTGTGGACAAGAAGGGCGGGGATCTGAGGCCCTGCATCGATTACCATGGACTCAACAGAATCACGTTGAAGAATCGATACCCCCTGCCCTTGATGACGGCTGCCTTCGAGAGACTGCAGGGCGCCTCTGTCTACACCAAGCTGGATCGTCGCAGCGCGTACAATCTTGTACGGATCCGAGAAGGTGATGAGTGGAAGACGGCCTTTAACACCCCGAACGGCCACTACGAATACCTGGTCATGCCGTTCGGGCTCACCAACGCCCCTGCTGTCTTCCAGACCCTCATCAATGACGTCCTCCGCGACATGCTGGGCCGCTATGTGTTTGTCTACCTTGATGACATCCTGGTCTTTTCGCAGACCCTCGAGGAGCACCGCCAGCACGTCCGGAGGGTCCTCCACCGCCTCCTGCAGCACCACTTGTATGTGAAACCGGCGAAGTGTTCGTTTCATACCTCCAGCACCCAATTTCTGGGGTATGTGGTGTCTGCAGGGGTGTTGGAGATGGATCCCTCGAAGGTGCAGGCCGTGAGGGACTGGCCCGCGCTCGTCACTGTGCGGCAGGTGCAGCAATTCCTGGGCTTTGCCAATTTCTACCGGCGCTTCATCCGGAATTTCAGCACCATTGCTGCACCCCTCGCCGCCCTGACCCGCAAGACCGCTGGTCCTTTCCGCATGACCCCAGAAGCCCAGCAGGTTTTCATGGGGTTAAAGGAGCGGTTCACCTCTGCTCCGGTTTTGCAGCTCCCTGATCCCTCCTTGCCTTTTACCGTGGAGGTCGACGCGTCCAGCTGGGGAGTAGGCTCCATTCTGTCGCAGAGGAACAGGCGTGACTAGAAGCTCCATCCCTGCGCCTTCTTCTCACGCCGGTTGACCCCCGCTGAAAAGAATTACGACGTGGGGGATCGAGAGCTGCTCGCCATCAAGTTGGCATTCGAGGATTGGAGGCACTGGCTTGAGGGTTCCCAGCACCCGGTGGCAGTGTGGACCGACCACCAGAACCTGGAGTATATCGGGGCCACGAAGCGACGGAACTCCAGGCAGGCCCGATGGGCTCTGTTCTTCACTCGCTTCGACTACCTCATCACTTACCCGCCTGGATCCAAGAACCAGAAGGCC
Organism: Aplochiton taeniatus; assembly: GCA_017639675.1. Taxonomy (NCBI): domain Eukaryota; kingdom Metazoa; phylum Chordata; class Actinopteri; order Galaxiiformes; family Galaxiidae; genus Aplochiton; species Aplochiton taeniatus. The sequence continues at coordinate 11,838,074 of CM030183.1, read as the reverse complement.
GATGCCCTCTCCCGCGTCCACGACCCCCTGGACTCGTTGGATGCATCTGAGCCAGTCATCCCCTCGGCCCGATTGGTGGCTCCTGTCCGGTGGGGTATCGAGGCCACCGTCCGGGAGGCTCTCCGGGGGGTCACGCCGCCCGCTAACGCTCCTGCGGATCGCCTCTTCGTTCCTCCGGTTGCCCGGGGGCCTGTTCTTAGCTGGGGCCAGACCTCCTTGCTCTCGTGTCACCCGGGCCGCCTTCGGACCCGGGAGTTCATTGCCTGACGGTTCTGGTGGCCTCGGATGCGGGAGGACGTTGACGCCTTTGTGGGGGCGTGTCCAGTGTGCGTCCAGAACAAGAGCCTCCGGAGCAGGCCGGCGGGGACCCTGCTGCCTCTACCTGTGCCCCGTTGTCCTTGGTCCCATCTGTCCCTGGACTACATCACGGGGCTGCCAGAGTCCCACGGTTACACGGGGATTACAGTGGTGGTGGACAGGTTTTCGAAGGGGGCTGTTTTTTTCCCTTTTTCCCGTCTGCCCTCCGCTCGGGAGACTGCCGACCTCATGCTCCAGCACGTGTTCCGGCTGCACGGGTTCCCGCTGGATGTGGTCAGCGACCGCGGCCCCCAGTTTACCTCTGGGTTCTGGAAAGCCTTTTGCCGGCTGGTCGGTGCCTCTGTCAGTCTCTCGTCCGGTTTCCACCCCCAGAGCAGCGGCCAGACGGAGAGGGTGAACCAGGACCTGGAGACCACCCTACGCTGCCTTGCGTCCGAACACCCCAGCACCTGGAGCCAGCGCCTTGTCTGGGCGGAGTACGCCCACAACACCCTCCTCCACTCCTCCCTTGGGATGTCCCCATTTGAGTGTCAGTTTGGATATGCTCCTCCTCTGTTCCCCGAGCAGGAGGAGGCGGTGGGGGTTCCATCTGCTGCGGCCCTGGTCCGGCGCTGCCGGCGAGCCTGCAGTCGGGCACAGGACTCCCTACTTCGTACGTCTCGTCAGCGAGAGGTCCAGGCGAACCGGAGAAGGAGGGTGGCTCCGGTCTATCGTCCGGGGCAGAGAGTGTGGCTGTCCACCAAGGATCTGCCGCTCCGGGGGGAAAAGCACAAGCTGGCGATGAGGTATGTGGGGCCCTTTAAAATTGCTAGGAGGATTAACCGGGTGTCGTATGAACTTGTGCTCCCCAGGACCATGAGGGTGCACCCCTTGTTCCACGTCTCTCATCTCCAACCGGTGTTGGTTGGCACGGGGGGTTCTTGCCCCATGCCTGCTCCTCCGCCTCCCAGACTGGTGGCTGGGGGGCCGGTTTACACCGTCCGGCGGATCCTGGACTCCCGGCTGTCACGGGGCCGGGTCCAGTACCTCATTGACTGGGAGGGGTATGGCCCAGAGGAGCGGCAATGGGGATCTGGAACAGCCCCGTGCTAGGCGTCGGCCATAATGACTTCTCCCTTGATTAGGGATTATGTGTTTCACCTGTGTGTCTGTGTCCTGTCTTTTCATTGGTGATCCTTGTGGATATATGTTTCCTGGGAATAGGTCTTGTTGTGCGGTCATTGTCTTGTGTAGCGTGTTATTGTGCAAAAATAAAGCACAACGTATATTCTTTCAACCAAGGAACCTGTGTCTGCCTAATTCTTCGGTGTCTGACTGCAAGTGGGTCTCTTAGTTTGTTTCCTGAGGAAATCGTGACAATGGCTGTGTGTGTGTGCACCTATGTATATATATATGTTTATGGCTGTGTGTGTGTGTGTGTACCTATGTATATATATGTTTATGGCTGTGTGTGTGTGCACCTATGTATATATGTGTGCGTGTGGGCCCGGGGAAACCAGACCATCAGGGAAAAATGGATGGACAGATAAACCGATAGACAACGAGAGGCGCACTGTGTTGCCATGCATGCTAGATGAGCCTGTTGCTCTCTCCCTCCCTTTCCCCTCCCCGGCCCACCCCATCACTCACTCTTTCTTTACGGGCGGGTGAGGCGCTGCAGGTCAGCGCCGTGGAGTGGATGACAAGCTCAGCATTGCTGTGTGCATGTTTTGTCTATGGAGGAGGATGAGACAGGTCAGGATTTATGCAGTATTCCTGATCAGGATAAATGGTATAGTGGGAGAGAGAAGTGGCGTTGAAAGGACCGACTGACTGGATGTTTCTTGGATTTTCTAGACGCAGGTTTTGAACCCTGATGAGTTGGATGGCGAAGCCCCCTTGTGACCCCGTGGAGAGATTACCCTTACACACATCCTCACACAGTTTCACTTTAGAACCGGTGTGAACTTGCTGCTGAATTTAGCACGTTTCATTTGACCATCTCATCTTATTCATATCGCAAGCCATATGATCCTATCTTGCTGTTTTAGGAACCTGTTTGGATGTTGGATGGGTCCTCCATCCGCTAGACTCTATTTCTCATGATATCCTAGAAAGCTCTAACTTTGACAAGGTAGAACTGAGGCCTTGCGGGCGAGAGGGTGGGGGCGGCACAGATAGTGTGTCCAACAGGGAGGATGGATGAAAGCATGGATGGAGAGTGATAAGGTGTCGCCATATGGATAAAGGAGGAGGGCCTGAACAGAATGCGGGACAGTGACATTGATCTTATTGCAGGTGTTTGTCCCTCTCTTCATTTTCTACTATGTAGTGTTGCCGCAAGGAGTGGAGTGGCTGAAACGGTTTGCTGTGACTGGAGCGTTTTCCCCCTACCTGGCTGCCTGGATCGTTAGCGCAAATCCGATACTGCTGTAGGAGGATCCCAGTCCTGCATGCAGAGAAGATTGCCGGCGGCGTTAGGAGATGCTCACACCTTCGTGGGGAAAGCTGAAATGAACTGTCTGCTAATAACAACGGATGTAGAAATTGGAGGAGGAAAAGAATTAGACGAGGGAGTTGAGACACAAACACACACGCGCACCCACTCACACACGCGTACATAAACCGCTAATTGCTTTTTGTGCTCCGATCCGTCTTGTGATGGAAGCCGGAGCAATATTGTGCTACTGTGGATGTGTGTCTGACTCATAACAGCAGTCCAACGTGGCGTAGACAAGCTCATATATTAAGATAACCCCGAAACGGAATGGAATTGTATTTCCCCGGCGGTTGAAACGACTGCTGTGGTTGTAAACTGATAGTGGATGAGATTTGGCTTTAATGAAGCAAGACTTATTGTTCACAATGCAGCAGAGGAAGGGTGTACGTGTTAGTGTGTGGGGTTCATTATTTGTGAGAGTATGGGCAAGCGTAGGTCCATTCTTTTCCTTAACAAGGTGGGCTGTTATCGGTGAGTGTGTGTATGCTTGTTTGTGTTTGCACACAGCAGATGTGTCGTATCACCATTATTCAAACAAGGTTGGACTGTGTGAGGACAGTGATTTGTTTTGCTTGAAATAATCAAGCGAATGGTTTTGGTGTTGTACTTGTCCCTTGTTTAATCTTTCTCAAGGTTGCCCCTGATGACTCTCTCTCACTCGTCGTGTTTAGTGCGTCAGTCCACAAATCTTACCCTTAATTTCCCCCCCCCCCCCTCTCTCTCTCTCTCTCTCTCTCTCTCTCTCTGTGCGTGCGTGCGTGCGTGCGCGCGCGCTGTGGCAGTGTTATATTTATCTGTTTATTAAAAAGCTCCCGCCTGGCCAGGTTCTAATGAGAGGTGTGGAGCTCCTTCACTGTCAAGAAGAGAGGTAGAAGAGACCAGCCCTAGAGAGCGGAGGAAAAGTGATAAATGATGAGGAAGACAAGACAGAGGAGGGAAGGAGATAGATGAAGGGAGTAAATAGGAAGAGATAGGGAAATTGAATAGAGGCTGTCAATTTAACAAGGTAGGAACAGAACAAGAGAGAAATGATGGCAGAGGGGCTGATAAAGTGTCGGTTAAGGGAAGTAGAAAAGATTGCAGAAGATGGGGACCAAAGCAGGGCTCATGATGGGATAAAGAAATGGGTAGATAGGAGAACGGGTAGAGGATACTGGGGCGGGAGGGGGGGGGGTAAGGTTTTAAAGATACAATACTGTGTGCAAGGGGGGCTAGTGCTAGGGCGCTGTACAATCATCAGCGACGGGAAGCGTGCAGGGAGGCAGGAGTGGAGCTGTCTTGCCAGGGGTCTGGTCTGTTGGTTACCTGCACGCGGCTAAATGAAAGCCTTCTCTCGGCCTCGTTAAGCATGATACACTGCCCCAGCCATCCCCGCCCACCTGATTAAGATTCAGCTGCTGTAGCGGACCAAGCTGAGGCGGCACTCCTGCAGTCCCAAAGCCAATGGGCCTCAAGGTCACGCCTCAGTGACCCCACAGCCATGCCTTATTTATTTAGCCTCTCACTCAGCCTGCCAGAAAGCCAGGAAGGGAGGGAGGGGAGTTCTTCATCCACACACACACACACACACACACACACACACACACACACACACACACACACACACATCTACCTAATTGACTTATTTCTGTAAATGGAGATCTTATAAAGCCCTGAGACAAACATACACACCGACACACACACACGCTACCCACTCTTTCTCCCCTTCCTCCTCCATACACGGTGTAATGAACCTGTACCTGAGGAAGAGCTTGAAAGATGCAGGAAGTGCACTCGTTTAATCGCTCCCCTATTTCATCTCTCTCCGGCTGTCTCTCTCTCTCTCTCTCTCTCTCTCTCGCTCTTTCTCTCTCTCTCGCTCTTTCTCTCTCTCTCCTCGTCTCCCCTGTTTGCTTATGTTTGTGGTGTCAAGGTCTTTGATAGGTACCAACGGCCGCTGTATAAACCCTTTGAACTGTTTTGGTGGATTGGAGGAAAGGGGAGGAGGAAGATTTGGGAAGAATTTGCTTGCCTCTAACCGCCCACCCTCCTTTGCAATGTCAGGAAATATCCTCAACTCTTTTTACTCTCTCTCTTCCTTTTTTTTTCCGATTACTTGCCGTGAGTTTCACCCTCTTCTCACACACCGAATATGTCTGCCTCTCCTTCATAATGTTTCTCTTGCCTTTGCTTGTCGTTAACTAATTATGCAGACACTATCTTTTCCCTCTTGTTCCTCTTAAACGCAATCTCCCCCCCCCCCCCCCCCCCCCCCAAGCTCTGAGGTTCATGGTGCAGGTCCAGAGAGGTGTAATTGGGCTCCACTCTGTTAGAGAGCTGCTGGAAGAGAAGCTTTCATCTTTAGTCTCGCTCAAAATGCAAAGTGAAGGCAGAAGGCTGCCGGCTACTGCAGGGATTTTGACCTACCGCACACACACACCCCTTTCTTCTGTGAATTGCAAGTGGCGCATATGTGCACCAGAGGTGCTATTGGTGTGGATTTCCATACTTCTATTATAGAGCAATGGTATCTTAAATTAGGAGCACTTCCACTCAATTCATGCGACCGTATGTTTATTCCATCTACATGATACATCAGTGAGTGAGACATTGAGATAGTGAATTACTTGCACCACAATTTTCTTATGTACAACCTATGTACCTGTACACTATCTTTTGTCGGCTTACTGTACATGTTGAGTGCCTCACTCCTACCAAGTCCCATCCACCACATCACATCCATCGAGCTACCCTGGCGTTGTGTTGACTAGGTAATGACTGTTGAGGTAATTGATTGGAGGTTGTAATTAGTGCTCTGGTGTCATTGATTAATCACGGCCCACCACCTCCAGCATTACCGTCTCGTCGTTCACGAGGCACCGAGCATTACTGGGTGCTCCAGCGGGCAGCCTATATCTAGCTTTCCTCACACCGCCACTGAGGAGCCTTTGGTCTGCCGCTTCTCTCTGGGTGTTGACATTCGTTCATGGTGTCCTCGCTCACGCTTCTCTAAATTCTGCCTTATGTCCTTGTCTCACCCCCAGACTTGCCTTTGTCCCCCTCTCTTACTTTCCTTCTTAGTGCTCTCACTCTGTTCCTTTCTTCACAACTCCTCACCATTCTCCACTCCTAACCCCCGTACCTATCTTAGTCCCCCCCCCCCCTCTCCCCATCCCTCCACCCGTCTTCCAAGTCTCTTGTGAAACATCTGCAGTTCTGCAGTCAAGCCTCAGGTTCTGCAATTGTCATTTGTGATTAGTGCTGATTAGCCAAATTACTTTCATCTTTCAGCAAAATTATTTCATAGTTTTGCCGTAATATCAGATGAAACTTGCATTGGTAAAACGTCTAATCCGTATTCTAGTGCTTGTTAAGTCCTTTTTGTTAATAGGATAATTCCAGCACCAATCAGCAATTTTTTTTCTTGGATGAGTCCTTGGCAGCTGAAGGAACTCTGCTTCTGAATGTTGCTGTTAGCACTCGGCCATTGTGCTAATGTTGCAGTACATGGTGCTCGGAACATTTGAGAAGAGAACACTGCAGAATCCAATCTTTTCCATTGGAGTTCTGTCTATGTGTGTGGCTGTGTGTGCATTCATCTACATGGCTATGTGTGTGTATGAGTGTGAGAGAGAAAGGCATGGCCACTGATTGATAGTCAGGTTGTGTAGGGGTGCTGGACGAACTCTAGATGGCCAGTGTCATGGTAACAGGCAGTAACCCACAGTGCCATGTCCTTCTCAGGCTTATCTGTGTGAGTGTGTGAGTGAGTGAGTGAGTGAGAGAGAGAGAGAGAGAGAGAGAGAGAGAGAGATGGGGTTGCCAAGTAGATATGGAGAGACGGAGAGAGTCCACGACATGGAGAGGGAATAGTGATGTCGTCTCAGTGGGATCCACAGTTGAGGAAGAGAGAGAGAGTGAGAAGAGAGCGCGAAGAGAGCAGGGTGGAGTGGAGAAGAAAATCCTTCATTTGGCCCTCAGAGCCACAGCGTGCCGAAGGTATACGACGTATAAGGTCACTCACCCTTTACAGTCCTTGCTCTCTGCCATTTTTTTATCAGGCCCCTTGTCCCTCCCCTTACACACACACACACGTTCACTCAAAGATAATTGTGGAGAAATAAATATTTGTACTGTCCTGTGAGCTATTACTCTTTATTGCCTCAAATAGATCTTCTTCTTTGTCTTTTACCACTCCTCACCTTATTTCCGTACCTGACTGACTGTCCTCCTCAGTCTATCTGCCCCTGCATGGCGAGCTGTAACATTTGGAAGGCAAAGGATTCAATGTTCTAATGATGGTATACGTCAACTGTGGTGGGGGCCACCGAATTATTCATTATTCTACTGGGTGTTCGCAACTTTCCAATTCTTCAAACCAATTTCTCTGTCCAGTTTGCGCCACAATTCCAGAGAGGGTCTAACTTGAAGGCATAATGCATTCTCATCACTTTGAGAGCTGTGAGTGTGCGTGACTTCTACCAATCGTAACTCTGTAACAATCACACTGCCTCGTTAAAAATTCCATCAAAACCAAAAACTGGTGTTGTTTTGCTAGCTTTATGTTTACGTATCGCTGTATTTCTGCCTTTATTTACATTCCATTCAAAGTTTTCATTAAAATGCAAAGCATTTTCTCCCACTTACTCATCCAGCCCCCCCGCTCCCCACACTCCAATCTTAGGATTCGCTCAGCACTTGAGAGTTATCTAGACTTGTGAGGCTTTGTTCTCTTCTTCCTCTCTCTCTCTCTCTCTCTCTCTCTCTCTCTCTCTCTCTCTCTCTCTCTCTCTCTCTCTCTCTCTCTCTCTCTCTGCCAGTCTCTCCATTCCTTTCCCCTTTCCCCTTTCCCTTTCTCTCTCCCCCCTCTCTCGACTTACTGTGGTAGCCGGGGCTCAGTATCAGCCTCGTAACAGATAGCAGCTTGTCCTGGGCCAATCCTCCTTACAGTGACTGTTTCGCTGAACTTTCCAGTTTACATCAGAGGATTAGAGCAATCATTTCCTTTTTGAGGTTTCTCTGTAACACGCAACGCTGCACTAGGTCTTAAGGAAGAGCTCCTGCCATCAATACAAAAAACATGATTTTTGTTTACATCTGATAATTATGTTGCAGTACGATATGACTGTAATTAACTCAATTAACCTATGCAACTCAATCATTTTTACCTAAAATTGGGAGTTGTGGAACTTTTGATGATGTTCTATAATTGTTTGGTGATTCTAATTTAATTTGGAGTAATGCATTTATTTTAAGGTTTGTTTCAAATAAGGAGTAGACCTAGTATGAAACTAATTTATTTATCACCTTTATTGTTGTTTTGAGTTGTTTCAATATATTTAGTTAACGTTATCTATTCTTTTGTTTTGTACGCTACTGTAATTTATTTTCCCTTAAGTCGGAATTCACTGTGCTACTCCTGTAAAGTAAGCTTGAAGCCAATGTGCGCTGAACTAACTGTAAGGTTCTGAATGTATGCTTGTATGTGTGTCAGTCTGTTTTACCAACACATGGGGCGAATTTTGGTGCTTGATGACTTTGTGTATGTCACTGTTCATTAATTAATTAATTCATGCATACTTGGTGCGTTTGTGTACCTGCATGGCTTGCAGGGACGAGAGGAGGTACACTGCTGCAATACTGAACCCCCTCAACAATACATTTACCACAAATAGATACATAACTGAATTAGCTTCACAAAGGTGCGAGGGCATTGAGAGGAATAATGATCATCAATGCTATGTCGCCTCTGCTGATAACCGTTGCTGCTGCTTCTTATTATCTCCATACAACCAGCAGGCCTTAAACACAACATTACAACTGCAATCTTCTTTTCAGAAAACAACAACAGGTTTGATCTACAGTTCAATCGAAACCGAAAAGTAGCATAATAAGAGTATGCTGGGTGTTTAGCGGGAGGCGATAATCCCACAAACATGCAGTTTAGTGTGTTTTGAAACTAGCAAGTGTCTGTCAGGCGTGGATATTTCCTTTCTATTTGGAGCAGCCAATACTGTATGGAGACTAGTATCGTAAATGTTTAGCCTTTTCATCTTTTCACCCACGCTTTCTGCCTCTTGTTCCTGTTGAAGAGGTGATGAAGTCCAGATCTCGTATACCGAAGACAAACATCTGTTCAGCCTCCAAGGAAGCCTGCGGATGTGAAGGTAGCAAATGTACTTTACTTTACTTTGCTGTTTATGCACCACTATCCTATCGTATACCCCTGTGCATGCTAAAATAATGTTAGTCACCAGTTGTTTAGGATTCTGCTTGTCAAACTTAGAGATTATTTAATGAAGGTATTTATTTTGGTGTGTTAATAGTGAAAATAAAAGTGGAAAAGGAGATATTTTCTGATCTCCTTGATCGTAGTTTATGCTCGTAGTACTTACCTTGTCAAATCTTGACCTAATTTGGAAATTGCAGTACATGAGGCAGACTGATCTATATGATTCAGTGTCCGGCAATACAGTTAAGCCTTAAAACGGACTTTCCTAGAGCAGTCCTTGCCTGTTAGGTGAGAGAACTTTTTCCACCATTATTTGTGTTACACTGTTGATATTTTCTATTCATATTCAGTATTCATATTGAGCAAATTATTGTTCTTGACTCAAGTGAGAAACAATCTTTTGTGCACCATATGCTACGACATCCTTCACCACATTCATAATGAGTTTTAAGCATGGGCTTTAATACTAATAAAGTTCTTTAGGGTGTTCAGGAGAATTTTAGCTAGTGATAGCTTTGTAAAGATATATTGTATAGATAGAATTCTCCTCATGTAATCATATTTCAACTTGCCACTCAGCTCAGATTGGTCCTCTACCAATGATCGCTTGGTTATTTCAGAAGAACGACCATATTCAAGGACCACATTTCAGACTACTTGGGCAATATTCTTTTTTTTAAGTAACATATTTTGTCTTTTACAGAGGCACCATATTTTTGACAATTTACGTTGTAAGCTGGAAAGGGCAAGTGGCCTCTATAAAATGTCAGTGTTTGTTTTTTAGCAACTTGTTTTTATTATAGTGCACTATTGGCCTGATATAATAAGATCCCGAATAGCATGTACTAAATTGAGCGTTTGTTCCAACAGATTGCACGTAAATATTGCACCCGTTTTCCGGGTGATCAACTAAGAGTAATTGCGTAAATAAGGTCTGGTGCAAACAACAATTTAAATGAGGGGTTTGCGTGTTTCAGTGATTCTCGCAATGGATAGTTTGTGCGGAAAACAGAACGACTGCAAAATTAAGATCAAATTTGATCCCCTCCAAGTACTATAGGTAGGCCACCATTAAAGAAGGCCAATAAGCTGTTGAGCAACAGCAAAGAAATATAAATGTAACAAAAGAAAAATTGCCTATAATATAAAGTCGGCACGTAACGAGGGGGGACGACAGATTCAATAGCTCAAAATGGCTTTACTGGATAGACAATATGTGTTAATAATGTTTACCTCTGACATCTCAAAAATCGTAACATGGTCGGAATAAACACGTTCTCGACATATTCTTCGTCTTCCCTGCGTCGTCTCCTTCTCACCACACCTCATCCATCTCCCCTAACGCACATATCTAATTGGTCAGGGTTAGGGTATTGAGAGTATTGCGATTGTATAGAAGTCTATGAGAAAATTACCCTACTTCTCACTTACTTTATTACACCAGTAAACGTTTTCCTTGCAAGTTTATGGTCTCAATCGCTAGTTTCAAGTCTTCTTCAATACAGCATGATGTTCATTTTGTAAATGATGGTCCCATTCAGAGTAAAATAGACGATAAAGCAGGGTATGCTTAGGGTGTGGCTAACTTGTTATTGACACCCCATTTAGCATTTTGCTATCACTGTTTAACACTCAATAAGTAAGGTAACGTTAACGTAACCTTGGATTTACCAAAGCTATTTTAAAAACACAATTTTAGGATGACTTTTTTCACCATAAGTGGTTAACTTAACGTTTCACACAGTTTAACGTTAACTTGTCGCTTCTGGTTTCAAAAGCCCACGACGGTGGGCAACCAAGATGGCGATGGCCAAAATGCTCAACTCGAGGCTTCAAAACGAGACCCAACCAATAGGTGATGTCACGTTGTATATGTCCACTAATATACTGTCAATGGTGCTAAATTGCCCATTCGAGCGACGCAATCCTTATTGCACCTCGTTAGTAGATCAGCTTGGAATTTAGGCTACGCAAACCTTTAGTAAATCGGCCGTATGTGTGCAATTTCTTTTTAACACAAGGCCGACTATACACCCATGTCTTCAAATTTCTAAATACGGAGTTGGCCAAGTTCAGTGAATTTAAAACAAACGTTTATTGTTAAACTGCACACATTATATTTTTCTTAGTGCCACTGGCTGTGTATAAAATAAATGTAAGGTCTATCTTATGACATCTTTTATATTGTGTCTGTTTGATCCAACCAGAAAGCTACACCTGCTGACAATTTATATGCCAGTAAGTTTAATTCATTACAGTAAGTACATGTACATGTACAGTTCTCTATTTTTCCAATGTGTCCAATCTCCTACAAACGCACCTCTACAATTAACTTGGGCATAAAATGAACGTTAGAAAAATAGGAATTTAGCACATATGAATGTTATTTCATGTGATATGTAATATTTTAGGAAGGAATCGTTTTTCTCACTGGTCAAAGTACTTAGGCTACAGATGATGATTCCTAGAGACTGGCTGCTATTGGCTGTCCACAAAGCCTTAACAATATTGGTACACTCTGGGGTTCTTTAGTGGCGGAGCTGGTAATAAGATAAAGATGGAACGGGTCCATGATATTTGCTGAAGGACAAGGCAATGCGGGTGAGGCCTGTTTGTTCTCTTATGAGGCTCTGGCATTGTGATAAAAAGCGAGGGGCAAGATATTAAAGCCAAGACCGTTTTGTAAAAGCCTGCCTCTTGCCATTCACACCTACCTTGCAGAGATCCTTGGTGTCATGTAAATAGAAAAGGGAAGTGAAGGACGGTGATTACTTTAAAGAGAGGTGGAGAATGCAGCGGGGAACAACAGCGAAGGACCGTGAAGAGCGAAGGACCGCTATCAGTGAAAGATTGGCGTGGGGAAAGGGAGGTAGACGCTCAGAGGAGAGGGGATGTCCAGTGAAATGGGGGATGAGGGGAAGCATATTTGAAAAAGATAAACGGAAGAGAATCTAAGGAAAACAATGGAAAGTGAAAGGTTGAGAGATGAAGATAGAGGAGACTTCGAGGCTCCTGCTCGAAACAGAGAAGGGATTCGCTGCGTGACTCGTCACCATAGACGGCTACAGTGCATCCGGAAAGTATTCATACCCCTTCACTTTTTCCACATTTTATTATGTTACAGCCTAATTCCAAAATGGATTAAATACAAAAATGTTCTCAACATTCTACACACAATACCGCATAATGACAAAGTGAAAAAAGTTTTGGGGGAATTTTTGGCAAATGTGATATTTTATTTTGTTATTTTGAATACATGTACAGAAGTATTCACACCCTTTGCTGTGACACTCAAAATGTAGCTCAGGGGCATCCCGTTTCCACTGATCATCCTTGAGATGTTTCTACAATTTGATTGGAGCCCACCTGTGGTAAATTAAATTGATTGGACATGATTTGGAAAGGCACACACCTGTTTATATAAGATCCCACAGTTGACAGTGCATGTCAGAGCACAAACCAAGCCATGAAGTCCAAGGAATTGTCTGTAGACCTCCGAGACAGGATTGCATCGAGGCACAGATCTGGGGAAGGGTACAAAAAAATGTCTGCAGCATTGAAGGTCCCAACGAGTACAGTGCTGGCCGCCCGGCCAAACTGAGCAATCGGGGGAGAAGGGCCTTGGTCAGGGAGGTGACCAAGAACCCGATGGTCACTCTGACAGAGCTCCAGTGTTCCTCTGTGGAGATGGGAGAACCTTCCAGAAGGACAACCATCTCTGCAGCACTCGGGGAAAGTCTGTGAATGTCCTTGAGTGGCCCAGCTAGAGCCCAGACTTGAACCCGATTGAACATCTTTGGAGAGATCTGAAAATGGCTGTGCACCGACGCTCCCCATCCAACCTGATGGAGCTTGAGACGATCTGCAAAGAAGAATGGGAGAAACTGCCCCAAAATAGGTGTGCCAAGCTTGTAGCATCATACTCAAGAAGACTTGAGGCTGTAATTGCTGCCAAAGTTGCTTCAACAAAGTATTGAGTAAAGGGTGTGAATACTTATGTGCATGTGATATTTGACTTGTTTTATTTTTAATACATTTGCAAAAAATTCGAATAAACTTTTTTCACTTTGTCATTATGTGGTATTGTGTGTAGAATGTTGAGATTTTTGATTTTATTTAATCCATTTTGGAATTAGACTGTGACATAATACAATGTGGAAAAAGTGAAGGGGTATGAATACTTTTTGGATGCACTGTACACCCTGCTTTTTCCCCCCCCTGGGGTAAGGCAGCTCCAAAGCTGCACTGCTCCAACAGACAGCAAGCTGCTTTACCAGGGGTTGGTCTCATCATAATGCCCACAGGGACTTGACTTATTTACTTTTAATAAACATGAATGTAATCTTCCATGATGCTCCACTAACTACCTGCGATTATGTCCAAAATGGAATTTGTCAATAAACCGTATCTGAATAAATGAACAATACACTAGTGATTGATTAGATCGTCACTAACTCAAACTAGTCAAATTGCCTGGAAATAGACTTGATCAAAAAGCGGGAAGGCTTATGGTGAATTCCCTCTGGTTAGGAAGGAAGAACATTTGCCCCGATTTGCAAGAAGTCAGAGTCAGGGTTTAGCTTTGGAGAAGGTGGCTTTATTTGACATACAAAGACAATTGAAAACCTGCATAGGTTTTCCTAACTTTCCTCAACGGCGGCCGGCCCCGTTTCTCTCATATACACGTATTTCCGCCTTTTGGGTAAGGTCAAAGATCATCCTAACAGTTTTTTTTTCTCCCTCCTACCCAACAAGGGCATCTGGCATTAATTATGTGACCCCAGTCCTTTAACTAATGCAGGGTAATATGATTACAAAGGAAGTATTAGTACATAATCACACCGCGGCGGCGGTGTCCCTCGGTTTTCTACTAGTCTCTGCGAGGTAAAACTGTGGATGCACTGTGTACAGTGAGGTGACATTGCGTTTATTTCTGCAGCCAAGAGGCCCCTAGAATGGAGGAGCTCGCCAAAGGCTGTGTCAAATTGGAAGTGCAAGTGCAAAAGTGGGAGGTCAGTGAAAGTAGTGTGATAGTTTGGGGGTCTGAGTGCCAGGCCACTTCCTGGGGCTTGAAGGTCGCCATCCTCGGCCAACGCTAAAACGCTGCTTGGCCATTTCAGCGCAGCTAATAGAATTAGTGGGCCATCTGTTTTCATGCAGTGTGCCAGCCCAGAACCCCTGCTAATTATGATATAATATCCGATGCAATGGCGGACATCTTTTTAATATTCCCACAGCAAACACTCCGGGGGCGGCAGCAGCGGCTCCAATAAAAGCAGGTGGCTGGAGACGGAGACACCGCAACAGAAACTCAGTGGTCGGCACTAATGAAATAACACCGTTCTGAAAGTATATATCTTACCCCCAGATGGGAAATATGTTTAGAGGCTTTACCATGTTGCCAGGAGACTGTTGCCTGGGATGGTGTCTGTTCCTGCAGACGGGGGGAGGCAGAGGGGGCAAGGACGGTGCCAGAGCAGAGCTGCCATTCTTTTGACTGGCTGTCTGGAGGAGAATGTTGCTTTTGTCCTCACTAGGATTACGATAGGTGTACTCACAATGTCACACGTTAGCACATTGGGGAGGACGGATGGCTGGCAGCCTTTTTCACCATAGAGTGGGTGAAACCAGCACCCTGGGTATAAAAACAGTAGGAGCTGGCTATCTGTCCAGTAGGGCAAACCACTCCTAGTTTTATTTATCCATTTCACTGGCCGCATCTGCTTAATGTCCTTGAGCAATGTGTTGCTGTCTCCAACCCGCCATGTGTGTAATCCAGCTACTTCTCACTACCCGGTTGCCCTCGCTTTGTTGTGCCGATGTTTTCCCAGCTTGCCCTTGTGTTCACAGATTGACCTTGCTCTAAACAAAGTGAGAGCGAGACTCAGCCGAGGGCTCCAAGCATGGCTCGTTAAATTAGGATCCTGTCCGCGGGGAATTGAAATAACGCCGCTCCGTCCATTGTTTTGCCCTCTTTGTCATCTCAACGAGGCACTCCGTATATTATTGCCCATGTCACCTCCAGGTGGAGAGGTGTTACGGCGCTTAGAAACAACCCCTCCTTCTCGTCTTGGATAACCGATGTAACCACCGTCACTGTTCACATCTCTGAATCACGTTGATCGGTATAGCTTGGTCAAGGGGTTTCTGTGAGCATCTGTTGGCGGCTGCCAAAGTTTTTTCACCCTATTTCCTAGTCTGCTTTGCCCTTGCGCTGAGCTGTTAGAAATAATGTATGTAAGTGAAGTCTTTAAAGGATCGTGGTATAGCCTATTTTAAGATAAGAAAAAGTTAAATTGACACATCTACACCATTACTATGCTGCTAACGTGTTTCCATGTCTGAGGGTGTTGATTGGGGTTTCCCCCTGAGGTAGAGGACCCCCTAACTGCATCCAAGACAGCAGCCTACCATCAGATGCCTGTCTGTAATTTGTGATTACAGCATAGGCGGAAAAGGGTGGCAGAGATTAATTCAATCCAACACGCAAATTTGATCGACCGCATTTGAATATTAATGAGAAAAATCTCAGAGCGGTTTCGGCAGGTGGAAAGGCAAAGGGTGGTTAAAAACTGAGACATTTTTATATTTACTGCTCTTGCGTCTGGCGAGTTGAGGTCACTGTCTAGTTGTGCATGGATTAGCATACATTTGCATACCAAGTGTGTGAAGTACATGAGGAGATTCCAGTGGCTCGTCTCTATCATTTCTGCGTGTTAAGTTTACGGAACTAAATTAAGACATTGCCCACACACTTGTTCTATTCCACACTTAAGACACGGTATGGATTTGTTTTGAAGGGAAAGCACACTCTTTCACAGAATGGAAGCAAGACAGGTTGCACAAATCTTATTCCGTTCAACTGAGGACAATGGACGGTGTAGGCTAATCCTCACAACATTCCTGATATAATATTAGGATTCTTGGAGTAGGTTTAGATGGGATTGATGTTAAAAGAAGGTTCATATTGGAATATTGTCATACAATATATGCAGATTGTTATCATTTGCATTATGAGTAATACAAATGTTTGTATGAATGAGTTCAAATTGGACTAATGCTGTGCTATTGAAAAAGATGTCTCTCTGCAGCAGTCAGTCAGTCAGCAGGTCCCATGTGGTGGTGCTGTGGGAATGTGTTCATGGTCTCCGCTGCGGTCGGATGCCATTGTGGTTTATGAGCCGTGCTGCTACCCCATTAAACCTGCTGCTCTTTTGTAAAGGTTGTCTGCCTCTTAAACGGTGTCAACTTTATTGATGTGTTTCTCTCGCTTCCTTCTTCTCATGTAAGAAATATTCTGGATGGCCCTGGTTGAAATTCAATTCTCCAACACAAGCTATTTTGTTATGGCAGGCGGGCCAGTCCCAGTGCATGGGGAGAGAGGGGTGTTGGGGGCTGTCCCACCCTGAAATAATACCGCAAATGAATGTCTTCCTTTCATAGATAGCTACACATAAACACACACACACACTTCCGTTTAGCCCTGGCAACGTAGTGGCCGTAAATGTTGGCTGCCTGTGTGCTCGGAAGCACAAATCACAGCGGGGTAGATGAGATGGCCGTGTCCCGCCGCGAGAGCGCCAGGAAGGGGCGCGACAGAGGACAGGCTGTCAATCTCTCCCCATGGGCAGGATATAAAAAAAAGAAGTCCAAGCGTTTTCTGTAACTTTCCTCTCCACGTCACTGTTCCCCTGCGGCCTTGCTTATCTTGTGGAACATGACAGACCCTGGGCCAAGTCTGTGTTTGCTCCAACATTTGAGTGCGAGTGGGGATAGAGATAGTTAGAGATAGTACTTACTGTAAACGGGTTTCCAGTGTCCATTATGCTAGTTTCATACAGATTCACCTTTGACCTCAACGTCCTGCTCATAAGAGCTCCCCATATAAATGTAATGCCAGCAGTAATAAGGGTGGCTATGTATTGATCCTAGGAGCAGTGATGGGCAGCAGCATTGCTACCAGTTGCGACGTTACTAGTTTAACTACATTTCGCAGTAGGTGGTAGCGACGCTCTTTTCTGAATTAAATATATTTTCAGTAGCTAAGCTCTTTTATTGATCAGGTAATGCGGTAGCGTTCACACAAGCTACATTTCTGAATCGCAAGCACAGCTGAGCTTTCTGCTACAGTCTAAAGTGAAACCGCTGGATTCAAAATGCCCCATCGCTATGTAACGTTATATTTGAAAGGCGACAGAAGCAACACTTCCATGACTGATATCACGTACCGGGCTGATGCATGCGACTTGGGATCAATTCAGTACCAAAAGTCTGTGATAGGCAGTTTGTAGTGGTATAATATGGTTCGTAGTTGTAAGCACAGTTTTGCAAGTGGCAGTTTACTTATATGGAGGACGAATCCTGTCAAAATTGAAAATAAAAATATGAATAAATAAATAAGCAAATGAAGGAAATTACAAATAAATAAATGAATCAATTAATATATACCAAAAAAATCATTAAATCAATAAATGCACACATTAATACGTTAATAAATAGATTGAATTTTATATAAATGTATAAATGTAAATATATTTATTGATCAAATTCATTCATTTCCATATTTATACATTTAGATTTTTATTGATATCCTCATTGATACATTTCCGTATATATTCTTTCCCGTATTTATTCTTTTTTATTCAGAGATCATCCTGAAGTCCAGGTCTTCCACCTGTCAGCTGGATCCCCTCCCTACACACCTTATCAAAGCACTGCCTGCCGTCCATCTCCCCTCTGATTACGGAAATTATCAATGCCTCCCTTTCCTCTGGAACGGTCCCTACTACCCGGAAGATGGCCGCTATCACACCCATCCTAAAGAAAGATGGTGCTGATCCTGAAGACCTGAACAATTTCAGACCCATTTCCAACCGCCCCTTCATCTCCAAAACCTTAGAGCGAGTTATTGCTGCAGCTGACTCCGGACTACTGACCATCTTAATCCTTCTCGATCTTAGTGTCGCCTTTGATACCATCTCCCACTCAATACTGCTGGACCACCTGGCTGGGATTGGGGTCACTGGTGTTGCTCACTCCTGGATTAGCTCCTACCTCACTGACAGACAACAGTTTGTTCAGTTAGGAAACCATAGGTCCAAGGCTTTTACTGTCACACAGGGTGTTCCTCAAGGGTCAGTTTTGGGTCCACTCCTGGGTATACCTCCTTCCCCTGGGAAGGATCCTCCGTCATCATGGTGTCGAGTTTCATTGCTATGCTGACGATACCCAGCTCTATCTCTCCGCCAAACCCACCACCGCCTTCCCGCCGACGTCCCTCACCCACTGCCTCCAGGACATTACAAGCTGGATGAAAAATAATTTCCTGAAGCTCAATGGGAACAAAACTGAGATAAGGCTCATTGGCTCCAAATCTACACTATCAAAACCCCACAACTGCAATATCACCATTGATGGCTTTTCTGTACCTCTGTCCTCTCAAGGGAAGAGCCTTGGGGTCGCTATCGACAATACGCTCACCCACATAGATTCCATCACCCGGTCTGCATTATTTCACATCCGTAACATCCTCAGACTGCGTCCATTACTCTCCCAGTCCAGCACTGAAACCCTGATTCATGCCTTTGTCACTTCCCGCATTGACTACTGCAATGCTTTACTCTCTGGAATCCCCATCAAACTTATGAACAGGCTACAACTTGTCCAAAATTCAGGGGCCCGTATCATCACCTGCACAAAGCCCAGTAACCACATCACCCCCATCCTCATCAATCTACACCGGCTCCCTGTCCAATCCCGGATTGATTTCAAGACCCTTATCCTTACCTTCAAAGCTCTTCATAACCTGGCCCCTACTTCCATCCTCCTCAGCTGGCCTCCTGATCACACCCCCCTTTTGGCTCAAGACCATGGGTGCCAGGGCATTCAGCTGCTCTGCTCCAAGACTCTGGAACTCTCTCCCACCCCACATCAGACAGTCTGATACTTTAACAATTTTCAAACGTTAACTCAAAACTCACCTATTTAAAAAAGCCTACTCGTTTTGATCCTGACACTTTGTATATGTATAGTGCATCCGGAAAGTATTCATACCCCTTCACTTTTTCCACATTTTATTGTCACAGCCTAATTCCAAAATGGATTAAATAAATTTAAAAAATATCAACATTCTACACACAATACTGATAATGACAAAGTGAAAAAAGATTTTTAGAATCTTTTTGCAAATGTATTAAAAATAATAAAAATATATATCACATGTATTCACACCCTTTACTCTATACTTTGTTGAAGCACATTTGGCAGAAATTACAGCCTCAAGTCTTCTAGAGTGATGCTACATGCTTGGCACACCTATTTTGTGGCAGTTTTTCCCATTCTTCTTTGCAGATCGTCTCAAGCTCCATCAGGTTGGATGGGGAGCGTGCACAGCCATTTTCAGATCTCTCCAAAGATGTTCAATCGGGTTCAAGTCTGGGCTCTGGCTGGGCCACTGTACTCGTTGGGACCTTCAATGCTGCAGACATTTTTTTTTGTACCCTTCCCCAGATCTGTGCCTCGATACAATCCTGTCTCGGAGGTCTACAGACAATTCCTTGGACTTCATGGCTTGGTTTGTGCTCTGACATGCACTGTCAACTGTGGGACCTTATATAAACAGGTGTGTGCCTTTCCAAATCATGTCCAATCAATTGAATTTACCACAGGTGGACTCCAATCAAGTTGTAGAAACATCTCAAGGATGATCAGTGGAAACGGGATGCCCCTGAGCTCAATTTTGAGTGTCACAGCAAAGGGTGTGAAAACTTCTGTACATGTGATATTTTATATTTTCATTTTTAATACATTTGCCAAAAATTCCCCCAAAACTTTTTTCACTTTGTCATTATGCAGTATTGTGTGTAGAATGTTGATTTTTTTATTTTATTTAATCCATTTTGGAATTAGGCTGTGACATAATAAAATGTGGTAAAAGTGAAGGGGTATGAATACTTTCCGGATGCACTGTAATTATATTCCCCTTACCCTCTTATGATGTTTCCTCTCTCATCGCCCTTTTATCTGTCCCGTGTTTCCATCATGTTAAATTGAACTTATTGTAGTGTTTTAATTGTATTGCTATGCCATGTACGGTGACCTTGGGTGTCTAGACAGGCGCCTCTAAATTAAATGTATTATTATGATAATTATTATATTCTCTTATTCATACATCTACATGGGAAAGATAAGAGAACACACAGACCAAATGAGGGAAATGTGTGTTGAGCTTCATAAGTCAGGGAATGGCTATAAAAAAAAATTGCTACTCACCTGAAAATGCCCATATCTACCGTTAGGGCAATACTTAAAAAGTTAAAAGCAACTGGAACTGTCACAAACTTGCCTGAAAGAAGACTCAGTGCTATTTTATTGGCAAAGGGAAGTTGTACAAAGTATTAAATGCAGGGGTGCCAATAATTGTGGTACACGTGGTTTTATTGTATATAATTATTTGTTGATGAGGGATTTTTTTTCACAGGATAAATTTACTTCAATCTAAGGTTGTATTTTTCAATTTTTTTCAGTGTGAGATTAAGCTAATTCACCAAAAGGTGCATTTTTTATAACCCTTTTTACTCATCTTTACCAGGGGTGCCAATAATTGTGGAGGGCACTGTACTTTTGCCATGTTGCTTAGCTTAGCTTGCTACATTTCTTTGGGAGTAGCTGCAGTGTAGTGAAGCTTCATTTAATGTAGAGTCGCTTCACCAACACTGCTTAGGAGATCCCTCTGCTGTGGTAAGGCCACCGCCTCGCAGGCTTCAATCTTTTCAAAGGACAGCTAGTGTACGGCAGGGGCCGTTGCCACTTCCATTAGCAGCCAACGGATGTCTTCTCCTGCTTTCAGACCCATACATGGTTTCATTCCATGCGGGTGTTGTTGGAGCGTACGTGAGAAGAGTGGAGGGACAGAATAAGAGACTTATATGATTAGCGCCCTATGTTCTCTCTATACAGGCTGTCAGCTTGCACCCATCCCTCTCCGCCTCCGTTCCCTAACTCCCTGCCTATGCTTCTCTCACACCCCCATTTCCCCAGAGCTGCTAATGACTGCTAATTGTGGCCTGGTGGGGAAGAGATGGTACAAGCTGGATCCCACCAGCTCTGCAGGCCTGCCTGGCTGGCTGGTGCTGCTGGGGAGACTGGTGGAGTCTCTGGCCACTGGCTGAGAGAGCAGGCCAACTATTCAGTTTGTAATCACTTGATCACTTCATTAGCTCTCTGTCTAACGCATTGCATTTCTAGTTTTACAGCTTTAATAAGCTGTGTTGGAAGTTATGCTATACCATATTGTAGGCATAGAAATATTTCTGGAAAGGCATGGTATTTTCCTCAAGCTGTTTTTGGTCTATTGATCCAGAGGTTTCAAGAACTCTGTTTGAGTGCATACCAAATTTCAGCTCATTCAGCCTCTGATAGATGAGTTGCTCCCTTGGTAAATCCACTCCTAATCTCTCCCTGTCCCTTTGTCGCAGGCTCCAGTACTCACCCTCCCAGCCTCTTCACTATGCTCCACCTGTTGTTTGCCTCCTTTTTTGTCTCTCTAGCATCAGAAAATATTGTTACCTTGACCACAGCTAGCTTAGTGAGATTGACAAGACAGGGTTGTAGGTCTGCCATATCCTGGGGAATATTGGTGTATGGGCTTAGAGGAGTTAAGCTGGCCAGTGCAACAGCAGGGGCCATATAGGGCATTGCACTGTATGCAATATTGAGGCTCTCCCCGTGTATAACTGTTTCTTCAGCTGGCTCTATGGCGTGTTTCATTTGGAAAGGGATTTACTAGAGGGGAGAAAGTAATGTTCATCTGAAGTGCGTGACCTGCTTCCTGGTCCTGCTCCGGTCCTAAACCTCCATCTCTCATTTCAGAGAGGAAATTTCCCTCTTGTTTCAAACCCAATTTTCCCCAAAACTACCTGCGTCAGCAGCAGCAGCAGCCTCTGCATCCACCCAGCCAAATGCACTCTGTCCAATTACATTATCATATCCATACCGGGAAAGAAAGATCTTTCTCTGTAGCGCGCACAAGATTTTTCTCTCTCTGCCTTGATCCCTCATCCTCCATCTATCACTTTCTCATATTTTCCCTCTGATTGTCTTTACCTTTACCGTGTTTGAAACAAAACTTGCCTGTCCAATTAAAGCAACGATGTTAAGATGCAAAATAAACCTTTTACAAATCCATTCGTTTTCCCATTTGGAGTGTAAATACAGTAGTTGATCCCTTTTATCTTTTTTCACACTCACTTTTTGGTCTCCATCTCTCTTCCCCTCTCTCCCTCTGTGTCTCCCTCCATTGAGCATGCTCCTTCTCTCGGCCCCTGCAGCAGATGGCGATGGTCAGAGGTGGACAGGTAACAGACGACCCTGCATTCCTCCAAGGGACCTGGGCCCTACCCTGGCCAGCCCCCGGCATTACTCCCTTGGTCCCCTTTCATTTCTCTCCCTCCCCCTCCTAACCCTTCTCCACCCCCCCCCCCCCCCCCCCCCCCCCCCCACACACACACACACACACTTCCCCCCTACACTTCACTCACTGTGTTGCCACTCTGGGGAAATTGATTTGCAGCATGTTACACCTCAACTGCCCCTGCCCCCGGCCCCTCCCTCTCAGTCGGGCTGGTATCTAGCAGGCCAGCGGCCCAGTTCTCCCCCCAGTGGCGCGGGCCTTCTGGACAGAGCAGATGGCGAGAGCGGACCAGGAGGAGACGTCCTCTAACCTGGGAGTCCAGCCAGCACCGGCCCACGGCTTGTGCCTGCTGCCAGCCTAATGGACCTGGTTGGGCGAAGCACTGTATGAGAAGGAGAAGAAGAAGGAAAAGGAGGAAGAGTGTGTATTTATACACATGCTTTTTTGTGTGATTGTATTTGTGTGTGAGTGCGTCTGTCTACCATATGTGTTGCCGGTGTCTGTACAACTCAGTGTGGGTGTGTTTTTTTTGCTGTCTTGGTTTACGCTGTCAAAGGAATAGTATCATAGGTCCATTTTATGGCAACTCTCTCCTCCTAAGCTTAGAGGTCATCGCCTCCTCTGGAGGGTGATAGCCACACAGGCGGTCAGGAGGGAGCAGGTCTGCTGTGCTCAGCAGACTTTAAACACTGGCTCAGCACAGGTGCACTCTTGACACGCTGCATGCAAACGCTTGTTGAGAATTGCTCTGGGTTTGTAAGGGAATAATGTAGTGGGGAGTAGAGGACGCTGAGGAGCGCTTGAACATGTAACACAAGGAACGCTTCTATCTCTTCTCCCTTGCCGAGATAATGACACCAGGCGAGTCCTACACCGGTGTTTCTCGCTCTTGTTCAATTCATTAATATAGTTCTTCAAACTGCCAAGAAGCACCTGAATAGTGGCAAGATAGATGTATTGGCAACATAAGCGGAGGTGCACCCCACCCCATGCTCAAGTGTATTTATGGCTATTCCCCAAAATTTCATTTAAAATTCATTGATACCACAGGGACTAACTTGATGAGCTCAGCCCAGATTCGCTCATTTGCCCAGCGAGTCCAAACGGATTGCTGCTCTCCCCAGATGCAGCTCCTCTCCAATCTCTTCCTGTTATTAAATATTCAAATCTCCACTGCAATCGCTCTGTTTAGTAAACACCTCGCCCGAGACTATTACAGCACTGATGATTGCAACGCTTTGTTTTTGTTTGGTTTCATTCTCCACATGGTAATGGATGAGCTTCTTAAATTGTTGACCGTTTTGGAAGGACCTTCGTCCGTATCAAGCTGCCAGGGTCTTACACTTTAATTAAACTCTTCCTCTCTTTCTTCATCCCTGTCAGATGCATATGAAAACACACTGACTTATTGACACATGCATATGCATGGAGAAAAAAACAGACACACCCTCCAAGAGATTTCACACTCCCACACTCTTCCCCCTTTGATCTTTTTTTCCTGGTCCTGCACCTGGCTCTCGCTAACCAATGAGTCAGAGGAGGAACATTTGCGCTCTTTCTCTCTCCAACTTGTATTATTTCCCCATTTGACATCGTTTATCATGTCTGTCCGTTCGGAGTGCTTCCATTCTGCTGCTTGGCAGGCTGTGCCTCGTCTCATCTCCTGTGCCATGCTGTTTTCTAATAAGCAGCACTGTATTTTCTCCGGGTTATAAATGGCGGAGCGTTGGACACCCTGGGTGTGTGTGTGTGTGTGTGTGTGGGTGTGTGTGTGTGGGGGGGGGGGGGGGGGTAGCTGTGCAAGGACACTGCTCATCCACCAAAGACTGGCCACTCCCCAGGGCCACACTTGCTCTGGAGGTGATGCTACTGGGTGATTTCTTAAGTACAGACCCCCCCCCACACACACACACACACACACACATACACACGCCTAACTTCCTTCCTCCCTTGTACCCTCCATACGCCCGCCCTCTCCCACTGGCACTGTGGAGATGAGCTCAGAGCAAACACAGGCCGTTCTCATTAAGGGACTAGTGGCGGTATTAAATCGGCTGTTATTAGAGAGGCCTCCTTTCATTTCACTGGCACAGCAAACCACAGACAACCACAGGAGGCTTTCGGTGAGGACTAGATTACACCAGGATGCTCTGTGTGTGTGTGTGTGTGTGTGTGTGTGTGTGTGTGTGTGTGTGTGTGTGTGTGTGTGTGTGTGTGTGTGTGTGTACGCACGTACGTAGCGTAGCGTGTCTGCGTCTTTGTTTGCTGATGGTGGGGTGGAAAATAGGAGGTGGCATTGGCTCTCGTTTTGAGGAAGGCCAATTGCACCAAAAGACGGTTCCTCTAAAAATAATAGCTTGTAATGTGTCAGGGCAGAGGGGAGTGCTTGATGGCAGGTTCCCCTGCTGTGTGCCGGGCTCAGCCACACTGGCACTCAGACAGATAGCGTGTCATTTTTCACATTACGGCGCACCCCCTGCCTGAAATGTCGAAGATGGACAAGATCAATACGCATTCGCCGCGACAAAGCCTCGGGCCCACAAAATCAATGCCACTTATTTGAACAAAGACTGTTTCCCCAAGCCGGAGCTGAATGTGTATGGCTGCCTCTTGTCAGTGTGAACTAGTGTGCTTACGCGGAGAACCCTTGCCGTTTGCCATATTCTGAGCAGTGGCACCAGAGCCCTCAAGGACACATCTGACTCCCCCACCTGCCTGCCACTCTGTCACCGGGCCCTCCGGGCACGGCCCGCTGAGTGACGGCAGCGAGGCAAAGTGGCTGTGACAAGCAAACTCGACTCAGAAATCCTCTGACAGCTACCTCAACAACCCCCTCTGATACTGCCATGTCAGCTGCACAAGGAGATTACTGAATGGATTTAGTGGATGTGAAATGTGAGGGAATCGGAGCGATCGTGATACAGAGCACTAGCCGAGCAGGCGCTGACTGTTTATGCTCCGCTAGGCTGCTATCTACTGCAGCGTATCTGCTTGGCCAGCTTTTCACGGGAAACGAGGTGGAACAGGTGGCCAAGAGGCGAGGCAATGCCAGCCACAGGTGTCCCGGTTGCCTCTGATGACAACACTCCCGACAAACATGACGTTCATACACAGATACAAACAAACAGGACACGGAAGACATTAAAGCGGTACCTCTCCGGCTCTTCTGTAGTCTTATCCATGTGTATTTTTCTTGTTTGCTGTGGTGTTTGTAATGCAGTGAGGCAGGCCGTGGATCATGGCGGGCCCTTCTGTTGTCGCTGTAAAGCACAGCAGTGTGTTTGACTGTGACTGGAACTGATTAGACAAGGAGAGCGTCCGTCATGGAGGAACGCCTGTCTAAGTGCTGGTCGGCCAGTGGGGGACAGGACGGGCCCAAGATATTGTGTGTGTGTTTATGAGCCTCAGTGCTTCTCTAACAACAACACCTTGTTTCTATCTTTTCTTTTCTTCTCCTCCTTTTTCTGCTCTTCCGACCTGTCACCCAGCTGGGGGTACATCTCCTGTGATTCCCACTCCCTTCCTCCGTGAATCACACCAGCTCCCCTCTACGGCTAACCAGCTACGCCTTCTCACACATCTCCCCGGGGGAGAGACAGCCTGATGGATATGATGAGCCGGGGCGTTGTGGTCAACCTTGGCCATCCAGTGGTATTCCGTTACTGCACACTGCGTTATTGTAGTTGATGGCTGTCCAATACGACAGGTACCTCCTATATTACCAGAACATCAACTGACCCCTCCGTTCCTTACAACCCCTCCCCCTGTCCACCCCGCCCTGTCCGCCCAACACACACACACACACACACACACACCCCGTGTCCCGCTGCTAGGCTGAAGAGAAGCTTCTCTGTGCTAGCACCAGAGCTTGGAGTCCAGCAGGATCACACTCCTGTCACTG
The DNA here is from genome assembly GCA_017639675.1 of Aplochiton taeniatus. Lineage (NCBI taxonomy): Eukaryota > Metazoa > Chordata > Actinopteri > Galaxiiformes > Galaxiidae > Aplochiton > Aplochiton taeniatus. Next base: position 11,811,754 of record CM030183.1, on the reverse strand, counting down.
TCAGATCTCCACTCATGTGTGCAGCGGCAAAGACACCGGCTCTCCCTCTCTCCTTCCATCTCCCCCTTACTCCATCCCTTTTTTATCCTCGGCTTTTCCTCTTGATTTTTTTCATTGTCTCTCCGTCCACATCTCACTGCCATTCCTCTCATCTCCTATGTTGGAGTGATGTTGCCGCCTCTGCCTTCTTCTCTCAATCTCTCTTTGTTGTGTTAAGAGACAAACACAACGGAGGAAGGCGGAACACAAGGCCCGGGTGGATATATAACGGGAGGTGGCATCAGAGAGACAGAGGACCCCGTGGTGCTCAAATGAGAAAGGACATTGCTCATTTCCAACCTCAAATTGCCTTGCTCTCATCTCTGACCCGCCTTCAAAACAGCCCCACTCCAGCAATTCCATGGCTGCTTCCCCCCGCAGACTCAAGCGTGCGTTCACACACACAAGCATCGAAGGACTGACTCACACACTAATTTTAAGACGGATTAAAGCATCCCAACACCACTATTTAAAGCCTCTTCCCAAGCTCTCTCTGAATGTGTCACTGTGGCTCATGTGCATTAACACACATTAGACCCAGAATCTCCCCAGCCATTTATATCCCTTTAGTCCAGCTTAGACCCCGTCTCCATGGATACATGTTCAGGTTGACCAGTTCAAAGCTGCAAAATAATAGCTTCTCGGGAGGCAGAATGATTGATTGCCGTTTCCCATGGCTAGAATAGAGAATGTTCCAGAAGCTGATCGTTGACATTTTAACCGATGGACGAGCAGGCAGGTGTTCCTGTGCCACCAGTAATTTCACAACGTCCACCGTCTGTCAGGTTGGCCCGCAGAAGTGGCCCCGCTCATAGAACAGCATTACCTTTTAATGCCGCCATTATCACTACAGCATGCTGTAATTAGACAGAGATATGTGAACAATAAAGGGTGTCAGGACATGGTACAGCATTTTAATTGTGGGTTAATGATGTTTATTTTTCCTCTGAGTCATGGCTCTGCAGTGTAGGCTAAGCGTTAGATTGCTACAGAAAGGAAGAGGCTGCTCTCTCCCTCCCTCTCTCTCATGCTCTCTTTATCTCACTCTATCTCCCCCCCCCCCCCCCCTCTCTCTCTCCTCTCTCGTCTCTCTCTCTCTCTCTCTCTCTCTCTCTCGTCTCTCCTCTCTCTCTCTCTCTTTCTCTCCCACTCTCTCTTTTTCTCACTCTATCTCTCTCCCCTCTCTCTTTCTCTCGCTCTCTTAATCTCCTCAGGGACTTCTTTCTCAGGGAGACACAGCAGGTTAACCTGGTGTCCCATAAAGACCTGTATCAAAGTTGGGGTTACCAGGCGGGGGGGGGGCTGGGCCCCTCTGAGCTCAGATTAGGCCTGTACTCTGACCCCTGTGTCTGCCACAGATACTGAACGGAGTGATTCGAGGACCTAATCTCCTAATTCTTTCCCCTGTGTTTTTAACCGACGGCATGGGGAAACCCAAGGTAGGGCAGGAGCAGGGTTAATATGGAGCTGAGATAAGACCATAGACTTTATGAGCCCTCCCTGGAGGCTCACCATCAGGAACACCAAGGAGGAATAACACTGAAGTAGACATTGAGCTGGCTTTTGGCATGAGTGACAGAATACTGCAGATGCGATGACCCTATCGGATAGACCCGATTATGGAATATGACATATGCTGTCCTATTTTTATAATTTATTTTTTGCTCCATATAGTTGAAGCGACTTCAGGAAAATGGAGTATTACAGTTTTTCACAATTGCTTAAACTCTAAATTCTATTCTCTGACCCAAATTATCAGTGGCCTAAATCCATTTGTAAAATCATTCACCCTTTTGGCAAAACCTTAAACAAGTTTAGGTAGTTAGACACAATTTGCAAAACTCATCCACTCCTTTTGCAAAACTCTAAACACATTCCTCACTCTCCAAAACAAAATGTGTGCTGTGTGCTGCAAAATGGTAACTGGTGGCAAAAGTTAAACAGAACTTCAACACAGTTGTCATCCTTTACACACAACGACTCAAAATTGTTCACATTTGTTTCTAATGATGTGATCAAACCAATTGTACAGAATATAAGACAGTTCAGAGTGTGTGTTGAATGTTGAAACAGCAATGGATAGAAACATTCTGAGAGGCAGAGGAGGAAGAATACATGCGAGAGGTGGAGGAGGAGGAGGAAGAGTACGTGTAGGAGGTGGTGGACAAGGAGGAAGAGGACAAGGGTGAAGAAGAGAAGGAAGGAAAGCTGTCTCTGATGAGATTAGGGCTAGACTTGTGCGTAGAATTTAGAAAAAATTTGACCTATTTCAGAAAACATGTGAAAGCAGTTGTATGAAACTGTAACTGCACTACGTTCTGATTGCTAAGTTCTAATTACTGTATTATACTTTGTTTTTGCAAAATGAGTTTACTGGATGCTGGATTCTCAATTTTCTGATGTAGTGTCTAATAAATGCTATGTGTTTTATATATGTTGACTGGCTGTGTGTATGATCTGAAATAATTGTTTGATTTTTGCCAGAAGAGTCAGGGGTTATGTGAATGTAGTTTGAATATTTGGATTTGTGTTTAAAGTTTTTAGAAGGTTTCAAGAAATGTGTTTTAGCAATTGTGAAAAACTGTATGAACCAAACGTTTGCCATTTGATGCAAATACTTGATTTTGAGATGTGTTCATGGTATTTTGAAAGCAGTGTTTCCTTTTGCAGGAGATATGAGGCATTTAGCATTTTGTGTTTGCAATTTGTCGATTTGTGTGTAGAATTTTGAAGACATCAGATCTAATTTCAGAAAAAGGAGTTGTCAAAAACGAACTGCACTACATTCTGATTGCTAAGTTCTGATTACTGAATGATACTTTTGTTTTTGCAAAAGGAGTTTACTTTATACAATACAGTGATAAAACAAAATCATGCCCTGGACGCTGTGTTCTCCATTTTCTGATGTAGTGTCTAATAAATGCTCTGTGTTTTTTATATTTTGACTGGCTGTGTGTATAATGAAATAATTGTTTTTGATTTTTGCCAGAAGAGCCAGGGGTTGTGTGAATTTTTGGATTTGTGTTTTAAGTTTTGAGAAAATGAGGGAAGGTTTCAAATGTGTTTTAGCAATTGTGAAAAACTGCAACTAAACCCTATTACCAAAAATATATAACAGTAATTATTACAAGAACAATAATACAAAAGCTAAATAATTCTTGTATAAAATAAATAACTTTTGAATATAAACATAAATATACGCATCGTAAATATGATACAGCGTTAAATGTAGGTGTTCCTATTGATTTTCATGAATCAGGGAAGATTGACAGAGGTGCTATAAATAGGAATATTATAGAGAGTGGGGCTGTAAAGAAGACAAAAGATGGAAAGGGAGGGGGTAGCACAATATAATCAATTACTTTGTTCCTCCCCTGGGATTGTACATATGCTGATGATGAGGCAGGGATTAGCATGGGGAGGTGAGGTGAAGGGAGATGAGGGTGCTAGATTAATATCCTGCCACGGCAGTCCAAGGAGAGATTAATTTCCTCTTTATGAGCCTTTAAAGAGACGCACAGCTCTGACTGGGCAGGCGGTCTGCTGTATGAGAGACCGGCATGCAGTCGCTGCTAAACTCTCCCTCGGCTCACTCAAGCCCACTGGGTGACGGCTGAGAGGATGGATGTCATTGGTCAGTTAGTGAACTTAGAGCAACTCTACCTAAGCACCTTGTGCCCTCTCTCTCTCTCTCTCTCTCTCTCTCTCTCTCTCTCTCTCTCTCTCTCTCTCTCGGTGTGTGTGCGTGTGTCGGTGCGTGAGCGTGATTGATTGCGTCTCTGAGTGTTTGTGCCTGTGGAGAGCGAGAGAAAGAGCCGGGGAGTTAAGTGTGTGCAGGCATGTGAGAAGATTGAAACGTGTACGCTGGGGGGTGCGTTGTGTGGCTTCTGGTGGTTTAATTTGATTAAGTGCGAGTGCTGTCACCATGACCAACGAGGACGAAGATATTATACCCCCTTTTTGCAATATTAGGTTGATGAGAAAAGTGACATTTCTGTATCTCCGCGATGCCCCTCGTCCTGTCATGTATGGGGGAGCTGGAGTGGAAAAGAAGCAGACATGGCTGTGGGCCTAATTGGATATAGCTTTATAAGTAATTGGACAATATATGAGTTTCGTTGAACTGCTCATTCCTTTCAAATGAAGAGTAAATGTTGAATTTGAATGGTCTAATAAATGTAGGCTCATTTTTTGGCTTACATTTTTTTGGTTAGATCTAATAAAGAGAGCGGGTTCCTGTTTGTGCTGCTCACAGAATGTGTCTTTATTGTTTATTAGAAGTGCCCCTCTTGAGTGGTCTCGGGTTACATGACCGAGCAATGTGTGTGCCGGTGCACAGACATTCTTTTATGAACAGCATCTATTAGTCTAGACGGGTGGAGCTGCAGTCACTTCACACTGCTACACCACCATGTTCTCTGTCTGACTGATGGCTCCGTCTCTCCTCTCATTAACCTGGGCTCTCACTGCCCGTGCGAGTGGGCGCCACTGGTCGAGTCTGAGGCGCTTCTTTTCCTATCATTAATCCACCGTCGTTGGCACCTGGGCTGATAGGAATTCAGAAATGCCAAACTAAATGAGCAGGTTGCACTGACTCCGGCTCTATGCTTGTTGTGGTAGTTTTCTATTTGCTACAGTGCTATGACCCATGGTCGTACCGTGGCCCTCCAGCCCTCCCACCGACCAACCCCTTCCCCATGTGGCTGTCTAGAGGCCACCAGTCATATGTTGGTTTATAGGTTTAATTAAAGCCTTGTCAATTATTTAGTCAGCTCCAATGGGGGCCAGCACATCCTTGGCCTACCATTTTATTTGTATCTGACTGGCTGGTTAACAGAGGGCCCAAGGCTAAATGTCCATCTCTCTCTCCATCCTCACTCTGCTCTCTCTACAACTCTCACATTACCTCTCTCGCCTGCACAACATAAAAATCATCTTCAAAAACCCTGGTTTGTTTTATTCTAAGGTACATCTCTGGTCTGGGATTTCTATTTTGGTTTGGTTTAAGATGGAAGTTTATCCATTCTTTATAATCCCATCTGTCTTTTTTTTAAAGATGCATTTCCTCTGTTGCATATCAGCTGTATTCCAATTTCAGTCAAGAAAGTCACTATGCATTAAGTCTCTTGGGCCAATGCTACAGTATTGGCCTGTTGTTCGGGGGCTGAGCTGTTAGTTCTCATCATGCAGCTCCCAGATCCAAACCCCACCATGGGTCTGACATGAACAACAGTGGGGAGTGTGTGGAGTGTGTCCGACAGCGCCGACCCTGTCCTGCTAACCCTCTGACCAGGCTTTGGCCAACGCGCTGGGGAATCAGTGACTATAATATATATAAATCCCTCACCAACTGGGAGTGCCAGTCCTTTTATATCGATCCCAGGTCCTTCAATTAGCCTGATGATTTGTGTCGGGCAGACATCCCTCTGCTATCACCACTTGTTTCGTCTGTCCCTGGCCCTCCTAGAACCCCTGGGGCGGTGCTCTGATGCCTATTGATTGGTGGAGCTGATCGATATATATGCCGTGTTCTTTGGGCTAGACTTGAAAGGAGAAGGCCAGGGAGAGTCTCTGGGGGTCATTTGACCATTCCCTAGGGAACTGTCAAAATAAAATGTGTGAAACTATCAAGTTTGTCTCTGTTGGAAGTTTCCTTGCTTTGTGTTCAGAATAATTTATAAAATTTTGTGTGATAAAAAATCTAAAAGGTAAGGTCTAATCTCTCCTGATTGAAAAATGCTCCAAGAAATAGTGTGCTGAAAGTGTATTGATTTCTATTCGAAGTGTAATCAGACTTTTCATGATGTTTAGTGCATAGTGGGTATTTCTTCATTGCAAAAAATAAATAAATAAAAAAAACACTTTTTTTTATTTGTGGTCTTGGAATGGCCCTCCAACACCAAACTAACCTGTCCAGGGCGCTTTGAATCATCAGTCTCAGGTATAATAGCTCTAAATCCTCTGAACCGTGAGTCTCTTTTCAATATCAGCTGGTAATGGTCTGACCTGTATTCCTAATATATTGGCCGAGGTATTGCAGAGGCCATGAAACGCATTTGAGGATTTGACCCGTATCATCTGAATGATCCATCTCTCCACCAATAGCCCTGAGTGGTCCGATCCTGAATCTCTGCTGAGCATCAGCCCTGATCGTTTGAACCATGAATCTCTCGTCTATTAGCTCTGACCTGTCTGCTCCAGGGTCACGTCTGCTCCCTGGAGTTATGGCGGGCGGCAAGAAAGGTGGAAGGAGAGAGAAAGAGAGGAGGGATGCTGATGGCAAGAGACAGCTGAGTGGAGGGAAGATGGAGAGCGGTAAGGAGGAGAGAGATGCTCCTCATTTTTGCCAAAGACTTTAGGGATGTGCCGTGTCTGGGAGTCCCTGTCCTCCTGAACCATCCTACCCGTCCACTGAGTTGCCAGAGCGGGGCTCATGAAGTGTCCTGTGTCCTGCCCATAAAACCAAATTCAAATATTAAATCTGTCAGACCCTGTCATCGTAAATAAAGCTGTTTATTACTCCTCCATCCATAAAAGTGAAGGAAAGTATGGGCGTTTTATGAGGGGATGAAGAACAGGCTTATTTCAGATCTGATTGCCAACACCCCCTTACCAACTTCCCCCGACCCCATCCCCAAGCCCGCTTCCTCCACCGCAGTAGACACAGCTAATTATTCAAAGCAGTGCTTGGTGAAGATGAAAGATTGAGGGACAGTGAAGTAGAAAGGTAGTGAGGGATAGACAGTCCAAATGTGAAGTGGAGTGCTGTTGAAGGTGAAAGCCAGAGGAAAATGTAAAGTAATAAAAACTATACACCACTGGATCATGTCTGTTCAACTTGTGGGTTTAACTTGAAAGAAAGTTGGCACTGCAGTATTTCAAAGTCGGCTTGTTAAACGGGGGTGTTTTGAATAGGTTCGGAGGTGCACCTTAGATGTTGAGGGTAAAGGCGCTGTTGAGTCCAGTCTGTGGTCCCTGGGAGGCAGGGTCATTAGCATCGGCAGGCGGTGGCTGTGTTGGGCATGGACGTCCGCCCGCGTCCTGGCCAGCTGCTGCTGCCCGCTCTGCTAATTGGTTGGCAGGTGGCGGTGGCAACGGGAGGAGGGCTTGCTGTGCTGGGGAAAAAAGAGATGGAGAGAGAGCGAGAGAGAGGAGAGGGAGGACATCAAGACTGCTGCTGTTTTGGACCAGAGATGAAAGAGTTGCTGAGGAATGAAGGCAGCTCACGGATTGCAAACCCACAAAAACTCTCCTTACACACACACACACACACACACACACACACACACACATACACACACTCGCAGACATAAGTGTACGTGCACATGCACTTAGACGCATGGCACATGCACAAGAACATGCACACACGCCCATTACACCCACCCACCCACCCAACACACACACACACACACACACATACACACACACACACACACACACACACACACACACACACACACACACACACACACAAACATACACACAGTGGGTTGGTCCATCCTTGGAAGAATAACCTTGGTACCAGAATGGTGCCTGTTTCACCAATCTGGGAGATGAATGGGCTTGGGTGCAGGTTGGCAAGGCTCTTTGTTTTGCTCCCCACCCATCCATAGGAATGCTGAATGGATTTTCAGTCAGGTTTCTCCTCATTTTCACTGCTCTCTTTCAGCTGCTTCTCACCTCCATTACATTTTTCCATTTTCTCTTACACCTGCTTTTATTTTCCTTCTTTTGTGTTTTTTTTCCCTTGCTTTCTCTCCTTCTCTTTCTCTCCCCTTTCTCTCCCTTTCTCCCCTCTTCTCTCATCTCCTCTGTAGCTTAATTAGGATGTGGGGGAGATGGTTGTCGGTTGAGTAAGCTCAGTATCAGATGATTAATTGCTGGAGGGGGGTACAGCGGCCCAGGGACAGTCTGGCGGGGCGAACACAAGGTTGCAGGATGGTATACCGCCCCGTCCCCTCTCTCTCTCTCTCTCTCTCTCATCCTCTCTCTCTCTCTCTCTCTCTCTCTTTTCTTCCAACATCTCTCTTTTCTCCCCTCTCTCTCGCTCTCTCTCTCTCTCATTCTGTCTCCCATCAGCAACGTGTTTGCTCTCGTCTCTCCATCTCTGTCTCATTTACCCTCTTGTCCTCTCATCTCCCCTTGTTGGTCTGTTGTAAACCAATGTCCCCCGGCTACGGTCTGACCCACAATTCGCGGGATATCAGTATGGGTGCCGGGCTGGCCTGCCTGGCAATGCGTGGGACATATGTGTGCTGTAAAAGAAGACGAGAGGCTTCAGTCGAGCAGAAGAGCAGGGGCGTGGCCAGCTGTTCATCAGGGAGAAATCAGAGGACTGGAGATGTCTCGTACGGCATGCTGACATGTATGTCTGGGGTTGCTCTGAGTGGTCTGCAGGGGTTAAGCCAAGCACATGAGCTCTCCTCGCCTAATCTGTCAACAAAGCACCCCAAACCAATTTACAAGGACCTCCACCATGGATACATTGTTATGTGGCCACTGAATGGTGCTTTGAAAAGGCTAGGTGTGAAGGGCCAGTGGTGAACTGACCTTAGTCCCGTAGTTTCAGTAGTCACTCGACCCCAAACCTTTTCTATAGCTGTAGTTGACACTGATCAAGCATCTGATTGGCTGGAGGGCAGACAGGCCATTACCTGGTTGGTGGGTTAGTTTCACAGACTTTTTGGTCTAGTGCGATCGGAGAGTAGCAGCAACATCACCTCAAACAACTCAGGCTGGCCTCTGCCTCTAAATCGAGATGAATGGAGGGGGGTGGCTGGATAGGTTTTGTAATTAATAGCAGTGCCCTGGAGGGGCCAGCATATTACCAGAGAGCAGCAGACCTCTCTGGTCCACACACACACACACCCCACATAACGCACACCTCACACACCGCCTGAGAGAGCAGAGACCTCATCTATTTTCTCAGGGTCTCTTTTTATTTACTGCTTGTTTAACTCCATTGCTGTTGCCCAAAAAGCTGTTTGGGTGGTGGGCTAATGGATATATTTTGTGGGGCCAGGAATACCGTTATGGCTGCAGTGGGACACCTATACCCTGAGCAAAATATGTTTCGGATGAAAGTGCTGGTTCAGGGCTTCTAAAGAACTCATCCTCCAACTGTTAGTTTTGCAATGTCGAAGCCCCTAAATACATACCCTGCCTGCTTTTACACAGAGCTGATAACGCCCTGTGTGTCTCACTTCGTTTTCTCTCCCTCTCTTCTCCGTTTCTTCCGCGTTGTTCTTCTTCACCGCCTCCCTATCTCTTCCACCTCCAGTCGGCCTCTGTCATATCGAGCTGTCCATCAGCATTGGGGTCACAAGGCCCTCTGCCTTGCCGCGTGATGGATGGGGAACACGTAGGAGGAGCAGACGCCCTTAATGGACACGGGGGATTGAAGCGCTGGGGAAGTAAATGTTAAGGGCCCATAAAACATCCTCTTCCCCACCCGCAGCCTCCTGGCCTCCCCGCAGTGCGCCCAAGCCCCCGCCACCCACACACTCCCATATTGTCCCAAAACCTAGAATCTGAAAATGGTGTTGAGTGGAGACCACACACACAAGCATGGTTATACTGCACCCTTTTGTGTGGGTGACTGAGATTTCTGTGTATCAGTATTTTTGTGTGTGCATGCGTTTGTGCATGGGTATTTCAGTTCCCTGGTGCATCCCTTAACTGTTGCTGTGATGATAGTGATGGATGGAGTCGAGGGAGCGAAGACCACCTTCCTTCCAAACCAATTAGATCTGTGTGCGTGATCTGTAGACCACGTTCCCTTGCAGTCCGTGAGGGCTTCATGTCTGATTCCATCAGCTCGCATGCCCTTGCCCCCCGACCCCTCCCTCCCCCTCCGACCACAGATAACCATCCGTGCTCCAGGCCTAGAGAGATGAGGGATTACGGCGTCACAGAGAAAAGGTGATTTGTAACCCAGCGCCAACGGGAACCATGTTAAAAAGCCTCCATCAATAAGGCTATGCTCCGGCTGCTATATTTACTGATGGCAAGAAGGTCAGGTCTGAAAGTGGTGGCTGCAGGGTTTGACGCCACACAGCTGAATAACTCAATCCCCACGGCAATTAGGGGTCAAGTGAGGCCAAGGACAAAGGCCGAAGGGGAAGTGAATTTAGTGGAGAAGAAGGGGCTTGCTGTCTTATCCCAGGGAAATCCTGCTCATCATTCTATTCCAATAACTTGTTTTCTAGGCAGTAATTCCTCTCTGCGAAAAGGAATTGGCTTGGCCCATATGCCTGAAACTGAAATGCCATTGTACCCTGAATGTGCTACACATTTAGAACGTGGCTCTTAACGTGGAAAACGCCAAGGTGAGCTCTGTGGATTCATCAAGATATTGCCAAGATGTGGTTGTGAATATAAATCCTGGTCTGTTCTCTCTATAACCCTCATGGGTAACGATATACTTAAAATTCAGGCTGTGAAACAGATTAATAAATGCTTTATAAATGTTACATTAGCAAACCTTAGATGAAATTGATACCACAATTTCAAGTAAAAAGAGACTAAGCAGTAATCATATTGTTCCTGAATGCCAAAGTAAAAGTTGAATCTCCCAATGTCGCTGATCAAATGGAGCCAGGTGGAAATGACATGACTTACACACCAAACCAGACGTCAAACGCCCAGTTAAGGCTCAGGATGAGGAGGGTGGGGCATGACTCTCGAGAGGTAGAAAAACTAAAATAAGAAATGAACTGCAATCAAGGCAAAAGACGGGGTGATGTGGTGTTTAGGGAGAAAGAGTCAGTGAGGTTTATGACACCAGAGTTAAAGATATGATAAAAGGTGATCAGAGGTGTCATGTCCATTCACACTGAGGGGGCACGTGTTCCCTCAATTGTTTGAGACAATGGTTTGAAATCAAATTTATAGTATCATGTATTACGCTAAAGTGTCATTAGTCTGGAGTTTTGAAACTGTGCCCACTCAAGAAAATTGGATGCACAACACTTTTTACAGTAATGAGCAGCAAACATTTGCTGAGTAGACATTTTCATTAGAACCAGTAGGATGTCGGCATATTGTAACAACTTCAAATATATATACACAGACGTTTTTTTTTTTGTTGTGGTTTAGGAAATTACTTTTTCTTATGGGAAGGTTTTTTGAGACCAGCATTTTTCTATGGCTGCGATCACATCAGGTAAAAAAAGGCAGACAATGTGGAACAGGCTCCAGATTCCCAATCGCTTTGAAGAAACACTGCTCTCTTTCTTTACAACTTTTTTTTTCAGGGTTGTGAAGAAGATCGGGACAACTTTTTATTCTGTGCTATTCTATTTCACAATGTACTTATTATATATAAGGGAATGTCATTCATCTCCCTAAAATGTTTTAGTTTTAGGTTTTGGTTCTATAGAAATTGAGTTTCATAATAATGCAATATTCATGGCTTGGGTACCGTTTATAATGTGTGCCCTAGCAATTGCATGGGAACATGTTGCTATGACATCACTGTTCATCCAGTGCCCCAGGCATAGCCTATGTTTTACTTACTCTGGGCCCAGCAGGACACAAGGCTACAGCCAGAGCATTTTCAATTGGTAAAAGTTAACACAGTCAATTCTCTTTTACCAAGGTGGTGTAAAAAGACAGGAGAAAATGTTTTTTAACCCGGGAAATGTGTTAAAATGTCCCCAGCCCCTCCAAATTGAGGAAAAGTAGTAAAAAGAGAGGGAGGCTGAGGAGAAAGGAGGCAGCAAATGACGATTGATTGAGGTGCGGCGAAGGTTGTTGCGAACTGACTGCAGCTGACTCGGCACATTGGCGGGCGCCCGATGAAACCCATTCAGGAGAGGCGATAATGATCCGAGCCAAACACTCACACTACGCGCCTGGGGAGGGACAAGAGGCTTTGGGTGATCAGCCCCAAAGATACTGAGTCACCAGCCACCCTAATCCCCGCTCGACTTATCAAGACTACCACAATATGGAGGATAGACTGTCAGCAGAAACAGGTCCACAAATGCGAGTGGGAGAGAGAGAGAGAGAGGAGAGAGAGTAGAGGGAGAAATAAAAGAGGGGCTGTATGAATGGGCTGAGAAAGGGGCAGAGGAAGAACGGGGAGACAAGAAAATCTTTCAGGCTGCAGTTTCTGAAGGACAGATTCCCAATAAGTGGCGGAACCCTCAAAGCAATTAACTTGGTTTCAGTCTGTCTATCTGTCTGTGTGTCGATCTGTCTATGTGAATCTGTCTGTATCTACAGCATGGGGGGAGGAGGGCCCTGCCTCTAGAGATCCTGTTGAGTCCTAGGTTGGTTGGAGCAGTGTGTAGAGAAGAAGGGAGCAGAAGAAAGAGAAAAAGAGAGACAGCGAAATAGAGAGAAAGAGAGTTAAAAAAGAGACGGTGAAAGAGAGAGAAATGAGAGTGAAGGGTGTGTGAGAGAGAGGGGAGAGAGAGAGAGAGAGAGAGAGAGGAGAGAGAGAGAGAGAGAGAGAGAGAGAGAGAGAGAGAGAGAGAGAGAGAGAGAGAGAGAGAGAGAGAGAGAGAGAGAGAGAGAGAGAGAGAGAGAGAGAGAGAGAGAGAGAGAGAGAGAGAGAGAGAGAGAGAGAGAGAGAGCTCGAAAGAGTCTGTGATAGACAGGTTGAAAGTTACCCTCTGCTTGCTCATGTAAAGTGAACTCTGAGCTCTGCTCTTTTAATTGCTCTCTTTCTCTTGCACCCTTGTCCGTGCCTTCCTCCTCATGCAGATCTTTGGCAGGGGAGCTTTTCTCCTCTGTCAAGAGTCACTTTTCACAGCTACAGAAAGAGCAGGAACTGTAACATTTCACATTTCATCACCTCCCTGATACTCTGACAAATACAACCCCCCACGCACACAGTTGAATGCACACTGTGTGGTTGGCTTAAACACACACACACACACACACACACACACACACACACACACACACACACACACACACACACACACACACACACACACACACACACACACACACACACACACACAGACACACCTGATCGTCTTCTTAGCGAATGAATAATTACCCTGCCAAAGGGCACAACTGTGATCCCTGGCTGGTATTTAAAGCCCTGTCACTGAATTTAAATCCAAGCTCCTTTCCCCAGCTTCTCTTAGTTAAGTGGAGGTGTCCTCTTTATTGGCTAATGTAGAGATCATAGCCATAATACCTTCTTTGTGATGTACAGGTCTCTTATGAACCCAGACACAGGACCTGCTTTTAATGTCACTATTGTCATGGCCATCCATAAATAAATATAAATATTAAATAAATTATACATCAACACTGAATAACATTTATCTCAGTATACCATAGTGATAGTGTCAGACGCCAAACAGCAGGGGGCGGAGGCTATTAGGGCTATGGAGACTTGATACACAGAAATAGTTTTGTTGAAGACTCAGTAAGTTATCGAATAAGTCACATTGTGTATTCAGGTGTTTGCACGGAGGGTAGGGGGTTGTAAGGGTTTGTGAGGAAAGGCCTGTTGTGTGTTTGGGATAAGTGTCTGGAGTTGCAGCCTAATTCAAGTTATTGTATTATTTTACCCGGGCTCTTCACCCCACTAGCTGTTCTTGTTCTTTTCCAGCAACCTTTTTTCTCTTAAAGACATTTTTGCTCTCTCTGCCTTTCTCTCTCTCTCTCTCTCATCTCTCTCTCCTCTCTCTCACTCTCTCTCGCTCTCTCTCTCTCTCTCTCTCTCACTCTCACTCTCACTCTCACTCTCACTCTCACTCTCACTCTCACTCTCACTCTCACTCTCACTCTCACTCTCACTCTCTATCTCTCTCTCTCTCTAGCCCCAGATCTACTATTCCCATTGTATCTCTCTGCCCCATGTGCGTTCTTCCATATCCTGTTACAGGGTGGGCATGGTGAACAGTAGATTATTGTCATCCATCAGGGACTGAGAGGGCAACATGAATGCAGAGCTGGGGGCTTTGGTCGAGGAGCGAGTGTTTGTCCTCCTCTGATATGAAACAGGGCACCCAGGGCCCAGGATACACAGGGGCTAACGAATGCCTTGTGTCCTGTTGCCTATCCTGTTGCCTATCTGCCTGCTCCACTCGCGTCTACACGATTAGCATGTTGGGTCAGAGAGACCATTAGAATGCTGGAGCATGAATCCACTTAGTCTCTGTGTGTGTGTGTGTGTGTGTGTGTGTGTGTGTGTGTGCAGACACACATGTTCAGTTGTGTGTTTGCTCATACAGACCGTGGCCATGACCACCCGTGCACACACACACAGAATATAAAAGACATCAGACATATTTGGATTCAGCCAGCAGGGTTATTCTAATAGATTTCCTCTGGACAGAATTGGTATCCAGGTAACCCAGGCATAATCCGTTTCCATAGGGCTACTGGTCTGTGTGTTGCGTGAGGGCCAAACAGGGCCAAATGGGGTGCCTTAATGCTCATCACCACCAATCAAAGGATGGGACAGGTCATGATCATCAAGTAAAAGGTGGAAGAAAAGTACAGCTACTGTAGTTGGCACACAAAAGTCCCATTCAATACAGGGGTGATGTTGCTGTGTCTGGTCAATGGTAGGCTATCTCGGCTAGGTCATCTAGTAAGAAGTGCAAGGCTATTCTAGTTAAGGGAATGATGGACTATGTTGTTGAGGGACTGACATCTTTTTTTACCCTTTTCTTTTATTCTCTCCTTCCTCCCTGTCTCTCACTTGTCTAGTCCTTCAGAAATACTTATTCATAGCTCAAGGTTATATCTTTCTGAATGTCTATTTATCACTTTTAGCTTAGCACGCCTTCTCCCGCCTCCTCATGCCATCACTAGTTATTTTCTCAATTGACTATCGTCCTGCTTTCCATTACTCATGGTGCAACGCTCCAACCCTCATAAGCCGCTCACATTAAATTGTTTTCTCTTCCCAGAGAGCCCAAAGCCTTAGTCTGTTGATACATCCAGCCCAATGTCCGTTATTCTGTCCCTAGATTGCTAGCCTTCTCATCCCCTGCCAGAGTCTGTACATCTCGTGCCCCGTGTGTGTGTGTGTGTGCTGCTCTTATGGATTTCACATTCACCACAAACCTGCCTTCCAAATTAGATTTCTATTCTTCTATCTTGTTGACTTTTTCCGTTCCTTTCATCGTCCTCGGCAAGGTTATCCGAGGCAGGCAGGCAGCCGCTTCTTTTATGGGAACAAGGGGGGCGTCAGCACCGACGGTGGAGAGGGGTGGAGGAGTTGACAAGCGCGCCGCTATGCCCTAATCGATCTTGTTTAAAGGAGGGATGTAGTGAGCTGCATGTTTGAACTCATCCTCTCGTTAACAGTTGTCTGGGATTTCATTAAGAAGACGAACGGATTTAATGTCAATTACGTTGCAGAACGGGGGGTGGAAAAGGATGGCAATAAACGGAAAAGAGAGAGCAAAGAAAGAAAGAAAGAAAGAAAGAAAGAAAGAAAAGATAATTTGCTGATGGGATTTTGTGCTTACATCATCCCTGTTAAAGCATTCCCTTCCATTCTCTTTCCGCTGATTTGTGTCGGTGTCTAGTCCTTTTCCTCGGTTGTCTCTCCGTCTCGGGGCTTTGGCTAGGGACATTAGCACAGAGTTTTGTCACATCATTTCTTTGCCTTTGGCACACAATATGTGTACGCAAATAAGTCACAGTAAAGACTTCAGTAATGTCGACATACTGGCTCCCATGAATCTGTCAAACGAAAACAAGATAGCAGACGGCAGCCTGTTTCTGCACCACTAAAGTGATAAGTACTTCTTGTGTACTTTATTGATATTTATTATGTCGGAAACAAATTGCCACTATATCACCCCATAACACTATAGCATCACCATGACACAGAAAGGAAACCATGGGAAAAGAAAACCAATAAAACAGACAAACTCCACCGCATGACCCACATTTAAATACAACTTTTATTCACGTCTGAGGACTCGTAGATTTTATATGTATGCTTATATT
Source organism: Aplochiton taeniatus (assembly GCA_017639675.1). NCBI lineage: Eukaryota > Metazoa > Chordata > Actinopteri > Galaxiiformes > Galaxiidae > Aplochiton > Aplochiton taeniatus. Next base: position 11,795,779 of record CM030183.1, on the reverse strand, counting down.
TCTCTTCTGTGACTGCCCTTTTTTCCAGTGGACAAGCAGAGTCTCGTAGACCCCCTTTAGCCCCAAATGCGTCCACATGTCCATTGGCACTGGGGCTGGTCAACAATAAGGCTGTTGCCAGGGACAACGCTGGCTTCGGCTGCAGCCATGCGTCCTCTTCTAGTGTTACATGGAGTCTGTGAGTAGCCAGCCGTGGAGAGGCAGGCTGAAGTCTCGATGGGTGTATTGCTGTCAGGTGGAGAGGATGGGCTGAGGAGGTGAGGCAGTTGTCCTACTGTAGCAGGTCAGGCAGCCAGAAGAGCCTCACTGTGTCTGGGGTTCTAGGTCAGCACACCACCACAGGCTTAGCAGTCCATCGTCAGGCGTTCCCCTCGATAGCACCCTCTGATGGTACAGTAGATGTGGATCCAGACACCAGCTCCAGTGGCTGGGTCAGGTAGCGCTGCTGCCGGCCTGCTCTAGGGGAGGGTTCCCATGTGTTCAGGATCCAGTGGACCGGAGGCTTATTTAAGATGAGAGAGGGAACACCTCACCAGCTTGTGTGGGTCTGTGTGTACGATATGGAGGATGAGGGTGTTAAGTGTGTCTGTTCTATTTGACGGCTGTGTGTGTGTGTGTGTGTGTGTGTGTGTGTGTGTGTGTGTGTGTGTGTGTGTGTGTGTGTGTGTGTGTTTGAGCATGCGAGAGAGCGAGGATTCTCCCCGTGGGTGTTCACTTGGCTCGGTGTTAAACCGGGAGAGATTAGCCAGCTCAGCCTGGCGCTTGCCTGGGGAGTGAGGCGGAGGGTGGGCCTGCCCACAGACAAGTTCAGTGCCAGGGCAGCAGAGGTAGCCAGGACCATGGAGGCATGGAGCGAAGGAGGCTGGCCACGTCACAGACATAGGGAGGGGACACAGAGGAAAGACAACAGGATATGCTGAATGGGATGGGGATGTCTAGGAGTGGGTGAGGGGCCAAACTTGGCCAGCAAAAGAGGATGGATGATGAGAGTGGATGTTTACTTGGTAATGCCAGAGGTCCACAGCCTGGTAATAATACGCGCTCGAGTATTTGCAGTAGTACTGTGCCCAACATACAGCACCTGAACCTGGGTATATTTGAATAAATATTGCCCAAATTTGTTTTCACACGAATTTACAGAATTGAATGACTTGAATCCCTTCTGTGTTAGATTTTTACGTTTCTGTTGATAATTGGTATTCCGGCTGATGGCAGAGTATAAATAATCCTGACAATCCTGCCAAATGTGTGTGTGAGGTTTCACCGTGAGACATTTTGCGAGGAGCCAGACAACAAGCTGTCATAAAGGGAGGACCACAGCCAAGTCACCACATAGATTCCCTGAAAGATTTGTTCAAAGGACAAAATGCCACAATCAACGCTGTCAGAGCTCCAACATGTAGATTGGCTTTTAGATTGGCCACGGCTATTTTCAAGGCTAATTTATTCTTTGTAATGATACTGATGGGTAATACAGCCCGCACCCTGTGGAGCTGTTTAAGGCCTGGCTGGCTTTTGCCGCGAGCCAGAGCCTTTTTTTTTCCGTTTATGGCCTCCTCACGAGGAAAGAAGCCAGCCTCCTCTTTAACGGTGAATCAACAACAGCGCAGCTTTGATCTCGGGGGCCTTAGTTACTATACATAGGCCTCTATGTGAGGCTGCCGTGTGGGTTCCCATCTCCCCCATGTCAAATCCAGATGGAACTGCTAAGGGATGTGACCCATTTCTGCCTGGCCTAATGCTACCCCCCACAGGAGGATGACTTTATGGAAAGATGTTTCCGCTGAGTCCCCATAGGATACACGTCTGGACAGGTGTATGCGCACACACTCACACATGACACACACACACACACACACACACACACACATACACACACAGCTCTACAACTACCGCAACTTTTGTGTCCGAAAGCAAACCATAGTAAATCCCATTGCCAGGAGTTTAGCTACTTTCTAGCATTACACCATGCTAGTCATACCCAATCACTGTTCACACCTGCCCCTTGATCCTTTAGGCCAATGTCAGTAAATATTATTCTAACAGAAGCTGTATGGGTGTATCCACTCAACCCTGAGGTAATATGCTAGGTAAACTGGTTTTGCGCTGCATTCCAGGGGTTGTTTGTTGGTCAGGGCAACAGTGCAGTGCAGCCAGCCAGTGACCCTCTCCAGTGGCCCTCTGCCACAATGGAATGATCCTCAAGAACACCGAGGCACATCCCCCTCATAGTCTCACCTGGGGACGTGATTTCTTGGAATACATTTTGCCCTCTCATTGAAACCTTAATTAGTTCTAAAGAAGATTAAATTATATGTAATTATTATGATAATATTTTCATTTATTCAAGATAGCGCCGACTTCGGTGAACACACAGCGTTTGTCGGGAGAGAGTAATCTCCCCCACACAGTGAAAGTTATCAAGGCGTGAAATCAGGAATCCTGACGGCAACAAAATGTAATCTTTTTCATACAGAGGGGACAATAGAGGGAGCAGCACTCTACATCTCCTTCTCGCCCCGCCATTTTAATTAAAAGAGCTTTTCTGAATTTCTCCCTCTCTCTCTCATTCCTTTGCTCCCTCTCTCTTATATACGGGGACAAGTGCCTATATCCATGCAAAATCTAGTTATTTCTCTTTACCCCGCACTTGTCATAAGCCCTGCCCCAAATCTTGATCAAGCAATTGCTTTCTCTCTTTCTCTCTCTCTCTATCTTTTTCTCTCTTGTTCTTTCCCTTCTCTTTCTCCACATTGCAATTGATGGGAAATAATGTAAGCCAATAAAGAAATTAGATCCGATAAGCTGTCATACCTTGAGAGTAAACAGTGTTCATTAACACACCCTGGGTGGGATAGCCAAGACAATCTGATTATAGGATGGGAATGGAGAGGGGACAGGGATGGAAAGATGTTAGGAGAAGGAATGCAACATGGTTGCGGCGTGATTTTGCAGTGCATATCAAAAGAAAGAGGCTCTTTTTAAAGACCTGAAGAATATCGCCTCATTGGTGCAGGACCCCACAAATAAAGTGGATCCTTGCCCATGTATTGTTAAATGATTATTGCTCTTCGGCTATTGATAAAGACTCCGATCAAATCAATCAAATCAAAACTCAAATCCTAACGCACTACTAAATTGGCCTATTTTCACTATTATTAATAAAATTGTAATGAGTTTTGACAGGTAGGTTTCAATAAAGCTTTACTTAAAACAACTTTTGAAATCATATCTTGTTCAAAATTGACATTATATTATTTGGTTTGCAGTAACTACTACTACTAACATCAGTGATTTTCACTATTGTTCCTGTTGGTGAATGCTGCAGTCTGGCATTGAAAATGTCTCACTGTGTGCATACTGTAGGTTTTGCATATGTACTGTATACGTTTGTTGAGGTTACAATAGTCAGTCTAAAAGAGAGGATCGGTTAGGTTAAATTATGTCATATTAGGAGCTTTTTCCGGCTCTGGTTTCCCCTCTCATCTCAGAGTCCACTCCCCTTGCCTTCTCCCACCTCCTCTCCCTCTCTTGTGTCCCCTAGCCCGAGGGTAGGTAGGGCATCTCGTTGTGGTAGTTGTAGTCCGGGCAGACCTTCTGGACCAAGCGGTAGTCCGTGCTGTAGAAGGAGATGTAGATGCAGATGACCTTGAAGGGCTTGGAGCAGATCCAGGAGACGTGACTCTGGGTCTGCTCCTGGAAACAGGTCTTGGAGGGGTCGTAGTTGCAGAGCGAGGTGCGCTTGCTGCGGTCCACCTTCTCGTAGTCCACGCGGCAGTTAAAGATCTTGGAGTCCTTGGGATAGACCACGCTCTGGCGCTCCAGGTCAAACTCCACCGCCTTGACAGGTGGCACCAGGCTGACGGAGATGTTGCCCTGGCCCGTGGAGTTGTGGCGGAAGTAGACGCTGAACGTGCCGTTGCCATGGTCCACGATCTTGCCGGTGATGAGGAGGTTGAGGCGCACTGTCTTGATGTTAGAGTAGAAGTCCCCCCAGCCGAACATCTTCTTGAACTTGCCTGTCTTGACGATGGGCCTACGTTTAACCCGGGAGCTGGAGATGTCGGGCTTGAGCAGGTCGCTGCCCAGCATCTCCCAGAACTCCTGCTTAGAGAACTCCTGTTTGGAGAAGGGCACGGGGGACCTATAGGGTAGCTCCAGGGAGGTGGTGTTGGCTGCTCTGCTCTTACTGTGCAGCATCCAGCGACTCAGGGGGGACACGGCTCCGGACTGGCCCCCCAGGAGACCCAGCGTCTTGGAGGACTCATAGGGCGAGCTCTTGGAACCGACGGCGTCGTCTTCTTGACCCAGGGCCAGCTGTGAAACGAGACAAAGAGGCAGAGAGATAGAGAGGGGGAGCAAGAGGGGGAGCAAGAGCGAGAGCAAGATGGAGAATTAAAAGGTGTGACAATCCGGATAAAGAGGGAACGAGAAAGTGAGAAAGAAAGACAATGAGATGTATTTGAAAGTGAGAGAGTGAGAGGATAAAAGGGGGATAGAGAAGAGAGTAATACAAAATTACTTCCTAGCCTTGGAGAAAGGAACACAGACACAAAGGCAATTAAAGGTTTAATCAATACTTAATTTTGCCCTCCTTCGTCTGGCGGTGATAACAGTGACATTGTGTCAATGTTATTCTTTTGTACTGTAGATGAACATTTTAATATTAACAAGTGTACAGCTATTATTGCGAGCATCTGATTTTCCAGGCAGAACACAGATATCCCTTGTCCGTTCATTTTCAGAGTGTCTATGTAATTCCCAATGCTAACGGAGCCTTGAGATGGAGCAGCAATTGATTCCTACACCTCAAGCTACTTAAGGGTCCTGGGGGATCAGGGAAGCAGTTTGTGCCCTGCAGGGCTAGTCTGGGCCGGCAAACAATTGCAGATGCAATGCTTTTGGCTGGGAGGTTGATCAGGGGTAAAGGTAGGGGGGTAGGAAAATCAACCTCGATGTTCTATTAAGACGTTTGATGTTTTAATTAAATAGTCGGTATCAGCGCATGCACAAAGCTGTCGAATGAGAGGCTGTGAGTGAGGGCGGCGGAGTGGAGGGGAGGAGTGAGATTAAGATAGGCCGGCTCCAGCTCAGCCCAGCAGAGGCTCGGTGGAATGAATGAGCGCGAGAGGGGAGCTAACAGCAAATTATTTGACGTTAATGACCCATTAAGAGGTAGCCTCTCTGCACGATGGAAACCTGGAGCGCTGCCCTGTCCATTTGATCTTGCCGTGTAGAGGACGTGCAGGCCTTTGTTTGTGTGCATATGCGTCTGTTTACCGTGGGCGTGGATGTTGTGACGACTGGGAACAGTAGCTTATTAGGGAGATAGAAAGCTGTGTGGGGGTGCGTTGGTGTTTGTGCATGCACGCATGCGTGTGTTTGTAGATGGGCTTTCTCTGGCAGGCACGGGGTGCTCCCGAGCGAGCCCAGAGGTTTTACTGATATACATAATGCATGGTGCTCTGTCTGCGCTCTGATCCATCCACTGCCAGGGCTTCCTTATACCGGCTTAGTCAGGATTATTAAGTCTTACTCATTCTTATTCCATCTTATGCAGTTTTTCAGCCTCGCTCAGTTTTGTTCACTTGCATTTCAGACTGTGGGAGATATCGATTTCCCGTCCGCTCTCAAACATGTATTTCCTTTCACAACAACGTGGATCGCATTTCAACACTCCCGAGAGGATTCCCACTGATGTGGTTGTGGTCTGGTATTGCACTGTGGTGAGGCGGGTCCCCAGGCCCAGCTTGCCCTCTCCCCATGCTGCTATTGGAGGCCAGACAACCCCCCACCTTAGGTGACCTGCGTGGTGCTACACGGCTGCTCTTTTCTATTCAGGTTCACTTCGGGGACTGATGCTCAGACTCTGAAAAAAGCACATCCACAAACCTGACAGCCACCGCAGCCTCTTGAATCTGACAGAAGGGAGATCGTCCCTGAAAATGCTCATTAATAATGAACCAAAACATTTGGGACCCGTGGACATATGTATTTTAATGGTTCGGGACATCTCTTTCTTGCTGCTTTGGGAGTTGTGCTGGGCAGTGAGGCTGTGATGACAAACATTCTTTTGCCCTGTGGTCCAGAGTGAGGTGCCAGTTTGAGTTGAATTCCTCTCCTTCATTATGGCTGCTGGGCACAGGGGGCTCTCTGGATGACACTACAGAATTGTTATAGAGCCCTACAAAAGCCCGTTGGGGGATTTGGCACTATGAATTTACAAAGTGAACTTCACGTTAAGATTCTGGTAGTTCCACGGGTAGCCTCATCCAGATATGACAACAACGCCACGATGCTAGCATGAGAACAAAAACACACCATCCGTCTTCCTCTGAACTCTTAACAAGGGAGACCCATACCTCCCTGGAATGTAATGAGTTCATTAGAGGAGTTTAGGGTCAGGACAAAGCAGCAGTTGTGTAGAGGAGCTGAGCTAGCCACAGTGCAACTGTCCATTAGGGGGGAGTAGGTGTCATGTCTGTCACTGCTGGAGGAGTCAGAACTGTCATTCAGCTCACAGCAGCAGCGTCGAGGAAACATGTTGGAATGGCCTAAATACATGATTACTGAGGTAGTAAAAAACAAAGGCTGATGAGAGGCTCCCTCTTTGCGGCAATGGCAAATGGCTTTCAAAGAAAATAAAAACGCTTCTGTGACGTCGTTGAGTCATCCTGAAGGTTAAAATGGTTCAGAGCAAGTAAAGAGGAGAATGCATGTGGCTTGAGTTTTGAATTTTCTGAATGAAATTTCTATACCAAGGCCTTCACTAATAGTAGAACAACATTCACTAACATGAATATTTAAGAGTGCAAGAAAACAAGTATTGAGTCTAGACAGATTTAGAGTGGAGATAAAAGGAAAAGCTTTTTGGGGGATATTACTTACATTACTAGAAATACTACAACAACACTAGACACTAAAGCTATCCTTCTTCCAATAGCCTATTCCTGCCTGTTAGGAAAAGTAGCGTAGAAGCATACAGTCTGCTAACTTGTCTTGATATTTAGTTTGACGTTTTTACATGTCTGCTTGCAAAGTCTGTGCGAGCCACAAGTAGCTTGTGTGTGGGCGATGGCCAGCTGGGTCAGAGGCTGGGGTTAGGGTGGAGGTGGAGGGGTCCCTATCCTCTCTCTGGGGTGCTGAGTGCGTCAGGAGTAGAGGGGTGTTTTGGAGGGGGACTCGTTGAGTGATAGATAGAATCTTTCTCCTGGTAGGGGGGTAAGAAACGGGAGAGGAGGAGCGAAAAGGAAATGATCCACCGAAGCCTGCAAGCTCCACAGGCAATAATCAGCCTGCTAAAGTGACAGGTACACCGTTTTGCCCTCCCCTCCCTTCAGTGCCTGTGGCACACAATTGACATACTACTGTGCAGAGATCAGGGAGCAACTTAACTCAGATCAGTTCTGTCACTGGGACAAGGCCCTGCTGAGAGACCACTGTGTCAACTTCAGAGCCATTGTTCCAAAAATAGACTCATGCTACAGTTTACATATTCAAATTCCACTTTGCGGCCGGGTGATGACGCCGTAGGCAGCACATACGAACCAAGGGGGCTCCTATAGAGCTTCTCGGCAGGGGCTAAAAAGCAGGTGCTTATCCTGGGGAGCTGACAAGTTCAATAAGCGCTCCGCTTTCCTCTGGCTGTTGAGCTGAAATCTTCATCTCTAATATGACACGCATTTTTGATTAAAGGAGCAGGCCCCTGCTCGGAGTTGGAAAGTGTTCACTGATGCTTTATGGGCGCTCTCCTCCTCTCCGTCTCCTGAACTAATATGCTCACTATAGGAGGCGGCTCCTCTGTTACATGATTAAATCCGGAAAGTGCCCATGCCCTTATAACTAATTATTACACTGGCTAGTGTGAAGGGGAGGAGAGAGCGGGAGAGAGAAAGGTAATTTCACAAGAAACAAGCCATTCAACTCTTAATTAATAATTTACGCCAGCTTCAAGGGGGTCACTGAGCTTAGCTCAGCGCCGCCTGGACCAAACCCACTGCGCACAACCTTTTTTTTCTTTCTTTTCTTTCCTCCATTGTTCCTTCCATTTTATCCAAGCTCATTTTGGACAGGTTCAGTTTTTCTGTCCCACCAGTCCTGGGTATATTTGGTATGCCGGGCGAGAAGCCTGGCTTTGAATTGGCTATCAAACTTTTACATGATAAGATATCGACAAGGCGGTGGTGCAAGGCACGGCGGCGCCGGGTGGGAGAGAGAGAGAGAGAGAGTCCTCCTGGGAGAGCGGAGCCGAGGGCTGACGGGACAGAACTGATTAAAGCTGGGCTCCGGTATTCACACCTGTCTGAAACACCTGAGAGGAGGTCAATGGTTCCTCTCGATGGTGCTATGCTGAAGTGGTGTGAGGTGCAAACCTTCACCAGAGTGGTCTCATCAAAGTGCCAAGTAGGGGGCAAGTGCTTGTCTTCCCTCTGAATTGGAGTTTCATCCCAATGGCTTGCACACAAAACCTCACATGATGTGAATGCCGGTCTACATATATTGGCTCATGCCCATTGAGCCCTGATAGCCTTTCTATGTTCTTTGCTGAATATTCATACCTACATATTTATTCCATGCAGTCCAATCATTTCTCTACCAGCTTTTCTTTGTCTGGGAAAAGCATGCCTCAGTCACAGGCTCACTCTGGACTTGAAAATCCCTCTACTACACTGCATTTCCCCTTCAACAGAACAGCATACACAAGGACAGCAATATCATGTACAGCATATGGGGTCGCTTCCTTGCTAAAGAGGTTGCACCTTGACGAGCTCATCAATATGAGACAAACAGCCGACTACATGAGTGCCGCACCACAGTTACTGCACCCACAGATGGTGACACATACCCCCTCCCCAGTTCAAATAAACCCTGCTCATATTGACAGTGGAGAGAGCGCTGCATTCTCAGTCTAATGCTACTGTATTTGTCCTCGAGATTACTTTGTGTTTACCCACTGAATCCAAGATGGTATATCTCTTGAGTGGTTAAAGGGAGACCAACAAAGCTTTACTTTCAAATAATTATGCTGAGGGTAAAATTTGCAGCAAGAAATTCAATCTATTGAATCTGAGTATCCTGGCCAAATAAAACAGCCTATTGTTCAGGGACTGCCTGTTGCCAACAAAATTCTCCTTTACAGTGCTCATCCCTCACTGACTCAGTATACCCCTGGACATAAGAGAATTGCTAGCTGCACGCTCAAATCTATCCACTGCCACCCAACCTAGCAGACAGCCCCGCATGCATTCACACCGGGCCTGTTCTCCGTCTCTCCTGAAGTGCTTTGCAGGATTGGTGGTGCAGTAGATTGTGCTGCTTTGAACAGAAAGATGTACTGTCTCAGGACAGCTATCTGTGCTCCAGTTTGAAAGGCTGCTGAGGTGTCAGGGACGGAGCATTCTCTTTTTTTTTTGCCCGTTCGGGCACACGGGACACACTACGGTGTGTCCATGAAGCAGCTGGGGCTGCAGAGAGCCAGCAGGGAGCCTTAGGGAGGCCGGCGCTGGGCGAAGGCTCCTCCGTGGGGGGCCTGAGGAAAAGGCACACCTCTGGGGCCATGTGTGACGTGCTTGTGCATAACTTAGGCTGTTTCAAACCCTGAGCAGGAAGGAAGCTACGGTTTACTAACCATTGCACCACCAGTGGCTCCTTCTTTGGATGCTACCCTCCTCTCTCTCTGTCTCTGTCTTTGAGCGGCCTGCTCCACAAGCCCCATGGCTGGTTTTAGGAAAACAACCTCATCCTGGTGAAACAGGCTCAGTGCTCCCAGGAGACATTACTGGATAAATCAGCATGATGCCATTTCAGGTCTAAGGCCGACCCTTTGTACGTGGCTACTATCATGGGTCAAGCACCTCTTGCAGTTTTAAAAAGTATATATTAATTCAGTGTGCATACGTTTGAGCAAGGAGAGTGAGAGCCGGGATGGAAAAAAACATCTGTGCAGGGTCAAGTTTATGCTAAGGCATCAATACAAGATGAATGTGTCTAAACTATGTATGCGTTTCAATAATTTAGAATGTTTGTCCGTTTGCTTTGGTTTTGAAAGGAGCAAAGTGATACTCCTTCTTAACCAGGGATTAATCTGGGGAACAAGGTCACAGGCCGTGAATGTAGAGCAGAGTATCTAAGAAAGATGACTCAAAGACATTTTGACATGGCAAAACAGGGGGAAAAGGTCCCATGGGGTTGAAATTAACTTCAGTCAGTCTGTAATTTGTAGCCTTACATAATGCTCTTCACACATGAGAATACCTCTGCTGCCTCTAGAGACCAATGTAGGAAAAATATATTGGTTCAGGATGAAGAGCTTGGAATGGAAGAAACTGAAAATGCGGCTTACTTTTTCAGTTGTTATTGTTCAGTAAGTACTGCAGGCTATAGTGAATTCCGACTGAATCCTAAAAAAACGGCAAGATAATACAGTGGAAAGCCATTATATTCCGGCGATTCATTATATGTATCCCATCTATAAGAGCAGAGAATCAATTCTATGTGCTTGAATAAGTAGAAGCACTTGATAAGTAGAAGCAGATGATTATAAAACAAACCAAGGCTTTTTCTCTATGTATGCCATCCCCTCTGGACATAATCTTTATATCATGTAAGTGACATTGAAAGCATATTCAAGACGTTTATCCATGATATTTTGTGCTTGAAAGTTACAATGCAAATTTAAGTCTAGAACTTCATGACCAATAAGTCATAACCAATAATGTGTCCCCCAGTGAATGTGTGTGTGTGTGTGTGTGTGTGTGTGTGTGTGTGTGTGTGTGTGTGTGTGTGGGTGGGTGGGTGTGATGATGCATAGGCATGCATTCACACACACAATTGTGAATCTGTGAAGTGTATGTGATAAAACATCTTCTTTTTACTACACAAACTGACGATTTGAGATGGGGTTACAACCCGCAAGTGTCTGTCGGTCATCCACAACCACATCTAGCAAAGAGCAATCCGTCCCGCTCTGCCTGTCGATGTCCGCTAAAAAAGAGGACCATCCCTCAATCCGCCCGGACGTCCACAACTACATCCAGCAACAAAGTTTTTATATTGCAGCCGTCCTTCTCTGTCTGCTGGATGTCTATGAAGAACCGCAAGCTGTCCATCTATCATCTACCACCGTACCTCCAATAATATCTCTCTGCTGGATGTCCATTGAAACATAACAACAATGTTGGGAGTACATCCATCGACTATTTGCAGCTATCATACTCTCCCGTTATTGTTAGCAATTAAATAGAAAACGGCCAACATTTTTGATGTAAGTTTCAATAAAGATCCAGTTTGAGAGATTGCTTGGCGTATGGCAGTGTATGATAGAGAGCCAGGTAGCTTTTTTTTGACTGACCATCTTTTTCCGTGGACATCTGCAAGCAGAGAGGTTTGGCCCGCACCTTTGCTACCTGTGGTTGTGCCCTCGTTTTAGCAATAGACTGATGTATGCTGCCATGGACATGCAGCAGACACTCGTGGAATATCCGGCAGCCTGAGGGACGAACTTTTCTCGGACATCCGCAGGCAGAGAGCGAAATCATATTATTTTGCTGGATGTAGTTGTGGACGTAATGTGTACACTTGTGGGCTGTAAAACTTACATTCATTAGTTTTATATCCTTTTCGCTCCATTTTAACCTCTATAGTACCTTCTAGTTCACCACACACAGAGTTCCTTTCTGAAGCCTTTCCTCTCTGTATCTCTCTATTTTACTTAACGTAATGATTTCTGTTGACCTGCTAGGGCCATCACTTGACATCCTAAGGTTGACTAGCCTTGAACACATAGACTATAGATGACACACACAGGAATACAATGAAGAATGGTTGCCTATTTGCCTCAGCAAGCATGACATGTCTTTTAAACAGATATGTGTTTATGTAAATGTATGAATAATCCAGCTCTATCAAAAGACATATGTCTTTTAAAAAGATGATCAGCAAATAAATGAAATAAATCAGTGTGATGAGTCTAAGATCCATTATTTGCATGAGATTGCTTTAAGTCTCAAACAGTGTGTTTACGCCATTAAGGTAATTAAAAACTAAGCTAGTGACTGTGTGTCAGTGATGAAAAATGGACAGAATCCCTGCCAAAGTAAACACAATTTCTCTAACAGTCAATTAGAAAAGAGTCTGCTCTGTATAAATCGTTTAAATAATTCATAACCTCAAAATGTTCTGGACATGAAAATGAACCTTTAAATAAGACATTAATCACATTTACAACAGTCACATTTGCACTATGTTAAGGTAGCACTATATCAGGTTGAATCTCTAATGCGGGCTGTGGGACTTTTGAGCACAGAATATTTGCTACAGAAGAAAATAAGCATATTGGAATATTAACGACCAGGATTATTAATCACAATCCACTCATGAAATAAAAATGAGTGTAATTTAATAATGACTTTATAATTTTTCACTGTCATGCAGCTAATGAATTGCCTAAGATCTCCTGTTCAGAGACTTAATGTGCGTTTACGCTCCAGAGAGCAATCATAATAATAAAAAAAAAAGAAATTGCAGTACCTAATTACGTCATTAGCACTATTGTTTATGCCTCTATCGTTTCTGTTCCATGAAGTTTATAGCATGTTCCCCAAACAAACTGAAAGGTGGTTTTATCAGTGGTTACATAGATCAATAGTATACGCTTACGAATGTCGTGAGTTTACAAAAAACATGTGCCAGTGGTTAACACAGTTTCCGTTCTTAATCATCTTTATCTGCACTTATTGATCATTTAGACATAGAAAAGCCTGGGCCAAATTGCCTACAGTGGGCCTACTGAAATTCATATAATATGCCATCCCTTCATGTCAGTCATATTGCCTGAAAATAGGCCTACTCACGTAGTATGAAAAGTATCAAACCAAAGCTGAACCGTAAAAGGATGACAACTTGCGCAAGAGACAGGCAATACTGAGTAGTAGTTCAAGTAGTAGTAGTAGTAGTAGTAGTAGTAGTAGTAGTAGTAATATATTTAAAAGTAAAGCATTAATATTAATTTCACCTCCGTTATTTTGAGCAAAATATGCTTTTACAACGAAGCAAACACATTATTTCTACATAGTATGCCACTTGAAAACACATTTTAAACAAAGGTTTTAATGTTTTCAGTAATTTGTTCAATTAATTATCAAATGAACTATGCTGTGCGTAAAAGGTCAATTCCATCAATAAAAGTAATGACAGACTATTAGGATATAACCTGGCCTAGAAAATCTACTTTGAGTTTATAAGAGTGATTGTAGTTTAATGTGATAAGATAGAACCTGTAAAACGCACCAATACGCACAGAATCTAATCTGATATTTAAGCAGGTTTAGCACATGGCATCGGCTCCACACGTGTAATACAACATTTTGTCAAAAAAACAAACAAACAAACAAAAACAAGTCTGTAACGCTGCTCTTTATTCCTGGACCCCGAACAAAGCCCACCTGTGTCCGGTAGCGCGCAAGGTACTGCCCGCCAGCTGCCGTGTAATATTTTTTCAAGTGAGTGACAAAATATATTGCCTATTATAACTTGTTAATGCTATTTTGTGGAGAGTACAAAATCACTACAGGCGGTTCTAACTTTTAACGCGCCCGAGCATTTCTTACCAAGCAGGCTGTGCCGTTTAGGAGAAGCAGGAGGAAGCCGTGATTGGCACGCAGCATTCTGGCACGCAGACCCTCAGCTTCCGACCGAATTCCAAAGACAGCTTTCCTTCAGGAAGACGCTATTTCACCGGTACTGTATCCCTCAATTCTGAGACACGGTCCCATGGCCGGGGCTGGCTGAATTGCTGGTGCACCTGGAAACCGTTGAAACCCGCACGATGTCTTTTTCTCCCCCTTTTTATTCCTGTTTTTATTTCTTTATTTCACCGTTCCACAGTTTGAGTCAAATCATTTGAATATTTGAAATCCATAGATTAGTTCATGCAAATAGGCAGTATAACAATCCACAATGATATGTATCAAATCCCCATCCTAATCAGCCTGCATCGGTGTGACTGAGAATTGGCTGATAGTTATCTGTGTCACAGTAGATCCTCAGTGGTGGAGCCTGCTTGAAGTGTATGAGATCCACGGCATCCCTTGACTGGTAAGGACTCCCACACAAGCTTTGACGTTTAAACATCTCTCTCTCTCTCTCTCTCTCTCTCTCTCTCTCTCTCTCTCGCTCTCTCTCTCTTCCCTTCCTCTCTCTTTCTTCCTCTCTATCTCTCTCAGGCTTGCACATACAAACACATTTGCACACACACGCACTTTACTTAATTTTCTTTGTTTTGTTTCCCCCACCCCTCACTTCCTCCAAGTGTTGAGGCAGACCATTCTAAATATCCGACTGGATTTTATTTCCAGTTACACATACTTAGCAAGCTATGTATATAAGAACAATATGAACATGATTATTTTTTTGTACTTTTCCTGCTATGGTTCTATTACCCCCAATTTTTTTTTTAGTCTACGCTCACACTTGAGGGTGAATATTTTACATTTTAGTGTCAACAACCCTAAATGCATGAATGAGCACTTCTACATGTGCTGTAGTGTCCAGGTAACTGCCCAAGAACATCTTTTCTGTGGAACACACGGTCCACCCTGCTGAAGAATATTGATGAACACGATGTGCCCGTGGAGTGTGCAGGCATCACCTCAGCCAAGTGGGGATTCATCACAGCTTTCCTTTACCGCAGTTCATTAAAAAAACAAGTAAATTGTTGGCTGCCAGAGTCCCCTAGCGCCACACAACACCCTTTCAACTTAATTACAGGCATAGAGGAGGTTCTAGCTTTGTGTCTCTGTTTGTCTGACACATCTGACTAAGAGTAAGTTGATTAGGCTCGTCTACAGCACCTCTTCTCCAAGGCCAGGCTTTGGGCATTCCATCAGTGAAGTTTGACTCGAATCACGCCCCTGTGCTCTGTGTGACCTCATAGGCTCTCTGTGACTGTTAATAAAGCTTACTGTGCTATCTGGGTTTGCTGCTCAAAGCAATGCATTTGTGGTGAATTGACCTCAGTGCAGAGGTTAATTGGCTGCACACGTGTGACTAGGGACTCGACCTCGTTGGTGGGGGTCAAAGGTGAGAGGTCACAGAAGGGGAGATGGGACCTGGAGTATAGGCTATCAATCACACGATACCGATTCATCCTAGAGTTTAAGGTCCCGGTCAGAAGGCTCTGCCCTTCCCATGTGACACACACTCTACAGATCGACACACACAGATTTCAAAGGGGCAGCATATATGGGTTGTTTGTGTGCACCAGTTTGCATGGGTATATGCAGGGCCGGATTAAGGCACACAAGGGGCCGAAGCCCATGGGCCCAAGTCCACAGGGGGCACATTGTCCTCCAGCTAGGTTATACCCCTTTCATACCCTATGGTCGACCAAGGTATCGACCAAGGTAAACACGGGTCGACTGTGTGAAATGTGTCAAAACCACATTTCGACCCATGTCGGCGACGCGGGTCGTGACGTGAAAGGGTTGCTCGACCTGTGTTGCGATCAAGTAACATCATTGGTTAAAATCGGCTCATATGACGCGTAAAATATAAACTGCAAGCACATTAAGGAGTAGCAAAGATAGAGGTACTCTACATTATTTGTTTGTTGTGTCGGATCAATGGCCACCGCTGACTGGTTAAGGTCTAGCTAGCTACGACAGACAATGAATAACTGGCAAGATAACATTAAAGCCAACATGGTTACCCTGTCTGTGTTGTAATCATGATGCGCCGAAGAAAATAAAACCTGTGCTATAAGTAGGCCTTATGGGCACGATTTACAACAAAGATTGTAACCGTAACAACAGGAGACAGTTTGCGGACCCTGGACTTCACTTTAGCGACATAATCAAGGAATTTGCTTCCTGCAAAGCCGGGATAGAAACTTCTAAAAGGTAGGCGGGTGGTCCTGCCTTTGAATGGCTATATGGCAAGTTTGATTTGCTCCACAGGGTTATCTGGTTATAGTTTATAGTACTGTTATAGTTTGTTTTTGTGTGATGGCCATAAGGGTAAGGCTGTCGCAAGTTTGTACTTTAATATTTTAAATAGTCGGTGTATTGTTGAGAGCTATAGGCCTACCCTTATGTGTTGTTGTTAATAATAATAATTATGATTATTATTAATAATAGTTTTTTTGTCAATAGTCCAGGGGCACTGGACATCGTTAATCTGGCCCTGGGTATATGCAATTCTGAACACTGATGAAGCCTAGGAAGGAGCTCACATAGGCTGGAGGTCTCTTGATGTCTCGATTATTCCAAACTCCAGACACTGGCCCCTGTATAATTGTTTCCTACCTCGGCAACCGCCGGGGGTACCCGAGTGCTCTATGGGAGCAGAGACATCAGACTATAAAGGGATATCAGCTCCCCAATCCACCATCAAGAGAAACACCAACCGTCATAAAAGGCCTTAAAAATGGCACACATTCATTCAGACACACGCTTTCCCATCCCGCACATAATTATGGGGCCGTAACTCAGTGTGTGTGTACTCCCCAGGGATCAGCAAGCCAAGCAGCTAAGCTATTTTTTTCTCACTTAAGATAAGCAGAGTGAACGTTAAGATACTCATCATCCCTCTGCACCCGGGACTGCCTTTGAAATATATCTTTATGTAGTCTTAGAGAGGGCTCCCATCAGCATGACTAATACAATTGTGTTTGTGTACTTCCATTCAGCCTCTACTTTCTTGCCAAGCCCCAGCTATTGTCCTTCATCACTGCATGATTTGACATGTAATCCTATTTCACTGTGTAATTTAATTTAAATGAGAAGCTTCAGGCAAGAGGAACGACATGCTGAGATGACAAGAGACGAGGCTCTGCTTCTTATTAGTTGGCCTCGGGGGCCCCCTAGTGTCCACCATTTGGTAACATACAACAAACTGGTAACATACATATTCTGTGTACTCAACAATCTGTTCCACCACCAAAGTCTACACTTTGCAATGCAAATCCATTGAATTAACGTGTTTGTTTTCCTGCTATGGTCTATGATGGATCCATGTTATGGATCCACAAGTGCACATTCATCTTCTGCAACCCCACGTTAAATGCATGCCTAGGACACATGGGGGAGCTATGTTCACGTGGAAATGCTCAAAGCACCGGCCCAAAGCTGAAGTAATGTGTTTGGTAGTGCTATGAGGATATACTCAACCATGCACTGGCTGTGGAGACTTGTGCCTGCGACATGAGCCTGGTCAACAGGCCTATTTTTATGTTCACTTGGGGGTCTCGTCCGCTGTGAGAATCAAATCGTCTGTAGGAATGTGAGGTTGGATGTTTATTTGGCGGGGTCTAACTTCAGTAGTCTGCCAAATATCTCCCACTAAGTGGCTCTCTCACTCGAGGGATGCTTAATATCCGGTTTCGTTTCTTTGCCTCAATCTAAAGAAAAACATGTCTGTGTGAAAGGTAAATGGCAAGGGGAAGCAGAATATCACTGTACTCTGTTGCAGCAGGAACCAGAGGTGGTTTAAGTGTGTCGTCCGCTGCAGTAACAGATTAGCTCTCTAACATCTAGAATCTGCATGCATTATTTTCTTTCAAAAACCATAAGACCCACTGTAACCGCATGACTACTATCACAGGGGTCTAAGTCGTGATGATTACCTTTGTGATAAAGTGATATAGGGCAGTCGTTAGTCCTGCCCTGAACCCATTGTGTGTGTCACAAAGAGGAGTGGATGAGAGAATAAGGGGAGGTAGGCCTGGTACAGGTTTAAAGAATTGGGATGGAGGGTCTAAGTGAGGATGGAGAGATGAAGAAGGACTAAATCTTCAGCTTTTCGTCTGCGTTCAAGCTCCTCTAATCCTGCACAGATCCGTTTTTCTTTAGGTTTAATTTCCCCTCTCCGGTAAATCTGTCCCCTTTCTCGACTCCCCCCCCCCCCCCTCTCTCTCTCTCTCTCTCTATCTCGGTTTTTTCCCTGTGCAGCATGTTGTAAGCTTAAATTGTTTTACGGTTTGGGACTTTAGTAACCATGTGTATTTTCTTTGTTTCCTAGGAGGAGGTCCCATTTGGATTATATCATTCTCTATCCCTCTGCTTTAGCCCCTCTCCTCCTTGGCTCTCCTCGCTGCTCTAATAGAAAGTTAATGTTGGTTAAGTAGACTACAGAGGGCTGATTGAGTCACAGCAGCGAGAAGCAGGTTTGGGGGGGGGGTTGACAGTATTTTTTCTTCTTACTTTCTTTTTCTTTTTCCTTTTTTGAGGGTGAGGAGAGGATTACTTCCAGACACAGAATTAGACCCAGAACCACTTCACTGTTTTCATTCAATCAAAATCTTTATCTGTCTGCCTTTGTATATTCTCTGTTTCAGAACCCCCCCCCTTTTTTCCCTTCATTTTTCCAATCTATCTTTTCAACAAGTTATTTCAATTGGAATGCTGCCTCAGAATAATATGTTAAAGTTATTAAATGGACATTTTCAAGATTTGGGAGGATTTCAAGTCTGAGAGCATCAAACATTTTGCAATTGACTAAGACACGAGTCCTACAGACTGAGGATTAGGGCGAAACATAGGGTATTTTAGGCTCTCATCCCCTGTGTGCTTCTGATCAGCAGCCTCTCCTCCTCACCTCCGCTTGTGCTCTTACATGGCTCATGTTTAGGTCCCAGCTTCTAACTCCTGATCCCCGCGACTCAGTGTCGCATGCTATTTGTTTAGGTTTAGGCGCTCCGAGAGTGAGAGAGGGCCTCCGCCCGGAGTCCGACGCCTTCAGCTATTACACCTCCACTTAGCCTAAACCATTTAGCCTCTCCTCTAATACCCAAAATGAACACGAAGTGCAGCCTGGCCAGCCAGCCCAGCCGTTCCCACTGAGGCTGCTCTGGGGTGCATTCAGTCCCCTTCATGTGTCTGTTGGGTGACACGGCTTAAGCAGATCAGGCGTTTTATTTAACCTCCAACCCCAAACATGCCAATCGGCCCGTCACAAGCGTTTCCTGGATGGTGACTGAAGCCGTGCATCTCAGGGGTATGTATGAATCGACATGATGGATGGTTGTCGTTGGTAATTAAGTATACTTCTGCCAACGTATTTTCTTCTGGAGTAAAGCCATAAGGCCTTTATATTTAAAAAGACAACATATAAGGCGGGGTCAGTGTTTTTAGCTCGGGAGGTTTTTAGCGGTTATGAATGATATCCGTCCATTTCAATGGATAGGATTAAATTCTCCACATAATAGATATCAGTCAGCAGCCTTGACCTCCCTCTGGATCACTCAGGGGCCCCACTGGATACTCTGACACACACAGACAAACATCAGCAGCGCAGCAGGTGAGGCCTTGTCCTGTCCATTGCCTCCCTGGGGCTTTTAATGCCGGTGCCCTTGTCAATGGCAGGGGCTTCCATATGGGCCGTACCTTTTCTACTTCTAACTGCTTCCTATGGCAGCAAGGTGAGTTCGAACTCTCCTTATCCATATGGCGGCGGTGTTAAAGGCGCGGAGCCTAGTTGCAGATGTGTCGTCGTCGGGTTTCTGTGGTTCCGGCCTCATCAAAGAGACGAGCTCAGCTGGGTTGCACGGTGCATCAGAGACAAAGAGAAGGTCACTGGGTGGGGCCCAGGTGTGGAGGTGTCAGACTTCAAGGCTTCTCCCTGCGTCAGTCGCCATTGTGAGGTGTACAGGATAGCGGGGGTGGTGGTGGTGGTAGGAGGGTGCGTGTGTGGGGGGGTTCTACATGGAGGTGGACACAGCACGGTGCAATCAGGGGGAGGGCTGGGACCATTTCTTTGAAGTAGGTCGGTTTGGAACTGTGTGGCCCAGGAAAAACACCACCCTATCTCCACACCTCATATGGACAACCAGGGGTTGGTTCTATCCACTGGTTAGGGCAGGAAGAGCCCTGTGAACCCAGAAGACAGACTAGGAACCCTTCTCTTAGAATGGTCACAAAAAGGCTAGGGTCAATCGGAGGCCCTTGTGCCACTGGAGCTGAAAAAAGCACACACACACACACACACACACACACACACACACACACACACACACATGCACCCAAACACTGCACTTGTGAGCACTTTAAACATAACATAAACACACAGACACGCACACACACACGCACACACACACACACATACACACACACACACACACACACACACACACACACACACACACACACACACACACACACACACACAAAGACATAATCTACAACTTTCTTTTAACTTCTTAGGCAAGGTAAACAACTTAATGCAGCTCATAAAATGTGCATAATAAAATATAAACATATTTATTTCATGACAGAAGAGTATGACTATAAAATTATATCTTTAAACTGTAAATCGATGGCTGAAGTACCCTTATCCATCTTCAGTGGATGACTCAGACCTTCTCCCTTCCATTTATATTTCATGCATTTTATACATGCAGTTTACCCAGCCGAGACAAGCTCACCTTCTTTCAGGAAGACGCATGGAAACATCTTTTTATCGTCCTGCTTCTCCTCTCCCTTGCTCTCTCCAGACGAGGGCATGCAGTCATTTTATCCATGTCGTTCTAGAGAAAGATGGGCCTGCAGCCTGTCAGTGATCCTGTTGCAGTATACAGTTTTGTCATATCATCAGAGGCTGTGCGTGTATGCGTGCGTCATTGTATATGCTCATCCCTAGCCGTCCTGACAGAGTACCAAAAGGAGCCTAAACACCTCACAGAACTATGCGATCTCTGTCTTTCTTTTGTGCTGTCTCTTATCTGCTGTGCATGTGAGGTCGTGCATGCGTGTGTGTTTGTGTGTGTGTGTGTGTGTGTGTGTGTGTGTGTGTGTGTGTGTGGGTGTGTGTGCGTGCTTGTTTGCTTCGGCTGTGTGTGCTCACTGTGCTGGCCCGATGCGCAATGGAGCATGTACTAACATCAACCTGAGAAGAGAGCCATTCCAGATTTAACGGCCACCATAATTAAAAAAGCTTTTAGAAGAGGGTGGGCCACCAGAGCCAGAGTGAGGGCAGTCGCCGGCTGGGGCCACTGAGTGATCAGCACAGGACTGTTTTGGATTAAAAATACACTCATCAAGGACACCGCGGGATGGGCCCCTTCATCAGCCAACAATGCAGTCAGTTTGGAATCGATAAAGACACAGACATCGAGACGTGGATTCTTGATGTCTTTATTGACCACTAGGGGGAGTAGACTTTGTTTCCACAGTGCAAGCACATTAGGAATTTTCCATGCAGCTTATGGATCCAACTTGATTAATCAATCAATTGACAAATTGATTTTTTTTACAACAGCTTGAATCTATAACCCTGGGCTTGTATGTACAGTATCTCCAGAAAAACGTTATTTCTCTGGCAAGCCACCATAGAACAAACATTGTATGGCGAATGCAGAAACAGTATTATGCACCTTGGACCTGCCCCAAGTGCTAGCAGCACCACAGCACCACAGCACCACAGCACCGAGCAATATCACATGGTAAACAAACACCGCCATTGGTGAAGGGATTCAGAAAAAAAGGGAATGTCCTTTTTGCATGGGAAAACATTTCAGCATAATTATTAATGTAAAAAAAAGAACAAACTAAAACGCTTGCCTTTTTACTCTGCCTAATATATTTAAATAACTCAATTTTATGTCAAAACTGTTTGCAAAAGATTAGCAGAGTCTTTGTTTTGCATACTTTGAGGTAACGGTTCTGTGTTCATTGCTGTGTTATGAGAAAGTGTAGGAGCAGCTGAAGCCGTGTGGTTGTGATTAGAAGGCTCTAACTCTCCAAGGCTGCGAAAACAGTTGAAAATACTTTTTTCACAGACACACACACACACACACACACACACACACACACACACACACACACACACACACAAACACACACAAACACACACACACACACACACTCTCTCTCTCTCACACACACACACAGACACGTAGTAGAGCTCCAACAGAGAGTCTTGGGCCGCATACGGAAGTACGGAGAGTTCAGAATCTGTGAACCCTGCAGATCCTACTGTACCCTCTAATCTCTTTACAGTGGACATACACAATTAAATATCACTTAGAAAAACATCCCTTAGTTCAACACAAGACCCAAAGGTAAAGAAGGCCCTTGTGGGGTTGTTGTGGGTTTTGGCTTAGTTTCATGACAACGATAAAGCCTGGGAGTTAAGGTGAAGTTAGGGCCATAGTCTTCTCGAAGGGGAACCTCTACCTCCCCTACTCCGTGGTTCAACCCCCAGCCTGATGTATACACTGAAGCTGAAATGTTGTTTGACACTCACTCTATGGGGAAGTCGGGATAGCTGGACCCCCTGCCTCGGCCTAGGAACAGGAGATCGGCGAGAGGGGGTGGCGGTTCGGGGGGGGGGGGTCTGGGGGAGGTAACTGAAGGTGTTAAAATCCCTGTCTCCTTCCCTTTGGCATGGGTGAGGCAACCAGACTGGGGTCCCTGGGCCCTGTCTTCCCACTCAGGAAGGGAGCAGATGGGGGCAGGATTTGAGCAATTACATTATTTGGGTTTCAGGGGAGCTATTTATTTGTGCTTCTTACCATGTTTCTGTCGTCTGGGGGACCAGTGCGCCAATGGAAACTGATAGCGCTGAAGTTGATTTATTTGCCCTGTAGGCCAGGCAACCAACGAAAACTGGACTTCGGAGAGGAGGTGAACATTTTAAGGAAACAGGAATGGCTGCAATGTTGGGGACTGAGACAGACAAAATGGACTGAGAAAGAAAGAGAAGGGATGGAACAGCGTAAGGAAGAGGTGTCAGAGGTGTCTCACCCAGGCCATGTCTGTGGGTGTTGAGTCTCACCTTCAGATTGATCTTGTTCTGTCCTGCATGCTCAGTGTTTGTCCAGTGTCCCGCGGCGTTGATTGGGGACAAGAGGAGGACAAGTCCTTCAGCTGTCTGCCTGCCTGTCTGTGTCCATGTGTGTGTGTGTGTGTGTGTGTGTGTGTGCGTGGTTGTGTGTGTGTGTCGGTGTGTGTGAGTTTGTTTGTGTCGAGACCTCCTCCAACTGGCCTCACCACACCTCACCCCAGCGCTGGCTCCAGACCAGAGGTGATACGAGTCAGTGCTGACATATGGCAAGTGCTTTTTCATAATTCTGTTTTCTGTATCTTCGTATCAGCATCCCAATATTTTTGCCCACCTTTGTTCCATCTAACTTTTTTGTTCTTTGGTCTCTCTCTCATCCCCCCCCCCCCCCCCCCCCACACACACATTCTCTCTCTTTCTCTCTCCTTGAGTGCTAATGTTGACCATGTGTATATATATCTGACAGCTTTTTTAAACTCACAACCTCTGCCCTTGAACATGCTTGTGTAAACATAGCTAATTGAGAGTAGAGATATGCAGATACAGAAAGCAAGGTCTCGGTCCTTAACGTAAAAAGAAGAAGAAGAACAAACCTTTATTTTTATTGCACTTTTCTTCAACAATGTTACAAAGGAATGACAATGACAACCAGAGCCATAAAAGCAAATACATTTGATAATAAATAACACCAAACAATCTGTCAGAACAATAAAAGAGTTAAGATAGCACAAGAATAGAGTAAAATTAAGAAATTAAGAAAACATAGTCAAGACATTGACAAGGTTAGAAATAATAAATAAATAAAATGATTTTCACATTTTCACTCACAATAATCCTTTTTTCCTTCAAACTTTGCTTTGGTCAAAAAATCCTCATTTGCAGCAATTACAGCCTTGCAGACCCTTGTAATTTTAGCTGTAATTTTGTTGAGGTAATCTAAATAAATTTCACCCCATGCTCCCTGAAGCACCTCCCACAAGTTGGATTGGCTTGATGGGCACTTCTTACGTACCATACGGTCAAGCTGCTCCCACAACAGCTCAATAGGGTTGAGATCTGGGGACTGCGCTGGCCACGCCATTATAGACAGAATACCAGCTGACTGCTTCCTCCCTAAATAGTTATTGCATTGTTTGGAGCTGGACTTTGGGTCATTGTCCTGTTGTAGTGCCAAATTGGCTCCAACCAAGTCCACAGGGTATGGCATGGCATTGCAAAATGAAGTGATAGCCTTCCTTATTCAAGATCCCTTTTACCCTATACAAATATCCCAATTTGCCAGCACCAAGGCACCCCCAGACCATCACATTTTCTCCACAGATGGTGTCAAGCACTCCTCCAGCATCTTTGTATTTGCTCTGTGTCTCACAAAGGTTCTTCTGTGTGATCCAAACACATCAAACTAGATTTGTCTGTCCATACATTTTTTTCCTATCTTCCTCTGTCTGTGTTCTTTCCCCCCATCTTAATCTTTTCCTTTTATTGGCCCCAGATATGGCTTTTTCTTCATTACTATGCAGGAGTCACCTCTTCACTGTTGACGTTGAGCCTGGTGTTTTGTGGACATAATTTAATGAAGATGCCAGTTGAGGACCTGTGAGGCGCCTGTTTCTCAAACTAGAGACTCTGATGTACTTGTCCTCTTGCTCACTTAATAATAACAACTTTATTTAGCCAGGTAAGTCAGCTGAGAACAAATTCTCTTTTACAGTGTCGACCGGGTCCAAGAGGCAGGCAAAGTGACAAGACACAAAATACATGCATAGTACATATACAAACAGTACAAAGTACAAAATAGGCATAAACAGTTAAGTAAGACAAGTACAGGAATCTATCAAATATGAGTCAATTAGACCATTAAAAAGACCTTGAGAGACAAAGCTGGTTAAATTCAATTTGCGCTGCAATTTATTCCAATCAAAAGGTGCGGAGTACTGGAATGCCTTATTTATTCTTGGCACAGTCAGGTTAATAATGTGATTGTATCTAAGATTATTATCTAAGACTCTATTTCAAAGACACCGTAAGTAAGGTGGTGTTTTCCCTGTTAACGTCCTATATATGAATCTATACCATTTGTGCACCGGGGCCTTCCACTTCTCTTTCTATTCGGGTTAAAGCCAGTTTGCATTGTTCTATGAAGAAAGTAGTACACACCGTTGTATGAGACCTTTAGTGTCTTGGCAATTTCTCGTATGGAATAACCTTCATTTCTCAGAACAAGAATAGACTGACGAGTTTCAAAAGAATTACCAGTTTCCTGGCAATTTTGAGACTACAATAGACCCCACAAATGCTGATGCTCCAGATACTCGACTAGTCGAAGGAAGGCACATTTTATTACTTCTTTAATCAGCACAACAGTTTTAAGCTCTGCTAACATAATTTCACAAAGGTTTTCTCATGATCAATTACGCTTTTAACATGATCAACTTTTAGGATTGGCTAACAAAATGTGCCATTGGAACACAGGAGTATATGATATAACATAACATTAACATGCTGTAGATAGTATACAGAAGGGAGACAATGTGAGATGAGTCATAGGTCTATACTGATGCAAATCAGGTCTCTTTTGCCATTGTGTTCAGTGGCAGTGGTCTGTTGTGTGCTCCACGTAGAGTCAGCCATGAAATGGTCTGGGAAGACACAGGCCACCGTGACTGTTCTATCCAGATCTCCAGGAACATGCCCTTCTGTTGGCTCTCCCTGCTGGATTACTAGCAGATTACAGGTGGATTACTGGCTGTACCACTACCTGGCGGGATATGAGACAGTGGCTAAGCTCCTATACCCCCCTGTAATCCATTCCTGTCATTCCCATGATAGTTTCCATTCATAAACAGTCACTTTTCCTGCTGTTTATCCAAGGCTGTGATTGTAGGCAGAAAAGTGACTTTGAGGGAAAGCACAGCCCGTCTTGACCTTGGTCTCTTGGGACGCTCTCTGTGGATGTTTGGAAAAGGCCTGTGGAAAGCCTGATTAGAACAGCAGTACATGGCGCCTGACTGATAGCAGAGAGGAAGTGGTGCTACCCAACCAGATGTCTGATGGGAGTTGAAGTTGTTTGGTACTTTGCCAGTCTTTGCTCTGTGAGGGTGCTGGTGACTTACAGTCTGACTCATTGTCCTTTAGCCTAGGAAAACAAACAAGGCTGGAGAGGGTACTGGGGGGATGAAGTCTCTCATCCGAGTGGCTCCGTTGATGGCTGACAGCTTCACAACCTCCAGTCAGACCTCACCTCATCTTCCTCATCGCTCACCGGTGCAACGCTCACATAGCCCCGAGTGTGTCCCACGACTGTCAACACCTTCCAGGGACCCTTACCCTCACACCCACTCCATAGCTCAGCCCGGCCGCCGTGCACCATACCCATCCGCCTCCTGCCACATCCATCTTTGCCCAGTGACAGTTGGCCCAGTCTGGGTTGCACAGCGGCAGGTCAGACCCCGGCCCCGGCTTACAATAACGTACCTCTGGAGGTGGTGACACCATTAGTCCAGTGGATCAACTTTTGACTTGCGAGCCCCCTCAACGAGTGAACGTGTACCTGAGGCCGTGCAGGATTGCTGAGGCTTTGTTTACAGAATGCACAGCTTATGCTCTAGTTTCTCCCTCTGTGGGTTGAGGGGCACCATGAAATGGTGATTTATCTTTGGGTTGGCTTGGGTGTCCTAGACCTCCTCCGTCTTGTTTTTGGTTTACCCTGCCCTGCCCTGTGACGGATAGGGGGTGCAGCTCTGATTAAAATGCTGAACACCACGATACTCCTCCTACCTGAAGCCAACCTCTTGCTCTTTTTTTGCACCAGCAAACTGCTCGGTTATACTTCTGAGGCACTCACAACATTATGCACTGTGTTCTTTGATATCAAACAGCAGAACCCAACATGTTCAAGGTCGAGATGGCCATGAGCTGAACATCTGTCTATGTTGAAATGTTCATATTCTACAAGCAGTATTAGTTTTATATATATGTAGCAAGGTTATGAAGGCCTCACTGTTCCTCCACGCAACGGCAAGTAATGTCTTGCAGCTGTTTATTTTCCAAGCCCTTTAGCTTAACACCCAGGTTACAACTTGTTTGTTTTGCCATCCCTTCAAATTTGAGATTGTGGCCTTGACTCCAGCATGCTCAGCTAATTGGTACACAGCGGGGCAATGGGAGACTGAGAGAGAGAAGGGGAGCAGGATGGGGTGCAGCGGAGTGTGGCACTGGCCTCTCAAAGATTGATTGGTATGCTGAGGAAGCTGGGTGGCCTTAAAGGTGGGATAGGAGTTATATTAAGAACACAGGGAGTCTTGTTTACAGAAGGAGGGAGGAGAGTTTCGTGTCGCTCTGTTTTGAAGCACAGAGGCCTAATTTGTCTGGTGTATGCTCTTATCTGGCCCTGGGTGCTCATCTGGGAATCGTCTGACTGCCCTAATGCCCTCCAGAACCCTGTCAAAACCAGGAGAAAATAATTTTTTATTAATCTGTTTATAGTCTCAAGAGGCTGGGCCCTAGAGAAGGATCACAGGGAACGATGACAATAGGTCTAATGCACACTCACACAGACAAACACTCACATGCACACACACACACACACCTAGATCCATGTCTTCGTTACCGCTATTGAGAGTTAATAATGCTTTCTATCAACATTTGGTGATTAATGGTAATTTGAGATGGGAATGATCAAAATCTCCTTGGTGGAAAAAAGTCATTAGACCTGTTTCACGTCAACCCTTCCTTTAGCAAAATAAACACACAGATATTTTGTAGGATCTTCTGTTTCTGTTTAAACAGATTTGTGTAAGTGGTCCATGATGCTGATCAAAGGGAAAAGCAGACTGTCAGAAAAGCTAAAAATGTTCTTTTGGGGTGGGAGGGAAAATATCTTTTTGTTTCAGTAATCCACCATAACGTGGTCTTAGTAGACCATAAGTGTTAAGAACAATGGTAGTTTGAAAAATATTCAGTTCAGCATTGCCTCTGAAAGACTTTGCCTTTCTGTACTGCGTCCATTCCAAAGGTTTTCCTGCAATGACAAGGGGTCAGATTTGAGTGCAATGGGTTTGGTTACAGGTTGGGTTTTCAATGGTAGATATTAGACGTTATCTTAAACATTTGTTTGTAGAAATGAAACCAAGGGGTGTTTCAGTCACTCAATTCTCTGTCCAATCTGCTGCTCAATCCTTCTCATGCTTCCTCTTTTCCTTACAGGAAGTGATTTACTGCAAAACACATTCCAGCCTCTATCTTGGACTACAAACTAATCCATTCCAAATGTCTGCTTTGAATCCCCCCCTTGAATCTTCATACATTAGTCGTTTAGTGTTTCTAGTTCTTTGTTCTTCTTTGTGTTTCTCTCCATTTCTAACTCGTTTTGGGCCACCCGTCATACTAATGCTTAACCTTTCCTCTGACTCTCCATCTGTTCTCTCCGCACCTATCGGCATTCATAGGGGTTTCTCTCTCTTTCCATCTATTTGTCTTCATATGTTTTTTTTCTCTCTCCCCTTCTCTCCTCTCCTCTCTATTTCTGACATATGAGCAACATCCTGTTCGTGGCATTCAGTTGACAAAGACACAGCTGGCGTGGGTCTGGATGTGGGCCTGCTTCAGCTTTATTTATGCTTCTCTCTCTCTCTTCTCGGCACCCTCCTCTCAGCCAGGCTGAAGAGCAGCGGGAGAAGCAGTTTGGAAAAGGGAACAGAGGGCCAGATGGTTGTAGTCTTCAATTGGACACTGCTGCTCTAGCCCTCATAATTGGTGCTTGGTACCAAGTGCCTCGTCTATTATGCATGGATGACTATCTTTTGCTTATCGAGCGGCTCCACTGAGGTGTAATTCCAATCAAGTAAGTGGTCGAACCAATGAAACATGGCTTTGTTGCATTATGCATGGTGGCGTTGGCCGTTGGTTTCGCAACGGTCAAACGCTGTGCTTGCTTACAGTTTTACACAAGGCTCTGAGAGGCCAAAGTTCCGCTGCGCCTCAGTATCAAGCTCTGTCTTTATACATGGCATTCTGAACCCGGTGCCCTTTTCCACCTGCTGACTGCCCCAACAAAGTAATTCAGCCCAAACCATGTGTGTCAGGGTGGGCGGGGGTGTAAACAGTTGTCACAGGCAGTTTGAAGGGGTCCCCCGCAATTCTGGGAACATTAAACCACAGCCTCTGTGGACTTGACTTCACTTGACTGGAGCTGTTAGTCTACACAGCAGGCCAATGCATTTCTGGTGGTGGTCTCGTTGGTATTCAACGTGTCAGTCCAGGCTAATTAGCAGCCCATGTGGAAAAGTAATATACGAATTCTATGAATTATAATTCCCTCTTTGTGAACGTTGAAGGTCTGTCATTCAAGCTGGGAGCATAAACCGAGAGAATGAAAGAGCAGGAAACATAACAGTATGTGGCATATATTGCATGAAGAATAAGCAAAGGTAGGAGGACGCATTCATTTTCAAAATATCCATAGGAAAGTGGTCGCATTTCTTAAGTGGTTAAATTACACTTTCTCAACAGAAGGGACCTTTCTGGGGTGTATTGAATATCCTGTACTTCAAGTGCTGTCCTGCGCTTTACACTCATCAGGTATAAAGTGTGCTGCTGGTTTTTAGAGTGTTATAATTACATGTAGAAGAATCACATATGAAGAGTATGCAACAAGACCTGTAAATGGTAGCAGGTTAAAGAGTGCCGGCTGTTCACAAAGCTGTCCTGCTACTGTTAGAGCAGTAATGTTTGTGTTATTTAGAGGATACCAATGATTATGCCTGTGTGTGTATGCGTTTGTGGGCAATCGGCATACAGTAAATGCTCAATAGGCCCCTGGCTAATGGTCTTGCACCACTGCCTCTCAGTGCGTGTGGGGTTGGCAGAGCATGACCTGTTTGTGTGAGTGTGTGCCAGCGCTCACCTCTGGATTTAATGCAGTGTATGAAGGCCTAATTAAGTACATAGCAGGCGCTAATGTGAGAGGCAGTGTTAGCACACTGCTGAGCCCCAGCCTCAAAGGAAAAAGGAGAGAACACGGTGGAAACTTTACTTGTTAGCCAAACTAAAGGGCCACGTTTTTGATAGTGTGTTTGTGGGAGTGTGTGGCGCCTACAATATTAGTGTGTTTGTGGCTGCCTCTGATACTCCAAGTGATTTTTTTCTGGTTGCTTAAAGATGGAGGGCAATCTGCCAAGTAAATACTGGATTGAAAAGAAGCCATTGTTGTGAAGCCGATTGTCCTGTCAAATGACTATGTATTTCGCACTGACTACTTATTTTACAGCTATTTACCTTCAAATCCTTCTGTCAGACAATTGCATATAACCACAGAATCATTATTGTTGTACATAAAAATAAACAAAACTTCACATTATCTGTTAATGTAAGTCCAGTGACAAAGGCGTACACTGGCCAGGTTGTGAGGTCGTTCTGGCATTACAAGGAATTGACAGTTCCAGCGAGCGAGCTGCAACCCATTTAGACAATTTACCTGGTGTGAGGCGACACTTTAACGTTGCCATGGTAATGCCTTCTTGACTGACAGGGCATCCATTCAAGCCCATTACCCTGTCTCTAACAAACCCCCGCAGCACTGTTACACACCAATACCATCCATTTCTCTCTCTCTGTCTTCTCCTCCCCTCCCTCCCTCTCTCCCTCTCTCCCTCACTCCCTAAACATCGTCCTTGCCGACCCACCCCCCTTTCCCTCCCTCCCTCCCTCCCTCCCTCCCTCCCTCTTCGCCCCCTTCTGTGTTCTCAGTGAGTGAGTCATCCCCGAGGCTGTCATGAGCTTCATTCTCAGGCAGAGAGAGACAGGGCTAATTTGGACTGTACATCAGGTTCTGATCATGCCTTCACTGTGTCCAACACTAACCACTGGCTTCCTCCAGGAACACACAGGGGATGAGCACAGGGAGCACGTCTTGTCTCCCAGCGCAGACAAAGCAGGGTTCCCTTTCACTCCTCAATCTTCTCTCTTCTTTTCACCAGTACTTTTTTCCCCCTTTCAGGGGGTTGACAAATGGTCCCATTTCACCTTGTTCAGGCTGTGTAATAACAGGGTTTTGTCATTTTGAGTCAGATGAAACACATGAATCTCTAATGATGATTACCTTAATTACTGCTCAATTTGTCTGCCTCCACGCCCCCTCTGACCCTGGCTCTCCCTGCTCTCCCTTTCCCTCCCCTTCTGTGCTCTGGGGCTGTCATCAACAAACTTTTCTCATACGTTTATTATTGGTTACCATAGAGGGTTCCTAAGATAAACATACAGTATATAAGTGAGGCAAGGGAGGCTTATTGATTCATGAACTCTCAGAGCTTTTCTCTGTGTCTGCAGCTGACCCGTGACCCTGTTTTGTATTTTCTAAAAGCACCCTGGGCAACCTCTGTGGTTCTGGTTGACCTGTGTGACGGAGCTTTGTGGTCCCATTAAGGAGACACTGTCAGCTCCTGTCCTTCCTGACTTCCTCAAGTCCGGCTCTATCTGAAGAAAAGCTCAGTCGGGCACTGGGAGGGTCTCCCTAGACTCAAACCAACACCCGGCAGTGTGCACCCAGAAACCGCACAGAAGCTGCTGTGAGAACAGGACGGCACAGCCGCTACTGATTCACTCAAACAACCACATACACACACACAGCAACCATGGTCTCCTCTCGCACGCTTTCTCTCCAGCTTAGAGGCTCTTTGGTCTTTGGGCTTTAGATCAGAGACTGGCTAATGTGGTTTCAGCCCACAGACATTCTCACTGCAGGCTCACGTGGTTTCCAGTCCGGCAGCGCTGAGAGTCCGCGTGGGCGTTGGGAGCATCGACTCGGAGGAATTGGGTTAACTGGGCAACCGTAGACAGCTGTGGTCTGGTGCTCCAAGGAAAGCTACTTAAATTAGCCTCTTGTGCTCTGTCGTACTGGGCTGCCATACCCTCGCCACCCCTCTCCCCCTTGCCCGACAGCCCCTCCCCACGCCACCTTTTAACATTTCCTCTGCCACAAATCCGCCGACCTTTCGTGTAATTGCCCTAACTGCCTTGCCCTCGTTAGAGTCTTGCGGTGGAGCTCATAAACAGCTGCAGTGTGGAGCCCCCCTAGCCAGCCTCCACCTCAGCCTGCCTCCACCTCAGTCGGCCTCCACCCCAGCCAACCGCTCTTGATACTCTGACATCCAGTTCAGCCAGACCAATGGCATAATAAATGGTTAGGTCCAATACTGTACATTGCCTGCTGTCTTATGAAAAAACTAATGTTAGCAACTCATGCTTAGCATTGTGTCTATTGCCCTAAGACATGCATTGCCAGATGTTTCTGCTCAGCAAGAGTAACATGAGATTCTGGGTGCAATTCTCCTTCAAGTAAGACTCCCTTAAAGCTATAATGATCTGTGATCAAATAAGCAGCTCTGGCTCTGTCGACAGATCGCATTTTAATCGACAGTATGGATCTATGCTGAGGCATGAAACATTCACAGCCAGAATGCTTTCTTACACGGCACAGCAGCTCCCAGTGTATCTGCTGATGCAGCTTGTGTGGTGTCATCTGCAGGACCAGGCAGCTGTCTCAACAAGCCACAGCTTGGTGTGTTGCCATGGAAGCCCTTCAGCAGCATCGAAACCTCATTTTCATAATTTCAGTAATTCATTATGTTGGAGGAACAGCATTTGACCATAAGCACAATAGACGGAATCCATTAAAGAAAGTCAATGAACTCAGTCAATACATTTAGCTAAATACACAAACACAATCAACAATAACGTATTAAAGCGCCTGCCAGTAACTTACTCATAAGGGGATGAGGATTTTGCTGTGTGCTGTGAAAAATCTAATGCAATTATGATCAGAATAATGCCTGGCTATTGACTGGTGTGAAAGGCCATGCGGGGCGTGGATGAGGCCCAGGCTAGTGAGACCGACCCCTTCCCACTCTCTGATTGATTAGGTGTGTCGGAGCAAATTCTGCCCAAATGACCCAAGATGGGCCTGCAGATTGGGCTGCGTCAAGCCTGGGCCCCCCTTATTAACTTACCCAGGCATAGGGCACTGTAAATAGCCCGGAGGGCAGCCTTGCTGGGGGACACTGCAGAAATAAAGAGTGGAAAAGCGACCCTGCTAAACTCAATTTGTAATCTAATCCCGTGTGCTGCCATCGATCGAGATCTCCTGCAGCAGTGAGGGAGCAGCAGGCGCAGGACTCTCCTCTCTCTTTATCACTCTCACTGCTCTTCTCCTCCGTCATAGATGGACACGATACCGTCCGTCAGAGCTGACTGTGGCCTCCCTCAGCCTTATCCCTAATACAGCAGGCTCACCGAGCCTCTATCTCTGGCCCCAACCCCAGTCGCTAGTCTGACCCGCCATCAGAGTGCCTCCATCATCGCCAGGCATCCATGTGGCCGGCAGTGTCCGGCCTCAGGCAACTCTCTGTGTCTCTGACCCCCCGTGCCATTGTCCCCTCCATGCCTCAAGGCCCCGAGGATAAGTGTCGTGCCTTTGTTGCCTTGATAATGAAGCGCCATGGTGGGGAGACGCTCCTCATTCTCTCCCTGCGCGTTTGATCTGCGTGACAAACGATACCTGTGTTAACCGCCATCTGTCAGAGGACCACTGTCTGGGTCCAATAGCCTCTTTACTCAGCAGGGAACAGGTTCCCATTTGTCATGGATAAAGTACCTTAGCTCTGCCCCGGTCTTTATTTCCCCATAGGAGTGTTTTTATCTGGTAAGCTAAATGTGAATGTGTTGCAGACCAGCGTGGGAGGTGGGTTTAATGGTTTGTATGTGGGTCTCATCAGTGGGGTGGTCTCTGAGCGTTTCCTGTCTGCTAGGCGACGATGAACCTATTCCCTATGTTTTCAGTCCAACTCTACGATACACACCATGTGGGTTAACAGAGAGCTCAGACCATGTCAATGTAAGCTATACAACATTGTCATTAGGCTACACAAACACATCAGCTGAGTTGTTTGCCATATGGAACATAGAAAGGCTTTTAAAATACCGACTGGTGGGTTTTACAGTTTTAAGGGTAAAGGACCTAACACACAGCAATTTCTTATTGAGGTAATCTGGTGACTTGTTTGACCAACTTTTATCTGTGTTAAATTCCATATCATGGTAGAGTGTGTTTTTTATTTAATTGTCTCACCTTTTAATCAACAGCTTTTTATCTGATAAAACCAGTGTTCTATGAGGTTGACATTTTATTGGCCGACTTTCGTGAGGAAGTTGACATGTTATTGGCCGACCCCTGTCCCGCTAGTTGCTGACCTTAAGCAGCTCCCAAATCCAAATTTCCCTAGATAGTTGAAAAACAAAGGACCAAAATTCCTGGCAGAGGATAGTATGCCGGTTAAAGAGAATCCTGAAACATGAACATGAGTTTCATTCTCTCAGTTTCTCCATCTTGTCTATGTGTTTTCTTCTGTGATAGTGTATGACACTGAGGGTTTGATTGTTTCCATGTGTTCCAGACTCGGCTGGGGAACTGGAGGGAGTGAATTGATCCCTATAGAAACAGCCTGCTTCACGTCTTCACATGGACCTAGCCCATCTGCCCCGCCTGCTGCCCCACTCTCTTTCTCCTAAATATTCTCAGTGGAGCTTCGCGCAGTCATGCTCACATGTGTGTGTGTACGCAAAAACATGCACTTACGTATTTAAAAAAGTTTGGCAAAATCAACGTAATTTATTTATTCATTTCACAGATATATTTACTCCCTCCCTTCCATGCTCTTAGAACAGTGTGGGCTACCAGGTCTCTCAATGTGGGCTGAAGTTATTCATGAACAGGGGTCAAACAACCAATAAATCCTATTCACTACTGAGATGACGTAACTGTGATCTTTGTATATCTATTTTTTCCTTTTTAGTATTAGGAACTGGCTGGCTGGATTTGGGCAGTCATTTTGAAGATTGGGTTCATTTTGTGCTTAGTGATAATTTACTGTGAGTCACTGACTTCTTCTCTAAGTAAAATGGACCAAATTAATAAGAGGGTCCGGTTTCAGCCTTTGAGACAGACCCTCCTCCCTGATGTAGTTATATTCCTCATGTCTCCTTTTTATTTGCGCCCCCTTTTCTTGCGTCATATGATTTATGGGTTTCCTAATCTCTCACAATCAAACACCGAGGACGGCATTTTCAGCATCATCACACCTTGTCACTGGGTCATGATTTAGTCTGTTCTTGCTTGTGTGGAAAGTATGGTGCATAAATATAATGGGTTGTGCGTCCTGCCGCTTGAAGGGAAAGAGGGAGGCTCTAACTCAACAGACCCTGTCCCACTCTGACACAGGCCATTGGAGAATGCTAAGGGCCCAGCGGAAAGGAACGATTTATTCTTCTTTAAGGTTTATTTTTTCAATGTGTTAAAGGAGGGGGTAGAGGGTAGTTGCTGGCTCACAAGTTTCAGCCAAACATGATGGATCAAGCGGCCTGAAAAATAAACAGCCACTCATGTAGACATACAGAGTTTGGCACACACTTCGTCATTCTCACTCTTGCACACAACAGTGCCATAAGATATACACAGGCTCAGACCCCCAGACACACACACACACACACACACACACACACACACACACACACACACACACACCATAAAATAGGTTTGAACACCATGCGGTAACACTCCGGTTCCCCTGCTGCTGTCTCTTTTCTAAATAAACATGCAGATGAAAGCCCACGTCTGAACTGGGAGCCTGCTCCCTCCTAATAAGCTGACCAAAGCTAATGGATTACTTATTACCACAACTTCAGGAGACTTCTGCTGGATCCTAACTTTTATCAAGCTTGGCTGTGAACTAAAGGAACTTGTTGGACTATTACTTTCAATGTTAGGTAACTCCATGACTGGGGGTGTGAAGGGCTTTATTTCAATATGCTATCGTATTTGAGCATTTACAGGTTTTTTCAGTTGCTAACAAGCATCGGTCACAACTGAAGCCACGTTTTCAAAACTCTTCATACAGTTTGTTTTACCAACAAGCATCTTGACCAAACAGTTAATCTCACCTCCAAAACTCACTCAAGCCACCAAAACACTTCATACATGTCTCAAAAGAAGCTTGTGCGACCATAACACTGACAACAATTCTCACTGAGAAAGCATAGTTAGTGATTACTCATACTGTATAGTACTGTGAGGGTTCTAGCTTGTAAAATAGATATTCGTCTCAATGTGGCTTTCCTTGGTTAATTTGTGTCCCCCTGTTTATGCCCTTTGTGGATATCTGCAGCTGACCAACGGCAGTCACACCTACTCTTTGTACAGCAGATGTTTCAGACGTGCCCCACATTGGGAAGCACCATCACTCTACTCTAGTCTTCACTGGCCAAATGACAAACTCTTCCTCATCCTGTCCCGCTCTCCCAAGACCAGCCTGGTTTAACAATCACAGACATCTAGAAGACAAGGGTTGCCCTGTGAATTTCCTCCCAGCCAGATCCACCCACCGTGATCGTTAGAGGGTGCTTGTGTGTGAGCTCAACACAACAGCTTGGTGTAAGCCAGCTTTACACGGGCAGCAGGTATGTGATTCTATTCCGCTTTAATTTTACACATAACACCACCTTCTGCCATGCACACACCCACGCCTAAACAGAAGAG
Source organism: Aplochiton taeniatus (assembly GCA_017639675.1). Lineage (NCBI taxonomy): Eukaryota > Metazoa > Chordata > Actinopteri > Galaxiiformes > Galaxiidae > Aplochiton > Aplochiton taeniatus. The sequence continues at coordinate 11,759,421 of CM030183.1, read as the reverse complement.
ACATGCGGCACCGAGTCGTGTCCACCACCACCTCTCCTCCATCCAGAGTACCTGCCGCGACAGACACCTGCCCAGGAAGTACTTAAAATTATTAGACCCCCCCACCCCGTAAAAACGCCTGAAATGATGCCTGCCAAGAAGAGAAGAGGAGATAAAAAGCATAGTTCCTCTCCTAGATTAAAAATCCTAAATCAAATCAAGCAGCCCATTGTAGCTCGCAGGGCGAGGCTCCACATGGTCGCCGTCTCTCTCTCCTTTATTCCATTAATCACCCCTCCACCCCCACTCCTTGCTGCTTTCTCCTCCCAACCCCCTGCCTCTGCAGCAGTCTCTGTGATTCATCTGTCGTGATGCGGTGTGTGTGACGGTGAAGCAGGGTGGGTGGGGGTATGGTGGAAATGGGTGGGCGTGCGCTTGGTGCCCACGGGAGGCTGGGTGAGTCACACTGGGCTCTTCTTGCCAGTCCTCAGCTGCGGCGCCGTACCCGTTCGTCACGCTGCGGTGCCGGAACCCCTGGCACCATTGGCACCTTGCCACCAGGCGTCACAGCCCGTCCGAGCGGCTGAAGAGAGAATTAGGCCACATTGTTTCTTCTCCCCTCCTTGGATATTCTCTGGAGGCTTCCTTGTGGTCCATGGGTGGGGATGAAAGGACAGGGGCAGAGGCTCTGGCAGTATGTTTGTTATTATCGGGATACACCTCCTCTTCCTATTTACCCAACTAGCCATACGGTATCTCAACACATAGGAAGGGTTTAGCCCCCACTCATATTACATCATTGAATACATATTCAGCACAACATTGACCACGTTCATTGCATACGCAGCACCACATTGTCAACACTGACTGCATAGCTGTATACAGCGCACCATTGACTAGATTGGCTGCGTATTCAGCACAACATTGACTATATTGACTACATATTCAGCACAACATTATATTAAGCACCCCCTTGACTACATTAACCACGTATTCAGCACCACATTGACTTCATCATAGGACGCTAATGTGAAATGGAGGCAGATGTTCTCCATCGCCTACCAAGCCTCCTAACTATGAAAGGACAACAGGCAGCCAGAGCTGAGGCATGAGATAGCCTTTAAAGCATCTCTGTGGATATCCATAGACTCCGGCCAAATAAACGTTTTATGTTTAGCACCAGCAAGTAGGTCCACATGTGTTTCTCTCTCATTGTTCCGGCCTGTCTTTCGTTCAGGGATTAGGATAACAATCCTCTCCCAATCGGGATGTCGGGAAAATGGATGACCTCGGGTTTGCCTCTCCTGAGCTCCTCAGTGAGATGGGATGGCCGATGATTGGACCTGATGACCCAGGCAGAGGTCTTCGGGAGAGCCGTGTGGGGCCTCATGATGTGTGAGTGGAGGTTTTCCAGGATAAGTTCTACCCTGGCGTCATGACCGTCTCTCGTTGCAGTTCCCATCAATGTTTAACTGCAAATATCATGGCATTTATGGACGGCGTTGACCATAGTATGGTACACCGGTGTTCAATATTTTTGTCACTTTCCCTCACCTTGCTTTTGAGTTGCTTTTGGTTATTGAAATCAGATTCGCTTTTTTTTTCGTAGACTGTTGGAAAAGGTGTGTGTGTTAACTACTCCAAATGCCGGGCCTAAGTGTACAGTGGTTACTGGGAGCACGTGATAACGGTGGTTCACTAGATGGACGTTGAAGGGACGATGCATGACTGAACGATGTGTGTCTGTGCATGTACTGGGCAATGAGTCTATGCTAGCCTGTATAATGATGTGACTAATCGACTTAATCACACAAGCTCTTTGGCAGAGTTTCTTACGAGACAAAGCTGTCACACTTACCACAGGGAGTCAAGCTCCCCAGGCTTTCTCGTCCACTGTCACTTCAGAGAGTACTGTGGATGAGCACCCCTCGCCTGTCACAGCTCTAATAGACATGAGAATAGTGGTGGCATTAATGGGTTTTAAAAGGGCCTTCTGTCTCATTCTCTGGTCTTGGCTGACCCCCCTCCTCCTCTCTCTCTCTGTCTCTCTGTCTCTCTGTCTCTCTCTCTCTCTCTCTCTCTCTCTCTCTCTCTCTCTCTCTCTCTCTCTCTCTCTCTCTCTCTCTCTCTCTGTCTCTCTCTCTCTCTCTCTCTCTCTCTCTCTCTCTTTCTCTCTGCCCACATCCTTGATGTAATCATGGGGCTGCGACCTAAGTGCGTTCACCATGCTGGATATAACTGGAGAGTGGTCGGGCTGAGCCACTGCACTGCACCTTCTACACACGCGCACACAAACACTTACTCACACATGCACTCCAACATTGTGAACTACCCCCACCTCCTGCACTTCTGTGGTTTGGTCTACCCACCGTTCTCACTGTAATCTCATTATTGAAGATTTCTGATATAGAGATGGGGTGCGGAGAGAAACAGAGAGCTTTTAGGTGGAAGGTATGGAGGTTGGTTTGCGTTGAGGAGAGAGGCTGGGGGCAGGGTGAGACAGTAGGGGGACTGGGGAATGGAAGGCAGCAGCCAGTTCCTGTAATGGCCTTGGCCCTCTTCCTTTTAGCCATCCCCATCTCCCCCCTCTCCCTATAAACCACTCTCTGATGACGCTATATAGACACCCCTGTTGGCTTTATGAGGCAAACAAAGACGGGGGGAGAGTGTTTAATGTATAGCCAGTGGCAACATAAGCTCAATGCTCTGTCCTGGCCCATCACACGCTGCTGCATCAAGTTGCAGTGTGTCAGACATCGCAAAACAACGTAAAAACTTGAGGCCTCTATTGATACAATGTCAAAGCCGGAGTACTGGAGTGGCCCATCCCGCTCACGCACATGAACTAACCGCTGGTGCCTTTTACTGTGACTCGCACAAAGCACACTGCGCGCCGCAGGCATTTTAAATACTCTGAGGGGAGGTTTGATCTGGTACACTCTCTCTTTGTTACCATGTCTCAATTTGGGAGGCTGAGAGGAGCGCATGCGCCCCTCCCCTTTCTCTACTTCACCAACCCCCAACCCTACCACCGCCTGGTCCCCTTCCCACCGTCACTCGGAGCACTAAAACCCACTGTGAGGGAGATGGGACTGGCCGGTGATAACCCTCAAACAGCCGACCCTGCCACGTGTGTCTGGATCCTGTAGCCCACAGTACTCTTTCAGACACTAACCGTCTCCTTCAACTCTGTTTCTCAGAGACAGAGGCCTCTCGAGAAGTAAGATGTTACAGGAGACCCTTCTGTTTCCGTTTGTGGTATTGTGACAGGAGGCTATCCTTCGAGAGCTCTGTAGAAGGTCAAATGCGATTTGTAAAAAGCAAACGGTAGCCTATTGTGTAAACAGCCTTTAGTCATTGGCTCTGCTTAAAGATTTCAACTATCCCTGGTGAATCCCACTCTCAAGACATTGTAAAAGGAGATTTTGTATATTTGCAATTCCATCTATTCCTGTTTGTCTTCTGGGAATAATATGTGTGACAGTTTAGTTAGCACCTCAGAGTAAACAAGCAGTGTCAGTCCATAAAAAGAGAAAGGGACACAAACGACTTGAGGAGTTGTCTGCGGGGACTTTGCTAGGATGAACAATTGGATATTTTTAATTTGAGTGAATTTGCTAGCTAGCTACCACCATATGCTCTCTCTCTCTCTCTCTCTCTCTCTCTCTCTCTCTCTCTCTCTCTCTCTCTCTCTCTCTCTCTCTCTCTCTCTCTCTCTCTCTCTCTCTCTCTCTCTCTCTCTCTCTTTTTTTTTATTTTTTTTTTATTGCTGTTTTTCAGATCCTGGGCTATTCATAAAACATTTGGGGCTGTAGCCTGGGATGCCCAGGCCTAACGGCATCCCTGTTGGTCTGTATTGGCCAGTATGTCAGAGGCGATGACATTCCGTTGTGATTGGGGATGGTGGTTAAAGTCTCCGTTTACTGGGAGTCCTGGGACGGCGGGAAAGGAAGAAGGAGGGGTGGTGGTGTTAATGGAGTGAACATCCCAGAAACCTGATCAGTGCTCCCCGGAGCCCAGTGAGACACTACATTGGTTCGTGCATCTGGACCCTGACACCTGCTCGGGAGGACGCTGACCTGGCTGGTGTAAGCTGTTTCTCCCTTTGGAAAACATTTACAACGTTTACATCCAGAGCTCTCTGCCAAGTCAGGACAGTGATGGAACAATCAAGGAGGACTGAAGTAAACATCCTCATCATGTGTGTGTGTTTTTGCCTGCGTAGACACTGGTCCGCTAACAACAGTATCCGTGCCTTTCCCTTGTCCAAAGACCATAAACGTGACATGATCTGAGTAGAATACCGGCAAACTGGCAGGAAATAAACATCCTCCATGCTAGCCGTCATGCTTTCGTCCACAAACGGAGACAAGTGCGGACTTTTCATCATGCTATCTTGATGCTCCACCAATGTCAGCGAGCCAGTAGTGTTAAAGGGCCGTGGGGTCAACGGGGATGTCACAGGGATAAGCGCTACAAACACACCCACACACACGTACAGTGAAGCCCAAACCACACAGACTAAGCAGTGGAGGGGCGGTCATGGGGAATGGTGTCCAGGTGGGGGCTGTGTGTCTCTCCCATGGCGGCTGTAAACGCCGCGCCGACGGGGAGAGCGGGTTTACTGGGATCTGCTGAGCGTGCTGAACCTCCTCAGATCACTGCGAGCAGCCCCATAGCCATAACTCACAGCAGGCCAGACGCGCGCACAGCCACACACACACACCCGCAGTCACAGGCCAAATTATTTATGGCCATATTGTGCTGTGAGCTTGGAGCCTCTCTCTCCCAGGTGTACGGTTCTCCCAGCAGATGTGAAAGGGGTGCAGGTCTCAACTGTGTAAGCCAACAAATCTTGACAGCACTGTGACTGTTTGACTTGTGATTCATTGTTGGAAACCTTGATTTGCATGGAGCCTCTGACATCTCTTTTAATTATAAGGACACTTACTGGAGGGCACACTGTGGACTTGATGTTACTGGAGTGTGCATGCACGCATGGAATAATTAACAGTAAACAGAAGGCTGATTAGAGGAACATTTCGCACAATATGCCGCCTCTCTCTCATTCTCTCTCTCTCGATCTGCCTCTGTCTTACTGTGTTTCTTTACCCTTTGTTCTCCGTCTCTCCGTCTCTCCGTCTCTCTCTCTCTCTCTCTCTCTCTCTCTCTCTCTCTCTCTCTCTCTCTCTCTCTCTCTCTCTCTCTCTCTCTCTCTCTCTCTCTCTCGTCTCCACAGTATCGAACAGCCACCGGTTCTAGGGAACATGCTGGAGGCCTAAGCAGACCCCATCAGCCACACAGGCTCTGTAATCTGCACTGACAGCCTGAGGCGCCAGATAAAGCATCTCCCTCGCTCAGGCGTGTGACAGGGGAGCTACAGGGCTCTCAGGTCCCAGGAAATAATAAAAGCCCAGTGCGTGAGCAGCAATACAGCTCAACGTTTAGTAACGCTGAATGGTGACTAGAGAATTACAGAATGTAATGGCCGCTGGACAAGATTGTGCTTTCAAGCAAGCCACTTGCCTGTTAGTTCCTGATTGAATCTTTTCCTCTGCAGGCAAATACAGACAGTGCAAGATGTTTTTCACCAAAGTGTCCAATTGAGTTCATTCATGTTCTGAAAGGAACTGCAACGATTGGAAACCCATATAGGCTAAGTAAAGCTTGTTGACAGTCAAGAATGAATTGTACAGCTTGTGCTGAGTGGTTTGAATGGTTACGTGATGTTAACAACACTTTATGTGTTATACCGCATCCTATAAACATGTGCCAATGTCTGTTGAGCTTGGGTTTCACTGGCCTTTTTTTAACTTCATTTAAAGTGTTAAAAGGCATCCATCACACCTCACACATGTGCTCTGTGTGCTCTAAGTGGTTTCTGATCAAGCAGGAATTCTCTCATGCTAGTTCATTAAGGCACAATGATTCCTCTTGACATGAGAGAAAAGACAGAAAATGACATTGCTAATCATATTACCAAGTGTTCCTTGTAGATATTGTGTCTATGGCTGACTAACGCGCGTCACTCTGGGAGTTGTTTGACTAGCTGGTTACTTTAGTAATTTGATGTGTTATTGTGGTGGCTTTTGTTGCCTGTTGTTGCAAACACTCTGTGCGCCACACACGTGTGCATGATGTCACACAGACTTAGTTGTGAAGCCCATTGACACGGCTGTCGGAAAGGACAAACACAACTAAACAAATGTTCTGTGTTTTTGTGTGCAAGTTTGGGCTCTACCATGCCTTACAGCAAGCCTCTCAAAGTTTGGGCTCTCGTCTGCAGTGAGGACATACACATTGCAATCATTAAGTTGTAAACATAAACATTAGCTGTAGCTAGTACCATCACCTCAAATCTCATCTTCACAAAGAAAACATCGTAATTCTAATCTTCTCTGCCTTTCATTATTTCCCCATCATGTCTTTTTCCCAAGCACTGGTTAATAGTTGCCCAGGGAATACGGCCAGTGATTGGTTTATTTTAAAGTTTACCTAGCATTGGATGGCTGCAGGCAGTGTCATGATTAGGACCCAGTCATTGACATATGGGAAGCATCAATGCAGGGAGAGCCGTCACTTCCTCTCATTTCTCCTTCTCTGGGGTTGACCGTTAAGGTGAGCTGATGGCTGGGTCGACTCCTCAGTGCCCCTGCCCATTACAAAGGTCCCGGGAGGTCGTTACCAGGGTTGGTGCGGACCGCCGACAGACTTAGAACAAAGAACAACCCAACACACAGCTACACATGGGAGCGGAAGACCAACAGGATGTGGGCAGTTGCGGGAGTCGGGGGAGTGCCCCACCTGCATCTTTTTGTTATTGTGAGGAAGGAAGGACTCACATGTAATGGCTTGTTTACATCGTTAAGAAAGACCCACCCGCTGGAATCATGTAATTGGCCCCTGAGTCAATCAATCAAGTATCATTCAGCGGTCCGGAGGTTACATAAACATATTAATCCTTTTTGATTGGGGCTCTCTGCCGATGCAGTTCCAGTTAGAAGTCAGTGTCGAGTTAAAGTAAGAGTGTAGTGAAAGATTTGAAGTGAGTTGTCCTCATTTTTATAGTAAACATAAACATCCTAAGCAAACAACAGATTAGAGCACCGAGAGAGATAGTTTACATATATGGACTACAGGCCCAGTAGATCCCACATGATGCTGCCTTGCGACCTGATGGCTCTTCCAGACAGAGGGCAGTGTTTGTGGACTGTTACACAAAGGTCCAGGAGGGGTGAGGTGTTGTGTGTGTATGGGTCACGCTTCTCTCCAACCCCTCCTGTCCTTCTTTGTCCTCTGCCACCACATCTAACATGCATGTCTCCCTGGCCAGCTGGATGAATGGGTCCATTGTGTGGCACTGAGCCACAGAGCCCTGAATCACTGGGCCTCATACCGCATGTGACAACACTGTCTAAACCCCCAGAAAAGGATGGCTTTCTCTCTCACTCTCTATAACCTACTCCCTCAGCCTCTCTTTTCTCTTTCTTCGAGGCTGCCATCCCGCAGGTCTCCTTCCACCACCGCTGTCGAGACCTCCGCACATTTGTGGCAACTGAGACTTTGGACAGCCCTCCTGGTGGCATCCTTTCCCCCCCATAATTGCAGCCCGCCCCCCTCCTACTCCCCTCCTCCCTCAATCTCACCCTTCTCCTCCCCTCACCATTCCTTACATCATCGAAGGATTTACAATCAATCAATAGATCCCGGGCTTCGAAATAAAACATTTTCCAAAATAATAAAACAAGTCGTTTTCCAAGCAGGGGCCAGCGTGTGATGTCACCTTACAAGCCGGTGGTAGTGTAACTAGTGTAACTTGTCAGCTGTCAGCTCTGCGGTGTCCAGGCCAGTCCCTGTGCTGCATCTCTATAAGGCACATGTGTGTGGGAGCCTGATCCCAGCTCTTTCATGGCTTAAGAGGGTACCTTATAAAGTCAGGCCACTGGATGAGAGCAAAGCAGAGGGAGCCCTCCAGTCATTAGGCCTATAGGCCCTGTGCTGTACAGTAACAACCACATGGCTGCTATGTCTCCACCACACGTCCTGCTAATGGCTTTCCCAGAGAGCCCCCCCCCCCCAATCCCTTGCCCTGCTCTAATCGGAGGGTTAGCTCCCCAGAATGAGAAAAATAACAGGCTTCCAGCTGAGCGCGATATTGTGCTGTTATGAACTGACAGCAACGGTACGTGGTGGCTTGAATAGATTTAGACTGCTTTAGTGACGGTTCAGTTTTATTCAACCGTGGGAGAAGATTAACAAAAAGTAAAAAATAAATTCTTAACTTAGAGGAATGTTGTCAGACCCCCTACTTCAATTACATCACCTCTCTCTCACCCCTACTTACCCCACCCACCCCGAGTTTGCCCCGCTTGTTACCCCCAGTGTGATTTCTCAGTGTGGGTTGTGGGGATGGGGAGTGGGGCTTGATTCATCTCCTTCTCTTTGGAGGTTTGCCATTTCCCAGAGCACAACCCACTCCATCACCCAGACAGCAGGTACTGTCCTCTCCCCACTGAAACTTAACACGCCACAGGGAAACAGACAGGTAACTCCTCCTCTATAATATGCTGGTCTGTGTTTGCAAATTGCCTGCCTGCCTGGCTTTCTGTCTGTCTGTCGTTTTTTCTTCTATGGCAGCGCCAGCAGTCCACTCCTAAGCAGTTTAAACCTTTTCCAATAAAATACCCTTTAAAGCAATTAAGGTGTTTGAGAAGTTGAGGTGTTTGAGAAGTTGAGCTGTAAACATTTATGCTTTGCCAGTCATTTATGAGTTTTATGGATCAACGTATGTACTTAAGGAGGCAATAAAAATGTATTAAATGCCACTCTTCTTTTGCCAATGAGTTTGCTGTAATTAAGACAATTCTTTTTTAATCTTCATGTGTCAACTGGAGCCTGATATTAAAAATGAGACTTAAAACCAATAGATAATTAGGATATTACAATACAAATTTTAAAACTGTTTCTCACCTTTCATGTGTAGCCTTATTTATTTCTGTAACACCTCATAGACAGTGCTGTCCTTGTGAGTGTCAGCGTAATTAGATGGTGACAAAACAGTTGACATTTTGCATGTGTTGCAACACTGTAAACCATATTCATTTCAAAGAAAAAACAAATATTTACTATGAATTGCGTTGAAAGAAAAGGAAAGATATTTAAAACTCTATCAAATTCATTTTTTTTCCAAAGGAAATGAAAAGCAGGTGACCTCTGACATAAACTTTTGAATCTTTTTTTTTCTTTCTTTTCTTCTAGCGCCAGGTGTCAAAGTTGTGAATATGAGTCCAAATGGTTTTTAAGAGTTCTGAGGGTTCCCTTTTGACTAAAGGCGTAGAGCCAAACTTTAATCAAATGGTTTTAGTATGCACACTCTCACACACACAGCCTACATAACATGTGCACCCAGAAAAGTACTAATACAACTTTAACCTCTATGTTTGGAAATGTTGCCTGTCTATTAGTTGCCTCAATCCTTGATTAAACTAATATTGACTGTATTCCACGGTCTGTACAGAGATGAGGTGTCAGGTAATGCAGCTTTAGAATATTTTTATGTTGGGACTCGAAAGCAGAAGGATGCGGGTGTAGGGGAAACAACACGAAGACAAGAAGAGTAAAAGAAAACAAACATCGACGGAGGCTGGGAAGACAGAAGCAGATAGGTCACATCCGTGACTCCTCAAGCTTGTCCAGGCTTTAACCCTATTTATTTAAATGTCATGTGCCGCAAGCTCAGGACATGCCCACCTGCCCAGGGCCTTAAGTATATTGGTTTGACATGTGCCGGGACTGGCCGTTTGCACAGTGTGATGCCAGCTCTCTGTAACCACAGTGCATATTGGTCTGTCTGCTTTTTACCATTGTATAAACTCTGAATGACTTCGACCCGCTGCTTCTTTGACGCCTGTTCCTTCTCCTGGAGGGTTTATGGAATCTTTGCGGCCCCCCTATAAGGTCTTAGCTTGAAACTTTGGTTTAAAAAAAGAACTAGAGCTTTTGCGATGATCCAGTCTATTTAAAAATATACTTGACTCAACAAATTATTGAAATCCCTTTTTTACGCAATGCATTGTATTTAGAGAAGGATGACAGATGAATCCTTACCACCAAGTAACTGTGAATTTGTGGTGGAAAGTAACTGTCTGCTGTCAACCATACCAATAAATAATACAGCAGAAAAAGGTAGGGTCTTTGAAGGCAGTAGCTAATTTAAAAGAAAAACAGCGGTTCAGTTTCAATATTCCACTGTATCTCTTTTCGTGCTGTCATCAGGTCTGTATTGGTATTATAAGATGAATTGTGGCCATTGCAGGTAACTTGTATTGACCCCCCTTTCATTCCCTCTGCAGCCGGCGGTCTTTTCAGACAGATGTGTAAGCTGATCCTGTATGGCCAATATTGACCCACCGGTTGGACATCTCTTTCTCTCTTCTCCCCTCTGCTGGAAGTACAGGCCCTATTGATCCTGATCTCTAAGTGTTACCATAAATTCTCTTCTCATTAGTTTAAACTGCATGGTGGTCCATCCATCCCATGACTCATCTGGACAGCCGGTCTTGGAACGTGGAGTGTCTATGGTACCGTCCTCTCCAGATGGCCTAACACCCCCTCCCCCATCCCAAGTTCACTCTCCCCTTATTACCTCTCCATCCAACCTGTCTCTTTTTCCACTCGTTCAATCCCCCTCTCCATCCCTGGTAATGAGTGTGGGCCTTCCAGGATTCCAGCAGTTCAAAGTGCTTCTGGGGAGAGAGATTGAATTCATGTCTAATTCAGTTACGGACACTTTTTATCTACGTTATTTGTTTGTTTGAAGTGGAGCCACTTTTTTTACACACTTTCTGCCCTTAAGAGCCTAAATGAACTCGGTGTAGTCTAATTCAAACATACAAAGCAAGTGAGTGAGGGAGTCTTCTGTCGGCCCCTGTTTCCTGTAAACACGTTGTGCACTAGTCCTGTAGCAAGACTTACCAGGATGCAGCTTATGGGATCTGTAGAGTCAGCTGCTGTCGGTAACCAGAGCATGGCCAGCTCACAGAGATGTGCTTTCGTGATCATATCACACGTCCACTGATTGCTCTCTCCCGTTGGCTCTTAATTGTCCGTCGGGTGTCATGTGACCGAGGAGAGCAGACTAGAAAGGGAGAGCAGGTTTAACTCCCAGGTGAAGGGGTGAAGGTTGATTGGGTACCCACTTGAATCGCTTTCCTCAAGCATCCAGAGCTCCAATGTGCGACATACAAGACACACAAATCCCTGTGGATGAAGCCACGTGCTGGCAGAAAGGTAACAACGGCCATAATACTGTTTGTCTGGAAGCCAGAGTCGTGACTAGCTCCTTCCCCTCAGAGCGGGGAGATGAATGCCTGTTTTCTGATTCTGTCTATGGGCGATAGGGAACAGATGAGGACATACATGGGGATGCAGCAGCTAGTGCCCTCATGGGATAGCGCCTGCTTCAACCAGGAGGAGAGATAGAAGCAAGTGGGTCCCTATTCATGTGAATTTATTATGTGCCAGGATTGCGAGTAGGTGCTTGTGTTGCCTGTTGTTGCCCGTGTGTGTATGTGTATGTAGCCAGTCCATTTCTAAGTGTGGGATGGGTGCAAGGAGAAGAAGCAGATTGGCTTTGGGAGATCAAAGAAGTAATTTAATCAGGCTTTTAGAAATAGACCACGCTGAAAGTTTTGATTAAAAAGCTGGAACATCTGTCTAAGGGACCTGGCCCTCCTTTTGTGGCAATGGATGGAGCTGGAGCAGCAGCCAGTTAGCTGATTAATACCCAAGAGGTGGGCAGCCCTGCTTTGGGTGAATGCACTGGAAGTGGATCGAGTTCCCGGGCGCCGTGCTAAATCACCACAGACCAGTCTTAACCAGACACCCCTCTACTGCATACCCCCCTCATTGAACACGTCAGTCCAAACTAGACAACCCTTCCGGTGTGAGGGACGTTTTTCATTAGGGCTCCTGACTTAATGGTGAGAGATAACACTACTGGTGGGAGCACCACTTGTGTCTTCTCCAAGGTTGGAGGACTAATTTCCTTATGTAAGAGCAGCAAGCCAGCCTCTAGAATGAAAGGCCTTGACATCTACAGTACTGTAATCAGAGCGGAGGCCTGAAATGTCAATGAGTGTTGTTGTTCGCCGCGAGACTCTCCGCGAGACTATGCTATAAGGTCACACAAGTGATGGAGTGTTGTTGAACGTGATTGCGTTGCTGAAAGTTGTTCCAGTTCTGTGTGCTACTTCATTTGGATGCAGGCATGAAATAATGAACTCAAAGTGCAGCAGGACAGTTCATTATCACCAAGAAGGAGCGGCAAACTCTTTTGTTGCTTTTGTTATCTCAGATGGATCAAGCAAGATTAGTGATTAGTTGAGCCATTTGTTCACTGCAAGTACCCTGGAGGTTTACAGAGCAACTTACAGCCTAGACTAAACACTCTCGTTCAGTTCCATTGTCAACACAGGCCGGCTTTATGGGCCACTCCAATCTACCATAGCGGTCCAGGTTCCATAAATATTTGAAGAGTTCAAAATGAGCACCTGTTTTAAAATAGGTAACCTTTAGGTGCGTTTACATTTTTTGTGTGTTTAAAAAAATATTTACCGCTTCTATCTTTCATTTGGAGTGCTGTAGGGACTTCATCCGTCACTGTTCTGAAGAGGTGTCCGAGTGGAGAAATGGACACCCCACCAACTGTTCCCCAACCCCCATCGACACCCGACTCCCCTGACAGCCACTCCAGCCCTGACCCCTTCCACTCACTGTTCCATTTACCAGATCATACAGCATGATTTCATTACTGGACTTAATTGTGTCTGTACTGCAGCATCCCAATATGCTGCCGATGGAAAAAAATGGGCAGAGGGAGGTGGAAGGAGAGGATGGTGATGGTAGGGAGGCACAATGGGGGTGGAGGAGGGCAGAGGGGATGTCAAAGCTTTTATTCACTGGCTTTTAAGGAGCTCTCAATTCCACCCCAGTGCACCTTCCGTTGTGGAGCTGAGAGCATGCCTGCACTGAGGAAATAGGCCCATGGCTGCCGGGTCCGTTTGCAAACCAATCATTTTCATGGAAAATGCCCTGGTGCTGGCACTAAAGACACAATGAGCTATATTACACTATTGAAGATGGTGGCTGAGGAACCAGGTAATGGAAACAAAATAACATTAGGAGAGGTAGGGATGGAAGACACAGGATACTTAAAGTGGGTAAAAACTGGAAGATACTCTACCTTTCCCAAACACCATCTGACTGCCATAGTTGCAGTGTGACAGAACAGGTTGCAGGTTCCTACTTTCCCTGGCAGCCTATTTACAACTGTCAACGTAGCTTACATTTCACGTGTAATCAATTTGGACGGCTATAATATAATATACTACAGAGAGAGGGATCTCCTAGAGGCCGCACAAAGAGGCTCTGCGACCAATGCCGGCCCAAAGAGGGACTCGAACCTGCACACCCTCTGGTGTTTCTGGCTGTGGGTGACATCCAACACGGCTCTGTCCCCGGCAGGAGCTGTTACACCTGCCGTGACTAGGTGGAGAAAGCTGCCCCCCAGGTTCAAAGGTCAGATTTCAAACCGCTGCTGCCTCTGTCATACCGCAGCTGTGGCACGGCAGACAATACAGCTACAATACATTGAGTGGGCCTGGTTCTAAGCTTCTTGTTGGCCAAACAGGCAGCGCTCTACAGGTAAAACTCACTGTCATACTATATGCATCTTGGACAAAACTATGTCAACAACAACGGCAACATCTATCGAAGCTGCAGGGATTTATGGATCTCATATAATTAGGGCAGTTAAAGACTTTCTGTTTGAAATGGCTGGTGGGATAAACCACTAATGGGGAAACCCACTGTTCTCTTTCACAGCAGTGACAGATGCATCCATTTCCATAGCAGTTCAAAGGGCCTGGGGTTTGTGAATAGCATGACTGGAAGTCAGATGGAGATTAGAGCCTCTCCCCCTTGCCACAAGGCTGAAGTATGGATGTACTGTAGAGCCTCTGAACCTTGCCTGACAGTCACAGTACGCCCACATATGACCCCATATCAGTCTCACACATCCCGTGGATGCAGTTGCCATCCATGAGGAGTTGATCCTCTGGTTTTGTCCACTGCACCTTCCACTTTCCGTGGAAATACCAACTCTTGGGAGTCTATGCTCCACATCATCCTCAGAGAGAGAAAGAGAGAGAGAACAACGTTTTCCAGACAAGATGAAATCTTCTTGGATCTGTCATCTTCCGGTAGACAGGTGGGGAGTGGATTGGGTCTGTGAATGAAGGTGAGGGTGAGGTCCTGTGTCAGAGGGGCCAGACAGAAAAGAGGATCCACCGTTTGTGATCTGAGACATATATCAAGGCCAGCAATGGTAGTCACTGCGGGGGGAGATCGCTTTGAGTCCTTTGAACTATAGAATGTGGCACACACCTGCAGTCCAAACCCAAGCGAGGGAGGAGGGCAGAGGGCTGGACACGGTGGAGACAGACAACAGCTGCAAATTGCTACTCGATAGAGACTGTGGAGATTAAGGTTGTCTTGAAGATTGTAGTGTTCGTTATTGATGTCTGTCCTTGATTTTGCTCTACCCACTTGGGGGCCTTAACAAGTCCTTCCATTCCCCTCATGTGAGGATTCTGTGACAGTATCCTACATTGTAGACATGACAACTGAGTGGTTTCTAGCCTCAGACAGATTAACGTATTACATAGGATTCAACAGTAACATGTTCAACTTTGACGTTACCCTGCAATTAAACAGCAGCTACAGAAAGCTCTCTCTATGGCTCGGCTCATAAGCCGACTAATGTACCTGTGTACAGAATGTGCCCTTTAAAATCAATTTCAATGTGAAAAATATGAATTTACTAAAAGTGGTGATGGGAAGTTTCAGGATTTATTTTTAGGTCAGGCTCTTTCCTGCTCCCATGTGAGGTCTTTGTTTTTTAAGGTATTTGCTTTTTGATCTACCCCTGCTGCTGTCTGATGCATTAACGGAAATAAGCTCTAAGAGACATATTGTAAAATGGGGCCCCACGGCACCCATGCCACACAATGCCACTTTCACTAATGCATTCATTGGTAAGTCAAGTCCACCAAAAAAACGCACACATACACTCATTCACACAAATACACATATACAACAGTGTATGTGTATATACATATACACATATACAACATTTCTCGTGGTTAGTGTCACATACAAATAAAGGTTGAAAATGTTCACGGGGCAGGTAGAGGAAAAGCCTACACCTTTTCTGAAGTCGAGATATTTATATGTGAGTTTACATTACGCTGTTACGATACTTAATTGGCACATACTTCATTCTCCATGGCCCTAAAGAATGTGGTTCTCTGCTATTTTAATTACAGTGCAACCATTCGTTGGATGCTGATAGTGCAGCAGCTACAAGTCATATACTTCAGACTGTGTACCCAAACCCCGCCCTATAAACTACCATATAAAGCCAGCAAGTCCCCGTTTAGATAATCTGCACACTGCCATCACATTCCACTAATGCAGATTTAATGGGTCTTACCGCAGTAATAGCCTAACTTCATTGTGTGTGTGGAGTATTGTGCATTTTGTAGGGCTCTGGATGTTTTTAGTGCTTGTTGGCATGTTTAGTGCAATAAAGAAAAGTGTCCTGTATGTGACGGCGTCACAGTGTTGTAGCCCCCAAACTGCATGGGAACAACTGATTAGATACAGACTGTGTACTTTGTCTTTTTCATTGATACAAACACACACACAATGTAGCTGTACAAACAGGACAAGCCCAACTTGAAATTTTCACCTAAAAATTGTTCATGTACAAAGGTGCCGAAAATTAGTCTGGAGGAGCAAAACACCAGCCAAGAGAGGAAGGGAGAAGTCTGAGTAAAATGTAATACAGTTTAGTTTGAGCACTCCCATCAGTGCGCGGAGTTGGTGTGTGTAGGCTGACAAACGACAAGCACAGCTGCATCGGCAGTTTTACGCAATGCCTAAGCTTCAGTAGACATTTACTGGTTGGCTGGCACACGTCGTTGTTTTTAGGGTCTCTTAGCATGCAAATTATCTATTTTCTTCTGGGCGAGACGTTAACCTAGTCTATACCAAGACATTTTCCACCATCACTGATTTGCCTAGAGCAGAGTTGACGCACAAATAAGATAGATAATTGTGCCACTCAAGTAATAGGGTATGCTCTCTACAGCTTATCCCAGCAGGGTGGTTAGCAGCATCTTCAACAAAGGTCATTTGGAACCCATTAAACAACACCCTGTAAATACCAGGGGCTATGATTACTGGTCGACTATAACAGCCGTGTTTTCATATACAGTATATATTTATTTTATTTAATATACGTTTTCGGTGTAACCCTACACATGCAGATGCTCTGCGGTATGCTTCAGTGTCAGAGTCCTCAGACCCATGCTGGTCTTTTTCATTTCCCACGCTGTGATGAGACTTAGGGGGGTGGCTGATAGGTTGGCCTGCCCAGGGTGGGCTCAGAGTTCCACAGGGTAATGTGGTTGAATGGCCAGTCGGGAATCTTTACTTTCACACCCTGGTTTTCACTCTGGAAAGAACGAGGGAAAACAGGCAGCTGGCTGACGGCTGAGATCCGATGACGCTTTG
Source organism: Aplochiton taeniatus (assembly GCA_017639675.1). Taxonomy (NCBI): domain Eukaryota; kingdom Metazoa; phylum Chordata; class Actinopteri; order Galaxiiformes; family Galaxiidae; genus Aplochiton; species Aplochiton taeniatus. Next base: position 11,742,804 of record CM030183.1, on the reverse strand, counting down.
AGAAAACATGGTGGGAAAATGGATGGTAACAGTAACCTCTCAGGTCAGATGTGTTGATAAGATAGGAAAAGATTTGGAGTGAAGTTTTTCTCTGCGTCGGCCGAATGGGGAGAGAGGGAAAAGTGAAAATAGAGAAAGAGGACAAGGGAACACGGGAGAAGGAGTAGGCGGAGAACAGGAAAATTAGACAAGTCTAACACTCTCAGGCCCTGTCTCAGCGACAGTTAGTCATATTGTCTTTCTCCTTCTTTCGCTGACAGTCCATTCATATGCACCCCTAATTGAACAGCTGTCAGACCACCTCCCTCTTTGCTGCTGATTGATGACCTTATCTGGGAGTTAGCACGGCGCACTGTGTCAAGTTTGGAGACCGCAACGCTCGCCTTCTTACTCTCCCCCTTTTCTGTATACCGTCTGCCATTTGCTACCTTTTCTCCCTACATCATTTTATTCTTTTGCCTCTTCCTGATGTCTTACTTTCCCTTTTACTGCTTAACTCACACCGTGTGCTGAAGCACTGATTTCTTTTGATGACGAGCCAGTGAATTCCAGACTCCAGCTTTCCAGGGGAAGTGCCTGTCTCTCCTTTATTCTGTGTGTTTAGAGTCAGAGGCTAGATTTGTGGTTGTGGGGGCTGGTTGGACACCTGGGGACTCTGTCCGTACCGTCCACATGTGCGTAATGTTCAGGAATTCCTGCAGGAGCTCTGTGGCACCACAGGGGTCAGCTCCAGTATGTATGTGTCACGTCCTCCAAGGAGATACTGTCATTTCCTACTAAAACTCACGATGACCGATTTTGAAATACATATATATATATATACAGTACTGTGCAAAAGTTTTAGGCAGGTTTGAAAGCAAAGAGTGGTCACAGCAAATATTGATTTGATTTAGATTGTTCATTTGTTCATTCACTTTGCATTTAGTTAATTGATCAAAACAAACTATTAACACTTCGATTTTTGAAAGCATTCCTACTTTACACACCGGGCTAAAGCTATATATATATATATATATATATATATATATATATATATATATATATATATATATATAGAGAGAGAGAGAGAGAGAGAGAGAGAGAGAGAGAGAGAGAGAGAAAGAGAGAGAGAGAGAGAGAGAGAGAGAGAGAGAGTTTTGAGGTGGAATAAAAAGTTCAAAGTACTCCACAAGGCATTACATTTCCTTCCTTAACTGTCAGCTGAATGTTCAACAAATGTCTTTGGAGGAACACTTCATATATATTTCTATAACTTGTTGCCATATGTTGTGGAACCAGTGATATTTGTATGGCTTATGACAAACATTAATTTCCTATTGTGGTTACATCGTGGTTTTTTAATCAGGTGGAAATGATCAATTTGATTGGATGAATATCTGCTGAAATGCCTTCCTGGGACGTTCGATTTTTTTAGAATATCTGTTAAAAGTTGTAGTGAATGACTGAAGCTAAGATTAAAGTGGAAAGCTTGAATAAATGTTTATGAATGCTGTTGCATTCATGGCCAAAAATACAGATTTGCATTTTCCATCTTTCATATCCCAGCAGCCATCAATTTTCCTTAAATCTCACGTAATTATTTTCCTTTTGTGTTTGTGTTTTGGACAACAGCCTTTCATGCAGAAAATGCCACGCTTGTTGTGCGTTGGTTTATTGTGTATGCTTTATTGTCTGGAACTATGGCTTTTTCAATCAGACTAGTGAGGATTAGAAAATAATAATGTGAATGTAAGATGAAATTTTGCCCGTTAAGAGGTTATTCCCTGTGGACCGTCTACCATTCACTTGTGTTAGAGAGGATGCTCTCCCTTGATAGAGTTCACTCAGGAATGGGCAAAGAGAGAAAATTGAAGTTAACTCGTCTCGCCTCTGCCTTCACACAGGGTTTATTGTCTCAATGTAATGGTCTTGGCATTAGCACATGGAGAGTAGGATACATTTTCATAAAAGCTATTCCCTGCCCATTAGGGCAGCGTGCAGTGAGGTGCACTGCGAAGCCCAGTCTGCCGCCGTCACCGGGACAGCAGAGGAGAGGCAGGCAGACGTGCTCTGGGTACCTAGCATCCATCAACAGCCTACAGGGAACAGGGGGTAGGATCCATAGCAACTTCCTCTTTCAGGCACACTGTCAGCTTTGTGTCCGTGACACACACACACACACACACACACACACACACACACACACACACACACACAGATCATTGCGTCATTGAATTTTGTGTGGCTAGTCTGCTTCTACCTTGTTGTGTAACTGAATGGTTAATAGGTGGTGAAGGATAATGCGGTGAATGTGTTGTACATGCCGTTATGTCGTGGGAGAGAGTTACTCATAACAGACCATACTGTACGTCTTTCCACTCTCTCTTTTTCTCAGTCATTGAACACATTGAACAGTGCCTGTGGTATTTTTGAACTATCTACAGGCATATGTGTTCTAACAGGGCCAAGAATAAACTTAACGGTGTGGTGCAACGGTGGAAATGTATAGTATTGTATCTGAATCTACTTTGGCATGTATGTTTATAAACAGCATATTGTAAAACTGGGATTCAGTGTTGTCAATTTACTTTTTTTGTTTTGTTTCATAAGCGATCAATGAACAAGTTAAACATTTTGTAATTATTAGGATCAAACTATATAGTTGGAATACATCCTTGGTTCCAGATCTCATTGAAAAGCCTCAGACTATATTTTGAATAGCTTACTAACAAAATAATAACAAAATAATTTAAATCAATTACCAATCTTTGTCAAATCACTTTTTAGTTATAATGTCAGCATCCTCTCTATTATCAAATATTCAGTCTTTGTTTTTTCTTTGGTTGCTGATTTAGATTATTTTCCCCCATTATTTCAATTGGAATGTGTTTGTTCCATTTGAAGTTTTATATGTTTGGTTTAAATGCTTCCCCATACAGATCTTGATAATATTGGGTGGACAAGGTTATTTGAGATAAATAAGCAATGTCCTGTTGATTCATTGCGTCTCTTCTTGCGTTACCTCTTTTTTTCTATCGTTCAGTTTTACTCTCTCTCTTTCTCTTTCTCTCTCTCTCTCTCTCTCTCTCTCTCTCTCTCTCTCTCTCTCTCTCTCTCTCTCTCTCTCTCTCTCTCTCTCTCATAGAGGATTGATGACGGGGTGGTCACCCTCCACCTGTGTGGGAGGCGGGACACCAAGTCCCCCTAACATGGAGGACACGGGTGGGGCCGCCTGATTTACTTCACTGTTAATTAGTGCTGTGAAGCAGATGATTTCCTCATGTGCCTCAAACGACTCTCCGATTCCAGCCTGGGGAGAGGCCCGCGTCACGTATGGGCTCCAGCCACCGCACTTATGCTCTCCCACGCCGATCCCTGCCAAGGCTTGTAAACAAACACCTAAGAAAACACATGTTAAAACATGCAGACAGGAAGACTCACAGTATGGCTTGATAATAACCTCAGTAGTAATAGGCCCACTCCTACCCTTTGTGTTACGTGCCATCGAAGAAGGAGAGCAACACTGCAGCTGTAGTAGTACTGTGTGTGTATCCTTAACAGGGCTGCTCATAAGTCTTATCATAATACAACATGTCCATTGTTTATAACAGTGGGTGTAATGCTTACATTGCAGGAAATAAAATCGTTTGAGACCCAGTGAAAATAACTGCACCCTGGTTGTTTATTGTCCTCCACTGAGTCATTTTCTGCTGTTATAGAGGACTGCCAGAGCCAATAGCATAACCTCCTGTGTCTGTCCGCCCAATGATGCATGGGTTCAAGATGACAGATTGATGTTTCATGCCAACGCCAGACTCTTTTTCATTTAGACAAAGATGGGTATTTTCTGTGTTTGTGCATTGCCTGCTTCGTTTCAAGCTTTCAGGATTAGTCTCTGAATAGCAAACAATATATATGACCTGCCACGAATAGCTAATTCCCTAGTACAGATCTTGCTCTACCTTGATGGGCTGATTGTCACGGCCTGGCCCGTTGGGCCTCATTAATTTATTGTTTGCACCTGTCCCCTGTTATCTTGTTTAGGTTTCCCTGGTTTTCATTGGTTTTTGGTTTGCCCTGGTTTTGTATTTATGGCCTTCCTCTGTTCAGTCCTGTGTGTCTTCATTGTGTTAGTATTAGGTTGTGTGTGTGTGTGTGTGTGTGTGTGTGTGTGTGTGTGTGTGTGTGTGTGTGTGTGTGTGTGTGTGTGTGTGTGTGTGTGTGTGTGTGTGTGTGTGTGTGTGTGTGTGTGTGTGTGTGTGCGTGCGCGTGCGTGCGTGCGTGCGTGCGTGCGTGCGTGCGTGCGTGCGCGCGCGCGCGCACGTTATTTTCTTCTGTCTGTTACTATTTTAGGCATGTTTCCTTTTTTTTGTTTTTGCGAAGGTGTTCTTTTTTTCTGCAGTTTCATCTGACTCTTCATTAACTTTTAGGGAAGGAAAAAAACGTGTTTTTATCATTTGACTAGAGCCTTTATTTTAGTGATGCAGAGGTTAATCAATTTAAAACTCTGAAGTCTATGTCCACCACAGCTTGATTTGGTTTTGGTTTGTCACAGATTCTGAATGGTAGGCAATCAGCAATTCAGCAATCAAGCCTTGTCGTCATCAGGGTTGTTGTGACAAAATGGAGGAAACATGCACTTCTGTGGCATGTAACATGAGGAAAGCCACTGCTCAAACCTCCAAGTACTCAAATAGTGTTAAGACTAGGAAGACGCACACTCTAAAGTCCAATAAGCTTCACATATGGACTTGGTTTAGATTGTGGCTTGGCCAAAATTCCCATACTCTATACTTGGTGGTTTTCGCATTTTATGTTAATTTGCTTGTGGTCAATCCCGCAAAGCTTTTTCGTATGTCTGAAAGCAGGGTTGGGGGGTATTTTTATGCTAACAATATTTACACAGAAACAGACAAAACTCAGCTTGTTTATTTTGCCATTGTTTTCTATAAAATCGGAATATTTAAAAATCCCCCACTAAAAAATTCAGTCTGATTTGACACATTTGCAATGACATGTCTCTTTATTTTATATAGATACTAATTTATTAGACATTTTACATTTCATAGAGTATTTGTATCTTGAAACAATTCTAAGAAGTTCACATTTACAGAATGTTTTTATTATTTTTTTACATTAGTAGATAAGTACAGGTAACATTCAGCTTTCAGGGGCCAAGTAAAATATTCAGACTTTGTATTTGATGATATCGCTTAGAAACACAGTGAATCCTGCCTACCAAGTAACAAGTGATTTGTATCATACATGTCAATTGGAGCTCATTGATTTTCCATGTTAAAAATACAATGCATTTGCATTTAATGTTGTTAGATTTGGATTGTAGAATTATTTGATGATGATGATGATGAGATGATGATGATGATGTATACTGTACAGTATATCATTGTCTGTGGTATATAATAGCATGGTAAGAAATCCAATTTCATGTATTTGTGATGCTACGTATCCATTTTCAGTGATACATTCTGTATGTTTTGATATGTAATAAAATATAGCCAATGATAACATACAATATTTCTTTCCACTATCTATAACATAGACGCACTTTCACTTGGAAGTCATTCACTTTAAGCCTTATCATATATGGTATGATATATAAAGTAGCATTATTTCCTGAAAACGTTCATTATCGAGTATTAAACATAAAAACATGGAAATTAACTAATTAACGAGTAAGAAACAAAATAACATAACATATTTTGGAGAAATAAAAATAACAAATAGCCAAATCCTCCAAACTTCACCTAACTCAAAGACACCTGACTCTGTACACAGGCACTTGAATTGTGGCACACTCTTTGAGTGTGTGTTAATAAGTGCTAAAAAGTTGTTAAAAATAATACAAATTTTAAAACGTAGTACAATTCATGACAAAAGTAATAGAAAGCATATCACAACTCTTTACGAGCAATTTGAGAGGGGAAATACATCTTTGTGGTGACCATGTTGCATATATCTGTGTTCTGTTTTTACATTCTGTGGTAAACTTTAACAAGTGGCCACTACTTCTGTTGACAGATGATCGGACAGTACGGGACGATATGACCATTCATAAGGTGTGTGGGGATTTATAGAGGCAAGACATTTTTCTGCCGGCTCATAAAGATACACTTGGGTCATTCATACAGTTCCATCCCGACTGTTGATAGTGCCGTGAATCACTACAAGCATGTGTGTGTGGTGTGTATGTGTGTGGGTGTGTGCGCCATCGGGAGTGGTCAAATGCCCATACCACACACATAAGCCAGGAAGCATCAAAGGAAGTACTTTGGTGTTTTTGTTTTTGTTTTCACATCTTTGTGATATGAGACATTTTCAAAGCTCCCCCGGAAACCTTCGGAGGTTGATTGTGTGAGCCGTTGATGACTAGGCAGCCTATCCCGGCGGCATCATATTGAATATGACTCCCTCTTTTCTCATTCTCTCTCTGCCTCCCTCTTTCTCACTAACAAACCCTTTCTGTTTAATTTATGTATGTGTCCATCGATTACTCTCTATCTATCTCTTTCTCTCTAATAACTCTAAATAGCTTTAAATCGTAACTTAATTTTACCGTACATCCCATTTGTCCTAAACTAAATTATGTTGGAAATATACATACCTAATAAATTTACCCAAAGTATCACACATTACTTTTAATCCAAAGGCGACTATCTTTCTCTTTCAAACAAAGCATTCCCAAAGATGACGGCACAAAATGACTGCAGATAATCTGGACATAGGAACTGGCCTCAAGACTGCCTGGCGATATTTTTCTCACAAGAAAATACGGCAAGCCAACAACGTATTTAAGCATCATACCATATCAATAGGGACCCTGAGAGAGGTATGTGCCCCCAGAAGGAACTATTAACTGGTGGTTAAAGCAGCACAATCAAGACAGGGTATACGTCCTACAGCATGTCTATTGCCTACCATGTTACTGCATGCCTTTGGGTATAAAGATGGAAGTGTTGCTGGGTGGTAGAAGGTGCCACACAGCCGAAGACAAAAGGAACCATCTAACTGCTTCACCCATCACCATGGTGATATACTGTGAATGTCACTGCCCTGCGAGAGAGACGAGGAAGCCGTAATGTCACGTTGCCGCATCAAAGTGGCCTGGCTCTCTAGCTGCACTTCCCTCGCTGCCTAAGCCCAGGCTAAACGAGGTAATTACTACCTGCCTGCCTGAACTGTTTCTCTAATGGGCTCTTTGTGTTTACGCTGCCATCACGCTAGCGTGCCTCAATGCTGTTTATCAGGCTTTATCGCACGCACACAGTACAGCTGGGTGCAGAGAAAACTTGTGTGTGTACGTGTGTGTGAGAGAGAGGTACGTTGATATATCTGAGAGATTGCCTTTAAGTTCCACTCCTAAATTTAACCGTACATTTTTTAACCCCAAGTTCCTTATATGACATCACTTCCCCCTCATGTATGCCAGGTCATTGCAATGACTCAGCATTCTTCAATAGTCAACAGATTAGTTCTCTCACCTTGCATATAGCAGCCCCTGGGCCATGGAGTAGCTTTGCTGAATCAGCCTCGTAACTCTAGCCACAGATAGAAACTAAAGCACCCCAAACACCAGAGACACATGGAATGGTTACATTCAAAGAATGGAGCACTTAAAGGACCCTATCGACAAATAGCTGAGAGCAAATGGCCACGACCCAGATATTCACTAAGAGAAGGCGATAGGTATGTATTACTCTTTTTTATGGAGCTACATAGGTCGTGGTTTATGGGGCAAGCAATGGCAGGGAAAAACTATGTAGCTCACAGATCTAATTTTTGTTTTGTTTTCAAATCGCAGTTTGGAAATATGCGTCCGCGTTGAATGATAGAAGGGTAGCCGGGTTTGTTGCACTGAATGACTCACAGGTGCCCCTGCTGCGTGCTGTGGAGGGGATAGCCGTGGGGGTCTAATAGAGAAAAGCCTATAGAGACGCAGGGCGAGATGAGTTTAGGCCAGAGGCTGACATGAGACCTGAGAGGTGTGAGACAAAGACAGAGTGGGCCCAAGCCGTCGGGACATTAAGGTCATCCAGAAACAGGCACAGACAGTGGCAGGTGCTGCGATGGAAAGACAGAGCGGGCGGAGGAGACGAGAAAGGAATCAAAGACTGATATTCTATTGATTTAAAGAATCTAAAGGCACAAACTTTTTACAGCTAGGGATACTAGTGAAGATGTAGTATTTAGCAGGAAAGTTAGGATAATTTGGCTGTAAACGATAAAGGGAGAATCCTTCATAAAACACTCTACTTTTTTCCATGGCTTGAGTCGACACAATTAGCCAACCGGATTGACACAAAAGATACGGTACAGATGCATTAGGTGCTGTGGTCGTGCGTGTGCCACCTTGCAACTGAAGTGAGAGTGGTTGTGGCGGTGGTAGTGGTCGGTATTGCCAGTGTTGAGGTCATGAGTCCAGTCTTTTCCACCACAGAAGGGCTCTACACAGATATGAGGAGCAAGCCGCTGCAGCCCCAGTGTGTCCACTCAGGGTCCATACTAGAAGAGGGGGTAGGGTGAATCTACAGTGCTAGCCTAGTCGGTATTCAGGGGCACCGGCACCCAACGTCCTGTTCACACTTATACATTCCCCCACCACCTTGTGTCCACAGCCACCCCTGTCCTGTCCGGCACCCCTTGTCTTCATCTCCTCCTTCCCACTTCCTCTCTTCCTCAGACCTGGGGGACAGGCGAGGAGGGCTGGGGTCCACCGTCCACCCTCACCACTAGGAGAGACAAACACAGGTATTATTAGGGCAGATTCAGACAATGTATGGGAAATAAGCGGTCAAGGGTGTTGGCAACCGTGTTCTTTACAAAGTCTGGCCTGCAGGGGGCCCTGCAGGGTAGCCTGCTTTATGCTTAGGGCACAGATGGTTACAGGACAAATGCCCTCTTTTCCCACCAACCCCTCAACCTGTTGTCAATTGAGAGATGCCATAGAAACAGTTCCGGAATGCAGGGGTGTTTTAGAGGAGTTCACTGGTTGTTTTCTTGTCTTGATCAATGCACCCCTGTGCCACGTCGGAATGTACAAGAGAGCTCTAATTCTAAAGGTTCACTGGAAGGGGTTAATTTGTGTTGACTGCGCTCTTATGACAGGCCGTCCACTCCCCCAGTTCCTCCCTCTTCTCCACACAGCTGATTTGGTTGGAAAAGGAAGGACATGGGTTATCTGCTCTGCCTCCCTGCCTCCCAGCTCTGTCTTCTTTGATTCGTTGCAGTGGCTTTGGTGGTCCTTGTGACTCCCCTCTCCTCCTTCCTGTTAAGCCGTCCTGCAGGCATCCTAACTGACACTGAGCAGAGACACATGCTGTGACACTGAGCCATGCTACTGAATATAGCATGTCCTTCTGTGGAACACACACACACACACACACACACACACAAACTCAAACAATAATTAGCTAACACGTATCTCTGCTCAACCTTTTCCTCAGCCATTGGGAAAGTACTTAGCTTTGGACTTCATTGACAATAATATACTTGGGTCCACATCTAATGTAATTAAGTATTTACCTAGGTATCTAAGATGTAATGCTACCCATCTATGTTCTAAGTATCATAAAAAAGCCTCAGACTGCACTGCCTTCATAGGGATGACTATACTAAGGTGCCACACTCATCAGCATGATCAACCAGTGCTGATTGGATTCTAAACCCCTTCCAAGCTTTGAAGATGACAGACTGATTGAGATTGTTATTTTTGAAAAGGCAATCAGGATGGCACCCCTCAGGGTCCTGACTACAGGTCATTGTGCTTAGTTCCTGTCAACACCCTTCATAACGTGCCTCTCAATCCACTACAGTGCAGCTAGCAGTACCCCCCTGCCCTTGCATTTGGCCAGGGCTTATCTGTTGCATATCTGACATGCCTGTAAATACCAAACACTCAAACTATCACCAACTGGCTCTCTGATTCTTTCGAAGGATGGACTCTTTTTGAACTCGTAAACTCACAAGAGCCACTTATGCCCATCCCGATCCACTCTCATAAACAGTTCACTCAAGCTTTAGTTCCTCCTTCTCACCTCACAGCACCTGCTTGACTGACAGTTGGCGTGACTCCATTTCTTGTTGAAAGTGAGGTCAGATGCGGGACAGGGGAGTGGCAATGGGTGGGATGAGTGAGAGATTGGAGTCCTTTTTAAAATGTAAACACTTCCTGCCCACTAACACTACAGAGAGCGCACTACTATTGAGTAAAAGGGGGGTGGGGAGGGGCACCAGGGAGAAGACAAAAGAGAGATTGCCTTTTAACAGAGATGAGTAGCTCGCATTAGACTGCAGCAGGGAATATACTTTTACGGTTGTCAGTCAAACACTTTAATGCTTTCCATTAATTCCCTAAAAAACGTAACTCAATGTTTTACTGCTACCAGTAGCTAATAGAGGACTTGATGTAATTTCCACCTTTATGAGTTAAATATGGTTCATTTGAAACAGGAAACCCCTATGATTGTTATGGATTTATGGTGGACATCTTACTACCTTGTGGATTTTAACAAGTCCCCATTAGCAAGGGAAGAACAACCCACAACTTACGTGCTGTGCTGGGCTTTAATGGCTTCTGCATTAACAGACAGCGCTAACGCCAATTAGCACCTATTAAACACTGTTACTGGAACAGATTTTAAGAAGGCCCAGGTTGCAGCGGAATTTGGCCAGGTCTACATCACACAACACCTGCTAATGAGTCAACCCCACAAAGAAGCATGACATCCTTTGAATAAACCAATCACATGCATATCTTTGCACCAATTTGCCCTTTTCCATTTCCGCCAAGGTCTTGCATTTTTGGGTAAACATAATATGGCTAAAATCATTAACACAGCAAAAACTACAACCCAGACAAAGAAAGCACCCCTGAGGGTCAAGTTAAAATGGGAATCTGGGACTAATATGAGACAGTATAGCAATTCCAATATGGCTTTTGTTTTCTCTTGGCAACCAATATGATGCTCATGGGCATGGTCGAAATCCAAACATTTCTCTTAACTTGATTTTAAAGTCTTTCATAAATTAGCTGTTTGAGGAAGTGAGAGAAGGGGGACACGGTAGATGGTGTAGTGAATGACCATCAAAGCCCTTAGTCTTTTGGTGCAGCGGCTTTAGCAGGTTTAAAATCACATATCACTCTATAGAGAGCGGGTAGGCATTGAGGGCTTGGATGGCTGTGCTTGGTGTAAGAGAAGTGGCTGGGGCCTAGGCCTCGTGCATTTGTGTACTGGAGGAAGGTAAACTACTCCATGCTCTATAAAGAGGCCACTTCACATTCCTCAAGAACTTGCTTTTCTCTCTCTACTTCTAACTTACTGGTTAGTTTCCTTCATCGCAACCATTCACCCTGTATTTCCCACAATGTGCCAGCGCTGCCTATGTTAAGGCGATGATCTCAGGAGTGAAATCCCTGACAATGTTGTGCAGTTGATTGGCTTACAACATTGCTATTTAGCAAATATCTACTGTGAAAATATTGAGCATATAATGTGCACTTGCATGTACAGTGTACCCCCCAAAATCTATACAATCAAAATGAAACACACGCAACAGTGATGCACCACAGTAGGTCCACGGAGATGTTAGCCTCACCTGTCTGCTGCTGTCACCGATACACTATAGGAGGGCTAGGGAGATGTTAGCCTCACCTATCTGCTCTTGTGCGTGGGGCTGTGGAGCCTGGAGCTGGGCCTGGCCCTGATGCTGCTGCTCCTGGAGACTCTGACTGTCCACCGAGATGCCGCTGTCGCTGTGCAGCTTCTCCCCCTCCGGTGTCACTGTCTGATTGGCCGAGGCCGCCCGGTTGTTGGCGGGGTGCTTGTTTTGCTTGCAGCTGTTCCACCTGAGAAGGAGAGGTGAAGAACATTTCAGTGGATGGGAGAGACTGCAGCAAACACCGACGTGGTTCAAGCTAGGGTTGTCCTTGTGTGGGGAGAACTCATAAGTATTTTCAACAAGGTTGCCCTTAGTCACTAGACACCCGGAGGTTTGTGTCAAGGTAAAGAAGTACTTAAATGACAATAAATCAAACCGATTTCTTTTGGTTGATAAATACTGTTAACCTTTTGACAAGCTATTTTGTATCTGTTTACATAGGAGGATAAATACATATGGAGTCTGGAGCACATGTGAGAGTCATTGCGTGACTGTTTGGGTTGTCGCTCAAATTTCATCAGAGCTATGTTTTTCAATCGATGCTGGGTGTGATGATGAGTTTGTTTACTCTGCTTTGTTTTGTGAAGCAGTTTATATGTACTGTGTGTGTGTGTGTGTGTGTGTGTGTGTGTGTGTGTGTGTGTGTGTGTGTGTGTGTGTGTGTGTGTTTGTGTGTGTGTGTGTGTGTGTGACCCTGACTGTTGGAGTTTAACCGCTTAACGGCATTCTGGTGTGTTTTGAGTGGTGGTAGTGCAATCATGTGGTGGCAGTGGGTCTCAGTACAACCTCTGTCCCAGTCCACGCTGCGGCATGTCTCTGTCCCGCGCCCCTGACCTTTTAAAAACAATGTAGGCCACCAAGCCCACCACCACGGCCGCCAGGATGGAGCAGTAGATGGGGATGAGGTTCTCGTTGAAGTTGTGGCCCAGGAAGCGTGGCGAGCCGGAACTGGCAGTGGTGGTCTCGCCCCCAGGAGAGGGACTGCTGGAACCGTCGGGAAGGAGGCCGTTGGGGACGGAGGGAGGAGACAGACCCAGGTCGGAGGTTGGAGACGTGTAGGTCGGGAGGAGAGGATCTGTTAGGGGAGAGAGGAGGGGGTGGGGGGTGGGGGGGTGGGGGGGGGGAGAAACTGCTTAATAGGAGACAGAAAAACATCTGCCACAGTTGTGCAACTCCAGCCAAGTCCTGTTAGAAACAATGCAATGCATTATAGTCTCCGATCGAGTTGGGGACATTGCTGCATAAAACTCCAGAGGTCGTTGGAGAGAGAAATGACAAACCATGGCACTCCATAATGAGAAGAGAAACTTTCATGTTGGGTATGTAAGCGTTTTCCAAGAGAGCTTTTGTGCCTGGTTTCAGTCACCCAGTCCCCAACAGCAGATGTCTGACAGGCAGTGTGCCGTGAGAAAGCTGTACCTTACAAGCAGATGAGTTCTCTAGAAGGAATTCTAGTGGTGGCAAAAAGGGGCGGGGGGAGGCTGTCACTGAACAAACCACCAGGGTTCAAAGCCACATCTGAATGAAACCCATACGCACAACATGACCCACTCCCATGTGGAGCCATGTTTAACAAAGTCTGGGGCTTTAAGGAGGGAGGGGGTCACCAGGCTGAGCTTAGCCTTTGGTGAGGCCAAAGAAGCAGGGAGGGCTCTGTGCTATCGGAGGCGTCTGGTTCTCATCACCACTAATCTAGTCAAAAATATACTTTTTTTAAATAAATTGTCCCATTTCCTTTTTCTGCAAAATTCAATTGCATTAATGACCAAGTGTAATTTCCATGTGCCAGACTCCAACACTGCATCCTGCAGGGACAATTCTATTTATTCATGGCAGCAAGTTGCTCCTCCTGTTAAAGGGCTACTGTGACGTAGTAGTGTAGGCCATTTATGCCCACTTTACCCCAAGTAGAAACAAAATGGGGAGTATACAGATAAAGGCATAAATACTCCTACTATGTACATCTTGAGAGGAGAATGTTGCCGGTTCCCAGCCTGCGTCTCTCTCGCCGACCCAGCCCTGGCATACCGACCTGTTGGGACTGGAGCCCAGCCGTCTCAGCCTGTAATCCCCAGCAGCAGTGCAGCCAGGCTCCCCCCTGGGCTCAGACTCAAGCTGCTCTTCATTAGCTCCCACTGGCAAAGCCTTGTGGAGACCCAGGGGCCCACATCCAGGCCGACGCTGCTAAGGTGGGACTGGGACTGGGCTGTCCCACCAAGGGGAACGGTGGGGGGTGTTCCAATAGTTTCCCCATCACTACGAAATGTAGTTCACGGGATATTTGCACAATTTGAGTGTTTTTTAGTAAGCAACACGGCTAAGAAGTGTTTCACCTTTGTTATTAGAAAGGTGTTAAACTGGTTATTAGACATCACATTGCATGGAAGGATGACTGTTATTAATGGCACGGCATCAATCAGAAATACAAAATAGAGAGCAAAACAAAAGCATGACAGTTAGACAGTGTCCGTTAATGCCAATGATGAAGTCAGCTGACGGCCTAACAAAAAGAAATTCAATGGACCATCACTACACCAGCAAATTGTTGGAATCAGTCATCTTTGATTGGCTGCATTATTTACGAAGAGCTATGTCCATTTAAAACTCCCCAGGATGCTGATGGGATTCTTGAGTGAGATTTGCATAATGCTGGAACTGGTTAAGACTCATACACTTGCTAAACATTTCCTTTGGCGATAAAAGGGCAGTCCAAACTCCACATGGAGAGACTGAAGCTGAAGTCAAACCCATTTGACAGCGTCCAAATATGGCACGCACATGTACATGTCATTCCTAGAAACAACTTCTATTTCAAAGTAGGATATTGATTTGGATATGTATATCGTGCAAGGTCTTGCTTTTTAGAAGCATAGAGACTGTCTTAGCCATATCTTTTTCCTGGCCTATCTGGCAAAAAGATTTTTTCTTATAAAGATACCACTTTATAATGCATATCATGTCTTCTCTTCAACGCCAGTAGCCCTGCAAGGGTTTGTGTGTGTGTATGTGTGTGTGTGTGTATGTGTGTGTGTGTGCGCATGCGTGCGCATGCGTGCGTGCGTGTGTGTGTGTGTGTGTGTGTGTGTGTGAGAGAGAGAGAGAGAGAGAGAGAGAGAGAGAGAGAGAGCGCGAGCGAGTGAGAGAGAGAGTTAAGAGAGTGGGTCAGGATCTGGAGTCCACTGACAGCTCTCCTGGGGAGTCCGCTCGGCTCGACGTCAGAGTGACTCATCGGCACTGAATGGCCCACATGTAGAACGTCATCACTACCTTTTACAAAAGTCTATTTCGAGGTGGGATATTTCGATGTGAATTTCTATATACGGCAAGGTCATGCTCAGTCATGCTTTTTTAAATACAAAAACACTAACAACAAGTTCTCTGTCTTTCTCTCTCTCAGGCTTCTATTCTCACTTGTTCACTCTGTCTCTCCCTTGGCTGGTACAGCAGAAACCTAACCTTTGGCTCCAGTGGCGGACTGCCCTCCCGTCTGCCTTAGTGGGCTGGGAGTGGAACTACAAGGCGGCGGTCCATTAAATGTTTCTATTTCAGCTTCAAGGAATTTAAAATGTCTCTGAAACAAATAAAACCACCCTGAGCTTTTATGAGCACTGGCCTCACGGAAACGTGTGTATAAGGAGGTGTGGAGGGAAAAAAACGTAGAATTTGGATGGGTTATTAAGGAGTTCATTGTAAAGTTAACCCACTAGTCAGTGTGAAGGCTTAGCTCCCCCGTGCTGCCAGTTCAGGTCGGAGGACAGTCACCATCAGGACTGCCACACGCACAATAACCTCTTTATCAGGCAGAAAACACTCTTACTCTGTCTCTATACTCCACACGCCTCTGTTTCTGTCTTCCTCCCCGCCTCCCCCTCAAACACACACGTGAACACACACATGCACACACGCACACACACGCACGCACGCACGCACACACACACACACACACACACACACACAAACAATTTAAGTTGGTGCTTTGCTCTCCATAGAGTGGGTTCATAGAGCGAGGGTGGCTGACAGAAAGCCAGTGTCAGGAGAGTGTGTATGTGAGCGTGTGTGTATGTGTGTGTGTGGTTGGGGTAGTGGTGGGAGGGGGTTAGTGAGAGCGGATGGTGGAGTAGATGAACAGAGGCTCTGCTGTAAAGTGCTCTGATTAGCAGGAGTAATTACACTGCAGCAGTGCAGGCGCTGGCTGAACGCACCCCACCACCTTTATCCTCCCCCCATGGCTCAACTGTTCCTAACTATCCTAACTATTCCACTCAAGGCTGCTCTAGGGAAGGGAAAATAACGAAGGGGGGGGGGGGAGATGGAGGATGCCAGCAGTCAAGACCTGTTTTTTCTCTCCTCTCTCTCTTGTTCACTCTCATAAATCCTTGCCATGCTTTTGAGACATAAAGCCATGAGAAAAAGTCTGAATAGCTGTTGAAAAAATGACCTCTACTTCATTAAGATACCACAGGCTCCCACGTATTTAGAGGTTGTTCTTCAGTAAAGAGAAAACACCTGCAGTGTGTGTGTGTTTGTGTCTCAGAGGGTTTGTGTGTGTGTGTGTGTGTGTGTGTGTGTGCGTGTGCGTGTGTGGAAGAGAGACAGAGTGAATTTTGCCAATGTGTGTCCTGCCGTTGAATGTTCAGTGTGCATAGAGGTCACTCAGCGAAACCTGAGCATCAGCTGAAGAAATCCCAGCACTCTTATCGACCCTCCACACAGAACAACAGCATAGCACATCTGCCGCAAAGCTCTCTCTCTCTCTCCCTCTCTCTCTCTCTCTCTCTCTCTCTCTCTCTCTCTCTCTCTCTCTCTCTGTAACTTACTCTCCATCTCTTTCTGTATATGTCCTTCTCTCCATATATCTGTCTGCCTCTCTCTCTCTGAAATACTGTAAGTGATTGACACATAGACAGCTGGATAAGAGGAAAGGAGCTGAAACTGCCTTTCCCAGCTACTCTATCCTCTATCCAACACACACACACACACACACACACACACACACACACACACAGTGTAAGCGATATGGACATATTACAAATGACATATCGCTTCCGCCAAGAGGGTTAAATCAAGGACGCAGAGACTAAAATAATCCCAGTTGAGCTTTGATGTGTGGAACGGGGCTTGTGTGTGCTCACTGTCGTCGCAGTCACAGACCAGCGGGCGAGGCTTGGGAACAGCCCCCGTTGCGACAGCCCCGACCCAGCAGAGGAGCTCTGACACGACACAAGGTCACCCTTTGACGGACCTTGGACCACCATGGCTGTCCCCATCCGTCTCTACTCTAGGCCCACGCACACAGGGTCACAGGAAGGGAGACAGATCTCAGGGTTCAAAGGTTACTGCAATGTCATTGGGGTGTCTGTCCTAACTACACGGGTGGTCGTCAGAGGGACAGCACAAGGCTGTATATTGTAACTTAGATCTAACGCATTTCCAGAACAGTCACTGTGGGTGTGAACAGAAAATGGGGTTCTAGGGGATTGGATTTCTGAAAGGTCTGGGACTACATTCACATGCAACTCACAGCTATAGCATAACATCTGAAAGTTCTGATTCCCCCTTTTTTATTTTTTATTCTGTAGCGTTGTTAATTAACTTCACTTGTGGGATTACAGGACAAGGAGTTGCTGGGACATGAAAGTAAGAGAACTTGGTATTTTTCTCTTTTCTTTTCTTTTCTTTTTTTCCCCGTTCACCCTCTCTCTAGTCTTCTGGCTCTATTGAGGCAGCAAAACAGCTGTTGCCAAATATGTGTTCTCATGTGTGATGGAGGAAGAGAAAGGGGGAGTGAAATGTGTTATCCGCTCGCCCGCTCCTCCTTGGCCCTCTGCGGCGTTCACTGGTTTTATCTTTCTCCAGTCTTTTTCACGGGACTAATGTGAGACTGCCAGCCAGAGATTATAGATGATAGCATATTAAAGGGACGTGGAATTTACAGCTCCCATATGCTCAACTGAGTCCAACACAGCGCAACAGGTGTGACAGATTTCCCCTATCAACTTGCAATGTGGCATATCCCACAACATGCTACACTGTCCAACTTATACCCTGTCAACTTTTCGAGGATGGAGTAAATACTTATTTCTACGTAAACATAATGACGCAGAATTCTTTGAAAATCGATACAAACAACAATGCACGCCTTAGTACCACACCAACACGAAACCCCTTGCCTAATAATGATGTGCCTCTCTCACTGCAGGAACGTTGCACTCTCCACAAAAGATCTTAGGCACGTGTTTTGTGCTTTGCTTCTCAGCCCTCTTTATGCTGTAATTCAAGCCAGACAGTACACCAAAGATCCAACCTTCTAGTGTCAGTGGAGGCAGTTACCCTGGGAGTTATCCTCCAGCTGACAGCCCTCCTCCCAGAGCCTGGTTCTGTTATCCAGTGGAAGGACTGATTTCATGGCCTGTCCAGCCCAGGTGGGTTTACTGCGTCCTTGGTGTGGGCTGTGCTCTTTACAGCACTGTGCTCCAGAGGAACTGTCTGCTCTCTGCATGAAGGGTGAGCAGATTATTCAGCGTTTCTATTGACGCGCCACGACTCCTTGACCTTTCACGACCAGAAGGAAGCGTCCTACCGTTTGAGAGTCTGACCCCAATTGACATCTCACCCAGAGTGTTAGAACAAGCACATGGGGAAGTCACCCTTGTTGACCTGCTCAATTGCTGTGGACAAGAAAACATTGTGATAGAGATGTACACGTTTTCAGTGCGTCTGTGACCAAACAAGAGGGCAAAGGTTATCATAAGTTCTCAGACTGCGCTGGGAGGAGTGTATGAGTGAGTGTGCATTCATGGCTGTGTAGGAGTCTGCCAGAGCTTGTCTGACTATCTGTGTGTGTGTGCGCGTGTGTGTGGTCATAAACGTCTACTTAAACTTGTTAACACGGCGGACTCTTACTGTGGCACAGGGAGTCGCTGAGGGGCGTGCAGACGGCAAGCTCCACCTCAATGCCCTCGTCGCAGATGGTGCAGGGCAGGCAGGGGTCCAGAGAGCTGTCCCGGTCGGAGAAGGTGTCGTCCAGGCACTCCTCGCACACTGTATCGTGGTTGTGCTCGCAGTGCGCCAGCACGCCCTCGCCCGCGGGGCACACAGTGCAGGGCTCGCAGCGGCCGCTCACCTCACTGAGGAACAGGCCATAGTCGCACACACAGATGGCGTCGTTGGAGTCGGTGCACGGTGTGTGCATGCGCATCAGGCCGGTGCACTGGGTGCAGGGCCGGCACGCCTCCGTGTGGCTGTAGTTTTCCGAGTAAGTCTCGCCTAAAGTAGGGGGGGGGGGCAGGACATAGCAGGAGAGGGTGTAGAGAGAGATGAGAGGAGAGGGTAGGATAAAAAGGGGGGGGGGGGGGGGTGGGGGGGGGCGGGGGCGGGGGGGGGGGGGAGCAGGACATAGCAGGAGAGGGTGTAGAGAGAGATGAGAGGAGAGGGTAGGATAAAAGGGGGGGGGGGGGGGCATAAAGAGGAGTGGGGAGGGAGGGAGACTGAGTCTAATGACATTAATCATGTTTACTGTGCATCTGTTAATTAATATGGCGGACACATTGATCCAGTGGGGCTCTCAATGATTTGTGCTTTGGGACATGAAGGTGCTCTTGTTCGTGAGTCCAACGTCTGCAGGGCTCCTTATCCTATTTATTCCTGAGTGTCTGCATGTGCCACTGAGTAAACTGCCCTAATTGAAACCGTGCACCAAGTGATCGACGATGATATTCCCCTGCCCGCTGAACGCACCGGTAATGACGGCACAGATTTTCTTCCTACAGCTGGGGTTGGTAGGAAGAATCAGTGATCTTTGGATGCCTGCCTGCAGCTTCTCTTTTTTTAAAGGGCTGTCATGTAGTCGCACTGAACATCAGCGGGCTATTAGGCACAACTAGACGAGGGCTCTGCTGCAGACTAATTGCTCCACATCTATTCGTTTAGCTCCATCATTTGCGCTTGCTCTCCAGGAATGTTTGCAAAGTGAGCAGGGGGGAAACATGGGGTGAAGGAGGAACTGATGACCTCAAACTGGTTTATTCTCATGCTGGGAGTTTTTTAGCGGCACAAAGAAAGCAACCCATTAATATTGCATGTTCATATAGACTTATTTTCTGATATAATTGGAACCCTGCGGAATTATTCATGAAATGTGTGTTTTTCTTGTGACCGTGCGAGATGAGAGCGGTTGGAAGAGGAGGAGGAGGAAAAGGGGCTGGCTGGTTTGGATACGAGACCTCTGCGAGACTACAGAGAGAGAGAGAGATCCCAAATCCCCTTTAACTTCAGTGGGAGAACGGTGACCTCACGAGTGCTGTGACTCAGACTGGAAGAGCTGCTTTCAGGCTTCCCCTGCTGGCCCCTGTCTGCAGCCGAGTGAAACAACCCTGCCTCGGGGCCTGGGAGTCTCTGTAGCTGGGTGATGGACAGACAGACCACGATAAAGGGATCGCATTTGCGGTTACGTCTGCGCGTAATGTATGAGTACGGGGCCATGAGAAGTGCTGGGCGGCGGGTTGTTGAAACACTGAGCTCTGACATGCTGGAGTTGTGAAAAGCCCCACAGCCGTGTCCCAGCGCTTGCCTCGGCTTGTGAGCTGTTCTGGCATGTAAACACTGGGCCAGGCTGAGGCTAACAGCTCTCATGCCTGGTAAACAGTGGCCCGGCTAAGAACCTCACAAGGAAAACTGTCTTGTCTCACCCATTCAGACCGGGTCGTGACACTGAGATGTTTGTCTAGCGAGGAAGGATAAATATCCGCTGACCTCTGCTGTAGGAATGATAATCATTTAATTCTGTTGAGGAGACTTCGAACTGCATTGGTGCATTGACTGACGATGCTCGGAAAATGCCCCAATCACTGGTCTGATGGTGTAACAATGCTCTCCATCAGGAAGCATTGCTGTGCCCATTGCCTGCTGAGCAGATAAGAGCAGAGAATAATGTGGTCTGTGCCATTAGAGAAACAGACACGTGGTGAGGGTTCCTCCTCCTTTCACCAGCATAATAATTTAGAGCCCGTAGACAGAGTGACATTGACTGAGTGAACCTGGGCCTTTGATCCACTGGGCAAATAATGATTTGAAGAAGTGAGCGAGAAGCCTTCCAGCCAGGCTCCACATTGCAATCTTTTCCTGAATCTTTCCAATTATTCCACGGCACATTATCTATAGTTTTTCTTCTTTGCTGTAGCTATCTAGCGCAAACTGTGACGCAGCTCTTGAATATAAACATAACTAAATGTGTCCATATGTCTGTATGACTGAGTGTGCACCGGCCGGGGGAACAGAGTGCGATTAAGGGAATAAGATGCTGTATACAGAGAGGAAGAAACAGATGGAGAAAGAAAGAGAGAAAGCTTGGAATATGTAAGCACAGATGTGATCAAAGTCAACAAACAGTTAAGCAGTGTCATGGTTAATATTCGCCCCTCGGATCAGTGTACAATGCACAGCAGTCACCTGTTTATTGTTTATGATGTCAGGCAGAGCTGACAGCGACAAGTTCTCCCGCTCTTAAAATGTGCAAATTCAGCCGAGAAGCCACCACCCTTCACACACTGATGTGTTTCGACCCCATTAGTGTCATCAATAATGCACGTTTGGACATCCTTGAGACTCTCCAATGTCCATCCTTCTACACCATCAGCACTTGTAGGTTGGGCGGGCCATTTCACTGTTAGTGCGTCAGTGTCCATGTGTGATGGCTTTCATTTCAGCACAGACAGGACTCTCTTCTTTTAATAAAATATATCGGACCCTTCCTCGCCTTTGGTTTCTGAAGACCAATTACCTTTAGGAAAGACACATGACGGCTCTATATCTGTCTTTTAAAACGTTGCCATAACTGTTCTTAATTACCGCCACGCTTCAGTGGTCCAGACGGATTGAAGCCAGTTTAAAAACATATGTTTTGGACATTAGCTAAGTCGTTATTATGATGCTAAAAAGGGAAGCCGTAACGTCTGGTGACAATCAAGTGTTATCCCTGATTAGCTGGTTCTGTTCTGGGGTCAGTGGGGTAGTATAACAGCTTCCTCTCCTTCAGAACTGATCTACCATCAGTCAAAGCGGGATTCTTACACACACCCACACCGTTAACTGAGGAGGCTGCGGTTCTGCTCTCCTCCCCCCTTTAAATCCCCATTGACCCCAGTAGGTCAGAGCACTTTCTAAATGCTCCATTGAACAATGGTGGGCCTCATAGATCTCCAGTCTGTTTGCATGCAGCCCTGTTCGGACTCTTGACTAAGGGAGGCAGCTTTGGTGTGTTGTCTCCCATGACAGGCTGAGTGAAGGGGAAAGGACTAATTAATATTTTAGCTGTGCTGATGTCGACCATGTCTAGACCTTGAAGTGGGGGGTGGCCATGGGGGAGGGGAGAGTTACATGGACAGGAAACAGACGATGGAGAGAGGAAGATGTAAATAAAGATGCCCCCATATTTACTGTGAAATAGAAAATGGATGCGCTGAAAGTTTCCGACGTGTGAATTATTGATATTTGCACTTTACGCAGTTGTGGTGCTATCTGTGTATTAATAGCTTTGTTCCTCAGGTAAATATCTGTGGTTTCTGACTCCATTTGGGATCCTCTCAGGCCCAGTTTTAGAATGGATCAGGCACATTAATATTGTATTGTGGGATGTAAAATAAAAATCTGTGAAACTGTCCAAAACGTGCAGAGGAAATTGACTTAACCCCACTGGGAACCCCAGCTTAATTGTTCACTCTTTATCAGCGGTGAATACCATTTCTGTATCCCCGGCTCAAGATAATTGTTCTCTGTCGGAAGCCCGGTAGGCTTTTCAATATGGTTTAATTAGCATGATCAAATGAGTAAAGATGCATTCATATAACAGAATGCATGATGAATAAACTGGCCATGCCCTTTGGTGTCTTAAGGCTCTCCAGAATCCTTCCAGTCTTTGGTAAGCGATGAGTCACAGTGGCTCTGTGGCGGAGCCATGTGTTAAATGCTTGGTGGATGCTGCAGAGAGTGTGTGTAGCTTTGGTATGGTGAGGGATTGGAGAATGAGGAGTGCTTAAAACAGGTCAAGGGACCATTTCGTCAGCCAGATTTTTGGGATGCAGACCCAGGCGTCATGTTTCTTGTCTAGTAATGTTTAAAAAGGTTTCAAGATAATATTATTACACAACAAAAGGTTGAAGGTACATTACTGGGGTTCCTTAATAACTCAACTCTATGATGACTCACAGAAAATAAGATGCAAATGTCTTCCCTGTCTGCTTTTTTTTTAGGCAAAACCAGACTACAACCACACTCAATTTAATTTCACAACATGAATTATCTGATCTAATTTAGGTCCTTCTCTGCGTCATTCCTAAGGCTGTTGGAAAACCACCGGAATCCCAAGAATTAGCATACCTACCTGAAGTGGCACAACCAAGTGATCTAATGTTAAATACATGTACTGCAGTTGGTCAACCGGGTAAGATAACACTCCCAGGCAGCCCAAGATACTCGAGAATTCTGCTCATTCTCCTGAGCTATACAGATAACAATGTGACCTATTCTTTGACTTTTTACTGAGCATTCTAACAAATAGTGTGTACCAATAGCTTAAAGGGCAAAGGAGTATCGCAGAAAGAATGAGAGTGAATGTTAAAACCAGGCAAAGATGTGGAGCACATGTTTGTTTGCAGTAAGCCTTTCCTCTCTGGGACAACTTGATGTTGGCACCTCTCCCTTGCTGTTCTCTGGTAGAATCAGTGCTAATGGTTAGCAGCTTAGGCCGAAATGCAACGAAGCACATTTGGATCCACTTACTATCATCAAACACAAAAACTCCTGCTTGTTTCTACATGGGCAATAAAACACGTTGTAAAGGCATAGCAGGCACTATGGTTAAATCTATGATTGAATTGGACAACAACATCTAGCTTCAGTTATTTTTGACTATGGCTGTGCATTTTAACATTAGATTTATGCTTATTTTATCCAATTCAACCCGATATACTGTATTTGTACGTAAGTGTGTTTGTGTGTGTTCATGTGTGTGTGTGTGTGCGTGTACATGTGATCTACTCACTGTCCAGGCACTGGCCACAGACAGTCTGGGTGGCTCCACACTTCCTGAGCACACCCTCCCCAGGTGGACACTGCATGCAGCACTCCCCATTGCTGGTGTACTGTCCGGATTCACAGGGCAGCAGCACGGCCCGCTCCGTCTTCGACGCCAACACCAACCCCACCTAGCACAGGGAGGACAGACATACAGCAGAGGGTGCGGAGTCACACACACATACCCCAGTGTTCAGACACATCCGATCCACTGAAAATTGCCACCAGGTGTGCAACCTGTTTCTATCCAGACCTGCTCAGACCTTAATCACAATTCATCATAAATCATCAAGTTTGCACCATTGACACTGTAGATACAGCAATGGACTGCAAGTACCTCAGAGCCCCCAAGAGTTGGCATTGCGACTTACTGCACACTGGACCGATGATATTCCTGGTCAAGGAAACAGGTAAACATGACATGACAAAATAATAAATGTCATGGCAAATGAATGTTGCCATAAAAAAACACGGAGAACACTCTACCTCTGCTCTCCAACTACCCAACATACACGCATACTCACACACAGACTCATACACTCACGCAAACGGCCGCATTAAAGGTTTGAGAAAAACGATAGCGTACAATCTGCCAGAGGTGTCTTCAAATGCTTTTTAAAGACGTGATAAAGGTCATCTGGACCTTAAGGGTTATCATCCTGCATCCTGTTGGTGGGCGATAAGTTGGCTTTGTACTGAATTTGAACTGCTGCTATTACCCTAAAATATAAGAATATGTGTGTGCATGTGGACAGGCACACACGTTATTTCTCTCTCCTGATCACACACAGCATATGCGTTAATGCAAAGTCACAAGCAATCTATTTCTTATTTCGCTCTTTTTATTTTCCTTTCACCTTCACCAATCTTTTTCTTTTGCTCTCTGGCTCACCCTAACACAACTGCCAAACAGCTTTTTCTGGCAAGGGAACTGAGGCATGTTTGCAGCCAGGAATAAAACACATTTAAATAAGGAAACAGTCATGTGAACCATTATCAGAAGCATTAACTTAAACCACTGTTGGAAGTGACTTTATTTTAAAGGGGAAAAGACATTTTTGTCTATTTTATTTTCTCCAGACGCCATCTTTTTCGTTCTTTTTTACCCATTCCCTGCACTCTCACCCCTTCCTCCCTCCAGCCCGACTTTCATTCAGTAACAGATGCCCTGGCAGCACACTCTCTCGCTCCCCCTGTATTTTCTTTTCTCTCCCTCTCCTTCCCTTCCCTCCCTCCCTCCCTCCCTCCCTCCCTCTCCCTCTCCCTCTCTCTCTCTCTCTCTCTCTCTCTCTCTCTCTCTCTCTCTCTCTTTCTACCTCCCTCATAATTTAACTCCTCCTTCTCCATCTTTCGTAACCCCCCGCCCCCAGAAGCATCCTGTATACAGCCTATGATCTGAGAGCCCCTTCTCATGTTAAGACTCACAGTCAAACCACACATCAACACCCTGTCTTCTACACTCTCAAAGCTATATGCAAACACTGATCCCAAAACAGAGTTTGTACTTAAACTGGACTGTGGGTCAAAGTTTGTTAAAATGTGTTTGGAATGCAGTCCATACCTTACATAAGCCTGGATTTCAGGGAGTCATGTCTGGGAAATCAACTGACAATTATCTGTTTACTTTTGATAGCCAAAACTCTCCTTTGTGTAATATCTTATATGTTTAGGATATTAAAAAAGGGTATCACATTGACTGACAGACTAAGGGGTGTGTGCTTGCGCACACACACTCACACACAAAAACAAACAAACACACACACGAACAGACACGTTAACCAAGTCACTGAGCCTTGACATGTTCAGATTTAACTCTCCCCTATATCATAGCCAATTACAACATTTATTGCCAACATTGAATTGTTCAAAAGTACCCCCTGTCTCACCATGCCAGCACCCAGCTGTCATAACATGTTGCCACCTAGCACAGGTACATGATGATGGAGCTAGACAACCTTTACAATACCAGCTGCTGAGGACAAACTAATTAGTGAACAACTCAATGTAACTATCATCATTATTATCTTCATCATTACAATAATCTCAAACACTATAACCACCGTCAGGATCACCATGCTCTTGAGGGGCCAAAAACTAAAGACACACTTAAAAAATCTAATAAAAAAATCTAAACAGTCATATCCCTATCAAGACATTGGAGGCACCTGTCATTTAATTCTCCAGGTATCTTTTCACTGTGCTCCCGTAAAACCAGCACACAGTTTAGTACCGATTTCCTGCTTAATGTATTTGATGGAAAGAAGCAGCACACGTGTCTGCGTTCATGCTCGCCGAAGATGCGTGGTACTATCCGTGACTAATTGGTAACCACTAACCACTACTTAGTAGTAGAGAATTAGGGACAGTACTGGTGGGTTTCCAGCGGTTCAAAATAACCCAAACATGCGCAGCAGGATCAACTGTTAAGCAAAGTCTACAAATAAGGATATTTGGATACAATAAATTAAGATTTTACTTACCACTCCACACAGCAACACCAGAGATAAGGAACACATCATGCGTCAGTGTCCTAGTGTCATAAACAAATAGGCACTTTTATATGAATGATTCCGAGTTGAGTATAAAAACTGAGGTGTACATAACCATCACAGAGTCAATATTTCACAAGTGAGTGCTCGCGTCGTTGTCCATTCTTTAAATAAGCTACTCTAAAACAATCAGGACCTTTGGAGTGAGATGCGTCGCTTTAGCAGGTCAATGATGCGTGCCTATACAGAGTCCCTGCGCAAACTAAACTGTAGTGTACTAAACGCTTTCCAGCAGTGCACTGCGGAGGCGAGAGTCGTGCGTGAACTGAAGAGGGTGCACGTCCACTCTTCGGCACCCCCCGGTGACTTCTGCAGCACTCTCCAGACCCCCCCACCCCACCCCACCCCACCCCCTCTCCTCCTGCTTGTTATAACCTCTGCTTATTATTCTGTGGACAGACAATTTCTTTGGTAATGAACTTTTGTCGTAACCTTTGTCTGGATGTAAACCAGTTAGGGTCATATGTAATTTTCCTTACATTCAGTCAGTCCTAATCATTGCTGATTGCATTTTTTTCCAAGCTTGAGTTATGCTTATTGATTTACGATGCTTATTGCCGACTTTCAGGACCACAAGTTATGTCGTCCATGACAGAGGGTAAATAACTGCCACAAGAGGGCGACTGAAATTTCCTGAGGAGTTCAGCACAGCACTGTAAGATCGCTGAGCTGAGGCTATGAATGGGGCTTTCCCACAAAAATGATTTTCATTCAAAAACCCCAAAGTGCATTTTTCAGTTTTATAATAGGCATTAATATTGACCTAGTTTTAAAATGTTCTGAATCTCACTGTTTTACATGTATCCAAACGGTCATAGCTTATATATTGTGCCATACATACTGAGATAATTTGGACCAGCTTGAAACTCTGGAACATGTTGCATATTGAAATCTTTCAATCAAAACAGATTACATGGTGCATTATAGGTGTTTTTTTTGTAAGGGACCCCGACCCATGACCATGATATTACTCTACATTTGGTGAGGAACACTCAAACACCACTAATGCACATCTAAGTACTGTCTTTGTATTTAACGCTCATTGAGGTACCTGCCATTTAAACTAGTGTTGATGGATATTGATCCAGGACAATATTATGGCCACCCTGGTGATGTCACCAAAATAGAAACGTGGTGCCCTGTGTCATCTCTGACAATAACCCGTAACCCTGTTGGTGCTGCTTCTTCTGGGCCCACCCTCAGCTGAAGAGGTTGTCTAGAGGCGGATGTACCCCCTCTAAGGCAGGGTGATTTGGTTACACTGTTGAGATTAGAATATCGACCCTTGGACAAATCAATGATCCCACTTTCTACATCCTCCCGAGAGACCACCTATACCTACACACAACTCTAACCCCTTATCCTGTGGACCTCCAGTCATCAATTGGTAGATAATTTCTCGTACTTTCATGATGAGCATGTTTTTATGTCCATTCGACAACTTCACAGTGGCCTCTCCATGATCGCAAAATACGTCACAATATTTAATCATTTTGAATTGCCACTTATTATGATAGGCAGTGGAGTAGTGCAACTCATGAGGAAATGTATCTCCATCAGACCAGAAATGGAATACGGTTGCTGCATGTGAGCGGTGGTATAGATGTTGACCATAGCCGCTCTGCTGACATGAATTGACAGGGTATTATTCTCTCCACCCATATCACTTTCCTGTACTTAGGATTGGTCAGCAAAAACCAATGTCATCTTTGCAAGGTCACTTATGATATATGATAGTAATGACGATTCAGTTAGGCTGAACGCAATAAACTCCATCTACAGCTGGGTACTGGCAGATGGGGAGTTCTTAATAGAAACGTTGTCAGAATAAAGGGCGGGGGAAAACTTCATGAACAACACCGTAGGCTGTTGTGTGGTCCACATCCATACAGTCAGGTGACACTCACCTAACGTGAAGAACATGATTTGCTCTGAAGTGTTACCAAACTGGTCTTTACTGCCCCTTCCTGTTTGGCGACGCCTCTTTGAATTATCTGCAGATGTTGTGCTCCTTAGACACGTGCCTGTCAGAGATTGACGTGGTTCATACAGCTGTAGTTCAAAGCTAGCATGTCCTGGGTGTGGTATGGTCTAAATGTGAACGTTTGATCAACGTCTTCAAATAGACGTTGAAAAAAATTTCACTTTCAAACCTGTTTTGAACATCTTTTCAACGGTGACCATAGACATTTTTTGAACGTCTTTTCAAAAATGTTTGCTGGGAGTGGTCACCACATCCACTGACTGTCAAGTACGAGACAGCAACCTGCTAATGGTTATGCAAACCCTTACGTCTAAAAAAACAAGAAATATGGTTTCCTTACATAAAAGAAAAGACATTGTGGTCACCTCTCAAAAATTGTTTTCAAAAGTAGGCTGAAGACAATACATGTTGAAATGCAATGGAATGGCCTGCTCTGGTTTTATTTGAACTGTTTCTCTGAGTAGTCCATTTTTAGGGTTTGAGTTCCTCCCTTGATTCTCCTTAACCCTGACAGATTGATTGAGTACTGAATTTTCATATCACATATCGAGAGTTCAAAGGGGGCGATATAAATTGATGCAGAAGTAAACTGCCCATTCCATAAAAACGTTTCAATATGAGAACCAATAGGGTTAGGGTTAAGGTATGCGGGGGAGTGCACGAAAAAAGTTTCACTATTATGACAGCTACCAATTTTTAACAGAGGTTTTAAGGAAACCTAAAAGCTTCTGTTGGCTCCATCAGTCATAATACTCTGATAAGTAGATTAGTTATGTTTTCATTTGCTCCCTTGATAATTGGGTGATTGATTAATGATTTCCCGTCTTAAAGTCAAAACTCACTGATCATTCTTAATAAGCCACCCCTTTCTTTTAGTGAACACTTTTTGTTGATCTGTCTGTGCGTTTGTATTTGCATGCCTGCGTGTGTGCGTGTGTGTGTGTGTGTGTGTGTGTGTGTGTGTGTATGTGTGCGTGTGTGTGCATAACTGTGCGTGTGTGTGTGTGTTTGTAAAATGAAATGACAGATAGACCCTGTCCCCTGCGAGCGCTGCACTCGATTAAATCATGTTCACTAGGCTTTTTACGGTGCCACATTCCTCTGACTGGCAGGGGCAATAAATTCAATCCTGCGTGAAATCAAAGGAAAGCCACAAACCAATAGGTTTCATTGCTATCCATTTGAATTTATTTCTTCAAACTGTAACGTCAGGTTGCACCCTGCTCACACTGTACTTGCACATCTGTGAGACCAGGAGTGGAAGACGTCAACTATGACCACAACTGTGATGACCGTGACCCTACAGTTCCTCCCCACCAAATGAGGCTGTGGGGACCGTAGGACCGTAGGAGCCGAAGCAGTGGGGTTATGGGGGGTTACAGCTGCCCTCTTCCCGTCACCTGTGATGGTTCAGTGTGTTTACCATGACCCAGACCCGTATCCGGAAAACCAGCTCTGTAAATAAATATACAGGCACACACACACATACACACACACACACACACACACACACACACACACACACACACACACACAAACTAATCAAACAGTGTGTGTGTGTGTGTGTGTCTACGTGTATGCGTGTTTGTATGTGTGAGTGTGTACCCGTCCCACCCAAGCTCCCCTGCTGTCATCTGGGGAGCACAGCAGCCCAAGCCCAAACTGTGTCAGCAGTCAGGGCTGTGGCCGGATGAACCGGTTTTGAAACACCTGACCCACTGGACCAGGTGACCCGGCAATCCCACCAGTGGGATTATTTCCATAATAAAAAATGACTTCATCATTAGCTTGCCTCTTGCTGAAAGCTAAGGACAAGACTCCTGTACGTGCCAGAAGGTTTCAAGTGTGTTGCCATCCTGTGTTGCTATTGCTGCCATGTGAGTACCCTCTATTTTGAGCACCTGGGACTCCACTGTCTCCCAGGTTTAAAACTCTCCTCTTTGAGCTGGGTCCTGTATGAGCGCTGCATCTGTTTGGAATGTATTCAATAACAAAACATTGAGAGTTGGGAAGTGCATGCACAATATTACCGATTTAATACTTTGAACAGTAATTACCTAAAAACCTGAATCAACGTTTTCTTTTCTAAGATATCCTCGAGTTTTATCAAGGACAATGTAGGCTACAAAAGAAGAACAACATTTATCAAAAATGTGTTGCGTCCGCCAAATTTTTCCCCCCAATAAGGTCTTGAAGTGCCCCTCACACACCAGCCTGTTTTCACCTTACATATTCCCCATCCATGCATTCTAATCAGGGAGAATCTAGGCAGTCCCACCGACGACTCATCATGAAGACTGATCATAAATCAGCCAGAAGAACAGAGGGGGACGGGTTGCTGTAGACTTCCTCCTGGTCTCCCCACCCCTCTTAATTGCGCTGGTTGAGTTACTAGCTGTAATCAGCCAAATGGATCGTCTGCCCAGTGTGAATATTAATGGTGCAGAAGGGAGGAGACCTTGAAATCTCTACATGGGGCTTCCGCATGGGGTGGAGCAATTCTCAGTGGATAGCAATAAGTTGATGGAATTATCAAGAAAAAGCTGTAGATATGTTTCAAATTCAAACAAGTGGTGGTAGGCCTATTGGGAGGATCATAGCGCCATGTTTCTACACCACCGACTTGTTGTTTGCGATCAAATGAAAGTATGTTCGCTTTCAATGTCTGTTTGCTTGAGCCTGACAAGGCGGGGCTTCTTGAGATGCTAAGGCAGGGACGTGATCAAAGGAGGTTTTAAAGTCTGTTAAGGATTGTATGGGAATGAGGCCAGATGACTCTAATTTGCAGGCCTTTTATTGTGTATGAGTGTGTGTGTGTCTCAAACCCTTAGTGGCTGGGAGGAGAGGAGGACAGGGAGATAGTCGAGGTAAGGAGGGGAAAAGGGCTATGGAGGCAGGGGTGATAGAGGGGATTAGCGGGAGAAGGGAGAGTGAAGGGAGGACAAAAGGAGAAAGTGATTTAAAGAGAAACGTTGAGTCAGAAATTCTCTGAGATGAGTATTGACAGCAGGCCACACATGGGGAGGGAGGGAGGTAGTGATGTGATTGGTTGGTTCAATGGTATTGAATCAGAGCGCAGTCAGTCAACCTAATCCTCTGTATCTCTTTGCCTCTCAGCACCCTTACCTTCTAGGGAGATCCCATCTCAGGTTTTTACTGAGCCCTCCCTGCTCCAGACGTCCTCAACGTGCAATGACTGAGGAATACTTTGATACACTAGTATGGTCAAAGTGTATTTTGTTCGTCGCTTTAAATTGGCCACAACTGATTATGTTCTGTACGTGGAGGTTCCAAGTTTTTTTTTTATTGCATTATTGGCAGTGATCAAGTCCCTAACACTGTGTGGGCCGGTCAACGAGCACAAGTAGTTGGCTCTTAATGTCCTGGAAAACTTCAACAAGCAAACACACAGTCCATGTTGTTCTGTGTGAGTGTGTGTGTGTGTGTGTGTGTGTGTGTGGTGGGGGGGGGGGGGGGGGCAAGTGATGTATACACGTTGATGCTCATGTGCAAATAATAGATGTTCTCAACTCAATATGTTCCTTGTCCATCAACCATATTTGATCTTTGGTGCTCATATTTCCATTATCTCCCTCTCAGTAACCACCTCCGTAAACATCGGCTTACAAAACCTCCATAATGCCTGGCACTTTGCATTCCTCAATGTTTTTTTTCATTGCAACCTCAAAGCTCAGGCTTATCTGTGAAACCATGGCTGCCTAACATTGCTCTATACTTAGAAAAGGATCTGTCAGCTTCAGCACAATTTAATCGCATTGTACCTTTGATACAGTAATCTGAGAGAAAGAGGCATAATATGTGCTGTATGACATTCAAAAATGAAGGCCATTCTAGTTGTAAAACATATCTAGGTATTGACCTTTGTAACACCCTATTTTAGCACTGATGTGCTAAAATACTGCTTCCACACACAGAAGTTATATATTCACAAAATGTTTGGGGTGAGCTTTTATATTGTTGCTGGTACTAACAAGGTTAATGATTTAGCATGTGATAGTTTCTAAGAAACAGATGCATGTTTAAAAAGGACTGGTAGTTAGTTAACACACTTGCCCAATTATTTTTCATAATTGTTTCCTAAACTTTGCCCCTTAAAGTTTCCCGAACACAGCCTGCATTTGCAGCACAGCCAGAGACAGATGTTGTCTCGGGAGAAAGGGAGACTTAAGGCCTGCCTCCATTCCTGTCCAGGTGCCAGCCAAGCACACCTGATTTATCTCCAACACCCAGCACTCTCCCTCTCTTCTCTGGTGTTTGGGACCATTTAAATTGCTCCCATAGGTACGGGGGTTTGACATAATAGGGGGCATTAAGAGGCTAAAAGCTTCCACATTACTACCTTTTGTCGAATTGACTGGCAGCAGTTGAAATTGACCATTTGCGGCATTAATATCTAAACTGCCAGGATTAGGCCCTGTCCACAAGCCAAATCAACTTCCTGATCAAAATCAATCATTACATTGCCTATGACATGCCCACATCACTTAAGTCCCTTTTGTTGTTCAGGCCTAACATTGATCAAATAGAAGTTTCATTTTTTCAGCGGCTGTGTAAAAAAGCTAAATACAAAGTGTTTCCAGAACGTAACGACTAATTTGATGTAATTGCTTCACTGTACACAGCTCTCTAAGTGTAGCACGACAATGTAAACCTTAATGAATCGGATTGCAATGGCTGTTGTGAAATGGGAGAGGAAATCCCCCTCCAGTTGCTATGGGAGGCCTCGTTTACCATAGGCCTGGAAAGTTTAGTCTGAAGTCCACTGTATCACAGCAGACTCAGAGAAGGTCATGCTATTGAGTCATGGAGGGGAAATGAAGGATGGCAGACTCTGTTTTCAGCTCTTCTAAATCACAACCCCCCCCCCCCCCCC
Source organism: Aplochiton taeniatus (assembly GCA_017639675.1). Classification (NCBI taxonomy): domain Eukaryota; kingdom Metazoa; phylum Chordata; class Actinopteri; order Galaxiiformes; family Galaxiidae; genus Aplochiton; species Aplochiton taeniatus. The sequence goes on along the minus strand of CM030183.1, from coordinate 11,709,653 downwards.
CATTTCTCATTCTTCCCACACCGTCCCATCCTCTCTCTGAGGCCACCTGGTAAAATAGCAGGCATGGAAACATGATCGTGAGTTAAGAGTGGGGGTCGTCCTGGTCGCTGTGCAGGCCCGCTAATGGAGATGGATGTGGGCACAGAATTGTCTCCTGAGCGGCTGACATGAGAGAGAGAGAGCTCCATTTCTCTCCAGCTTCTTCCTGAGCCGCAGCGCTCCTTTAATGAGAAGGGAGGGCTGTGCCTCACCACTGAGAGCTGAGAGGGAGAGACAGCAATGAGGCCACAGACAGAGGATAGGAAGAGAAGTGAAGACAGAGAAACTGAAGGAAAATGGCAAGAGAACGATGAGGGAAGAGAGAGCGGCGCAGAGGAGTGACATGTTGACACAAGAGGAAGACAACAGATAAGGCCGGAGAGACAGAGGCATAATGATATTCAAAGAGGAAATAAAACTGAGAGGGGAAGACAGAAACAAAGACTGACAGAGACTCTAGTGGACTATGATTGCCAACAAAGCACCCCTCTACCAAGCACGCAAAGTCAGCTCTCACTCTTTCTCCCTGACAGGTGCAATCTCGCCTGCCCTTTATCACCCTTTAAAACTTTTATGCAACAGGATATAGAAACATTTTAAATGAAGTGCACTATTTAGTTTTAAGACGGAGTTGCCCATTTTGTGATAAGAGCATTAAACCAGCCGTTGGGTGAATAGCAAAAAACATAAACCAATAAAACACACATTACTGTAGATTTTTATTGCAAATGACAAGATGAAACTTGGGGAAACCAGAGAAACCAATTACAGGACAAAGCAAATGTAAAAATAGTCTTCATGGTGATCGCTTAATGTTGATATCCTTCAATAATAATAATAATAATAATAATAATAATAATAATATAAAAGTGAAATAAAACTGTAAAGGGCAATGTGTTGGCTTCCTCTGTGCATGCATAGCTTGACCTTCGCTGCGGCACATTAGACTCTATACTGCCAGCCTGAAATCTATTGGCTTCTCTAGTCTACAGTGTGCGTGCGTGTGTGCGTGTGTGCGTGCGTGCGTGCGTGCGTGCGTGCGTGCGTGCGTGTGTGTGCCGTATTGAGGCTTTTGAACACACTCTCAAACATCCCCCTAGGAACTCAGGTTGCCCAATCTCAGTGTCTGGTATCTACTGCAAATCATTGCAGAATTCATCTCACTAAACAAAGAAAAGAAGCCCCCTGGCAATTGCAAACTGAAAAACATTGTATATTAAATTAATGACATTTGGATCATCATCCTCAGAGTTACTAGAAAGTCATTTTTCACTCAAATTATTGTCATTGCAGTCCTTGATGTGTCTCTCGTTTTCTCCCCTTGTCACTTTTTGCCTCTCGCTCACAGCACACATACACACACCACACACACACACACACACACACACACACACACACACACACCACACACACACACACACACACACACACACACACACACACAATCTGTTATCATGCCTCCTGACATACTCCTGTGTTTAATAAACTGAATAATTTGACAGTGATACAATAAAACACCTTTAGGCATGTTCATGATGAGGTAAACATCAATAAACTTCCCTTTGTTTTTTTTTCATGTCATCTCCCGCTCTTCCATCTTTCTCACAATCAGTTATGTTTTTCCCTTGCGACTGTATCTCTTTGGTCCAGGTATGGTGGTAATGTGACTGACCAGATAGCAGCCTGCTGTACCTGCACACAGTAGGTAGGCCAAGCCCTTGACTATCTGTACTACTTATTGCTTCTTGCATTGCTATCAATGTCCTATAGATTATTTTCACAATATTTACTCATTTACAGTAATCTTCCAAAGGAAATAGCAATACAGTTGATGGACAGAGGGAAATATGGATTGTTCTGAGGCATTTCCATTTACAAAGTATAAAAACAAAAAATAACTTTTAGAAGACCAATTAACATTCTGGAAACACACTCTTATTTTATCAGCCAATCAAAGAGCTCCCCCTTGTGGTAATTTCTTATGTACCAAAAATTCAAACGGCGATATTGGCCTATTCACAACTTATCAAAGTCAGGACCAATCCCAATAAAATTATTTTTTTGAATTAAATTATAAATTATTCTAAAGTATAAATCAAAGTCAAATGTAAACCAACTTGCGCAGTTTCTTTGAATCTACTGAAACCTACCCGCTGCTTTCACTTGCATCTGTTTCCTCAGTACCAGTCTGTACTGACGGTGCCCTCGCTCCTTTACTTTGGTCTCTTAGTTCCTGTATGATCGTCCAACTATGTTCCATACTCTGCTTGAGGTCCACTATGTCTCTCTGCAACTCCTCCAGGATTTCCAGCTTGGAGAGCTTCTTATCGATGGATGACAGCACCTCTCGGGCATGCTCTTCACCCTCATCCTGCTCTGGGGTGTCATTGGCAGGGAAGTCATGCGGCTCCACCATCACAGACTCCATGGTTCCCTTCCACACCATCTCAAAATAGGAGTCGATAAAGGATTCCAGTTCCTCGATGTTGCTGTCTCCCCACTGGTCAATCAGGGCCTGAAGGCCTCCTGATTCAACAAGCCTCTTCAGGGTTCTCTCTCTAACTCTGGGATGACTGAGAGAATGGATCCCCACAATCTCCTTATTTTTCTCCATCAGCATCTTGCCACGTGTTGTATTCTCCTGATGTACCGGTAAGACAAAGATCATTGCTTCGTGTTCTGCTTTATTTAAATTTGCATGGCTTTTACCATTACGTATGGTTAGATGGTCTTCCAATCGCGATAGCAGCCAGTCAGGAAGATTTAGCACCAGGGTTTGTCTGCCTCCCAGGGCCCACCTTAGCTCCTGGTGTACAGAGGCCATGCCGGACAGGGAGGTGAGACCTGACGTTGTCGGACCACCTAGAGCTCCAGGTAGGACAGCAACCTGCCCACAAACATCCAGGTTTAGTGAATGGTCGGGAAATAGACAATCTGTCAAGCCAGCCACTTCAAACACTAGAGAGGTAAAAGAAAAAAGAAAAAATACAGATTTTGATGTCAAAGATTTTGTATTGTATTAAAAAATGTGATATATTATATTAGGTATATATTCGCTCAATAAAATCTATTTTAATGCAGCCCACAACAAAACTAAAATGTTTGAGTCATGCTCACCATCAGAGGAGGAACCATTTGTGTAGGTTGACCACACATTTATGTCCTCTATGTGCTTTGTCCCTCCACTAACTTGCAGCTCCGGCACAACAGGGATGTCCTTCCACCTCTGAAATCCTCTATGTAGCATCTCCAGCCTCTCCCCCATCAGCATCTCGTCTATCAGCTCTAACAGCTCCCTGACCTGAGCCCCACCACCCCAGTTCTTATTGTCCAGGACATGGTATCTGTTCCCACACCTCTCAATAAGTCTCTGAAGCGACTCTCCCTCGCTCTCAATGCGCTGTTCAATACTGGTGTCGCCCAGCCAGTCGCCAAAGGTGAAGAGGACAATAGCTCTGTTCCATCCCTTCTCCCCAAAGTTCTCCATGTGTTTCTGGGTGGCTTCCCAGAGTGAGAGGGGGAAAGAAGAGCTGGCATTGACCAGCAGAAGGAGGGCAGTGTGGGCTGAAGGCGGCATCAGTAGGTAAGGATCTGCTGGCAGCCTGCCTGGGGTGTCCAGCACTGTCACAGTGCTCCCTCTGACTGTGCTGTGGCCTTCAGCACAACCAGTGGTCTGACTGCCAATGTCAAATAGCTTTCTTCCCAGAATGGTGTTACCAGTGGAACTCTTACCTGTGTTCTTGTTCCCCAGCAGAACCACTCTCACCGATGACAGAGAGTTGAGCTTGTCTGCCAGTGACAAAAGGACAATGGATGCATTTTAGATATGAGATTTTAATCAAAATACCTACCATTGTTATTGTAGCAATAATGGAATATTACTCACTTTATATTATATTATTTATATTATTTAATTATCATAATAAAAATGCACATAAACACAGAAAAATATTTTATTTAAAATAGACATATGAATGTGATTACTTAAAGTCACCTAAAAGGGATCTTGTTACATCTCTTTGTGCCTGCTTCCTCGCTAGTCTCTCTCTTCCTTTTTCTTCGTCTGTCTTGATCCTCTCTTGCAACTTCTGCAAAACATTGTCCTCCATTTCATAACAGCCGCCACAGTTGCCAGCAACCATTTGTTCAATTTTTTCCATCAGCCTGCTGACTTGAAATTCATTTACTTTGCTCTTGTTGTCAAGCACATGATACCTGTTGTCACATTTCTCAACGAGCCATTGGAGGGCTTCCCCTTCACTCTCAATATACTGCTCAATGGGTGTGTCACCCAGCCAGTCCCCAAAGCTAAACAACACCATGGTATGTGTCCAGACTGTCTCGCCGAGGAGTTCAAGGTGTCCTACCACAGCTCTCCTGTAAGTCTCTGTGAAGGCCCTGTCTACACGGATAACCAGCAGTAGGGCATGGGGCCCATGAAAACACAGAGACAGACTACGCAATATCTCCCGTTGGTCAAAAATGGGGCTTTCATCAACATAATAGTTCATCCACCAGCCTGGTGTGTCAACCACACTGATGTGTCTTTCACAAACAGTATTGGCTGCCATTGTGCACCTGGCAGTTCTTCTCTGGACCTCCAGACTTCCTCCTCTGCCCTGGATGGTGTTTCCTGATGAGCTCTTCCCAGATCCCCTGGCTCCAAGAAGAACTATACTGATTTCAGACAGATTAACTACCTTCTCTGTGGAAAACCCAAATACAAAAGTTAAGAAAATAAAATCACTAAACTCTTTGGGGAACCTATAAAACCAAAAATCCCAGTTCAAAACACGCTTACCCTGGTGTAGAGAAATCTGTTTTTTCACATTCATTAACCTTTGCTGTGCCCTTTCCTCAATTGTTGTATTCTCCTCAGCAATCTCTTGTAGAGCTCTTTCTTCCATTTCAAAGTGCCTGCCTCTATTTTTAGTCACAAGCTCCTGGATCTTCACCAGGAGATCTGTGACCTGAGCTCCCGCAGATTTTTCATTGAAAGCAATGACATGACATCTCTGGCTGCATTTCTCACTGAGCCACTGGAGGGTCGTCCCTCCTTTCCCTACATGCTGCTCTGCAGTTGTGAGTTGTGGCCAGACCCTGCAGGTAAACACAACAAGGCAATGGCTCCACACCTTCTCAGTGAGAAGGGCCATGTGTTCCTCCAGAGCCCTCCGACGCTTCTCTGAAAACTGAGAGCTCGTCTTGATGACGATCAAGAAAACATGTGGTCCTGGGGGGCACAAGGAGACACTGTGAACTATTTCCCGCTTGACCATATGTGGTGTATCCTGAGCGCTGAAGTCACACCACCAGCCAGGTGTGTCCACCACGGCGATCCATCTCCCAGCAACCTCTCCTAGCCTCCTGGAACATGTAGTTCTCTCCTTAGTAACAAACTCCTCTTTATTTAGGAGGATGTTCCCGACGGCGCTCTTGCCGCAGCTTCTCCCTCCAAGGAGAACGATATTCAGGCCTGACTTACAGAAAGGCTTCCCTGTCAGTAAAATAAATGAGCAAACAAAGTGGAACAAATACAGAAAGAAAGTTTGAATGTAGCATTTGTTTGTTAAAGTTGTCTGAAACAAAATGTACAGTATTTTTCCCTTAATGATTAACTGGAGGAACACCTGGGAAATTGCTTTGACAAAGTTAGAAGCATATGTGTACCACAGCAAGAAGAAAAAAAATAGTCACAAGTTGCAACGTTCCACATGCAATAATTGCTCTTTTTAATTTTTTTATCTAGTCTACCATATCTGGGCAACATGAACTGGCATCTGCTTTAGTGGTTTGAAAAAAATCCACAACTGATACACTTGGCAGCTAAATACATATTATGAACAGTTTATATTTTAGCTAGTAAAAACCTACTTACATTTAGATACATCACAGGTTGCCATTTCACATAATAATGCATAAACAGAACAATTCCATCGAAACTACCAGATTGGTTTTTATTCAAAAGGGCCCTGTCACACCGATTTCCCCCTTTATTAAATACACTCCCAGCGGTATGCATCATGTTTCTGAAAGATTGGGATTAGGGCAACCTTTGAATGGGTGGTCCCTCACATAAATCAGAGTTTATGAGTCCAAAGGTTGTCTTAGTAGTCATATGAATCATACTCGTCGTGGCATTTTCTAGCAATAGATAATTACGTGGTAGGCATACATGAACAATTGGATTTGGAGTTATTCTACACACATTTATTTTAGTGAGAATGATATATTAAAAAAATATATATACAACATGGCCTTTTCTTGGTGACATATGAATTCACTGACAATATGGTTCTTCAGGCCACACTAAACAAAAGCATATTGCATGGCAAATTAACACAACTACACAACGATGCAATCGACGAGCTGTTTTACTGCATTTCGATTTGTTCCTGTTTTACGCTCCGCCTTCTTTAGATGACTAGCAGCCGATAGTGTAACACACAGCAGAAGGAGAAGTTACATCACAGGGAGCAGGTGTTATGAAACAGGTTTAGTGGCTAACTAAGATACCTCTATTACAATGGGCGTACAAGTCAAAGTAGAATACTGGTAACGTTATACTTTTTTACAGATAATTTAAATAATTGTGAATGGTTTGCTATGCTGCTGTGCTTTCACGTTACTTGCCTGTTTGATTGGCTGAGTGTTGAGCTAGCTAATGTTGTTCTTAGCTGTAACGTTAACTAAGCTGAGTAGCTACGTCGTTACTAGGTCTTCTGGAAGTTAGAAATTGGTATCATGTGCACCTTACTTGTTCAATTCACCTACAACAACGCTAATCATTTTAAACTGTATTTTATGACTCTTTAGTGGTGGGTGAGGGTACGAGCCCCGCTATCAGGAGCTTGCGCGGGTGGTCAACGCCGAGTTCAGTGAAGCGGAGGTGTCGGGCTTTGTTGGAAGGCAGGGTAAGTTTGGTGTGCCATTTACATTACATTTACGCTGACGTGGTGTATTTCTACCCTATATTATTTCATTTGCTTTTGTGTCCGTACATATAACTTCACAGGCAGTTTCGAGATTGAAATCAATGGGCATCTGGTCTTCTCCAAGCTTGAGACGAGTGGCTTTCCATATGAGGATGATGTAAGTGTAGCCTTTGTTATGAGACAGGGTCCTGTAGCAAGGCAGCCCGATTTTGAGGGGGTTATCTGTGTCAGAGAGAGCTTTCGTGTAGTTTATTGCTTGGCTTGCTTTTGCAGATCATGGATGCCATCCAAAAAGCCCATGATGGAAAACCTGTGGAGAAGATCACCAAAAGCCGACCCCCTTGTGTCATCCTGTAGATCTCTACTCCCTTTACCTTTTCCAACCTAGCCCTCAGTGTGCAGCACCACCAAGACAGACCAGTGGGGCCAGATCATTGCCCTGTGGTTTGGAATGGCAGGGACACTACTCAGCCAAGCCACCATGAAGTCATACAGAAGAATATAGAATACAGACACCTGTCCTATGGCTCTGCTGTGCCTTCTCTGTCTCCCCTTTCTAATCCCATTCAGGTGATCCTGTACGTCAATGATTAGCATAGCCTAAAAGGTGAAAGGTTATGGTATGATGAGCCCAGTTCTGGAAGCACTATGTTGTGATGGGAATAGAGACAGGGAGAAAGATCCTTAGGGTTTTACAACAGAATGGTTGGAATATTCCCCTTGTTAAATATATTCGCTACGTTTACATGCACAAATATTTTGTTTTTGGCCCTTACTCTGAAAAAGACAATAGTCCTAGCTATTTTCATGGCTAAAGAAAATGTATATTCCACTAACATTCCTGTTTACAAGCAATCGTAAAAATAGGATTTTCTCAAAGTTTTCCATAGGTGGTGGACTTTTTTGCAAAAACCAAAAACCTGTTTATCTCCAAATCTTTCAAAATGTTTAAAAGTAGGTGTTTCTCCTTCCGACTAGAAATGTTGGCTTTTCTTTTGTCATTTATTCTCTACCCCAATCGGACACAAATATATCTCTATTACCGTAACAGGCACGAGACGTCGTGTGTCAAACTGCGGTTAAAAAGAAGAAAAAAAACTATTGAGACGCATATTCCGAATTTATGGTTTACATGTCAAAAGAATGCTTCTAATACAAGAATAATATTGGCACATCCCACATCATAATTGTGAAATGCTACTTTCGGAATAAAGGCCTAATTCGGAATACCCATAAGGAATATGGTGTTTATGTAACCTTATCAAATTAGGAATAGTCATATTAGGACTAGTGGAGTATTAGGGTGAATGTAAACGTAGTCAGTGTAAGCCTAATGGCCTGGCAGACAAACTGCCTGATTCATTTTTTTTATTATTATTCCTATTCCCCAAGCTTTTATTTGGATTGGCATGAAATATATCAACGAATGCTAAATTAACTGTATCATGACATTGATACTCTTTATCAAGGATAAAGGGAAGGTTTTAACCAAACTCCAAAGGGTTATTGAGCCTTGGATATTGGCTGTTTATGCCAATGCTGACTTACGTCTAATTATGTCGAATAATCCTAACATTATTTTTACTCAACAACACTCTTAACTGTTTTTTTATTCAACTTGTTTAAGTTTAAATAGCCAAACCAAATGATACTGGTTACTTCTAAACAAGTTATTTTGCTTTATTATTTACTTTTTATAACAACTGTTATTCATGAGTCTATTATACTGTTACTGAAGCTCCTGTTGTAAGAATAGCTGAAAGGCTACTGAACAGACTCCTTATGAGTAGGTCTGAGGACCACTGCCCACTGGTCCCTCAGCTCACACTAATAAAAGCATTTTCTTTATACGCAGAAATTGTCAATCTTAATTTAATTAGCATTCGGCATTGTTTGCTCAGGGTTGCAATCTTCAAATAAAGTGATTTCTCATGTAAGTAACACTTATTTGTATATTGTATTATTAATAATACTTTCACTAATGTCACTGGGACTAAAGAGTGCCAATAGCTTTATTTGCTGTCTTAAAACTTTTTCCCTCTTGATAATGCATTGAAGATATTAACCACTTGTTTCTAAATAAACCTAATGGTAAAACGCATGACAACCACATTGACTTTGTTGTTCTGAAATAGAGCCTTAGGAGCAGCGCTTTGGGTGTTATGCTTGTCCTGTTAATTAGTCCCATTGAAACACAGTAGCTTAGTATTTGTATTTGATGCACAGGGGAAAGGGACCCTTAACATCAGCAGCATATACCTAGAACATGGTTATGAAGGGCAAAATGTTTCCGCATTCGTGGAAAGAATAACCTCGTTGCAATTGCCACAAATTGCACAAAATGTGCACAGGCTTAGAGGAACTGTATTTTGTCAGACTTCTACTTAAGAAGGAGTCCTCCTGTTTATGTCAGAATTGTGCCTCAATACTGCGGAAAGATTGTATTTTGTCTTCTTGATTTGTCTTATTTAAATTTTGTTGCCATTCAAAGATTTTTATCCTGAGATTTCTTTGTTTCATTGAGGATAGGCGGGAGGAAATGTAGAGACATCCATAAGAGGCGGTCATTGCTGGGGAAAATACGTCTGTCACAGCATCTTTAGAGTGAATTTTGTCAGTTTCCTTTTTATAAGTGCGTGAATAAAGAAAGAGAAGACATTTTTATCTTTGTATACACCTAAGCACTCTTGTGAATGTCACTCCATGCTTAAAAGTGGGAACAACACATGCAGCGCTGATTCTCTGCCTCAAATTTTTTTATTAGTATTTGTAGATAAACAGACCCCAAACATTTTGGCTTCACTTGATTGTTCAGTCAGATTATAAAGATTCTAAGACCAACTTCCAAGTCTCAGATTCTGTGTTTTTAGGCTTGGGATAATCTTTCTCTTTCCAATCTTGACAATGAGAGTGATTCTTCCGAGCAGGCCAGCTTCAAGAAATCTCATACAAACTGTCAATGTATAAACATCTGTACTCTCTCAGCATTTGACTCACTTTATATTTCAGAGGAAATTAATCGCAGATTTCCCAGACTTTGAAAATGAACTTGTTTTCTGATTCTGAGATAACTTTCTAGCTGCCAGACCTTATTTGTTCTTCATGGGTGCAAGATTATTTCACTTTTTTACTTGGCCACATAAGTCACATGCACTTGCATCGTTTTTTTTTTAAGTAAGCAACTTGTTATTTAACTGAGAGAACATCTAACAAAGACACTTCATTATTTATGCCTATGATATAAAGTTGTGTTACACATTTCAAACTTTAAGCTGAACAGGGCTTTGTACTGGAATCCCCCTGATTTAGTAAATTTAAATGAGATTTAAAAAATGTCATAAAACAAGTTTTGGTGTTTTCTTCTGATTATGTGTACACATATCATAAAGTAATAAAAATGTAACAGTGCGTTTCTACAAAAGAATAGATTGATGACATCTAAAAACCTGGTTTCAAATAAGTTTACTCCCTTTCGACCGGTACCGTTCATATCAGCTTTAAAGACCTTAAACAATTGCTTTGTGGTCTATATATCTACAAGCCACTGGCATATTGTCCACCAACATTTTTATCTCTACCTGTCACTGTTAAGTCGGCCCCTGTTATAAAACAGCTGATAGTTGCAATTTCCTCAGTTATAGATTATTCAATGCTCCTACTGAGTGAGAGACAATTCTTAGAGCTGCTGGAACAAATTCGTAGAAATTCTAAAGGGAAACGTCTGCAAACATGATGGGAGTACAAGTTAAATGTACCCATTGGTCTGCCTTCATGTGTGTGAGCAAGAACGCTATGTGCACATGCAGACTCCACATTGTTAATAATCCTACAGATCAAGGGTTGATGACCAAGAAATCGATGGCAAGTACATGGAGGAGATCACATATATCTGTCAGTTAATCATCTTTAGCCATGACCATCATAGCTTCCAAAAATCCAGAAAGAATAAAAGCAAGGTTTTGTCAAGTTACAGACCTGCCTATTGATATAGAAACCAGTTTTGGGGCTCTGTGTACCATCTCTCTCTCTTTCTGTCCCATTTGGTGCTCCAGGACATGAATGATTATTGTAATCTAAAAAGATTGAAGTACATGGTCTGATGATCCTCTTCTGTAGTTTGCCATTTTGTAGCAGAAGACAGACAGGGGAACATGGGCGAGATTGGGCAGATGGTTTTGTAAGCAGCATCATCAACGGTCAAGTGTGTTATTATCATTAAATTATTATATTTTGGTAAATGATTCATTTACATATTACATTTATATATATAAATGAATGGCAATTTTATTTTATTTAGAGCTATTTGCTGTAAGAACAGTGGTTTGTGATCGGGTGTTTTAGCTAAAAGTCGGTGTGAATGTTGACAATATAAAATATAAAACATAAAATCCTTCTACAATTGACCTAATGCACCTAGAAATCAAGATCCTGGCCACAATCCCTAAGTAAAGTTGTCATATTACTAAACCATGTATTTATTTTTATTAAGCATGCTATTACAATAACATCTGTAGCACATATTTTGAGACTTGCATTGCAATTAAGTAAAAGGAGTAACTTCAAATAGAGTTTTAATGACGTCATTGAATGTTAACACTAGGAAGAGTCATGTGCAACCAGCCTTTCCCATGCTTGCCTTTAGTAAAATACAGTGGGTGTCTCCCTTCTGAGGGTTAAGACCATTCAATTAGAACCCTGAGATGTGCGTCATTTAAATGTATGTTTTGTTATTGGTGGACAGCAGGTTAGCAAAACTTTCTCACATATTAACCCGTTTGATCCAATGTACTGCAGTACTATATCAAATGGTTTCACCTAATGTATCTGTTATATTAATTATATATTATTGTAGCTCCTCTAAAGGATTCATAATGCTGCCAGTTCTACCACTGTAAATATACTCTTTAATTGCATCTGGTCTTCTTTTTTTTTTGTGCGTTTTTCATTTGGTCATCACCTGGCCAGCCTTGTCTTACAAAGTAGGTAAATGGAAAATGGTCACTAATTCTGTAAATGCTTGTCCAAATAATTTCAGTTGGTACATGAGAACAGGAGATTAAGGTTAGAGCATGATATTAATACCCTTTGCACACTGTGTTACAGGTGTGTCAGTATGTATGTATTCTGGGAATAGATTCACACCTTTAGACACTGAATAACTGTATTTTGTTTGCATTGAAGACTGGTCTTGTGTGCTTGACACCTACTACCCTCCAATATTTGCGCAGTCAGCCACAGAAGAACCAATGTACCTCCTCAAGATAGGAAAAATGTGGATACCAGAATTGTGCCCAGCTACCCTATGTTGTTGTTTAATACATTTATTCTGCTCATTTCATTAATCTTTAACAATGTTTACAGATACTCCTACTGTTTAAAGTAATTATAAACTTGATTTTAAATCTTTTACTTTGGGGCGAGACTTCACGTTAACCATTTGATCAAACATTATAATGTTCCATTTCCCCAAAAACATATTTTGGGATCCAGGCATCACATTATAACAGCAAACAGAGATGACTGAGTTGTTAAATTGACAGGCTATTATTTGTGTCCTTTTAAGAGCAGTCATGGAAATGTTGAGTTGGGTGTGAGATGGGAGTGTCTGTATAACATGTAAGATAATGCCACCTAGTACAGTGCTGGGACACATGGGCATAGCAGATAGCTTAAGTTGTCGATAACGATGTGTGTGCCACAGGGCAATTATTAAAAGAAGGGCTCCCAAACAACTTGGCCCCATTTTCTATGAATTTAACATATTTTTCTGTCAATAGTGTGTGCCCTTTACTGGTGGTACAACTCTCTACATTTGAATTTCCTTTGATTTCTAGGTGGGTAACAGTCCAAGTGCAAGTCCAAGTAATAGTATATAGGTACTATGGCCACAGTCCCACATTTTTTAGTTTGTACAGAAACCAACTTAATAAATGTGATTGGGAGATAGATTAATGCTCTGTACAGGCTTATTCCCTTTCCTTTTTCATCGCTGGACCGCTTGCGTTGGCCTATATTTTCTTAACAGAATACTGGGTGATTTACCATTAAATGCTGTTCTGCTGTATGTAATATGAAGTTCTCTAAAGCTGGGTGAAAAAACAGATTGATTATCTTAATGCTATAATTAACATATAAACAATTAACTCCTTCTATCAACCCTATGTGAACATTTGTGTCTTGTGACTTGGAAGCTTACTCATGAGTTTGTTAATGGGAAATTAGACTTTTTTTTACGTCTAGATTAAACATTATCCATGATGGTTGGCCCCTGTGACATCGTGCCCTCACCTGGCTTCAGCCCAAGTAAGAGGGTGGAGGGGTGAACGAGGGGTTGGGATATCCCTTGCTCCAAGCTGTACCTTTCCGATAGGGCTGTTTTTCTCTAATACACGCCTTATCTCTCGACCCCCTGAATGCTGAGCGTCACTGGCATACAGCGCTTCTTAGGACCTACGTAGTTTCATATGGGTGTTCCCTCACAATTCTCTTTCTCTTTTCTCAAATCTTCATTCGTTCCAAGCCACTCTATCATTGGGTACAGGTATATTTTTTGGCGCTGCGATTGACGTTCTCCAACAGCCACAGAGCAGCCAAGAACCTGTCTGCAGGTAAGGGTGTGGCTTCCCCTATCAGGAGCTATAGAAAATGCTGTGGCACTTTGAGATTTATGGGTTGTTGATGGTCAAGTGAAGGTACAGGTGAGACAAGATGGGCAGTGGAATGGAACTTGGAACCGCTAGCTTTAACTGTCTTTTCAATTGCATGCACTGTTAATGGGGGACTATGTGAACTTTCAGGCAGAGATATAACACATTTGTAGAGGTTTAGTGTTTAATCTATTGAAAATCAGAGAGAGGGAGAATTGAAGCAGGAGGGATTGATGTTCCAATGATAATACAAACAGTTGACCAACACATTACACTAAATTGTAATTTTAGATTTGTTTAAAATGTGTGTTTAGTTTCTGATTAAAAGGTTGCATCCACTTTTTGTCTTGGACGAGTGAAATATACATAGTTTGAGACAAAACTTAACTTTTAAATTAACATGTTCCATGTCTACAGTTTAAAAGTAATTGAGTGTACAAAAAACAATACCTGTGCAGTAATTAGCTGCATATCGACACAACTGTATATCAAAAGAAAGTTCACGAGCTAAACCACCTTCAGAGATGATGGCCGGTCCTCAAAGAGTAGGACCAGTAACAACAAAAAGGGAGATAATGGAGCACACGCATCATTTGAAATAATTTATTAGAGGTGCAAAAAAACTCACGTTTCGACAACAATGTCTTATTCAGAGACTCGGAATGAGTTAAAGAAATAGCCAGAATTTTTGTTATCATCACACACGCAAAAACCAAGATGAAATGTTTTACTGTGAATTGTTATAATAAAATAGAAATGTCCTTTGTGAACTGTTAAATAGGAAGTGAGTGTGTTAATGAATTAGATGAGCAGCAGCCCGTCTGGCCGTAGGAGGGCGTAACCCAGAGATAAGCGTCTGTGCAACTGTCTGTGGCACACACCATCATTTAGTTCAGACAGTTCCAACGGCTGACTCCATATCTGCCATCAGCTGAGGTTATTAACATGTATCAAATGGCCTGTGGTGTGAGATGGCGTTTTTTTCTCTTAGGGTCTTCAAATTAAGCCTAAACATAGTGCTCATTAAGGTAAACCACTTTGCAATAACAAATAAGAAAGACAGAATATCCGTCATCTTTATTTGCATGTTAACATGGCTACACCTTATCCTAGCTCATTGACTGGAGGTGCTCTAGGTGCACCCATTAACCCTGAATACCGGTACAGGACCAGAAGGCCTCTTTTTCAACCAGTTATTAAGGGAGGGAAAGTTGTGGGGAGATGGTCTTCGGCACCTCTTTCTAATTTGATTTAAGGGAATATTACCAAGAACATCCAATATGCTTGTCATAGTTTTTTTTATGCATATCATTGTTCTTATATTACAGGGCATACAAAAACAGAGGAGAGGTGTTCAAGATACGACACGAGCACTGAAACAAGTCAATGGAAAACAATAATTCATTTGGGAAGGTTAGCTAATCTATGTTTTAGATTGTTCTTTTTACTTCTCAAAGCATGTTATGTATCACCCAGGTCATGAAATACATACACATTTGTTTCATTGATTTTGTATAATCCTCGCTATTATCAAAACATCTACCCTGTAAATAAATCTACATATCATCACTAACTCAGTGGGTCTTGGCAAGGACGCTACTTCTGTAAACGTACGTTTTTTTAAAACAAGACAAACATGTAATACGTAAATAAACCAGGTGATGACCTTAATTGATCACAAACTGTGTTTTACGACCTACATCCTTTTTCCTTTGATCACATTGAGTGCCACCTAAACCAAACTTCAATGCTCCCAATAATTCCTACCTCTTTCTCTCTCATCCCCTTCAGGACAATAGCATGTACTGGGAAGACAGTAACTCTCCACTCCCCTCACCAATCAGACTGTGAGTTCATTTTGTCTACGTTTCAATGAATTCAGATGATTTTTAAACCTGATCTGGGAAATCAATGATCAAAGTAAAAAGAAAAGCCAGCTTTATTCCTCCTTGGCAGTTAATATTGTAGATGTCTTGGAAGTTCTATAGCCCTGCCCTCCACTGGCCAAAGAAAACATTGTATTCTTATCTCAGCAGTTACGCAGAACTTTGGTTGGTTAACATACACTGAGGCTATTGATGTAAGCATCTACCGCCCCCTTTGGGTAAATACCCCAAATGCCCACTCACCAGCTGACAAAGCTGATTTATAGGCCCTGAAATGGCACTATGTTTCCTTGCAAAAAATCCCCAACCCTTCTCTCTGTCAGGGTCGCATTGCGCCACTTCGTGAGTAGAGTTGTTCAAAGGATTGGGTGAGGTATTCATGGCAAGGTGTTGATGATGAGCAGCACACCTGAACCCTCTTTGCCTTTCCTTCTAATCCCGGCTTCTCCGTTCTTCTCACCCCCACTATCAGGAGACCGCCAAGCTACAGTAGCAGCTATGACCTGGAGAAGAGTGGACAGGAGAACGAGAGTGAGCAGCCAGCACTCAAGTCTTTCATCCCCACAGATTCAGATGGTAAGCTCAAAACCTACATCCAGGCATTCTACATACATTTTTTTGTCTCCATGACGCAAATATGAATGCTAGCGACCAACTGATATAAGGGTAGGCGTAAACACCAGCCTATGTCTTTGTTTCAGTCTATCTGAACCTGAACACCAATGCAAACACCAGAGGAGATGCTCAGGTAGGTCTCCTGTCAAGTCAGCTGCTTGTGTCACACCACCCTGGAGCATAACCCATTGTTCACCGGATAGCTCAAATGCATTAGGTCATGTATTTCACTCCAAAATGTCATGTTACCCCAGGCATATGTGGAGCTGAATGAGCTCCAGGGGAGCACCTGGCAGGAGACTGGCCGCTGGGTGGGCTATGAGGAGAACCTGGACACGGCTACGGGGAAGTGGGGCCCCTCTCACATCCCCTACCTCTCGTTCAAGAGTCTGATCCAGCTCCGCAAGACCATGAGCTCAGGTGACTGAGCAGGGGCCCCTATGTCTGGATATTTGCAAGGGAATTAGAACCCACAGATTTTCTTAAGTCATATAACATGTTTTAACACTAGGTGGCAGCAACACCTCACTGATCAACATCCTGTGTCTTGTCTCCTCTGTGCTCAGGAGCTGTTATTCTTGACTTGAATGCTAGCAGTCTATCAGCTGTGGCTGAAAAGGTGGTTGACAAACTACTCGGCAAGAATGAGATTCGCGCTATTGATAGAGAAACACTGCTTAGGGCTCTGTTGCAGAGACGCAGGTAACGCCCACTCAGTGAATCATTCACGTCCTTACTCAATCAATAAGGAAACATTTAAGTTAACTAACCATACGATGTCAAGTACCCCCTGAACAGTGTAACTAGGTTTGGACACAGCATGCAATATACATGTTTTTCTTTCAGTCAGTTTGAGAGATCAGAAATTCAAATATCATCAGGAGACATTGAGATGCAGACCTTCTCAGTAACTAAGCAGGTAAAATGTGTTGTACATTGACATATTTCTACATGTTTGAAAACCTCATGACTGATAGTCAACTAGTGTAATTTTTATTATACAGAGAGATGCTTCTGAGAGTGTGGAGGCTTCCATTGTCCTCTCAGGTGAATACATTCCTGCTTGTTTACACATTGGACAGGACGCTCATTTAAACAGTTAGAAAAAATAATTGAATAAACCTTTGACCCATTCTGCATCACTGTACAGGGGTCCTGGATTCACTGGAGAAGCCCGCTGTGGCCTTTGTCAGGCTAAGTGACTCTGTGGTGATGGAGTCAGCGCTGGAGGCTCCTGTGCCTGTGCGATTTGTCTTTATCCTGGTGGGGCCCAGCCATAGTGGACTGGACTACCATGAGACTGGCCGTGCGATGGGGGCCCTGATGGCTGACTGGGTGAGAGAAATAGTGTTTATGTATTGTTTGGAAGCAAAAGGATAGTAATAGATTTTGTCTGTGTACTCATTTTGCATGTGCTTTCAAGTCATCATGGGACGTTTCTGAGAGTTAACTCTGCACTTCTCTACATGTTTTTATGCCAACAGGTGTTTAGTCTGGAAGCCTTCCTGGCACAGACTGACAAAGAGCTGACAAATGCCATTGCTGATTTCATGGACTGCAGCATTGTGATCCCGCCCACTGAGATCCAGGACCAGGCTATGCTTGTGCCAATCATTGACTTCCAGAAGAAGTTGCTCCGTGACCGACTGCGCCCCATTGACACTCGAATTGCTTTTGGTGACAGGGCAAAAGGTCAATATATGTAAAAAAAAAACTACAGCATGTAGTCCATTTAAATACCATTTATACATTTAAATCTTTGGCCCTTCCTATAATGAACACATTGTCCACATTACCAGATCTACATATTCAAAACAAATTCAAATCCCTATAGAAATGATCTCTAAGCATGTTGAGGTTAATTTTCTTCTTTCTTTCCTTGTTTAGTTGAAGCAGTCAATGAAGAGCCTAGAGAAGATCCTCTAGCTCGCACAGGCATTCCTTTCGGTGGGATGGTAAAGGACATTAAGCGCCGCTATCGTCATTACATCAGTGACTTCACAGATGCTTTGAACCCTCAAGTTCTGGCGGCCGTTATCTTTATCTACTTTGCAGCCTTGTCCCCTGCCATCACATTTGGAGGGCTGCTAGGTGAATTGCACACACACCCTGTCTGATAAACGACCTTAGTGCAGTGGGGTTGGCATTTACAATAGGAGGCAAATAGGCGAATGATACCAGATTTTGCTTTGGATTTTTACACTCAGTTCTGACATGCTTAACTTTCTCTGTCTACTCTCTGAATTGTAGCTGACAAAACTGATCAAATGATGGGTGTATCAGAGCTTATGGTTTCAACCTGCATCCAGGGCGTCATCTTCTGTTTCATCGCTGCCCAGCCTGTCCTGGTCATTGGCTTCTCAGGACCCCTGCTGGTGTTTGAGGAAGCATTCTTTGTAGTACGTACAAGTTTCCTTACTACTCAGATGGGTGCCTAAAGTCTTCCATTAACCTTTGTCTGATTATCAATCACAGTGTGATTAGTCATTGTTTCATTTTTTTATCAGAATTCTAATTATTGTATTTGTGACATGGAACCATAACAACACATTGTTATTTCTGCTTTGCGTATGCATTTCATCTTAATTTATCTACAAATGCCGTGGCAGCATGCTTGTGCCTATGCATACACAAAAATTTGTTTTTTCATTCAATTTGCTAGTTTTGCAAGTCCCAGGGCATGGAATACATTGTGGGCCGCACGTGGGTAGGCATCTGGCTGATTGTCATTGTCGTGATCATCGTAGCTGTGGAGGGCAGTTTCCTGGTCAGATTCATTTCACGATTTACCCAGGAGATATTCTCCATCCTCATCTCCCTCATCTTCATCTATGAGACCTTCAGCAAGTTGGGCAAGGTGCAATACCATTTCCTCTGTTGAAAACCAGCCCACGAAGCATTGCAGGCAGGACAATTACAATATAAGTGATGGGCCACTCGTGCTTTATAAATAGTAACAGTAGAATGAGACTGAATAATCTATTCATCCATTTTCCATGTTTTATTTATCTTACAGCCAGTCATCTTTATATAAAGTTTTAATCTATTTTCTCGCGCAGATCTTCAAAGCCCACCCTCTGATTCTGAACTATGATCACCTCAACGACACTATTGACAACCCCTTCCACCCAGTGGTCAAGGAGCACGTAGAAATTCACTCGGATGGCAACGTTACTGTTCGAGAGTTGGAGTTTGAGAGACCCTACCCCAACACTGCCCTTCTATCCATGTGCCTTATGTTTGGCTGCTTCTTTGTTGCGTACTTCCTCCGCATGTTTAAGAATGGTCACTTCCTACCTGGCCCTGTAAGTCTAACTGCTAGATGGGTTAGGATTTGTGTAATACACTTTTACAAGTAATTTTACAAGGCATTTATTACAACAGTTACAAAATAATAGCCAAGCCATTGTCATCCTTATATTGATTGGGAGTGCAAAATCATCCCATATGCAGTTTGTGTGCCATGACATTTTCCATCGTTTTTGTTCTTTGTATTTTAACAGATCCGCCGCTTGATTGGAGACTTTGGTGTTCCCATTGCTATTTTCATCATGATTGCTGTGGACATCCATATTGAAGATGCCTACACTCAGGTATGCCGTTTATAGAATAATAATCTCATATCTACAACAGCATAATTATGTATGTTAATTCTGTACTAAGTGCATCTAACATCATACTTGCAGAAACTGCTGGTGCCAAAGGGAATTGAGGTGACCAACCCAAAAGAAAGAGGCTGGCTAATCAACCCAATGGGAGAGAAGAAACCCTTCCCAGTATGGATGATGGCTGCGAGCGCTGTCCCTGCCTTACTTGTCTTCATCCTTATCTTCCTGGAGTCCCAGATCACTACGTGAGTGAACTATTAATAATATCATTATTATTTCGTCATTTATCTCTGCGCATTCCATCAGCTACCTATCATTGTTTGAACGCTGACATTTGAGCTTTGTCCATCATGTTTTACAAAAATAAATAATTTTAAAAGCTTTTTGCAGATGAAATCCTTTACTAATTTTATACATATATTCAGGCTGATTGTGAGCAAGCCGGAGAGGAAAATGGTGAAGGGCTCTGGTTTCCATTTGGACCTGCTGATCCTGGTCACCATGGGAGGCATCTGCTCTCTGTTTGGGATGCCCTGGCTCAGCGCTGCCACGGTGCGTTCAGTCACCCACGCTAATGCCCTCACTGTTATGACCAAAGGACCTAAACCAGAGATCGAGAAGGTTCTTGAGCAAAGAATCAGTGGCATGCTAGTGGCCATCATGGTTGGTAAGTGATGTCTACTCTACTGAAGCAGCTACTGTAACTGTAATGTTGTACTTTCAAAACACATAGCTTTTATTGAGTTTGTACTAAGTTCACACACTGTAAATGTAAACAGAGCTAATCACTGCTCTTGCATGCAACTCACAGGTGTATCGATTTTTATGGAACCCCTCTTGAAAATGATCCCGATGACAGCCCTCTTTGGAATTTTTCTCTACATGGGTATCACTTCTCTCAGTGGTATTCAGATGTGGGACAGGATCCTTCTATTAATTGTACCCAAGAAATATCATCCCCAGAATGCATACGCAACCAGGGTATATAGTGAATCTCCATATACACACACTCCCTATTTACTGTTTTTTATCAAAGTATTTCCAGTTAGCATATTTATAAAACTAACTATACAAAATACACTCTTACTAGAGCTCATAGTTTGACATCCCAAGTTGTATTACATTAAAATAAACAGCACTATACAATTGAAGACATATGGCATAAATGAGTGCATCATAAGTTAACACAAAGGCACAAAGTAATCAACTGTAATACTAAAGATCGTTGAGGTATGTCATGGCCCCCATTTCATGTCTTTCTGTCGTTGGGCTACAGGTGAAGACCTTGCGGATGCACCTGTTCACTATGATTCAGATACTTTGTTTGGGTGTTCTTTGGATGGTTAAGATGAGCTCCTTCTCTTTGGCCCTTCCTTTTGTGCTCATCCTCACCATCCCTCTACGCATGGCCATGACCGGCACCCTCTTCACACCCTTGGAAATGAAATGTGTAAGTAGCACTGGCCCTTTACCTCTCCCTCACATCTTAATCTCTCCCTGAAAGACTGATTGGATGGATTTAGGGGAGCCCACATTATGTGTGAGGCATTTCAAATGTGTGTAAACTCAAATGCACGTGACATATACATGTAAAATGCTTTGTGTTTTTTTTTGTGTGTGGTTTTAATCCGCAACCTTAAATTATTGCAAGGATGTGTAGCTCTGAGTAGTGATTTGCATGTATTGTTTGCAGCTGGATGCAGATGATGCCAAGGTAAAGTTTGAAGAGGAACCGGGGGAGGATATGTACCATGAGAGCCCTTTGCCATAATCCACTGAATTGCTTTTCCCCATCAAATGTTGTTAATGACCTACATTAAAGTACTACATTCTCACAAACTCAATAATATATAGTATCTATGAAAAAATTCCATCATATCAGCTCCACTGGCGCTACATAATACATTATTAAATGAAACGGGTCTAGTTTCCTTAAAATTGACATATTTATTAGCGCCGTAATATTAAGTGCCAGCAAACATTATCCCTCTACTTTATTATATATATATGTATATATATATATATATATATATATATATATATATATATATATATATATATATATATATATATATATATATATATATATTGTTTCATTAGTTCTTTTTTAGGTTTATGCCAGGCCATGTTTGTGGAAAGAAGATATCGATACTTTAAATTATTTTGCTGTTGTTTTACTACTTTTCAATTGAAAGCGATTTTCCACACGTATCCAAAGGGGTGTGTAAAGCTATCGTGTTTGCTGAAATTAAAAAAGGAGGCCCTTTATATTTATGTGTGATTGCGTAAGTTTAAAACAAGTGTAAATATGTTCAAGATGCTTAGATTAGAGGCCACTATGTCGATATTTTTCCATATTCAATCAGTGTTTCTGGGGTGAGGGTGATGCAGTTACAAGTTCTTGAATGTGATTTGTTATCAGATAGTATTGTTTTGTATTGCAGGACTATTGTATGTGTGCTTGGATCACTGTACAATTAATGTTGTGATTTTCACAATAAGAATATATGAATAAAGATATTTACTAACACAATTTGAATTTCCCCCTTCATTAAATATCATCCGAGAGAGGAACAGAAGAGAAGGGTTGGCATTGAGTCACTGTGCACTCTGAGGCTGTCGTTCCCCTGTTGTTAAACCAGACTGTGCGTTCATTGGAAAGTCATTTGTTTTCGATGTATCTGCCTGACTGGATTGGATAGTTGAGTCACGCCCACAAACAGACAAGGTGGAGTTGAAAGAAACGGACAAAAATGAAGCTGTCAAAACAGCTGTCTAGAATTTGCTATGAGTCATTGCTTTGAGAAAGTAAAGTCACTTTTAGTTAACACTGCACTCCAGTATTTCTCATGGTATTTAAAACAAACTATCAAAAACTTCCAGTTAATTTCCAAAGCGACCGATATCAGTATGTAACATCCCTTGTAGAACGGTATAGAAAAGGGGAGAAAAAAAGTGTTTTTATTTTAAGAAAAGAAAATAATGTAACATTCTATAATTGGCTATATGTGCATCGGCTTTGCAATAGCTGACAGACAATGCTGGTGTGGGCTTTTATGTGCTCGGCTGCTGAACGGCGCCGGGTCGGGACTTTATTGAAAGATAAATGCCTTTTCTGGACCTGATGCGAGAGGCAGCGGGGGAGAGATCGAAAATGTGGATGACTGAGTTGAGAGAAATGGTTGGATTGAGAAAGCTACGCGTTGAGTGGAGGGAGAAAGCAAGTGAGATGGAGGCGGGGGGAAGTTCCATCTCTGCGGGGACTGGAGCGCCCGTGCCCTGGACCGACGGCGCAGTGCTGGCTAACATTCAACCCACCCCTTCTTCCACAACGAGATCGACTCACGCCGAGACAGGTAAGGGCTCAACACGGTCGCCTCCTTTGATACAACGGTTTGATAAATAAACAAAAAAGATCAAAAGCCAATGTACAGCACGCGGGAGATGTTTGTAAATTGTGAATGGGTTCAAAAAGTGAACGTGTAGATTGGCTTGAGCTAGCGAAGTACATTGTTGGCTGCTGTAGGGTAACATATGAGGTCGCCATAGCCGAATTTCTTGTCCTCTGCAACGGGTAAGATGTTGAGGGGTATGAGATAGCTAGTTGGACATAACGTATTATAAAGGAATCTATTGCCTTTCAGGCAATGGTAATCAATCACTTAAGATTAACTATATGAAGCCATTTAGCTACGATGGTGAATAGAAACTTGGGACTAATTCCGCGCCGAGACTTCCACGCGGATTTCGTCGGATAGCCGCATTTCTGGTTAGCCATCAGGGATCTCGGTTTAATATCTCACCGTCTAGGCTCGTCCTTCTCTTGCTCCTGACTTAACTAAAATCGCCATAGACAAATTGTGAGAACCCGCCTTCTGTTTTGCTCATGTAATGGAAGCGAGCTAGGCGTCCATACGCGCATATTGGCTTCATTTTAAACCCGTTTCTCTGTAGCAGTGTGGAGTGCGCCATAGGACCTTGTCACGGTAGGTATCCTTGCTAGTAGACTCGATACTATGCCTAGGTTGTAGCATGGCGTCGGCTCTAGAACTGTCGTCGCGCCAGTGAATTACTGGCTCTCGGGTGATTCATTTTTCTTTTAGCGTGATACAAATTTGATACTAATTATCCTCGGAATAAAGTTTTCAGACTGTGAAAATGGTTTCGCAGGTTATTCTTGTGGAATTTTTGCAATATACGGTTGTTACAATTTCTTTTAGGTTTTGAGAATTCCTTGTGTGCCTCAACGAGACCAGACAACCCGCATGCTGGGGTGCAGAATAAAACGGTGATTTTAAGATTTGTCTATATAATTCCAAATCTGACAATTCAAACTAACTTTTTAGTCATGATTTTGCCTTTTTAACAGTTCGAGGGAAAAAAAGGAATAGCCTATGTTACCCATATCTCTGCGTGGAAACGTAGGATATCCCTTACCCTAA
Source organism: Aplochiton taeniatus (assembly GCA_017639675.1). Taxonomy (NCBI): domain Eukaryota; kingdom Metazoa; phylum Chordata; class Actinopteri; order Galaxiiformes; family Galaxiidae; genus Aplochiton; species Aplochiton taeniatus. The sequence goes on along the minus strand of CM030183.1, from coordinate 11,685,481 downwards.
CGAAGTCGCTTCCATTAGGCAATAAGTGACTTTATATAAATAAATCCAAACTAAAATTACTTTGTTTGCTATTCGATGATGGGCATATGTGGGCCCGTTCCCCATGGCTTAAACTCACAATTTTGTTCAACGAGTTTGTCCTTGTGGCATACAACAAATAATTATAGGTAATTCAGATTTTTCCTTACTAACATGCTTAAAGAAACATATTTTAAGGTATAATGTTCCAACAACCTTTCTCGGGCCTATAAATAACCGCCTTAAGCACCTTGACACGAACAACCGAAGAGAGCTGGCCGCCATCATAGTACCAACTACGCCTTGCTAGAGAATCCTACTGATAGAAATATTACCTTCTAAACCTACAACTAACCCACATTATCCGTTGCTTTTCAATAGAATAACGGTCGCCATTTCAGTGCCACAGTTTTAATTTAGTAAACCAGATTCATGGCGGAGCACATCTATCGCCTTCTTGCGAGGCATTGTCGAGTCGTGCATTTGGATGTGATGTTCCCTGGCCACCATTCCCACTCATCGAGACCGAAAGCAGATTCCCCGTCCATGGTCAGCTGGTTGCCTACAGCTGCCCGTCTCAACGTTCGCTTCCTCCTTCCGTGGAACCTCCCCAACTCGACTCCGAGAAAAGACTCCATTACTGAGCGCACGAGAGAGGAAATGGTCGCCTAGTGTGTCGAAGAGTAGTTCGTTCTTCTAGAAATTACGATAAATTCCAGCTGACAAATAGGTCGATGGAGCTCTTGCCGTAGTTGAAGCCCTCTGCAGTGTTATTTGAGATTTGAAGCCGTCACAGGCAATAGCCTGCCTCACGATGTAGCGTAAACGTTTAGGGGCGGTGTAATGAACATAAACTTATGTCGAAGCAAAATGTGATTCCATGGTTTGAAAAAGCCTTAACGTTTACTCTTTAAAAATAACAATCGCCTGAATTAAATGTTAAAACTGTTACGGTATTTCTGTAGTCTGCCTCATTGTGCAACCATCTAAAATTACCATTACAAATATTTCATTAACTATCAGTTGTATTTTCTCCCTTTTTTTGCTACATTTTACTTGTTCTAATTACATAACTTAACACTAATGAAAAGTTTGATATTTGGCAGATATAAAATCATTCAAATGAATGGGGAAATGGAAACGTCTTCTAAAGACCAAGGTGAGACACTGTTCTTAAATTGTAACCTACTCCATCTCTTCGAGGTATAAGTTATTATTAATTTGTTCAACCAATTATGTGATTGTGTGCATAGTTAAAGAATTTATAGTTATTAGCACACTGTGCAGACTAAATTGCTGGTGTAAGTTTGATGTTTACCCTCCCTGGAACAGTATGGCCGCAGGACGACCTTCTTAAACTCCTGGAGGTCATGAAAGTAAACCTTCCCCCTAAAGACCTCACCAAGTATAAGACTTCAGAGTCTCATTTGGACTGGGAGAAGGTGGCTTTTAACTCTTACACGGCAGAAATGTGTAAACAGAAATGGCAGGAAGTTTCCAAAGAGGTAAGCCATGTAAATAAAAATGCAATGTATTTGTGGTTGTAGATCAAGTTGTGACCTGTAATGCATTCATGTTTCCTGTTTTTGTAATAGATACGAAAATTCCGCACATTAACAGAGCTAATTTTTGATGCACAAGATTTCATCAAGAACCCTTACAAAGGCAAGAAACTCAAGGTAAGTGTTTAAAGGCGTAATAGAAATCTTAGATCTTGGTTAAGTGAAAGATTTATTTGCATAAACGTAAGTCTCTATTTGCTTCTTTTTCTTAAAACACAGAAACATCCAGATTTCCCCAAAAAGCCACTGACGCCATACTTCCGGTTCTTCATGGAGAAGAGGGCAAAGTATGCCAAGCTGCACCCAGAAATGAGCAACCTTGACCTCACAAAGATTCTCTCAAAGAAGTATAGGGAGTTGCCAGAGAAAAAAAAGGTCAGCCCAAAAATAAATGAGAAAGTATTGGAAAAATGTTGGTTGCCTGTGGTTTAACACTTGTTTAACACATTTCTTTACTGCAGAAAAAATATTTTCAAGACTTCCTTACCGACAAAGAAACATTTGTGATCAATATGATGAAGTTCAGGTAGGGAAATTATTCAAGTTACCTTGTGCTTAAAAAGAAACAATCATCAAAATGTGATTATACAGCTGTCAGTTTAGTAACTTTGTTGTTATTGGTTATCCCTGTTCACCTGCATGTAGGGAAGAGCACCCTGACCTTGCAGAGAGCATGACTAAGAAGGGTTCCAATGTGCCAGAGAAGCCTAGGACACCTCAGCAGCTGTGGTACCTTCATGAAAAAAAGGCCTTTCTCAAAACACACCCAGACGTGAGTCAGGGCTCTTTACACGCTAACACTTTTTATAAATATAGATCCATTCATCTTTAGTTGAGGCTTTTGTGGTATCCGCATTGTTTGATATCAAGTTCTTACAATGATACTAGGCGACCACCAAAGAAATAAAAGAAAGCTTGGGCAAACAGTGGACCCAATTGTCTGACAAAAAGAGACTTAAGTGGATTGGCAAGTGCCTGGAGCAGCAGAAACAGTATGAGGTGAGACCTGCTGAAAAGCTGACCTTTCATTAAAACACAGCAATCAGCAACTTGTCTGTTCATTGAATGGTTGCTCTCTTATCTAATCTGTTGGCTATACGCAACCATTGGACTAAAACCTCCAACCATAAATTAGAACTCTTTCAAAGATATTTTTTTCTTGGTACCACTGTAGAACCACCAAACTGACAGTGAAATTGGAATCTGATTTTAAAACCCTCATGCTGCTTTTCAGGAAACGATGCGGGACTACATCCAGCAACACCCAGACCTCAACATGACCGAAGAGAATATTGTAAAAAAAAGCCTGACGAAGGCTGAGAGGCAGCTAAAGGACAAGTTTGATGGCCGGCCGGACAAGCCACCTCCGTGAGTCATGACAGCACCACACCTCAGCTCAGGGCCGTCTCTGGGTCCTGTTTTTTCCCCTGCGCCAAGTTCGAGGAAGGGTATGTGACTTTGTCCGTGTCCTCGTGTGTTTTAGAAATGGTTACTCTATGTTTTGTGCGGAGTTGATGTCCAGCATGAAGGACGTGCCCAGTACTGAGCGCATGGTTATGTGCAGCCAGCAGTGGAAGCTGCTCAAGCAGCATGAGAAGGATGCCTACCAGAAACGCTGTGAGCAGGTGGGTACTCTTAACAACTTGAACTCTCAACAAAAGCGCCTGTGGAACGTACACTATGCCAACCACTAACTTTGTTGTCTTTGGTTTTGCAGAGGAAGAAAGAATATGAAGTGGAGATGAACAGATTTCTCTGTGTAAGTTTTAGTTTGTCTTTACACCTGAGTGTCCATGGGCAGGTTTTACAGGGTTACTTGATGTGTACAATTAACAGTGTGTGTTGTGGTTCTTCACAGAGCATACCGGAAGAAGAGCAGCAGCGTGTCTTGGGTGAGCAGAAGATGATTGGCTTCAAGAAGGGTGGTGGAGTCAGTATCCCTGCTTCCAAAAAGAGAAGCACCAAAGCAAAGGTAAGACATTGAAAATGACAATTTGTGTTTTACAATGTAACCAACTGATATAAATCAGTGCTATTATGGCTGAGTAAAAACACGGAAAGCAGTACATTCCATATAGCCTAAATATTTACAATTGTGTGAAACTATACACAATTAGCATAGCATCAAACTCACAAGCATATTGCTAGCATTCAGCCCCCTTTTTTAAGAAGAATTAGTTCACTGTTTTGGATGGGAAATCTTCTCCCAGGTTTCCAGACTCGTCCAGATATTTTTACACCCTGTTTGAGTAATTCAATTGTCCTGTTTAGCTACAATGCTAACTGTGTGACTTGGAACCTAGGTAGCTATAACCTATAGCTTAGCAGTAATGACTCGTAATTTGTGAACCCTCACACTAAGCTGTCCACCATAGGTTTCCAGTCAAACAGTTTGCATTGTAGCTAAATTGGAAAACCTAATTACTAAAAAAAAACAGCCCAAATCAATGATCTGGACGAGTCAGGACAACTCTAGCAAACATATCCAAAATAGTAAAATATTCCTTAAATTATGAACTAAGCAATTTACGTCTGGTGTATCTTCTTTTGTAACTATGAGGTTGTAGACTCCCTCCATAATGTTCCACCACTCCGTAACTTGTAGGCCAGCCCAGAGAAGCCCAAAAGGCCCATCTCAGCCATGTTCATCTTCTCTGAGGAGAAACGCACCAAACTGCAGCAAGAGCGGCCAGACCTGTCTGACAGCGAGCTCACAAGGCTACTGGCACGCATGTGGAATGAGCTCTCAGATAAGAAGAAGGTACACCATTCAGTGCTTACCCCTCAGTACAATACCACACTATAGGGCCAAAAGGCAGGGAATCGAGCAGTATAGGATGTAACCTTATAAGAACGTGTCCATCGACAAAATACAGCAAATTTAAATGTAGTACAGGAAAGCTGAAGAAACGGCATTGCTTTGTGCCAGCTATGAGAGTTACCGTCTACCCATTTTAACACCTTTCTTGGTCCTGCAGGAGAAGTACAAGCGTCTGGAGATTGTTCTGAAGGCGGAGTCTGTGAAAAAGGAGAAGGACGACCGCACTCGACTTCCAGACACCCCTAAGACGGCCCAGGACATCTGGCAGCAGAGCGTCATCGGAGACTACCTGGCCAGGTTTAAGGTATGAATACAAAACATGGGTCTAGGATAAGCACTGCTCCCACTAGAGACACTCATAAGGCCACTATTGTCAGAATCAAGGCCCAGCTCAAGGCTTTGTGTTTCAGAATGACAGACCAAAGGCCCAGAAAGCCATGGAAGCAACGTGGAACACCATGGAGAAGAAGGAGAAGATCGTGTGGATCAAGAAGGCTGCAGAGGACCAGAAAAGATATGAGGTATAAGGGAACACAGTCTCCTGCGTTCTTTTACTGTGAATGTTATAACTCCCACTAACCCACTCACCTTGTGGATTCTGGCAGAGAGAGCTCAGTGAAATGCGGTCACCTGCCCCTGTGGTTGCTGCAGGGAAGAAAATGAAGTTTGAGGGCGAACCCAAAAAACCCCCTTCGTAAGTATATGTTTTGTTGGTAGCTAAATCCATTTATTTACAGGTATGTGATGTCTTTAATGTAAAATGTTTCTTCTGCTCACTAGAAATGGCTACCAGAAGTTTTCTCAGGAGATGCTGTCAAATGGGGAGCTGAACCACCTGCCCATGAAAGAGCGGATGACTGAGATTGGAGGCCGCTGGCAGAGGTTGACCCAGAAGGACAAAGACCGCTACAAGAAAATAGCAGAGGAGAAGCAAAGGCAGTACAAAGTTTTGCTGGAGCAGTGGCTGGCGGTAAACACTCAGACAGTTTGAACATCTTCACTTGATTTGTACACTGTGATACCAGTTGTAACTCATATTTCCGTTCTGTCTCAGAGCCTGTCATCGCAAGAAAGAACAACTTATAAGGAGTATACCTCACAAGTAAGCCAATTTAGTTGAAATTGCTTCACAGTTAGGCTTGTGATAGCTTCACGTTTTCCGAAAGCATTCTGTTTATGTTCTAGTTGTCTTCATAGTTCTTACTATACTTATGTAACGCTGGTCCAGTGCTAGAGGCAGTTGGATACAGCGCCCAAGTTCTTTATCGAAATTACAATACGGTCTGATCAATTGTGCGTTACCCTTAAATCCTGTATGTTATATACTGAATGTAATGTTCCTATTGTAATTTCAACATTTAAATATGAAATTAATTCATTAAGGTGCTATGACTTATTTTAACATTTGACCATATCACTTTAGACCCTCTGCTTCTAACAGTCCCTATTTATTTTAACTACAAAAGGTTAGTGATACACAATTACATTTATTCACAATTAGTATCGGTAAACAATATATTCATCAGCATTCAAATTAAATGGTCATGATATGGTAAATAGGAACACTAACACAGCACTGTTGCGACCTAGATGGCACAAAGCAAAATTACAGGCAATTTTAAATCCAACAATGTCAACGGTTGGACACAAGTATAATACACCTCGATCTACATAAACTCTAGGTCTAGACAGAAATGTGTCATACATCAACCACAACAATCACTGCATTAACACACGTGAGCCTACTCAATAGACAAATAAACAGAAAATCCAGCAGTAAAACATAAACCCCCGTTGCAGGCCTAATAGTTGCTGGTGCGATGAATTCTTGGGTTACTCACACACTTGTTTCCCTCGCTGCCAGAGGTACAACCAAGCTTTTCCGGTCGCCCAGGTTGCTATCTGGTTCTTGACTTTGGTCTTCTCGGTGTCCGAGCGCTAGCTAAAGTTAGCACGCAAACTAACAAATAATTCCACGGCTAAAGTACCGTTACTAAACACACGTTTATTACTCATAAAACACAAAAATTTGGTCACAACTAACACAAAAGTGGAGCGTTTACTACGAGTATTCTTGCTGTTGGCAATTAAGGTATAGCTGACTTAGCTAAACAAGATGCATGCTGCAGCATTCGAGAGCCATAGGAAAAGAGAGCAAAAACCATGCACTCACAAGCATTCACCATGTTACTCCCTCCCCTCATCTGCTTGGCCTACCTACTCACCAATCATATTTTCAGAAACGTGCTGTCTCATCCTATTTGCTAATCAAGAGGTACATAAAAAGAAAACATTCTTCACATAGGTTAGTCTGTAAAACCTTGTGTTGAGGGATGTACATTTCACACAAACTATTACTGCCTCTTAAAGTGGCACACTCTTAATTGTGGTGAATAGTCCAGGGCTACACTTGCATTGATAACTTTATGCTACTGACTACCATTCACTCTACAGAAACGAAGAACCACCGCAAAACCAGGAGGTCCCAATGCAAAAGTGAAGGCCAAGCCAACCAAGAAGTCGGTGAGTATCAGCCTACTCTTCTCCCATTGTAATCATACATTTAATTAGGTAGACATACGCCTAAATATTCACGAAACCCCAGGACACAGAAGAGGATGATGACGATGATGAGGAAGAAAGGAAGGCTTCTTCTGAGGCTGATTCATCCAGTGGAGATGACAGTGAGGATGATGATGATGACGACGACGATGATGATGACGACGATGACGACGACGTAAGTTCACGTATTATTCATTTACATCTTTTCTTTTTTTCCATTTTTTTTTGCAGTGTCCTTCTTTGGACAAAACATAAACCATCACTGAAATGTTTAATTACAATTAAATTTAAAACAACTCTTGCTTTTCAGTGCTCAGTAGCTTTAAACAAATTCAGTGTGGAGAAATCATTATTATCAATCCGAGTTATATTTATTCTTTGATTGATTTCAAAAGTCTGGAAATAGTTTTGTCAAAGCTTGGATAGCGCCACTCATATCAACAGTTGATGTTACTTGCATTATATCAACATACTATTGAGATTTAAGACTGCATTTTAGGGATGTCCCAATCCGATACCAAGTATCTGTATCGGGCCCAATATCAAAAAATGTTTACGTAACGGTATCTGCTATATTTAGTCTGCGAATTCCGAAACTTGTCAATTGTCATAAACCACTAGGCTTTCATCCACAATCTGTGGCAGTGTTGTGTAGATAAGAAAATGCTAAAATGTTCCCTGTATTTTTGTGCTTTATTTTTGTAAGACCTTGTGATTTAGTGGTTAACCCTACTCCATCACCACACCGGTGCATGCTAACGGTAGCCTACACGCATTGTACAGCTTATATTATACATATTTTCACAACGTAATGTACGCTAAACAGTAACTCCGTTACACATAGGGTCAACATAGCAGTTACATAATACCATCAAAGCACTCAGGGGACAATAGATAGGACAGACGGCGATCCCATTTGCATTACCTTTCATTTTCCTTTTGTTTACATTTCTAAAATCGTTCATTCACACATGTAAAGCTTCACATTCAGTGTTCCAGGTGTTGGCATTCAGTGACGTCATCAGATACGAAAAAGACGTCCCTGGGTTAAACCATTTGGAGGGGGTAAAACTCCATAGGGAATACTAATGTTGTATTGAATTGGTTTTACTAATTTGCAGAACACACTGTGCAGTGGTGTCTAGGAAAATACAAATATCGGATCGGTACTCTGTATCGGCAGATACTGAATATGAAAGTATCAGATTGGAGGGCAAAAAAATCTGGATCGGGACATCCCTCAGCATTTGTTTTCTAACCATCTTCACTTTGTACTTTCCGGCTTGCAGAATGAGGACGATGACGAGGAGGCAGAGGATAAGGAGAACAAGTCCGAAAGCAGCAGCAGTGAGTCGAGCTCTGGTGGTTCGTCAGATTCTGATTCAGACTGAATAAGGTCAACGGTGACCTGAGCAGAGACTGAGCAGCGCTGAGCTGAGCCAAGAGTCCAGGGAGCTCTGCCACTGTGCTGCCCTGCTCTCCTCCCACCACCAGAGGATGCCCCTGCACCACCTCGTCCATTTCTTGGAGAACGGTTCATTAGGGTAAAGACTCCCTACTCTTTAATGCCCAATATCATAGTCTATTCAATTCTCAACGCCCCACAAGTCATCGTCCAACTCTAGGCTTACAGCCCAGGAAAGCATCCCAGTGTTGTCATGTCATGGACAATTCCACACTTAGCTTAATTACTGATGTGCCCATGGTTAAAGGCTTGGGCTTGTGGAGTTTAAAAAAAAAAAAGCTGTTTTGTGAAAGTACTTAAAATATCCCCTCTCATTCCTCGATTACTTAAGACATCTGTTGACAGGTCATAGCGTCCACAGTTGAACTGGGGGAGTTGTGAATAGGTTTCATGGAGCCGAATTACCTATTGTCCGTTGGACTTCTTTTTTTTGTTTTGTTTTCGGGGGGAGGGGGGTACAAAATAATTGCACTCTTCAGAATGTTACCTTCAATCTTTCTTTTTCAGCGCCTTGTTTTTCTCTGTACTTGCTTAATATTCAATTTGTATCATTTGGTTCTTAGAGGTGGTATCTTCAGGAAAAATTAAGCCATTATGAATGTCTTTTTGTTGCTGAAAAATCTGAGACCTTGCCATTTTCCCTACATTTTTAAAGATTAGGAGAATACATTGCCTTTCACCTGCTTTTTACAGGTGCTTTAGTTCAGAGTTGACTGCTATTCTATTTATTGATAATACATTCATGTCCAGCTTTCAGGACATCTTTAAAGAAGTTCAAAACAATTGTGTTAAATCGGCGGTTTAGATTTTTCATCCTGGTCTGTTAAATGCTATGTAATAATTCATATTTGTGGGGAGAATCAAAATGAGCTTGTATACTTTTTTTCCACAAAGCGTTTTTTTTTCATTTTATTTTTTGCTGAGACTAACTGATGTACCAGAAGTTTTTAAACAAAAAATGTTGTACAATTTAATCTTGGTATTGATTTCTTCTTTGAAGCCACTGTTTTACATTTTATATGGTTAATATTTGAATATGTGATTTTCATGGATTTATTTTAGTTTACGACTTTTACAGATTATGGTTAGCTTTATTAAGATCGTATGTTGGAAATTATTTTACAGTTAGGCCTATTTATAGTTTCCCATATCCATCGATTTGCGACTTTAAATTCGGTTCACTATGTTGATGACCAAAATGTTGCGCACTTAATGTTAGCCTCGCTCACTCTTCCTCTGCGTGTGCGTATACGCGTGTAACTGTATCCTCAGTTTGCTGGCCTTGACGTCACTATGTCGTGTGTATCGTATGATTTGATTGCAGTGTGTATGTGGGCAGTGAGGAAACTTCCATCACACAAACACCATGAGTGTAGAATGTATTGTTTTAACCGAACTTTTTACGTCAAAGTTATTCAATGTTGATTAAGTTAGGTGCTGTCTTTTTGGTTACTTGAATGCAAACATGACGCACAGACAATTGTTAGCTTTATTGGTTCGTGTTTAGGATAGATCCGTCTGAGACTTGTGCTAATTAGAGTAGTAGTAAAGACTGAGTTTGGTCATTCTAATTTCTACTGTTGGCTAACTGAACCAGCATGGTGACCTATTTATTATTTTCGTGAGGCATTTCGAGAAATTATTTGCAGGATTAGAAACAGGATTTGGGGAATTTGAGTGTACAGTAGAGCTGGGATACCGTTTGTTTTTTGTTGTAAATATTGACTTTTTTTGTATTCAGTGGGTGTTTCATTAGTATGTTTTTATTTGGCAAATTAAGTATGTTTTATTTGTTTTTTGAGGCAAGTGAATCAATAATTCACGGGAGAAATTTGATTTGCATTTGCCTGTTTTAGTTCTCACTTCTCTCGCCGTGTTTGTTCATTTGTAGGAAAATATTTAAAGAGTAAAGCTTTACAGTTTGTACTGCTGATCATTTGACAGATTTCGATGTTTTCTATAGCTGAGGGTGTGTCCTTGCGATTTAAACATTTTGGGCAAATACATTTGGTCTTTATAGGCTAATCGGTACTGTAGTGTTTACTTAATTGTAAACTGTGAGACAACTTTTGGTAATAAAATCCGTCACTTGATATCTGGGTTGATCCGATATGTGAAGTTAGGTATAAGGATGGACGTTATAGGCTACCCATTATAAATGCAGCAGAGAAGCACTTAGTAAAATCTTCTCCAGGTATAGCCTAGTTTCTGTAAATCTCAAGATTCAATCGATATGGTGGCCTTAACTTTTTTCCAGACGGAAACAAGCTATCCAATTTGCATTGACAGCGCAGTTTTGTGAGAAAAAAAACGTGTCTTTTTTGAAACCCACTCGTTTAAATATATATCTAAAACTAATAACGTTTTGATTGTAACTTGCGATGCCAGTGGAACAATACACTTGCGGTGGTTTTAATATAGGCGAGATGTTTGAGATCAGTCAGTTAAGAGCAATGCTATTGTGAACGATAGGGTTGTTTTGGTTCTCGTCATCCCTCGCAATTGTTAATACAACTCAAGGGCGTCTCATGTCACGTAGTTATACCGTTGCAGCTCGGTGTCGGTGAGTTGTGCAGTGCCATAGCTAGCTGGAGCGTGGAAGTGCTGTCACAGTCCGCATCAAAGCTAATTTACATTTCAGTGTGTGGTTAAAGCTTTCCGTGATTCCAACACACCAGCCTGTGTGACATTAATCGGTCAGTGTCACGTTAGCTAAATTTGGTTTTTAAAGGCTCAAGCCAATGCTAAAATTGTGACATTGGTAGCACGGGTTAGCTAACTTATTATTGTTGACTAACGTTAGCTGTACAAAAACGTTTGCCAGCTATTCCTCTTTTCTTAATTTGATATACGCCCAATCAGTGACCACGTCTTTATGGTTATATCAAGCTAAAATGTAACTTGACTGTAAAACAATTATGGGCAGGCATCTTGGTTGTGTTTGTAGAAGGAAGAAAGAACATCAATATGAGGGCTGACATTTACGTTAGCGTTACATACAAGGTAAGTAACGTTAGCTTGTTATGCTAGCTAGTAGTTGCTACCCTGAGCTGACATCTTTCAGTTACCTAACGTGACGTCTAGTTATTTCTTACGCCTACTTAACGCAACGTTAACTTAAACTTTGGGTTAAAGTCAAACTTAGCGTTGGGCTGATGATTGAGAGAGAGAGACATCTATTACAAGTAAAGATTATTTACCTAGCTAACATATGTTCTTATTTCCACTAGACTCCCTTGGCCTTTACACTGTACACATGTTGTGCAACATATAAACCCAAGTGAGTTGTTTCAAATGAAAATGGAAGCAATGTCTTTGTCAGGTCTTGACAACACGAAGCTAGAGGTGAGAACACTACCTGTGTGTTTCTGGTGGCCGAGAATCGGACAAAATTAGATTTTCGTGAGCCTTGCGTTTGACCCTTAAAAATTGTCCTTTCCTTAAAAATTGTCCTTTCCTTAGGCCTTGGCTCATGACATTTACTCTGACCTGATAGAGGATGCCTGTTTGGGCATGAGTTTTGAGGTGCATCGCGCTGTGAAACAGGGCTACTTTCTTTTGGATGAGACAGACCAAGAGAGCTTAAAGGACTTTGGTAAGTGCTGGTGCTTTCAATTATAAATTTGATCTAGTTTTCTTACCGTTTGTAAGCAAACAACCTCTCACTTCTGTATACAGAAATTGTTGACCAACCAGGCGTGGACATATTTGGGCAAGTGTACAATCAGTGGAAGAACAAAGAATGTGTATGTCCCAACTGCAACCGAAGCATTGCGGCCTCCCGCTTTGCTCCTCACCTGGAGAAATGTCTGGGAATGGGCCGCAACAGTAGTCGAATTGCCAACCGCAGGTGAGCAAGTCCATTATAAATGATTTATGATGGAAACATTCTTCTTCTTAAAGAGGTGGTATCTTCAGGGGTGAAACAGTACATATTCAATGTATTGGTTTTTAAATGTATTTACAGAATAGCCAGCAATACCAACATGAGTAAATCGGAAAGTGATCAGGAAGATAATGATGATATTAACGACAATGATTGGTCATATGGGGCTGAGAAAAAATGTAAGCCCTTAAGACTAGATAAAAGTACAGATACATATTTTACTCACCAGCAATAACAGTGTGCATCTGATTGTATCTTTCACAATCTCCTTTTCACAGCTAGGAAAAGAAAGTCAGATAAGGTATTTGTACAACTTTTGAAAAACCTGTGCAAGCTCTTGCAAACTGTGATTGAATTAGTAATAGTAATCTTAATGTAAAAAGAGTAATGGCTATCTGTCCCTTATATATAGTTCTTAACTGTTTAACTGCTATTAACGCATTGATGAATCTTTTGTTTCTTTTGTAAATTTATGTAGTGGCATATCAGCTTATGTAACTGTACTTTCTATTGCATGTTTCAAGAATTCAAATTCACCCAGAAGATTGAAATCGTTAAAGCATAGAAATGGTGAGTCAATATTGGCATAAGTGGACCCCCAATGCTTAGATTTGAAACCTACAGTTCAAATGTCCCTAACCTTTAATTTATTTCAGGTGAGATTACAAACAGTGTCAGTGCAGATCCATACAAGGTAACTAGTTTCCCCTTGGCACTATTGCTATTTTGCTATTGAATTTTACTTTAATAGAATTTTTTTTCCTGCAGTACAACTATACTACTGGAATTAATTATGAAGCACTAGACCCTGATGAACTAAGGTCTCTTTTGACAATGGTGAGCACTATTCATTGGCCCACCACAAACCACCAACCACTGCACTTACTTTTCACTCTTGTTGATGAGTAAGAATGACTGGTAACTGACTGTGATATCTCACTGTTACCACAGCAATGTGCTGTGATCTCTGAACATACACAGAAAATGTGCACCAGGTAAGGAGTATGCAACTTAATAACACAGCCTATTACAGGTATAAAGCATATATATTTCTAGAATACATTGTTTTTCACACTTTTTTTTACGTTGACTGCTAGTGTTGAGATTACATTGTAATGGATGGAGGACATACAGAACCTGTGGATGCATGTTAAACTGTAAACATAATCAGTTTCAATTATGTTTTATGAAAATCGTGTGTACAGTATGTTGGGACAAAAAGTACACAGGTGGCAAAATTACATTCCATTTTAATTGAGTACTTTCCTCTTTGAGTGAAAAGTCAGTACTATCATTTTGACCAGCTATTGCGTTACTTTCGTTTTCAAAATATACATACAAACATACCTATACATATTTTAAAGTGTTGGATTACAGCACATAATTCTGATTGGAAATGTAAATACTAGTGACTGTTGCCTACAGTGGGGTGAGAGATTGATAAGACACGGTAGGGGACCAACCTGTAATACCAAACCTATTACATTTCTGCCAATCTGATTGGTTGCTGCCGTGTCTGCCCCAATCTTTATCCCACGTTCCCCGCTCAATGGCTCTTGGTAGTCTTGAGCAGTGCAATGTGGGCATTTGTAATGCCACGTTGTGTCTTGCCAGGTCCCAGCGGTGCCCCCAGCACACGAATGAACAAAGGAGGGCCGTCAGGGTGTTCCTCCTGGGTCCGTCCGCGTGAGTGTGCCCCCGCCCCCCTACCCACACCTCTTCTCTTCTCTCCGAGAGGGGGAGGAGAGTCTAGTAACTAAAAACTCAACTTATTCTGGACACAAAGGGAAGGACATAACAGGAAAGGAAAAAATTATAATAAAATAATAATAAATAATAAAAGGCCACTAACTAGTAGTTTTAATATATCATATTGTTTAGTGATACAGTGCCTTGCAAAAGGCACATTTTTCAGATTTTTTCCAGAACAATATTTATTTACAAAATGGTTCTCAAAATAAGGATTTGATTTTATATTTTTTAATATGTGTGATTTTATGACAGGACCCTCACCCATAACACTCACTTTCAAATTACAGGCAGGCCTATAAGTGGTTTTCTAAATATTACACAGAACCAAATATAGCCCTATATTATACAAGCATTGCCCCCCCCCCCCTAGCGGCTGAAATATGTCACTACATTAAGTTTAAAATACGCACGCCACGCATTGACATCAATAATAAATCTCTGGCCTCCCCAGAGCTAATGTCAGACTGCGCCTGTGGTGGAAACCCTGTCCTCTGAACCCTGACCTAGCCTTTTAAGAGTGCTGCTTCCATGCCTTGGTTGCAGCAAATGCAATGAATGTAGACAGGAATCCTCCTGTTACATAGGCTACTTTCCTTAGGCAACATTTTGCAACTAACGTGACTTGCAGGCTGCGCTCATTGTCCGCACCGCCGACGTTTATCGTATGCTGAGCACTGTGGTACTGAAAACTGCCCTATTTTCTACATAAAAAAAAATCGAATTATTAAGCTGTCTGTGTACATAACTGTAACAAACTAGCTCGTACAAGATAACGTAATATATTCATATAGCCTACTTTACCTCACACAAACAGCACGTAAAAACGAAGTGTTTAATAATTATAACAACACAGTGTTTGGACAAGACAGAACATTTCAAGACATTTATATTTTATTTGTATGTTCATCACTTCCACAAGAAAGAATAACTTGTTTCTAGCTGTCTGCCCGTCTTTCAACGTTGGAGCCGATATCTGCGATCCAGAAAAACATTTTTGTTGTGACGTAAGGCTGATATACCCTATATAACGGGCCCCCCTCAGGGGGGATTTGGGGCAGCGATGGTAAGTATTGTTTGGCATCTATGGGAGGTTTGAGGGGGTTTATAGTTGTCATTGCAAAATGTGCCAATATGTGTCGCCATTGGGGGCCTTTTCCCACATTTATTTTGCAGGGCCCCAAACATTTGCCTGTCCTGACTGGGCGCCTCTATGCAGCAGTGAGCGGTTCATCGGGCACGTAATGAAAAATAAAATGACAAGGCAAAATAAAGAATTAAGAGAACATTTTAAATACGTGTAAAACAAATACAACTGTGTGACGATCCAGTAGGTCTAAATGATTTAAAGTCCATCTCATATAACACCCCACACTCACAAACGATGCATATTATCAGTAAAACAATGTTCTTTTTGGAGGTTGTACAACTAACTAATGTTAATTCAAATCAAAACAACTACACTGTAGTATCATCATGATCGGAGACTGGTTCCAAACTATTTGCCCAAAAAAGTAAATGTTTTTATATATATATATATATATATATATATATATATATATATACAGTGGGGCCAAAAAGTATTTAGTCAGCCACTGATTGTGCAAGTTATCCTACTTAGAAAGATGAGAGAGGTCTGTAATTTTCATCATAGGTACACTTCAACTATGAGACAAAAATGAGAAAAAAAATCCAGGAAATCACATTGTAGGATTTTTATAGAATTTATTTGTAAATGATGGTGGAAAATAAGTATTTGGTCAATAACAAAAGTTCAACTCAATACTTTGTAACATAACCTTTGTTGGCAATGACAGAGGTCAAACGTTTCCTGTAAGTCTTCACCAGGTTTGCACACACTGTAGCTGGTATTTTGGCCCATTCCTCCAATGCAGATCTCCTCTAGAGCACTCGTTTTGGGGCTGTCGCTGGGTAACACGGACTTTCAACTCCCTCCACAAATGTTCTATGGGGTTGAGGTCTGGAGACTGGCTAGGCCACTCCAGGACCTTGAAATGCTTTTTACGGAGCCACTCCTTCGTTGCCCGAGCGGTGTGTTTGGGATCATTGTCATGCTGGAAGACCCAGCCACGTTCCATCTTCAATGCTCTCACTGATGGAAGGAGGTTTTGGCTTAAAATCTCACAATTCATGGCCCCGTTCATTCTTCCCTTAACACGGATCAGTCGTCCTGTCCCCTTTGCAGTAAAACAGCCCCAAAGCATAATGTTTCCACCCCCATGCTTGCTTCTATGGTGTTCTTGGGATGCAACTGAGCATTCTTCTTCCTCCCAAACACGACGAGTTGAGTTTTTACCAAAAAGTTCTATTTTGGTTTCATCTGACCACATGATATTCTCCCAATCCTCTTCTGGATCATCCATATGCTCTCTGGCAAACTTCAGACGGACCTGGACATGTACTGGCTTAAGCAGGGGGACACGCCTGGCACTGCAGGATTTGAGTCCCTCTCGGCGTAGTGTGTTACTGATGGTAGCCTTTGTTACTTTGGTCCCAGCTCTCTGCAGGTCATTCATCAGGTCCCTCCGTGTAGTTCTGGGATTTTTGCTCACCGTTCTCATGATCATTTTGACTCCACGGGATGAGATCTTGCGTGAGGCCCCAGATCGAGGGAGATTATCAATGGTCTTGTATGTCTTCAATTTTCTTACAATTGGTCCCACAGTTGATCTATTCACACCAACCTGCTTGCCTATTGCAGATTCACTCTTCCCAGCCTGGTGCAGGTCTACAATTTTCTTCCTGGTGTCCTTCGACAGCTCTTTGGTCTTGGCCATGGTTGAGTTTGGAGCCTGACTGTTTGAGGCTGTGGACAGGTGTCTTTTATACAGATGACGAGGTCAAACAGGTTCCATTAATACAGGTAACGAGTGGAGGACAGAAGAGCTTCTTAAAGAAGTTACAGGTCTGTGAGAGCCAGAAATCTTGCTTGTTTGTGGGTGACCAAATACTTATTTTCCACCATCATTTACAAATAAATTCTTTAAAAATCCTACAATGTGATTTCCTGGATTTTTTTTTCTCATTTTTGTCTCTCATAGTTGAAGTGTACCTATGATGAAAATTACAGACCTCTCTCATCTTTCTAAGTAGGATAACTTGCACAATCAGTGGCTGACTAAATACTTTTTGGCCCCACTGTGTGTATATATATATATGACATTACCTACCTTTACCAATAGAAATATACAAAAGAATGTACTAAAAACATGAAATCTAAGAACAACAAAATAATCAACTCCACCTTGCTTAGTCTGCCTGAAAGGGCAACCATGCAACCATGTGAATGATTTGTTAATGGTCCTGTTTGCTGGTTTTGGTTGACATCCTAACTGTTATCAAAGATTTGTGCCAATAAGGCACACAAACCCAAGTGTTTCAGGAGAACAATTTTAAAGTCTCATGACAGCTCTTACAAATCTTATCTCAGGCACTTGGTTTGTACTGATGTGAGTGGTTGTTTTTTCTTGTCAGGTCGTCTTTCCCTGATTCCGATGGTATGGTGGAGAATAACAGCTACAATGTCCAAGACGGACAGGGCCTCCTGTGTCGCCTGCAGTGGGATGGATCCTCAGACCTTTCGCCCTCAGATTCTGCCTCATCCAAAGCCAGTAAGATTAGGCAACATTAAGTTAACTTTACAAAGTCTTACTTTGATGTTGATTTATTATAATGGGTCATTTGTAACTCTTTCTTGTTTCTTGTCCCTTATCTGTAGGTACCAATAATTCAGACTGTAGGAGACCCAAGAAAAAGAAAAGCAGCAGTTTTGGTGGTCCCAGTGGAGGAGGGAACATCAGTTGCTCTTAGACTAACCTCAGCCTATCCAACAGGAAAAAGAGACCCAAACTTGCTGCCCTATCAGCCCCCGGTATCTACAACGACCTTAACTAGAATCCTTTCCATTGTCTGCCACCAGCACATCCACAGAGGGTACAGGTAGATAAAGGGATAAGATCTAAATGGTTCAGTTGTCATATTTAGCTTACACATGGCCACCAACAAAATACATTCCTCAAACTTGTGCTAGAAACAAATTTAAAGTTTACATAAAGTCAGATCAACCAGAGATCCTGTATATTCTCTTACAAACCCTGGCAATGGATCAGTTAAAGCTGTTCCACCTGAATCTGATATGGTTAGAAGTGGGATGTCTGCTTAGGAGGAGACTGGTGGGCTCTATGGCTTGAAACACCAAAAGATATATAATCTATATCAGTGGCTTGTCAATAATGGCATTGCATTGCACAGTTGCGTTAGATTTCAGTGTGTATGTTGAGAGAAATAGATTGTAGTTTTGTGTGTGCTTAATTGTACTGTAAGATAACTATGCATCTCTGAATGTGCTATGGATGTGTTCCGGTATGGTTATTATGATCTTTCTGTTTACATTGATTTGTGTATTTAACAGTGGCGTTGTATGTTAAGTAAGATGTATGTTATTTGTCTATTCACATAATTGTAAATGCAGATTTTGATAGGTATCATGAGGCATTTTTTGGTAAGCTTATACTTGTAAGATGATAGTAGTTATTAATAATCATGAAACTTCCCCACAATATATGTATGCATCTTTCTGAATACCTGTTTGGTCATCAGTATATTTTTTCATCACCAACTTAGTTTGACTAAGCGAAGACTAGTAATCTAAACATTAAAGATTCTGTTTTCTTCTAACTTTTCCCAAGAACTCCATTTAGTGCTTTCTGCATCAGTGAAGATATTTTTATTATTATTATTTTGGGGATGTTCTTTTCATTTCCATATTTGCTCCAGGGAGTATCATGTCTATTCCCAACAGTTTATTTAAGCTCATGATTGAATCTTCACTTTTAGAATAGTAAATACACTTGATGTGCACTATGAATCTCAATAAACCGCTGTCCTTAAAGTTTTAATTAATTTTGTATACATTTTTGAAGACAGTGTAAAGAATGATCATTATAAATGTATTTTGATAGTGCAGAAAAAATTATATAAAATAGATGGGGTGTATTCAATCTCATTGTTGAGCAAGCATGTTCTCTTTGTATGTCACAAGCTCTTAGTTTTTGTCAAAAGTTAGTATTTGTAAAAAGTTAGTAATTTAAGCAACATTCACAAATCGAGAACTCAAATGTTGACACTTGATGGAAACGACAAAAAAGGACTGTTAATCTACTTCACCGCACACTCAAAATAAAGAAAAAAATGTTGGTTATTGAAGGGAAAACTGAGCAAAAAAGTTAACGCACTTTTTCCGTTTTTGTTGGGATGCTTTGGATCATTGCTTGACTGATAGCCCGATTTCCCACTCTAGCAAGCATAAGTATTTTACTCAAGAGAATAATTCTGGAGTTAGTAGTTAGCTAGTAATTTAAAAAATGCACGCTTTTCAACAAATGTTTATGTAAAGATACGTTTTTGTAAGGTTAAGATGCTATTTTTCTAATGAAGCTTTCCATTGTATGGAATTAAATCCTTACTGAATGATATATTGTCATTAAAAGTAAAACATGATTTATAACTAAACTTTAATCAGCGTCAGCACTCTGGTCTGAGAAACAGGGGAATTGAGATTCCAACAAACAGGTTGTTATGACAAAAGCCTCCACCCTACCCCTTCAACCAGTGCCAGATACAGATTCATTCGTTTCATTCTATCATTTTATGTACAGTAAATACAACATATTTACAGTCTTTAAAAAACAAAACATAAAGCATTGTCTATTCTTGTCTAATAGTGTAATTATTATTTTAAAGATTCAAGTCTTGATCACTTTTCATTTGCAGAACATGTTTTCATTACTCAAAACAGTGAAGTGTTAATGGTGTACAAAATAAGATGTGTCCATGAAAGCACAGCAACACATTATCCTACATTTTCCAAGAACAATCTTAACAAAATTCAGATTATTTCAAGCCAAACAGTTTGGCAAAGAAACCTACCAGAGGCCGAACAAAAGGCCAGAAGTCAAGACAATCATTCTACCCTGTACAGATTACTGGGCCGGAGCTACGCCAAGCCACCCTTTCTCAAAGAAGCTGAGGTATAGCCCAGTGTAAAGTGAACCTCACTCTAACACACACATTGCAGATAATTGGATACTCAGCATTTCTTTATTGTACAATCTCTTACCTACTGATTGTTCCTGGTGCATGCACAATAGAGACACCGCACTCTTACTGTAGTATTTCAGACAGCTATGTGCCAATATTATCAAGGCCCCCAGGGTCTTTACATAGTCTCTCTCTGGAAACACTTTGCCATTGTTGTTTTTACCGTTAATCTGTCTCATAATCATGCCAACATTCAAATATAAATAGAGGAATTATCCTCTCCTCCTGGTTTCCCAGTCTTCTGTCCCAGTTAACGTCTGTGCATCCCAAAGATCAGAAAGCTGAAAAACACAGTGACTCCCACCAGGGAGATCGTTGCGGGCGCTGTGAAGAACTGTCTGTAGTTGATACGGAAGTACCACACCACAGCCAGCATCACCACAAACACAGGCACAACCAAGCTACTGGTGCTTAGAGCCACACCTGCAGCTCTTATTCCTCCAGAAACCCCAGCCCCAGTTCCAGTGGTGGACCCAGGTCGAGCTGCCTCCTCCGAGCTGGCCTCCCGCAGTGCCTGTGAGACATGGCAGTGGATCACACTGTTGTGTGCAATGTTGAGGGACAGCAGAGTTCGTTTAGGATCCTGGAGCAGCTGGCCCTGGTATATCAACTTGATCTGACGCTCCCGACCTGAGAAGTACTTGCTGGGCAATTGAGACGCAAAAAGATAGCAACAGAAGTTGAAATACCAACACACATAAAGAGTATTTAATATGTGCAGCAGTTCTAACAGGGGCACTTTACTAACCTCTTCAATAAACCAACTGTATCCTGGGGGTTAAGTACTGCCACCTCTTCAGTGTCATTCAGGAACTTCAAACGGATAATGATGCTGGTGGTAGACACCACGGACTTGTCAACCGTCTTCTCCATGATGTTTTCCACATCTCGTTCTTGATCTTCCTCCTCCTCTTCATCGTAATCTTCCTCTTCGTCTTCATCCTCGTCATCATGGCGGTACCTATGCGATTTCTTGCTCTGGATGTTCAGCATTAAATCAACCGCAGGGTCTGCAGCACAACCCTCATCTGTTCCTTCATTCTCTCCCCGCTCTGACCCTGGCTCACCTTCCTCTGGCTTGTTTTCCTCTGACGGAGGAGGCGTCTGCTGTTCGGGTGTATCTATGCTCTGTGTCCCTCCACTGTAACTGTCATGCCCTCCTAGTCCGATGAGAGAGGCATGGGCTCCAACTGTCAGGATGGTACCCATTATGTGATCACCTCGATCAGCCACGTGCGTAGACAGCCAGGCAAAGACCAAGGCCAGGAGCAGGAGCAACAACCCTCCTGCTGCAATCACCTCATCTCCCATCCCATCTATTATGGTCAGTGCACACACTGCCATCGCTGTCCTTGGAACCTGTAAAAATATACAGTAGAATTATCACAAAAATGAATAGGCTCATAAAAAGATGCTATTCAGGATACAATGGGGGAAACACTTGAGCTAATGTCAACATTATTCTGACAAACATTGTGATCAGATCAATAGGACCCTAATTATCTAGCTCGTAAATATCTGACTCATCTCTAACAGATTTGGTGTTATCATGGGGCTTTAGGTCCCCAAACCAGCATCTGTCAAGTTTGACTATCTTGATGGTGGATAACTAGCTACTTGCTAATGCTACCATGTTAACTTCGGTACTAAGTACTTGCTATTGTATTCAGGAAACTTTGCTTTAGCCAACACGGTCGACTATTTTTACGGTCACCATACTTGTTTTGATTGACATTTGGGCACATGTCATAATAACAACTGAATTAGCGACCAGGCCAGCCATTGTAACATACGCTACATAACTCATGTTAACGTTACCCTC
This sequence comes from Aplochiton taeniatus, assembly GCA_017639675.1. Lineage (NCBI taxonomy): Eukaryota > Metazoa > Chordata > Actinopteri > Galaxiiformes > Galaxiidae > Aplochiton > Aplochiton taeniatus. Next base: position 11,663,476 of record CM030183.1, on the reverse strand, counting down.
ATTTCGGAAACAGAAGTTATATCTAACAAACTTAACATTTGTCAGGTTACCTATAGGCAGCCCGCTAGCTGGCTAGAAGCGGAATAACAAACAAGTCAGTACGCTGAAGTTAGTAGCTAGCTAGTATGGCAATATAACAGATACACACAGTTACCAGCTAACTAGTTGTTAGCTAGGAAGCTTGCTGCCCAAGACGACCTTCATTTTTTAGCAGTAGGTGTTCTACAAGGTGAAAACATGTCTGAAATGATGCTGATTGACACATAGATGTCAAAATAATATGTCATCAATTTAACTGAACATATCTTCTTACCTGCTACGTAATCAAATCATGGTTGAGGACATGCTATATTGCTAATTTAGCACAGCAAATAAATATCCCGTAAACACCTACAATGTTACGTCACGCGTTAAGGGAAGCGCTTGTTTTGTAAGCTGTGTTCTTGCCTTTATTTTGTAAAAGTTGTCACTAAACACATAATGTGTTTGTTTTTATGAGTTTTCTTGTGTTAATCCCAAACACATGCAACTATATTAAAGAAAGCTTACTGAAATTACATCTAGCTGATAATATCCTTCCAAACAGAAATTCTATTCGGGCAAAATGCGCAAAAAAAAATAGCCACGCACAGTTAACACTATTTTAAATGATTTATTAGGTTACAATACATTATTGGGCAACGTAGCCTATCATTTTCATCTGAGCTGCCCATCATTAACAAGGAGCAGATACTCTTTCATAGAATTGGGAATATCCAGTGTGCCAATGGCTGAGTGGCACCTGGCTTTTAAGCACTGGCGCACAGCACAGCGGCACAAGTGCTGCAGACAGCGTGGCTGACCCCTCATCTGAATCACCAAGTCAAAGAAAGACTGGTTCTCCTGAGGGGGAGTGGGATGGAGAGAGAAACAACATAGGAGCAGTAGGTCAGATGAATGCTGTATACAGAAACTATAAATGTGACACGTGTATCAAGGGTGCAAAGATATATGAGGAAAACCTCCAGTGTCTCAGCTGAAAGAGTGTCTATCAATTCTTCACAGTCAGGGACAACAGTGTAAGAGTTCAATATCACTTCCAAAGTGGCAGGGGACAGAGCACACAGCTTCAGTGTCTACAATGGAGGAAAAACATCACAGCCATATCAGACAATACCTTAGACGTCAGCAGTCAACTATATTAATTCTATTATGTCTGACCTTAGGTGAAACAGACTGAGCACCGTGGTTGAGAAGTGAGCGGGCTAGTGCCTCAGGATTCTGGTCTGGATAATCCTCCACCACCTTTGTAGGAAGAAGAAGAAAAATCTGATATTTCTTTGCACAGACACCTGGATTTGTTGACTTAACGCGTTCTCAGCTCTTATGTAAATCCCCTGATCATCACTCGCCTGCAGTAGACAGTCCATAGGAGTGTAACCTGCATCGTTGGCTATGTCTGCCCTGGCTCCATAGTGGAGGAGGATATCAGCAATGTGTGTTGTGCAATTTGCAGAAGCGTTGTGGAGAGGGGTGTGCTGCTTCCTGCCTGCGGTGCAGGGGTCTGCTCCGGCTACCAGCAGCATCTGGACCACACGGTAGTACCGCCCTGCCTCAGTTGGCCTCTCAGCCCCAGAGCAGGCAGCATTCAAGGGGGTCTCCCCCTCTCGGTTCTTGGCTAATACATCTGCGCCAAGAGAGAGAAAGAGCTCCACATGCTCCTCCAAACCCCGTTGAGCCGCCACATGCAGAGGAGTTAGCTTTGTTTCTCGGATCAGCACATTCACCTCCGCTCCACCACTTAGCAGCAGCTCGGCACACCTAGAACAGGAATATGTGATTACTTCAGACTTCCATAAACTACCAGCACACAATTTCATGATGGGAGGTGCCGTCTTTAGGTGTAGAAGTAATGTGCCATCAGACATATCTGTCTCAGGGTTTGGCTGGGTTTGTAACCTTTAACTCAACAAAGGGCTCAGTCTGGAAGCTGTGTTACAGCTGTCTGACTCACTGGAATGACTGGGAGGTGGCACACAGGTGGAGGGGTGCACTGCCCTCCACTGACAGAAGGTTTGGGTCCGCTCCATGGGAGAGCAGGAGCTGCACACAGACAGCATGGCCTCCTATGCAGGCATCATGAAGGGCATTTTTGCCCCCAGGGTCAGCATCCACTTCAGCCCCACGAAACAGCAGCTCCTCAACACAGCCACTATGCCCTTTGCTGGCTGCCAGCCGCAAGGCGGATGTCTGTTTTACTTTGGAGCTCAGGGTCCACATACCTGACAAAAGGTAAAGGCTTTATGACTGAAGCGGTTGATGGTGGAAGAAGATACATTTTTTAACTGGGTTATGGCTGTGGTTTTGCGAAAGAAAACTTGGAGAATAATTTGAAATTGGCCATGATGATTTTCGGCTTCTAACTTTCCCCCATTTTCCCATTAACTTTGCAAATGTAAAGGGGAACAGATAAACACGTACCCATATCTGGAGCCCACACCATCTCCTCATGCACCGTCTCCATTAATGCATTGACCATATTAGGGCCCTTTAATATGGCATAGATTCCCTTCATGTCCCCCCACATAAAGGTGTTGTGAACAGCAGGGTCTCTACAGCAGACTGGTGGTGGCAGGGCCCTGATTTCCTGGAGGCGCTGTTGCTGCCTGGGAGGAAGCCGTGGGGCCCATGCCACTGGAGCTCTACTCATGGCCCTCCTGTGAGCCCACATCCGCCGTGCCTCCTCCCACTCCTGGATTTCTTGCTGTGCTCTCCGTGGGCGCAGTGAGGCAGATGAGAAAGGAAATGTTTCTCTTGACATGACAGCTAAGTCTGCTGTGTCCTGGCAAAGGAAAGTCAGAGGGCATATAACTCAGACAGCTGAGTAGTCAAGACATACTTTCACAATATAGTGCATTGCAGCGAATTATTGCTAGTTCTCTCTGGACAAAAACATTTATTTTCTTTGGAAGAACCAAAACATACAGTTTCAGCCTCAAATGTGTCAATTGCCATACTAGTGCTCTTGAGTACTTACCCTTGAGAAAATACAATTCAAATATTTGTCCAGGCACTGATGGATTTCATTTGTTGACTACGTTTTAGATGGCCTGTTGGAGAAGTGTAGTCACAAGATTGTTCTCGCACTGCATATCTGAGCTTGTTATAAATAAATAGGAACGCAAGGTGATACTTGGACATTCATACAAAAAACTGCCCAGTAGATGGCGATATCGTTTGACTCTAGACTCTTTGGACCGGTTGCACGCCAAGTAAACATTGATGACGAGACACGTTTTCCTTTGACGTAACAGCGGCGCCAACCTCACGTTGGTTTTGAAGTTGTCTCACAAATACTGATCAGTTTCGAAATGTTGTGTTCAGAGATTTCAAAAAGCATGGTTCCTTTAATTTGATATACCATTATTACATTATCTATGTCAGTCTTATTTGATCAAAGGATGCTTTAGTAACTTTCTCATGACTTTGCAATGGTAAGTAAGCAGTGTTTTACTTCTTCTGGCGTTAATCTCACTATCGAGCTAATTAAGCTAACCGCACGTTAGCGTGCAGATTTATTTACAATTACAAATATTAGGAGAAATTATTTAATAGATAACTTGCACTAATTACCTTTTGTTTGGTGACATTTGGTGACACTTAGACCTGCAAATGGAATGGATTTTTCAGCGTTGGTGAGGACTTTGATGAGGTAAAACTGCATTTCAGTAACAGCAGATTACAATGCCGCTGCCAGTGCGCGCAATAATTTGCTCATGTCATATAAATAAATAAAATCAACTGCGTCTCTCTCTCGTGTAGGACCTGCTAGGGACAGACTGGTCTGCTCCCACAGTGCCTGGTCAGACCAATGTGTGCAAGCTAGCAGCAGCATCATCGTCAACTTTACCCAATGTTCTGCCTAAAAGTACTGTTGCTCCCAAATGCCAGAAAACTGGAACTGAAAGCTCTGCTGTCATCGGTAATGGCCTCGGTTTGGAGAAAAACACACAGCCTGCTGTTGTTAGACAGACTGTCTCTTTGGGTTTCCGACAGCTCCATAAGTCTGGTCCACAGAACTCCTCATCTCTCTCCACCCCTCCACCTTGCCCCCACTCCCCTGTTAGAGGTGAGTGTACTGCAGCTCTTCAACTCAGCTCAGCAACGGTTCAACTGACCAACTTAAACACTGGAGGGCAGCAAAAGGCCCCTGTTCCTCATGATGACTTTGATGACTGGGATGTCGATCTGGCAGATCTGGATGAGAGTTATCCACAAATGGGAACTGGGGCTCGAATCCCTGATACATTTCCAACCCGGGCTGTTGTTGACACTGCATCCTCAGCTAAAAGGCTGCGGTCCTCAGCCTGTCCTGGGGCTCAAACTGCGCATAGTGTGGATCTGAGAGGGTTCAGTTCTTCAATCCAGACTTCCAGACCACCTGCTAGTAAACTGCCTGTTGGCTCATCCTCCAATGCCCCTTTCCTTTCTAACGCCCCACCACGCTCTGCTTCTCCCCCAGCCCCTATACAGAGCCCTGGTGCCTTCCCAGGCCTCACCACTGCCTCACCCATCTCTAGTCCTTTCCCCAAGCCTGTGACTCCCAGACCAGTCAGAGGGATCCCCCAACCCCAGAGACAATGGGCCACGCCTGGAGCTCATGGTCACAATCTGTTTGACACAGTATCTCCAGGGCCTTCCTCAGCCCCCTGCCTCACCCCCCGCCCCCTCCACACCCCTATCCTCACAAACCACCTGGTGCAGCTGGTGTCAGCCTCCAACAAAACTCCTCAGAGAGCTCTCTCAGATCCCAGCCGGCCCAAAAAACGCCGCTTCCCCGGACCTGCTGGACTGCTACCTCAACAGGTGGGGGTAATTTAGCTAAATGAATTGTCCTGGGTGCTCTTTGTTTGTTGTTTACTGGATGAAGAGCCATGGACCTATTTGTTCAATTTATGTTCAAACTACAGCGTTTTCTATTGTAATTTGTGCTGTGTATTCGTTATTCAGCCTGGGGCTCTGCCTTTCCTCATACTTATGAACAGCCAGCTCCCTGGTCCGTTGGATGTGTTTTTTGCTCAATTGTAACACAATCTTTCTCTGCTGCAGCCCCACGGGCAGAGCCTAGATAACATTGTGGTGGCCATCCCTCAGACACCGGCTCATGGTGCTATGGCTCGCCTTCCCAGTCAGGTAGCTATTGCCCTTTTGCCGGCAAAACAACAACATCATGTGAAAACAAATTGGATCACGGAGAGGAGCTTGATTTACTCTCCCAACCAATGTTATCCATTTTGGTCTGTTAACGTACCACGCTGTTTCTGACCATGTTATTATGTGTCTGGTGTTTTTTTGGGGGGGTGTCCAGGTCCCCAGTTCTCAGAACGAGGAAGAAGAGTTTAGCGGAGGCCCCTGGGCGGCCATGAAGGCTGAAATGGGATTAGACGAGAGGAACCCCTCTTGTTTCCTCCAGTCCTACAGCGTTGCCATGGTTAAGCGTAAGGTGCCCAGCCCTATTATTCATAATAATTGGTTTTGTAACTTACAAAGATAGGTAAAGTGTCTAGTGAAAAGTCTATCGAAATATTAGCATGAAGTGAAGCACATCTGAGGTCTTGGGCAAAATCACATTTATACGTTTAAGCAGAACATTTGAAGTGTTTTATAAAATGATTGGAAGGGGACTTTAAGCTGTGTTGTTTGATGGAAAACATATGTAAAATTGGGAAAGTATCCCATTTAGACCGTTGCTGCTCCAAATGTGGCATAGGTCTGTCAGCGTACTCAGGACAAATGACAAGCAATGCCAGGGGCTTGTGGTGTTATTATCTTCAACACGGCCCACGCATCGATCATACTAGAACAGGCGCTATGATGTTTCTCCACTTTCTTAGTGTGGCAGCACTGATGGCCGCCTGAGTGATTTACATCCAGAGAAATTGACGAGTGGCAGTTGTATGAGCTTGATCAGTAAATCAAAAGAACTGGCCTGCTCACCTCGAGTAACTTAATGACATACTGGGTGCTGATTCAAAAGTCACAAAAGAAAAGTTGTGACTCACAAATAGGGATATTACCCTTTTTTATTTAATGTACAGCACCAGGCATCACCGATGGGTTTCAGCCCATAGGCTTTCCTCAAACCCATCAAATGGAAAAGGGTAATATTCCTATTTGTGAGTGCCGACTTTCCCTTGTGACTTTTGAATCGGCACCCAGTATGTCATTAAGTTCACCAAGGTGAGCATGCCAGTTCTTTTGTTTTACTAATCAAGTTCATGAAGGCTGATGAGGCGAGTTTTGATGTGATGAACTTGATTAGTACCACTCAAACATGGTGGCCATGCCACCCCACTAACGTTCTGCTTTGCTCTCCCTATGCACCTAGGCTGCCCTCAAACAGCTGGCAAAGAACAAGGTGCCTAACATTGCGGTGATATTGAAGAACATCCTGCACACACATGGCGACGCCAAGGCCGTGTTCAGAGACCCCACCGGTAAGGGCAACGGACACGCACTCACACACACACACACACACACACACACACAATCAATCCAAGATCAAAGAACGGGTAAACAAGGTGCTGTATGTGTGTGTGTGTGTGTGTGTGTGTGTGTGTGTGTGTGTGTGTGTGTGTGTGTGTGTGTGTGTGTGTGTGTGTGTGTGTGTGTGTGTGTGTGTGTGTGTGTGTGTGTGTGTGTGTGTGTGTGTGTGTGTGTGTGTGTGTGCGCGCGCGCGCGCGCTTCATCGGCCTCCAGCCAGACACATGCCCCCCGAGAACTCCCTTGATGGAACTCCTCACATCAGATAACCAAGAGTTCAGCCAGTGTAATGTGCTGGACTAGGCACATCTCACGCGCATATTCAAACCCAGGAACTGCACAGTTCAGTGGGAGACATCTGCTCTGCCCTTTATTCCCAAAGGCATCATTCCAGTTTTTCCTTTCCACCTCCTTTCAGTCCTCTTGTTTACCTCTTTTTCTTGCAACCTCTCGTACAGTTTATGGTCTGAAAATATATTGAAAAGGTCTTAAAAAGTATTGAATTTAACTTCAGGATCCCTGCATATACCCTGGGTAATGTCTCTCGGGTCCCCCCGGTAGTTTGGCACTAAGCTGGTTATGGATGCCCTTGTAGAGGCAATGTGGGGAGGGACCCTGAGCTAGATGCACTCCACCTAGAGACTCCACACGGCAGTTTAGTGCTTATTAGTGGTTCCATCATCGTGGATCAGCCTCAGCAATGAGGCGGTGCAACATATTTCCAGATCACAAGGGCCCATTTAGTCAATAAAGTATGTCTTCCCCCTGCTCATTCTGTTTGGCCTTATGCCCGATCGATCCTCTGGTTCTGGGAACGGTGGTTTGTTGCATGTTCGGTAGGAATTGATAATGACTGGTTTCACTCTGAGGGGGTGGAGGTTTGAAGATGTTTTCATTGTGCGTGTGCAAGCGCTGCCCTTTACACTGCTACGTTACAGCTTTCCCTCTGTGTGTCCGTGTCTGTGTCGGCAGGGGAGATGCAGGGCACAGTGCACCGGCGCCTCCTTGAGGACAGACAAGGGGAGCTCAAGGCTGGGGCTGTGTTACTTCTGAAGCAGGTAACCATCTTATAGCACCGTAATGGACAACATATACCTACATACACAACACCCCAGGCACAATGGAAGGGCACCATGTCCTTAAATGTAGTTATTTGTTAGACATATGTACTCACAAGTGTCGAGCGTTTTCTCTATGCAATGTCAATAAGGCTCAGTCACCCCGCCTCTCTTTTCTGTGGAATAGGTTGGAGTGTTCTCCCCCTCAAATCGTAACCATTACCTCAATGTAACGCCGAATAACTTGCTTAGGATTTATCCATCGGTTGGTGTCTGTCTTTCCTCGACACCTCTTCCCCCTGTGGTTCTGGTAGGTGCAAAATAATATGAATTCAGTGGTTTTTTTATATCAATGTTGGTGATAAACATGGCGTTTTACTGTCTTGCTGTAAATATGCAAAGCAGGAGCCACTGTCAAGGCCATCCGCTCCTTATAATGACATACCAGGGGTTCCCGTGTCTCATTTGGAGTTTACTTTTGACGACGATGATAATGATGAGGAATTGAGCAAGGAGCCATGCCTGACCCACCCTGTTGTAGCAGACTCCAGAGTTGGCTGCAGTGGGGCTCCCCAAATACCTTCTGCAGCTGCCCCAACACAAGACCAGGCCTGGGAAGCAGGTGGGCGGTTATGATCTTAATGTGTGTGGGTGTGTGTCAAGTCAGTCTCTGTCCTGATCTTTTTCTTTTTTTTCTTTTATTTTTGTGTGCAGATGATGACCTGGATGAACTCCTTGGGGAGTTGTCTGAGGAGACCTACAGCCTCTGACATCCATAATGTCCCAATGCAAACTCAACGCTGCTTACCCAACCTCCTCCGTAGCATTGGATATTGCACGGCGATTTGGACCCCCCCCCCGCCAACCATAGTGCACGGCCACCACAGTAAATGTTGTATATTATTTGTATATATTGACGAGGTATTTTGTTCAGATAAAGATTTAAATGTTAAGTGTAAGCTGTTGGTTAAAACATAAATGATGAAAAATAACCTCTGACAAATTCTTACCACCTTTGTCTGCATAATTACAGTATGTTAAGTTCTGTAACATAATCAAACAATATGATGATTTTACCCTTCCACTTGTCATTTGATGGAATAATTACTACTCCCAAAGCATCTGTAATTTCGATTAAGGCATACAGGCCAAGGCTGCCATGGTTTTTAGATGTTGCCTTGCATTTTAAATTAGCTTTTTGAAATGCGTTTAATTAGTGGCACACTTAATGTGAATGAATGTTGTGTGAACTTGAAATTCAGTGGTGAACCATTCAAAGGTTTTGGGCTGCCACAGTTACCATTACAGTCACCCGTTTCCTGTTTCTGTCTCCCGGCCCTAACCTTGCCGGACGGCATTGCTGTGGTCCAGCCTGTTTACCATGCATTAGAACCGTGTGGAGATGGATTTTGAGGGGTTTAGGCTGTCTGTGGAACTAAAGTCCCCTTCCCTGCCCCCCTGGCCAAACATATTTACCCAGCTCAGTCTGGGGCAGGCTGGGGGAGTCTCAGCCAGACAAATAGGCTCTTATCAGGGCTGGGCCAGCAGGATTGGAGATGACTACCCTAGCTCTGAAAACTGCACTGCCTACAACCCTTATACTTTCTTTGGGGTACATGTGGTCTTTTGTCTTCAGATTTTTCCCTATGAGCTGTTTTGTCAAATACGTATGAATCCTTTTCATGTGCATCTTATGGCTAGTAGATCTACGGTATATCAACAGCAGAGGGCTCTCCTTACCCTTCAACTGTTCCCACCCGCTTGTGAGATTGTGGGATTTCATTTATTTGTTAGTATTTATTGTATCTAGTGAAACACGGAAACACATGGGGATTAATCATTTCATTTATAATTTATATTTGTCTCTGGCATTTTGAGCTGCGAAGGCTCATAGAGGTTAATACATTCCAAAACATTTTATTTTATTGTTTAAAAGTAATGACAATGCTCAGGCACGCATATCAATAACTTAAGTTTGTAAAAAAAAAAAAAAAAATGCTTCTGCCAAATACTTTAAAGCTGGCTGCTGCACTGCTTCATTGTTGCCAGAATAATTCTACTTCAATCTACCAAACCCAGAGCTGGTAGTTACCCATGGCCAATTCCACCTACACACTTAATTCTCCCAGATTTAAACACTGTTAATTAACTTTGTGATAAGAGCTTATTTTTTTTTCATTAGCCATTAAGATGTGAAGGGTCATTACTTAATCAATATCCACACCTTCTTATCAGCTGTACTTTCTCTAATTATTTGATTGAATGAAAGTGCAGCAATCCTGCTTGGTTGTTTTCTTAGCATTAGACATTAGATTAGGAAGCTCTGAGTGAAAAAAATAAGTTTAATAGGTAATCACCTTGGTTGTAATTTTGTAACTTTCACCAATCCAGCAAAGTGAGACTAGCGAAGTCATTTCTTTGCGATTGTGAAAAGAACCCCAGAACGCAGGTTTGGTATTAGTAGGCAGGTCGAACATTCGAACGCCAATGTAGTCAATACGAGAGCTACCACGCTCAGCGCTGAAGAAAATTGCCCTGCGTAGTGTTTTAAAACTGTTTAAATGAACACAAATATAACGTTTTTGTTGGTCTAAATCACTTAAGTCATTCAAAAGTAATACATACTTTCACGATATATTAGTGTTGATATGCATACAGCGCTTGCTAATTCATAGTTAGCTTCCAAAGAGCGTAGGTTTTGTTATTACTTGAAAAAAGCCTTAACTTTAAGCAGTTTATTTAAATATTATATATATATTATATATTATATATACGTTTTATTTATTATCAAACGATTGATGATCTGGTTTAAACATAAAGTCTTAAACCACTGACAATTCAATCTTTCCATATGTCTACCGTTAATAAAGTCATTTTGTCACTAAAACTCACCACAGCGCAGAGGTCGAGAGCGGACTTAGTTAGAATCTCTCTTATTCTGGCAAAAACCTGAAAAACGGTGCGCACCTAGTGTTTAAGCAAAAATGCAGGGCACTTCCCATAACATTTAACAATCAAACTTGGGTTCATTTTGCAGACAACCCCTCTCGGGACCTGACACTGAGCGACGGCGCCGATCGGTCATAAATAATTTGGTCAACATGTGTTTTAAATACTTCAATTGTGTTGCTACTACCCTAAATTAACGCCGTCGCATAAGAGCTTTTAACTGGACTTAGAAGGAGGTCTCATTGAGCTCTGATCCAAAATGTAAAAAAATCCATAGCTGGACTTTAGAGTTATTCCCCCTCAAATCATGTGCCCTTGATGCTGTGTTTTGAATACTTCAATTGCGTTGCTACTACCCTAAATTACATCCGTCGCATGAGAGCTTTTAACTGGACCTAGTAGGAGGTCTCATTGAGCTCTGATCCAAAATTCAAAGAAATCGACTGCTGGACTGATGAGATATTCCCCCTCAAATCATGTGATGCCCTTGATGCTGTGTTTTAAATACTTCAATTGCATTGATAGTACCCTAAATTACATCCGTCGCATGAGAGCTTTTAACTGGACCTAGAACGAGGTCTCACTGAGCTCTGTTCCAAAAATCAAAAAAATTCATAGCTGGACTTTAGAGATATTCCCCCTCAAATCATGTGATGCCCTTTATTCTCCGAGCATCCAATTTGTCCAATGACGTAATCAACACGAAAGCTTCTACGCTCAGCGCTGACGAAATTTGGACTGCGTAGCGCTTTAAAACTGTTTAATTCGACACAAATATAACGTTTTTGTTGGTCTGAATCACCAATCAATTTTGAAGTAATTCAAAAGTAATACCTACTTTCACCATATATTGGTGTTGATTTGCATACAGCGCTTGCTAATTCATAGTTAGCTTCCAAAAATCGTAGGCTTTGATCTTACTTGAAAAAAGACGTAACTTTAAGCAGTTAAAAATATATGCGTATGTTTTGTTTAATGTCAAACTATTGATGAACTGGTTTAAGCACATATTCTTAAACCACTGAAATCAAATCTTTCCATATGTCAACCGTTAATCAGGTCATTCATTCAGAGTGGACGTCGTTAGAATCTCTTATTCTGGCCAAAACGGGACCTGAAAACTGGTGCGCACCTAGTGTTGAAGCAAAAATGCAGAGCACTCTCCATATTAATTAACGATCAATCTTGGGTTTGTTTTTAAGACAACCTCTCTCGGGAACTGACACTGAGCGACGGCGCCGATCGGTCATAAATAACTTAGTTAACGTGTGTTTCAAATACTTGAATTGTGTTGCTCCTACCCGAAATTACATCCGTCGTATAAAAGCTTTAAACTGGACTTAGAAGGAAGTCTCATTGAGCTGTGATCAAATTAAGAAAGAAATCCATAGCTGGACATTAGAGATACGCCCCCTCAAATCATGAGATTGCCCTAGATGCTGTGTTTTAAATACTTAAATTGCGTTGCTACTACCCTAAATTACATCCGTCGCATGAGAGCTTTAAACTGAACCTAGAAAGAGATCTCATTGACCTGTGATCCAAACATTTAAGAACTTGATAGCTGGACTTTTGGAGATACCCCCACTCATGTGAGGCATGCTCCTTATAGCCTACTTCATTGTCGCTGAACTGCATTAGAGCTATGTCCACTGTGTGATTAATTCGATTTTGCTCGTGACGGGAAAACAATGCAATAGATTTTGGTTAGCATTTATGTTTCCATTGGCTTCTAGACTTTTGCGTGTCTGGGAAGATAACGTGATTATTTCAGGAGAATTTGAAATCAGGCGTCCGTAGGCTACCTGTCTCATAGGCTACTAACCTTGAACTTTTGAAACATGATATATGCCTGCACCTTTAGAAACATAGTGGCCTAGCCTGCACGAATACACTTTTATCAACGTTACAGTACGAAAACTTCTAAATCCATTCAATAATTTAATTGTTTAGTTTCCGTATGGATCAGAACTGCCAATGATTAAGATATAGATGTGAAGTCTCGATCCAATCAACACTTAGGCTAGTGTTTACGAATCATCTTGACATTGTATAATATAAAAAGATATAGGCTAAATTCATTTTTTTTCAGTGGCATTATTTTAGACACCGATATGTTACGAATGCTATTGCGAGCAGACTTTGGTCCCGCGTCCTAAAAAGCTAAGCTGTTTGACACGTTAGCGGTTTTCAGAGTACACGTTTTCAACATTGTACACTTTATTTGGGTAAACAATTATATCAAATGTATAGGTAACTCGTTTCTTAAGGTATCTGTTGTGAAATATCTATTAATACTTTCACAATAAAGAAGTATAATAACAACGAAGTGGGCCGCAGGATGTTCATGCTTCTAGACCCAGCGTCTGTCTAAACGGAAGTAACATCGCGGTAAATATTAAATCCTTTTTTTAACAATAAAACTGTCACTTTTGGGCAAACTGACAATTTATTAATTCGTTTTTATCCATAAACGTTTACGAAATAACGACAAATTGGAAGATAGGACTATTTAATCACATAATTAAAAAACAAGTGAAAACGGGTTTGACCTGCCTAGTATTAGATAAGAAAAGGACTCTTAATATGGAGTCTCAATATAAAGATATTAGCCTACTACTTACAGTAAATAATAACCTTTCAGCGGCTGGGACAGGGTAGGCAGGGTTTCGTCAAAAAGAAAATACATTTGGTGATTTTTTTTAAATTAAGAATGTTTTTATAGGATTAAGTCAATCCATTTAAGACAAACGGCTTTTGTGGATAATATAAATGGTGGCAAATCTTCAGTTCTAAAATCCCTGGCAGTGAAACATATTCTCGTTACATAAATGGGAAAGGAGATTTGCTTAATTAAGTGGTTAAGAATAGGCTACTGCAAACCCCGCGGCTGTCTAGGGCACAGCGAGGGGAGCGGGCCCGGGGGATCTGGTGTCTGATAAGAAAGTTTGGTGTGTGCTTTGTGTGAAAGCAAGAAAGAAGGTATACCTGTCAGTCTGTCTGACTGACTGATATTGTTTTGTCCGATAACTTGGAGCATAAGCCGTAGATACATCTGCTTACCCGAACTTTGGCAATACCCTCAATACCCCTACCTATATTTTCATGGGCTAAATCAAAGACAGGGCCCTTTTGTATAGTTTTTATCGATGGCTGAACCTGATGGAAGCTCAAGCTTCCGGAGAGAAAATAATTTGAGCTTTTACCACAAGAGGGCGACGGGTGAGGCATGTTCTGCTGCCAAAACAAGCGCTTGTCAATATATGGTATCGTCGGTCCCATAAAGGTCCTAGTGGATAATATGACTAGGTTAGGCGGATATGAAGAGGTGCCAGGCCGTATTGCGTGATTTCCACTTTATATGTCAATTTGAAACGGAAACCAGGCTAGCGAGTCGGACGCCAAGCTGCGACCGGCTGGCAGTAATGTGTAAACAGGTTGTATTCATGTTGTCCATTCAGTTGTATTCATCAGAAAATTGTCTGCATTGTATTTTTATTTTACCTTTTTGTTTTACGACTCCCTGGCCTTTTGCGATATCTCCACCTAGCATATTATTAAGACAGCAGAAGCAGTAGGTCTTAAACCAATCATCAATCATTGATCCATTTTATTAAATTGGAATTAATAAGACAATCATTTAAGGAGTGCCAGAACATGATGAGACAATCACGTTTCAAAGGTGATAACAATATGATTTCAATTGATTATTTTACATCCACACAGACACCTCTGTAAACTATTAGTAATTGTCTTAAAGTTCTCTGGTTTATTCTGATCTATTCTAGGACAGTACTATGCTAATAGTGGTGTACACAAGAATGTGTAGAATAACATCACACAGAAACTGTTATTGACCCCCTTTCTTTCTCCAGGCTCACAGTTCCTTTTAAAACTCTGCCAGTCTGTTTCAATGTCGTCTCAACTGCAGTCCTCCCTGTGCAATTCTCGTCGTCTCCCACTCCCATCCTGTTTCACCCTTTTTTTGCACTCACACTGTTCCTTTGTTTCTTTTCACTCCCCTTCTGTCTCCTCTCCTGTCTCCCTGTATCACTTCACATATGGTGCTCCTCTCGCTTCTGCTCCAACCCCTATGTGTGTGGTTCTTCACAAAATCTTCAAAACACAAGCAGGGAGGCTGCACACATTTTCTTCTCAAAATGGCACACACACCCACCGGAACAGATCACAGTGTGATATCCGTCTCACATGAAAATAACACTACGTCCCAGTATCACACTTCTCTGCGTGGTACCATTATGCGATCCATGTCTTCAAGGCACAAAATGCCATGTTTGTCATCTAGTCATTGCTGGCCTAGACTCCCTCTCCCTCTCTCCTCCTATTCATCTTTTGCTTATTCCCTCCAGCTCTCCTTACATTCCCCCCTTCCACCTCCAACCCCTTAAACCCTTCATTTGGCTGTGGCTCCCTACTGCCCTCCCTCTCTACGATTCTTTCCACCCCCACACCTTTTCCCCTACCGTTCGTCTCACACCGAAAATCTGTGTCTTGCATCCATCCATCACTCCATTAGTGGTGAGACGATAAATACATCAACAGCCAAAAAAAGAAAGAAAAACAGTGTGAGAGAGCAAGAAGAAAAAGAAACCGATTCGATAAGAGAGTTCGCCGTGGAGAAGGAGCGAGGAGTGTTTGTTTTGCATGGTCCGCTCCTTCTCGCCCCCTCCCTTTCTCTCTCTCTCTCTCTCTCTCTCTCTCTCTCTCTCTCTCTCTCTCTCTCTCTCTCTCTCTCTCTCTCTCTCTCTCTCTCTCAGCCCGAGCGTGTGTGTATGCATGTGCGCCTCTTGTCTACCATCTCTCCCGGCTTCACTGTTCACTGCCGCCACGGATGAGCTTGGAAGAGGAGGGAAAGCGGATGTATCTGGCCGGAGGAAAGCGGGAGGAGTTTGGATCGGCATGCACGACTAAGCAGCGTCTCTGATCATCGGTGGCTCTGTCTCTGTCCCTCCCTGACTCCCTCCCTCTCTCTTTTCCTCTCTCACGTTCTCTCTCTATCTCTCTCTCTTTCAAACACACACTCACACTCACACATTCTCTCTCTCAGACTTGAACACCCTTACGCGCTGGCTGGATGTCATCTTGCTAGGCTGATCGAGAGGTGCTTAGGCTTTGTGATTGTTTGTGTAAGAATAGCCAGGAATCTGCCTATGTATGTGCATGCTAAAGAAGTAAGGACAGGGAATACACATAGGCATCTTTGATTGGCTCGTGGCTTAAGTGACTCCCTCGCTCTTCGTGTCACAGTGGACCTACATTTGGGATTCTGTCAACGAAATCAAGCGGCCACAGAGAGCGAGGGCTGGAGTGGTGCGGGAATATTGGGGGGTGGGGTGGGAGGGTTACTTGTAGTAAAAGCCACAGGCATGCCGGCATCCACAATAGCACAGCTCCAGGGACAGAGAGAGGGAGTGAGGTCAGGCAAAGGGAGGAATGTCCTGAGGGAGCGTCTTTCTCTTTCCATTATCTTGTGTGTTCTTCTGCCTGGCTGCAGGTCTTGCTGTAGGTTTGACTCTCTGACACTTCTCTCAATCTCCCTCCCGGCGAGGTTTGCTTTGCACATTTTTTTTTTGTGTACCACTCTGACTTAGTGCTGCAGATGTATTTATCCAAATTTTTTTTCTCTGTCTTACTCTCCATTTTCCCCCTCTGTGTTTCTCTTTGGATGCTGAGTGCATTGTTAAAGCCTGTAAAGCTTCTGTGTTTTTCTCATTGTAGGTCTCCAGACTCCAACAAGTTTCAACTCTCTCTCTCTCTCTCTCTCTCTCTCTCTCTCTCTCTCTCTCTCTCTCTCTCTCTCTCTCTCTCTCTCTCTCTCTCTCTCTCTCTGTCTGATTTCAGTGTGTGTTCCGGCGGCTCCTCGGCTAAGGGGCTGGAGGGCTGGCCATGGATCTGAAGGAGAGCTGTGGCAGCGAGGGGAGCCATGAGAGCTCCAGCCTTCGTCCCTCCTCCTGGCAGGCCTATGCCCACCGCAGCACACTCCATGGCCTGCGCTTCGTCTTCCCATACGGTCGATCGGCGCCACGCCGCCTGCTCTGGGCCGCCGCCATGCTGGCCTGCGTGAGCCTGCTGGCCTTGGAGAGCAGCGAGCGCCTTGCCTACTTCCTCTCCTTCCCCCATGTGACCAGCGTGGATGCTGTGGTGTCCAGTAGCCTGCTGTTTCCCGCAGTCACCGTGTGCAACCTCAACGCCTACCGCTTCAGCCGGCTGTCGCGCAATGACCTGTACCACGCTGGGGAGCTGCTGGCCCTGCTGGACGTCCACCTGAGCATCCCGCAGCCCCAGCTGGCCGAGCCGCACGTGCTGGCCTTCCTGCAAGAGCAGGCCAACTTCAGCGCCTACCGGCCCAAGCCCTTCAGCATGCGCGAGTTCACCGAGCGTGTGGGCCACGACCTGCAGCAGATGATGCTCTACTGCCGCTACCAGGGCCAGGAGTGCAGCTTCCGCGACTTCAAAACTGTGAGTCTACTTACGTTTATCATTGTGCTGGCCGCTCCCACGTAGACCCTGGTCCCTGCCCCAGCCACAATATGTTCGGGCCTGGTTGGTCCCTGTTAAGGCCACCCCTGGTAAGACTGTGCTGTCGGGTACCTATTGTGTGTCTCTGTCAGGTTTGTGGCTCTGGAGGCTCCTGCAGATTGAGGGGAATCGGTTTTGTGGAGCGGGAGGGGGTTGGTGGGTTGACTTGATGTGTGCTGATAGCTGCTGTTTCCTTACCCCGCTGCTGTGTCATGTATTCTCCCTCCCTGCTGTGGGCTCTTCTGGAGACTGGCACGCTTCCTCCCACAGGTCGGCACCGCTGCTCCTTGCCACAGAGAAAGACACCACAGGTCTCTCCACATTTCCCTGGCCACTGCACCCCCGAGGGGAGGCTAACTCGCGTCAGTGTCATTAACACATTGTGCGACGGGTGCATTTCTGGTCCCGGTTCTCTAGGGTACCCGGTACACTGGGAATACTCCATTGGGACAGCTCTTGTAGTAGCCTACAGCTGTCTAGCTTGTAGCTCACACATAGGCCAGTGAGACCAGTTTGTCTATGTTGTTTGGCAGCCAAAAAGCAGCAGCATCAAGACACAGAAGGACACACAGTCATGCGCACGTACACACGCAAAAACACACACTGACACAGGCAGTTGTATAGAAATGCCTCTAGGCTGTGAGCGACTTTGATGAGCAATTCCCTCTGGGAAGTGCAGTCTTTCTTGTCATTATGGGGACGTATCAAAGCCATGACAGCGTTTAAAGCAAAATCCTGGCAGATGTGATGAGCCCCTGACTTCCTGCTGCCAGGGCTTTCTATTCTTTTGGATCCAGATGGATGAATTGATATGTTTATGTTTTGTCTCACCACACATGCACACACAGACACACTCTCACACACACTCTCACACACACACACACACACACACACAGACACACACACACACACACTTGGTAGACTTACTGTTGGACTGTGCTTCTCTGAGGCTGTAGAGCGCTCTGCTCTTGGACAGCCCCCTCCTCTCTGCTCTATATTCCGTGTGGTGACCTTACTCTACTACGTGACCCCTCGCATGCCTAAGATGACCATGCTCGGACCCTTCCCTACAAAGCTTATTATGTGCACTCCCCAGGCCACTAGGAGGGAGTGGCCTCTCACCTGTGTCCTGTCTGCCTGTCCTGTTGTTGTCTTCCTTCCTCCCCCCATCTCCCCACTCTCGGTCACTTTAGTGGCGCAATCTATTTGTGTAGGGAAAAAACAGCTTACAGCTGACCATTGCTTACAAAAATGACAACACACACCCTCTTGCAAATGCGCACACACACACACACACGGACACACGGACATGCACACTCGCACAGACTACATTACCATGCCACTCCGGGGACTGGAGTCAGCGTTTGAGCAACATGGTGATGAATGACCTCAGGGAGGGCTGGTGGAAGCGGGCCATCAGGAGGAAGTGACAGATGAAACTAAAGTGGAGCACAGCATCCCTGCACACGCTCGCCCAACTCCAAGCCTGCACAGTGTGTGCCTCACCAACTCGCCCCGCTAGTATTTCAGTTTTTTATTGTTCGGTGATGATTAGTACCGTGTACTCTGACTGGGTGTGGAACACTGCTGAGTACGCTGTCAAAAGAGCAACTTTTTATGTCAGAGTCCATATCCTTGTTGTGAAAATGTGAGGGTTTGGCGTTGCTGAAGCCTGGTTTGGATTGTGCCCGGTGATGAGGTGCTAATTGATCTGGCTGGCAGGCTCCGTGTGGCGTTGCTCCTTCGGACTCTGTTGTAGCTCACCGTGACAGGCCTCCGGTAGCGGCGTCCTCCTCTGCCTCATATTAATGGCAGCCCAACACTCAGGGCCAGCCTTGGGCCCTGTCACCCACTCAGCCCTAATGGCATCATTGATTGCATCGGGCTCTATATCACAGAGACGCTAATTAGCCTCTCGTCTGTCTGGCAGACCGAGGCCATGGGAAAACACGATCGAGGCGATGGTTTTTCACGTCGCCGCAGTGGACCACTACACTTCCACACAGTATAGTGTGTGTGACCTTATTACTCGGCCCTGGTACATTATGGCGTAGATGGATCAACGTGACTTCTTCTATCTGGTGTGTTTCTGTATGGTAGGTGATGGCGAGCGACCGCAAGGGAGGCTCCCCTTATAGCATCCCTGTTGCCTCCCCTTCCCTGGGGTTCCGCCTCACGTAACGATTGTCAAAGGAGGGGAGGTGAGGAAATGTCAGAGCAGAGGGTTTGCGTCCAGGCTGGCAGGAATGGGGGTGGCAGGGAGGGATGGGGGAGGAAGAGAGGGAAGGGGAGGAAGGGAGGAAAGGGGAGGGAAGATGAATACGGCCCATTACCTCAGCAGCCTGCCTGCCTGGAGAAGTGCTTTATCATGGCTACAGGACAACATAGTTATAGCATGGCTGTGTGTGTGTGTTTTTGTTCATATTTCTGAATGCCAGATGAAATGAAAGAATCTGAGTGTGTATATGGTGCTATATATATATATATATATATATATATATATATATATATATATTTATATATATGGTGCTACAAGTGTTTGTTTGTCTCAGAAATTGTTTCTTTTTCAGTCAGCTATGTAAAAGCTTGCTCTGGTGGCTGGTTCTACCTCTGCATGCGGTAGCTTTGTGATTGTGTGCCGGCGCCACTGGGCATATTTGGTGTGCTTGTTTGTGTGTATGTGTTTGTGTCTGGCGGTGTATGTGGATTTTGGTGGCATCTGTTTGTTGGATAAGCTATCAACATGTCCTTCTGCGGTAACATGTAGCCTTCTCATCTCCCAGAGGGGAATGCATTCATTACTTTCTACCCCCCCCCCCAGCTCTCCCTCCTTCTGCCTGGCTGGGGTCTCTCTCCCTCTCTTTAATCTCCCTATGCCAGACAACGTCTCATTTGATCTTGCCATTCATTGTCACCTGGGCCTCGTGGGCCTGTTCTCCTCTTTGACGAGGGTCGACCCAGCACTCAGCTGAGGCCCGGACTGCCCCTGCTGTTCTCTCTGACCCACTGGGCGGTAGGTTTGAGCTCAGTGGCCCGGGTGCACAGGATCTTTGCCTACTGTCGGGTCTACCTTTAATCATAGGGGAAGCCCCCGTTACATGTTAGCTGGCAGCGAGCCGGGGTCTGGGACTGAAACTCTTGTGTGGACTGTGTGATCTGCCCTGTATCTGGTCTACTTGTCTGCTCTGCTCTGCCTACCCGTCTCCCGCTCTAACTCAGGTGACGTTACCTCTGTGGTGAGCTGAAGAATGGAAGAATTGGATAAATAAAAATCGTCCTTGGGAATATTCCTGTGCTCCTCTGCCCTCGCCCCGCTGCCGTTTCCCGCTCTCTTCAATTTTTGTTTCTCTTCCTGTCTGGCCCTCTGCATCCTTTTTTTCTTATTTTTCGGTCTATTTCTTTCGATCTTGTCTTTTTTTTATCCACTCTTTCCCCCTCTCCGTCTCCCTAGGCTCCGTCTCCAGACTGCACTTCAGTCGTCTGTGAAAAGGGCACGCAGGTAGCCACGGAGAGGGGGGGGGGGTAACAGAGAGATAACAGAGATATCTGGAGATAACAGAGTGGACATGTGGCCGACACTCACACAAATAATTTACGCAAAAAAATGTACTACACACACACACAACTTCCCACGTTACAGTAAACTAAACATAAACACAGGTGTTTTTTTCACATGCATATTAATAGGCTTTGGAAGTAAACATCAACCTCTGCATTATGAACTGTGTGTGTGTGTGTGTGTGTGTGTGTGTGTGTGTTAGTGTGTAAATGCATGTGTGGCATGCTTATAGTTCCTCTTTCTCAGTTTCAGGGGTCATTAGTTGCAGTAGAGCTTATCAGGTATAATGAGGTGCTAATTTGCTCTAATTCCCTGTGAAACCAGCCAGGGATCCACCCGGAAGAATGGACCATCACAGAAAGAGAGAGAAGACAGACACCCAGAAAGGAAGAAAAACAGAGAGAAAGGGAGAACGGGGAGGGAAGGGGGAGGGAGGGTGAGAGAGAGCAAGAGAGAGAGAGAGGACAACATTTCCTGGTCGAAGGCCTATTCACTATTGTCAGCTCCATCCTTTCTTTAATTGATTTTGTTGGAGCAGAGACCCTTATGGCAGGCTAGCCGCGTGGAAGTTGCTGTGTCTAGGATACAGGGGGAGCCTACAGATTTCCGATAACTTCTGAAAACTCTGGTTGTGTGGACTTGTCTTTATAGCCGAAACACACACCTCCAGGTCAGATATCCTAGAGATTGTCTATCTCTAATACAGCCAACATCGTGCTATGGTTATATGAAATAGATATCTTCACCTAAAATTATTTTTAGAGAGAAACACGAATGATGTATTAAATAAATAAACCATTATTATTATCATATCCCACTATCCCTTTAATGGCCTGTCATAAAGTGATGTCTCATACAGTGGAGCTCTCACTAGGATCTTAGTTTTTTTGTTGTTTTGATCTTTGCTCCTCCACAGCCAATCCATTAGGCCTCATTACCTATATTGATGGGACATTTGAAATGAACAGTGTAACTGCTCGTCTCAAATACAGAAGCCACGAGTGCTTGAATTCATTGTGCTGCTGTTCATTGCTGGTGCAGACCACAGATACATCGGACAACACTGTGAAGCGCCTGTCAGCTATGGGTTTGACAAGTATGATTATATTCTCTAGCAGCCTCCTGTCTATTCTACTTAAGAAATGTCTATGCAAGGATGGAGCAATTAGTCAGTTTCAAACTTTTGTTGGTTGGAGTAAGAACAACACCTGGGGCTCTGTTGTCCGAGGATCTGGCCATGTGGCGAAAAACATGCTCTGGACAAACCTATTGGAACTACAAGCCAACTGCCAGAAATGTCCTTCAGATAAAAGCCGCCATTGACTGTCTTTAGCCTCAACCTTTGGGTGATGTGTGGGTTGTGAAGGGAGAGGGGGGGGGGGGGGGGGGGGGGGGACTGGGAGCTCTTTGTCACTGGGAGTAATAGATGGTTCAGGCTCTGGCTGAAGACTCCTGCTGTCTATCTTCAAGGTCGCTGTTGACGGATGCCTCCACCCTGTTTGGATTCAGCTTAGCATACCTCACCACGCCTCATTCCCTGATCTACCACGGGTGTCTCTTATGCATGCCAATCTCGTCCATCTGGTGCCTTTAGTCTTTTGTTTTTCATTCCCCTTTTCTACAAAAAAAAGCCTCTGCCTGCTGCAGGCCTAGGCTGCTGGGATGGTTATGCGGTGGGGTGAGGTCAGAGGGGAGAGGTCACCGTCAGCAGGCCATGGCTGCCCTATCTTCGCCTGCTGCCTCAGGTCTCAGGACAGCATGACCGTTTCAGAGGCTGGAACTGCTCACTACTCCACTCCCTCTAACAAGTCTTCATTCCCAGCTAGAAGTGATGGGGTCCAGCCTTCACTCTCTCCCCCTTGCTTCATTGCGGAGGTCTCCCTAATACTTTAATACAACAAAACTGCAAGGCCCAAAACGCTCTGCTGTGTGCCAGAATATAAATGAGCGTTTGCTAATGCTACGCAAACAGTGCTTGCGGGCCGGCTGTAGAGAAATGAATCTTTCTGCAATGTTCTGTTTTAGCAGGGAAGAGTAAGCATTTGTGAATGTGCACACGTTGCTAACTAGCCCTAAATGCTACCCTGCGCCTTGTTTGGAAGAATTACAATTTTGTTCCATTATGTCGGCATTATGTTGAGTACTGTTGTCTCGAGGTGTGTGCTCATCATGCCGCCCGCGTCTCTATGGAGCTGTCATGCTGCGTTCTGGTATTGATTAGTGATGCACTTTGATAGCCACAGGTGGCTGGACTCTGAACTCTGCTTCTTTCTGACAGCTAGACAGGGTACCCAGGCAGCAGGGGGTGCCATTGATTGGTACCATTTCTTTGGGGGGTGGGACAACCCTTGTTGCCTGTCAATAATTTGAACACCACACAGTGTTCTCATCATAGACTGAAGTGTGTGGGAAATGGGTTCAATGCTGTGTCTTCCCCATCTAAATAATGGCGTCTGATTACGTGTCCAGCTGCTTTACTTCCACCGCCTCCTAGCGAGTCACATGGAACCTGCTGTTTTGGTTTGACTAGTTGAATGCATATTGGCTGGATGCAAATCCGCCCTTAGTTCCAGGGGAGTGCCGGATGATGTCGGAGGGAGAAGGGTCAAAAAGCTGTTTAGCACTAAGAGAACTGGCATTGAAGTTGACAACATGTCTCCGACACCATAAACCAGAATGAAAGACAACCAGAGAGGTATAAAGCCTGAGACTAAAGACTGGAGAGCAGAGGGTTGCCCTGGGGGAAATGAAGAGAAACAGTGTGTGATTCACAGCACTCGGCGGGAGTTGTAAGGGCCTCTGGGGAGAGCAGATCCCCCCTCCTCCCCTGGGGATCTGCACTGGGCCTCGATGGGACCTGATAAAAGCCTTCTCCTTCCCCTCCTCCTCCCCTCTCTCCACCTCTCTATTCCCCATGCTCACGCTCCTGCTCGGCTAATTTATAGGCAGACCGATGACATGCAATTATCACGTCAGACAGCCGGGCTCTGCACTACTCCCTGTCTCTAGTCTCTGTCCTCAGAGGATCCCAGACGCCAGACAAACAGCCTGTGGAAAAAGTAATGGAGGCTTGGTAGTGTAAAATGCGATGTCTTGGTGACATGTTTAGATGTGTGTGTGTGTTTGTGTGCGTCTGCACATCTATCTATGTGTGTCTTTTTGCATGTATGTGTCCCATGTTCTTTGCTTATGCCATTTTGTTTACATAACAGCTGAAGAGATCGAGGTAGAGTGAAACAGATTGAGGATTGAGGGGATGAGGGAAGTGTAAAGAAGAGGAGGAGGGGGAGGAGGTGGAGCAGATTGTCTTTTCATCAGCTCTGTCACTGCCAAGATAACCTTGGTTTTAAAATGTTTAGTGGCTGTAATAAAGAGATCCTGCCCTTGGCGTGGACATAGTTCCAGGGACAGTAGGGGGGGGGGGGGGATTTGTGTGTGTGTGTGTGTGTGTGTGTGTGTGTGTCGGATGGGGTGGGGACAATGAGACTAAAAGCAATACTGAAAGCAATACTTAAGTAAAAATGGAGATATCCGATTAGAAAAGGACTCTGGTAAGAGTAAAAGTCATCCATTAGGATACAACTTGAGTAAAAGTCGTAAAGTAACTGATATTAAACATACTTAAGTATTCAAAGTAATTAAAAGGTATTGAATGTACTTGAATATTGAAAGTAAAAGTAGAAGCTATTCTCTGAGGGTTTTTCTTGTGTATTTATTCTGTATGGTGCCGTATTACTGATGCAAACGTTCAAACTAAATGTGCGTTCTTCTACATACTGTAGGCCTATGTAAGTGCTTACCAATCACAGCACTTAATGAAACCTGAACCCTAAAATGCAGTAATTAAAACTGCTCCCCAAAACTAAAATGATACAATCACAATAAATGTAGGTTCCATACTAGTTTTTAAAAGCCAACATTTTCGTATTTTTTGGGAAACATAACAAGCACTTCATCTGGTATGATGAATCTCTAACTCCGACATAAGCAACCATCTCTTTTAAATATGGCCACAGGTGTTGTGTTCTGCACCGACTGCTTCTGTGGCAGGAAAAGGTGGTGGGGCAGGAGGACAACTGATGCTGGAGGATGCTGTTGCTGCTGCCATCACACGGTACAAGGTAGTCTAGACATCGCTTATGGACATGCTTGCCTTTGCTTATTGAGAGTGGATTCCTGCTCACTGAGTCCGGTCTGTGTTTGTATACAGTCCTAGTGGATTGGGGAATGTATTGGAGTAAAAGTACATATTTTATGGATGAAATGTAGTGGAGTAAAAGTGAAAGTCGTCAGAAATATAAACCTACAGATATTCACCAAAAATACTTATGTATTGTAACAAATTATTACTTTGTGACTTTACACCACTGGTTATTAGTAACTGCAGTTGAATGTGTCTGGCCATAGCTGCTGCTATGACGTGCCTGTCATTTCTCTGTGTCATGTTGACTGTGATGGAGAGTCTCTATTAGTCCTCCACGGCTGGTTGAGCTGTGTCGAGTTGAGCGGCAGTGCTGCCACGTCACATCCCTGAAAGCTCAGGGTTAGGAGACGGAGTGACTCTGGAGAAGAAGAGCCGGAGTGGGGTCCTGGACAATCCAGAGGAGCGTGGTAGTGACGGGGAAGACAGCTGCATGAACTGGCCCAGCAGGGACAGGGGTCAACTAGGGTCAAGCATAGGGAGCATGGTAGATGATGCAGCGTCTTGATGTCAGACATCCTGCACTCTGCTGGCAGTAGTGATGGGCAAAGCAGTTTTTTTCAGTGTACTGAATCATTAGAATCAGTTCACCAAAAAGATTTGTTCACTGAATCGTTCAGTGCTCTTCGGAGCTCCGACTGCGTAGTCCCACTCACTGATCTGAAACACGGCCGAGCGTTCAGTTCAGGTCGCTAAAGTGAACCGAACGGTAGTGCCTGAAGGATAATAATTTAGTTGGATACTACTGTTTGCAAACTGAAAGCTACTATAATAAAGTCTTACCCCATTATGAAACAGCAGATATTTTCGCAACACCTAATTCAAAAATAAAATAGCTGGTTACAATGCTACTTTCCACTTTGACACTTCAAGCCATGAGCGAGAGGGAAAGAGGCGGGCTTGAGAACTGTCTGTCACTGAACGAATCACACACATGCACCATCCCTATAGCTAGCGTCTCAGCCAGTTCACGAATCACTGTATAAATCACTGAACGTCTCAGCCAGTTCACTCGTTCAGCAAGTGAACTAATCACTGAACGAATCACTGAACGTATGCCGTTCAGTGCTTTTTGAAGTTCACTGAACCGAAAGGCGGCCGAGCGTTCCGTTTAGCTCGCTAACTAGTGAACTGAACGGTAGTGCATGAAGGATGATAATTTAGGTGGATACATATAGCCTAGCGTATAAAAAACTGAAAGCTACTAAAACAAGTCCTACTCTATTATGTTACAGAAGAAATTTTCGCGACACCAAATTATAAAAAAAAAATAGTTGGTAGTACTACGTCCCACTAAGCTAGTGTCTCAGACAGTTCACTCATTCGGTGAGTGAACGAATCGTTCGTGAATATCACATCACTAGCTGGCAGACCAGAGGCTTAGGGAAGCTCTCACCTCATCGGGCTGGAGGGTTTGGAGGCCACCCCACTATTGGCTGGCCTCGAGCATCTACACAGGAATGCTTTTAGATGCCGGCTCCCCTGGGAGGACGGGCAAAAGTTTATTAAATCAAATGAAGTGGCTGTGGAGATGCACTGCGACTCCAGTTAGGGCTGGGAGAGCTCTGTCATTTGTGTTTGTTTGGTGTGCTGGCTGTGTCGAACTGCATAAAAAATGTGCTCTCCATTTACAACTCCTTTTCCCAGGTAAAATAGATGCACACAAGATTACTCGTAAATATTAAGCTACGAGAGCTAAAGAAAAACTAACCGACCTTGAGTCACTGCTGATTCCGTTTAGGGGGAAGTCTATCTTAAAATTGCACACAGATTTTTGCCATTAAACCATCTTTTACCGTGGTGTACTGGAACAGCAGCCCTAAAGTACAGTAAATGTACACAATGGATGTCCTTGTTAGTGGTGACTCATGCAGGCAGCCTCAGCCCCACCCCACCCCATTTTAAAACTCACCACAGCGCAGAGGTCGAGAGCAGACTTGGTTAGAATCTCTTATTTTGGCTTAAATGGGACCTATTGAAGTGCCCCTAGAGTTTATGCAAAAATTCAGGGCACTTCCCATTACACGCAACGATCAAACTTACGTTCATTTTGAAGTCAACCCCTCTTGGGACCTGCCACTGAGCGACGGCGCCGATTGTTCATAAATAACTTACTTAAAATGTGTTTCAAATACTTTAATTGTGTTGCTACTACCCTAAAATAGATCAGTCACATGAGTTTTTAACTGGACTTAGAAGGAGGCCTCATTGGGCTGTGATCCAAATATCAAAGAAATCGTTGGCTGAACTTTGGAGATACGTCCCCTCAAAGCATATGAGGCATGCTCCTTTGAAGTACTTCATAGATGCTGAAAAGCGTAAGAGCAATGTCATTCTCCACTGTGTGACTAATTAGATTTGGCTCGTGACGGAAAAAAAATACTAGACATTTTGTGTAGCATTTATGTTTTCATTAGTTTTTCAGACTTTTGCATGTCCGGGAAGACAACTTGATTATTTCAGTAGAAATGATGCGTCTTAGGCTACCTGTCTAATATATATATATATATATATATATATATATATATATATATATATAAGCTACTAACTTAGATCTTTTGAAACATGCTATACGGCAGCACATTTAGAAATGTAGTCGCCTAGCCTGCATGAATACATTTTTTCAACGTTACAGTGAGAAAACGTTTAAATCCATTCAATAATTATAATTGTTTAGTGTCCATTTGTAAATGTTTATCATAAATATTGGATAATACATAAGAAATGCCTTTCCGTATCGAGTTAGAGCGTTGCCTGCGCATTCCTATAAGTGTCTGTAATGCTTTTCAGGAGTGTCCTCGGAGAGGGCTGACACAGAAGTCTAGTTACAGTTTTTTGCAATCGCCAACATGTTTTGTCCAAACTGCAGTAACATTTTCAGAACTCTAAACACATTTTGCACCACATCCATCTGCTGTGGACCCTACCATTAACATGATTCATGTTGTTATCACAGGATAGGTAGTCAATTAACACGTTTCTAAAATGCTTACATTTTCTTTACATTCACAATACCAAAATTATGGATCTTTCTTCTCTAATTTACAAATGTTTGCACACAGCATGCCACAAATGAAAACTTAATGTCCAAAACCTTAAACATAGCATAAAAGCCTGTACTTCCGCAACAACAGCAGCTCAAAAGCTATATTGAAACAGCACATAGGAATTTTTGAATTAACCAATCATTGAAACATTGATAAATAGTTCATATACTTTAAGTTGTGTAAATAGACCAACCACAGCTGATTACACAATTGGAGACATAGCCAGGAGTTGTAGTTCTTTCAATTACATACAACATACACAGTAAAAAGGGGACTTTCTTGCATTTTTGTGTTTATTCCCTTCCGTTTTTTTTCTTCTTTTTGCTGTAATTTTTCATTTTATTTGTACACATTTGAACGAAAGTCCAAGTATTTTTTGTTGATTACTGGCTGAAATTCCATGTTCCCATAAAGGGCCTATAAATTAAACCGCAATATTTTTAGGCTACATCGCGATACACAATTTATACCTCGATATTTTTAAAATCTCCTCTAAAGCACTTACTAAATATGCGATTGCACACATAGGGTTTTACCTGCTGTTAAATGTATGAGTTTTCTTCTTTTGTGTCTGTGAGTGTGAGCCGGAGGCTTACAAAATTATTTGACAAATTTATACTCGAATGTTGCGATAGTCACATTCTACATCTCACGTAGAACAAGCCAAGATACATCGAGTATATTCGAAATGTTGCCCACCCCTATTGCCAATCTGAAACTGGGTTGGGACCACATTCATTCATTTGGGGTCACTTCCGAAAGTTAGGGAACCCCTGCTGTAAAGCTTTTACTGCAGCAACTTTGTCACTTACTATATTTTTCTACTGTATTTCAAAATACACAGGATATGGTGTTATGAGACCCATTATGCCTTAAATCCACGTTGAGCACTCTAAAAAACAATACAAAAAAAGGATTTGGGTTAAGAGCTGATATGTCATTCGGGTTTTCAAGTGGGCACCTTCCATCCTGGATGTTTTGTTAATTTGAGGCCACGACACCTCCAGAGGGCTTAGTGGTGTGCAATGACATCTCAGAGCCCCCCCCCCCCCTTCCTTTTTAGCCACAGCTACTGGATACCTCTTTCTGCTATATTTGATACAGCGTTTATGGTCTGGCGCAATTCTGTGCTGCAGATCCCAATCTCCTTTAGTAGTTTGGTTGTTGATATTGCCACAAATTCTCGGCATCCAACTTTCACAGGACACACCTTTGTTGTACTGCCTCGCTGTTCTGCCTCAGCTGCTAGTTCGCTATAGCGGAGTTTCTTCTTTCACAAGCCTCATCTATCGCTCCTTTCTCCGGAACGATTAGCTCTGCAAAGTACACAGTTTTTTGTGTGTTGGACCAGAGTATTAAGTCTGGTCTTAAGTTGGGTGTTGCAATCTCTGATGGGACTCTCAATTGTTGGCTGACATCTGCTAGCATTTCCCATTCACGGCCTTTTCCTTAGCTTCCCTGAGCTTTGCATTGGCCTAAATAACTTCCTTCTGTGAACTCCCTCCTTGACAAAGCTGATGTGGTGCGTGTTGACCTCTGCTCCACAGGGAAGGGCGTTAACTTTGAATGAGTTGGTTGGCAGCTTGTGTCCAAAGAACAGGGTGTGCTTCCTTTGTTCTACCAGACAGCTACGGATCACCTCAGAGCTTCAAATAGCTCCCACTGCTAGAGTCCAATGATCTACGGTGACCTGTGGCCAACGGCACAGATACAACCCCCCCTCTGCCCCCTCTCCGCCCTTTCCTGTAAGTTATCTGCTCGGTGGCAGAGCTGAGCTACCCACCCCTCATCTGTAACCCCACCACAAATGGCATGAAGCGGAGGTACAGGTAAGAGTGTCTCCGTGTGGATGCACGGCATGAGAGAGTGAAGGTAGATCAATGCACGCCCTGCCATTTGCCCAGGCGATAATCCCATCAGCGTGGGCAAAGCTCACTGACAGGGAGGCAGGAGGGGAGCTGGGTCTGCAATCACATAATTAGAAAATTAGCAGCACCTCCGGAGGAGCAGGGTAGGTGGAAGAAGAGCACAGGAAGAAGGGGCCTTCAAGCTCTGCTGGGCCTCAGTGAACACACAATATGACATTCAGAGGGGAAATTGCTGTCGTCCATTAAATTGTAACTTGTATCTCTCTCTCTCTCTCTCTCTCTCTGTCTCTCTGTCTCTCTGTCTCTCTCTCTCTCTCTCTCTCTCCTTGTCTTTTCGTCTCTACTATTTGTGCTGGCTCCCTCTCCTCCTCTTGCCTTCCCTACGTTCTTCCTGGTCATTATATGGAGCCTTTGTTATAGATGAATAATCTCAGAGAAGTCAGAACTAATCACACTTTTGTGCAGACACTGGAGGGCGTGTCCATGCTTTCTGCAGTGCCTTTCAATCAGCAGTGTACTTCTAGTAATTATATTTCTGCGAGCCGGACTGTTTTGGTTGCTAGACACAACGGCAGAAACCTGTTGGGCTGGCAGGACGAAAACAGCCCAGAGGAATAAGTTATGGATACTCTGTGGTCAAATTAAAACCTAAGTTTTCAGGATTACTTGATTGAAGAGGAGTTATATCAGGGGAAAGAGATCCATCACATATTGTCATATTCTGACAGCTTTGAGTTTTCAATCATTCTCTCTCATTCAAATTTGATTGCAGCTAGTTGTTGAGTACAGTCAATTGTTTTGTAATGAGTAGGTATGGGTCTGCCATTCTTGCAGCGGTGTTGCAGGATAAAAGATTGGGATGTTTCTTCCAAAATCAAGACAAAAGGAGATTCCCTCCCCCATTCCTCTTATTTGTCTCCTGTGCCATACAGTGCATTTCGGCCCATTTCATTCCTCTCCAACGAAATTCCTGTTTATTCTATTCTCCCCAAGAGCAGAAAACTCAGCAGGCTGGATGTGTTCAACAAGAGGAAAGAGAACGCCGTCTGATGAAAGGAAACGAAAAGATGAGAGGGAGCAAAGGCGTGAGTCATATCTCAAAAGGGTGGTGGAGGCTTGGTCGCGTCAGTGTGAAAAAGCTTCTTCCGAGGGTACCAGGTGTTTTTTAGCGGCCTGTATTTTAGTTTTTCTCTACGTGCCTGTGTTAGCGAGTAACAAATGTGAAGGTTACACCAGCGTTGAGCTGCTCCAGCACGAGATAGCGTGGCTGCGCGTCAGCCAGAGTGCCTCCGCATCTGCGATGCGAGAGGAAGGCACGATGCTGTCTTGGCCAATCACGGTCGGCTCTGCTGGGCAGATGGGCTGTAAAAGCCAGGGACAGGAAGAGTATGGGGTGGGTGGGTGCTGGTGGGGAGATGGGTGGATGCGGAATGAGATCAGGCTGAGAGGGAATGAATGAGAGAGGGAAGGAAAAGAGATAGTGAAGATGTGTGTGTGTGTGTGTGTGAGTGTGTGTGTGTGAGTGTGTGTGTGTGTGTTCATGCGTGTTCATGCGTGTATACATCTTCTCCTGCCTTGTTCTGTTAGTGTAACATGTGAGGGATACTGTGTCTTCCATGGTCTTACAAACCACTGCCCTGGCTCAGTACAACACAATGTCGTTGCCGGTTGGAGCAACAGCAACATGAAGCGAGCCCCTGTGCACCGCACTATTTCTATTTTTACTTGCTTTTCCTTTTTGGTTCCTCTGTCTGTTTTCTTCTCTTGACATTCTCCCTGCCTCTCTCCAAAGTGCCTCGCCTCTTTTTAAACCATTTAAGGTGTAACCAGCGGTTTGTTGAGCTCCGTTTGTACTGCTCTCCTTAAAAGGAGGATCTGCATTCCAAGTCGGCTGCACATAAATGCTGTGGAACGCCAGCCTCAGGTAATGCCAGGAGCTGAAAAGGGGTTTTGCCTTAGTGGACTGATATATCACCCCTTCCCTTATTCGGTCTGAGCACCTGAGTGTTGCAAGGTCATGTAGTGGGTAAGACATGGAGCGAAGAGGCGAGCTCGGCAAGTGAGAGGATGCAGAGTTCTCCTGGGACCTTGTTTGTGCATTGTGTGCATCCCCCGTCTCCCACAGAGTAAGAATGGTGATTATGATGATGAGTCATAAGTCAGAGTTATCCGTATGTGACCGGTGTTAGAGGGATCTCCCTGCTCTCCTCCGTCCACTATCCGGCTCCCCTACCAGGGTCCATCCATCAGCCAGCATATCCCAGGCAATTTGTCTCTGGGTCTCCAAACGAGATCGGCCAGCCAGGGACAATGCCAGCATTCGAAACGGAGCAAATGCACTCGGCCGCAGTGAATAACAGGCTCAGACCAGACAGAGGTCAGCTGGGGTCAAACCGGGACAGGTGACAAGTAGAATTAATAGGCTGAGGGATGTGTTAGGGACTGGTGGCTCCTCTCCTCTCCTCTCCTCTTATCTCCTCTCCTCTCCTCTCCTCTCCTCTCCTCTCCTCTCCTCTCCTCTCCTCTCCTCTCCTCTCCTCTCCTCTCCCACGGAGGAGCTGTGTTCTGCCTTTATTGATGCAGTCCTGGAGGCTGAGTGAAAGTGCAGCAGAGAAGGAAATCTATCAGCCTCTTCCCAGGGTGCTGCTGTGTCCCTCTCTGTCAGCCCTGCACCAACCTGTCAGACAGACGGAAGCAAAACCTCCCTCTACTTTCCTACCTTGAGCCCTGGAAGCAGCATCCGTCACAGCGTGATGCCAGTGCCAACCATTGCCTCTGTCCTCCCGCGTCATGCTGATGGCTGCCAGGTGCCGCTACCTACCCCTGGACTCTAAAACAGGCATTTTCAGAAAACTGTTTTTCCTTGCTGACACACACATCACATACGTAGTCAATGCACTTAAAAGGTATTCTATTGGCAGTGTATAACAGCCTAAGACAAGTTTTTTTATGTAAATGGTTTGTTTTGTTTCAAATGTAGATTTACTAAATATGAAATGTGACACTTATTCTCATATTATGATGGCTAACATAATATTAAAACACCCTATGCAAACTTTTGATTAATAAATCCCATTGAATTTTCAGATAACAAGCAATAAACTTTAATAATAATAATTGATTGCACTCGACATTTCTACGCGCTTTTCTAAACACCCAAAGGGCTTTACGACTTTAAAACGAATACGTCTAATTACTACTGTAAATGGAACTATATGCAAGATATTTTTCTTGTAAAATATAGTGACTACTCAATGATTCCTAATCTATAGTAGGCCTTTCCAAGAGTTGTGAGGCTCAAACTGTGTACTGACTGGTGAAAAATATTCTAGGTTGGGATGTACCATAGTAAGTTTCAGTAACCATCCCAATACAATTGAACACAAACTGCAGGATACCGGTGCTCTGTGAAGTAGTATTTATTTAATAATAGCTATATACAAAGAAAAATGGGGCCAGGGGAACGTTTATGTGAGTGTGTATGTGTCTCTCTCTGTGTGTGTGTGTGTGTGTGTGTGTGTGTGTTATCTTATTTATAAAGAATTTTTGCCCTTCTCTCCTTGAGAGAGGTCTAAATGACCCTGTTATTACAGTTTTTCTCAATAGCTTAACCCACTGTTTTGAAACAGTATTAATTTTATCAAAACAATAACACAGCCATCAAAACAGAAACACAATATCTTTTGGAAAAGGCATTAACATTACTAAAACTTAAAATACCTGTCACAAAACAAAGGATAAGTAAATCAAAACTTGTCATCAATGAGAATGTGTTTCCATAATTTAACTTCTGTCACCACACTAGTGTACCATAACATAATATACAGTACTGTGCAAAAGTTGTAGGCAGGTGTGAAAGAATGCTGGCAAAAATGTTAAAGCAATGAGTGGTCAGCGCAAATATTGATTTGATTTAGATTGTTCATTTGTTCATTCACTTTGCATTTAGTTAATTGATAAAAAACAAACTATTACCACTTTGATTTTTGAAAGCATTCTTACTTTACACACCTGCCTAAAACCTTTGCACAGTCCTGTATATTTCTTGCAAAATGCTCGAAGACACACAGCTAAATCTCAAAACTAGATAAATTCACCAAACAATAAACCTTGTGTCAGCTAATTAGACCATTTGAACAGTCATTATCTACTGGCACTTTCAATACTGACTACAACCATCAATATACAAACTATTTATAAGTATACTAACTTTCATACCGGCACTTTTGAATGAGTCTGCTGACAAGTTAGGAGAACGACATTTCCATGAGAAAGGAAACATGTTTACGTTATTATTATTATTTTTTGGTCACTTGACTTTACTATAATTGCAAAAATAAATTGCTACTCCGATTCAAAAAATGTGCTAGCTAAACATACCATATATTGTAAGAAATATCACTTGCAAACTGGTCTAACTTCCAGACAGAATTTCCACAAGGATAGTCTAAAGCACACAACCCTTTAACCCTCCAAACAATTGACTGACTCATGACGCATGTAGGCCTACTTTCTGCTTTTCACTTAATGCATATCCCTACACCAAGACAGACTTACTCTGCTTGGGGCTCCTAAGTTTAGCGCCCTTACTGCAACAGATTTGAGGACGCAGATTAGCTAAATTTGTGTTATGTGCATTTTTGTATCAGCAACAATAGTCTATTGCCTGAGCTGCTGCACGAACTTCCCCTCAAATATAATGATAAATATTTTATATATTACACTTTATTCTGTATTTTAAACACACATATATTTAACTATTTCAATTATTGTTTAATATAAAAAAAATATTATAAAAAAAAAAAAAAAAAAAGTAATTAATTCTGCCTGCCAGGTGGGGCGGCACCCCAGCGCCCTCTATTGGCCAGCTGCCACTGTGTGTGTGTGTGTGCGCGCGTGTGTGCGCGCGTGTGTGCGCGCGTGTGTGCGCGCGTGTGTGCGCGCGCGTGTGTGTGTGTGTGTGTGTGTGTGTGTGTGTGTGTGTGTGTGTGTGTGTGTGTACTGTGTTTGCTGATTGTGCTGTTCGATGCCTTGCTGTATTCCCTAAGGGCATTGCGTCTGACATGACCACAACACTGCAGCCTCCTGTGCCCAGCGCCCTGCTTAAACCCCTTCTAGCTGTTCATTTTCCCTCCTTCACCTCTCAAATCTTCTGCTCTCTGTGCATGGGCCCCCCCTCTTTTTCATCGCCATCAATTATTTAAAGCCTCTGAACTCTCAGAAGTTCCCTACCTTAAACCATGGCTCTTATCGGGGGACAAAATATATTAATTTAACGTTCCATGTAGAGCGAGTGTTTAAATATGTAGTTTAATTTCAAAAGTCAATATAAAAAGCCCAGTGTGACACTTTTCAAGTGGGCTCGTCCATTCCATCCCAACTGTTTCAAGGTTTGATTGAGGAGGCGTGCATTATTGTGTTCCATCAACGCAGCGATAAAGCTCCCTGCAGATGCTTACAAAATGCATTAGGATCTTATCATGGCTAATACATCAGTTGATCGGGTGGCTGGATGCCATTTGTGCTCCAGTGGAAAGGCAGAGCAGGGGGATGCTATCTTGGCTTATTTATTTTTCGGGACTGATTAAAACCCGACGTGTGTTCCCTGGCAGCCGTGCGCTGCCTCCCTCCGGACCCATTCGGTCATTAGTCCCCATATAAAAAAAAGGCTGTTGGAGCGTCGTAATGGTGCTGCCGATGGCTTTCCTGTGGACTGGCCTTTTATTCACACAGCCTCATGCATGGAGGGAAGCAGGCTGGAGCCTGGCCCTCGTTGACAGAGCACGGAGTAGGTTTTTTGGCCGAGAGGTTTTCTGGGCAGTACAAATGTTGTTTACAGCACCATGATGTTTGGATAATTGTTTTAGAGATGCTGGTTATTGTGCGGAGAGGAAACTTTGTGTGTGTGTGTGTGTGTGTGTGTGTGTGTGTGTGTGTGTGTGTGTGTGTGTGTGTGCGTGTGTGGGCGTGTGTGTGTGATTGAGTGTGTACGTGCATGCCTTAGTTGGATGAAAACCTTTACGCTACAGTGTGTACACACAGTGTCTAGTCGCAGGGGATATAATAAATGTGAAGTGGCTGCCTCTAAAGAGAATGAGTCTGAGGCGTTTACAGACACTAAGGCACAGTAAATATAAATTACTCACACAATCATTGTTTGGGTGTTTCCTCCCACTTCGTCTAGGAACCAATAATCATGCAAAACCAGCTGTTAGTGCTTGCTATACAAATAGAATAGTGCCAATTATCAGTATGCTGCTTCAAAGACTGTTCAGCTGTATTGTTTGCGTTGCTTATTGGCATTTAAAGCAAATAGAAACATTTAAAATTACAGATCTGTGTTGAATGTCAGACAGTTGCTACTTATTTTCCATGACTGTTCTACAGTCCCCTCCAAAAGTATTGGAACAGTAATGCCAATTCCTTTATTTTTGCTGTAGACTGAAAGCGTTTGGGTTTGACACCAAAAGATGAATATGAGACAAAAGATCAATATGTCAGCTTTTATTTCCAGGTATTTTCATCTGGATCTGATAAACAACTTAGAAGATATCATTATTTGTAAAGGAACACCACATTTTTTGTTGAGCAAAAGTTTTGGAACATGTGACTAACAGGTGTGTTTTGTTGCCCAGGTGTGTCTTATTACATTTATTATTCAAACAATAAATAACACTGAATGTCTAGGCTCAGTTTCAGATTCTGGTTTTGCCTGTGCAGACTGCAGTTATAGTAATCAACATGAAAAGCAGAGAACTGTCTATGGGTGAAAAGAAAGCAATTGTGAAGCTAAGAGAAGATGGGAAATCAATCAGAGCCATTGCACAGACACTAGCCATAGCCAGTACATCAATTTGGAATATCCTCAGGAAGAAACAAACTACTGGTGTACTAAGTAACAGACATCGAACGGGACGACCAAGGAAAACAACAGCAGTTGACGACAGAAACATTGTCAGAGCTGTGAAGAAAGACCCTAAAACTACTGTTGGTGAGATCAACAACAACCTCCAGAGGGCAGGAGTGAAGGTTTCAGAATCCACTGTTCGCAGAAGACTTCATGGACAACAGTACAGAGGCTACACCAGAAGAGGCAAGCCATTCATTAGCATAAAGAATAGGAAGGCCAGGCTGGATTTTGCCAAAAAGTACAGAGACGAGCCTCAAAAATTCTGGGAAAAAGTTTTATGGACTGATGAGACGAAGATGAACTTCTACCAGAGTGATGGAAAGGCTAAGATTTGGAGAAAAAAAGGATCTGCTCATGACCCCCAAAACACAAGCTCATCTGTGAAACACGGTGGAGGTAATGTGATGGCTTGGGCTTCAATGGCTTCTTCTGGGACGGGCTCATTAATCTTCATTGATGATGTAACACATGATGGCGGCAGCAAAATGAATTCGGAAGTCTACAGAAACATTTTGTCTGCCAATTTAAAGAAGGATGCAACCAAACTGATTGGGAGATCCTTTGTCATGCAGCAAGATAATGACCCTAAACACACTGCAAAAGCAACAAAGGAGTTCATCAGGGGCAAGAAGTGGAAGGTCCTAGACTGGCCAAGTCAATCTCCAGACTTAAACCCTATAGAGCATTCTTTTTACCTTCTTAAAAGGAGACTGAAGGGAGAAACCCCCCAAAACAAGCAACAACTGAAAGAGGCTGCAGTGAAAGCCTGGAAAGGCATAACAAAAGAAGAATGCAAAAGTTTGGTGATGTCCATGGGTCGCAGGCTTGATGCAGTTATTGAAAGCAAAGGATTTGCAACAAAATATTGAGTCTTATTCACTTAAATCCATTTCAAGTCTATCTGTTCCAATACTTTTGCTCATCTAAAAATGTGGTCTTTCTTTTCAAATAATGATATCTTCTAAGTTGTTTATCAGATCCAGATGAAAATACCTGGAAATAAAAGCTGACATATTGATCTTTTGTCTCATATTCATCTTTTGGTGTCAAACCCAAACGCTTTCAGTCTACAGCAAAAATAAAGGAATTGGCATTACTGTTCCAATACTTTTGGAGGGGACTGTATTTACTAGTTATGTGAATGTAGTGTGTAGGTGGATGACTTGAAGGGGTTTGTCAGTATACTAGTCTAGCAGTGTGTGTGCGTGCGTGCTGAGAGGTTTGCGTGCTAGCCTGTTTTTGGTGTGGTGCATGCTGTCTGTGTGTGTGCTCGGCAGACGAACATGACAAAAGCGAGGCTAACACTGGGTAGAGCTCAGGCCTTCAGTTCAGGTCCATCCTCTTCATTCAGGAGTGCACACCGAGTAAACACAGAGACTGTGAGAGAGAAGGGAGGGAAGGCCTGTTCTGTTTACGGACGGACGGGGGGGGGGGGGGCGTGTTTTGTGGTGTTGTGGGAAGGTGGGCTGCGGTGTGAAATTGAAAGGGGGGGGGGGGAGGTTTGAGTGAGGCAGAGATAGCGATAGACTAACGCTTGGGGTGTTCCCTTTAGCCCCCTCTTGCTCATTCATTTTCTCATTTAGCCAGAACAGAGTGTGCAAACAAGGACTGGTTCCTGCTTACTAATGAGAACGGGGTGGGAGACGTGAGCGAGAGGGGGGACCTCTGTAGGGTGTGTGTGGGTGTGGGTGTGTGTGTGTGCGTGTGCATGTGTCGTTGTCTGTGTTTGTGTGTATCACCTAGATTAATACAATGCAAGAGGCGTGCTGGTTGGTCTTTGTATTGATCATTGACCCAATGCTCCCCTGTGTGGAATGGCTGCTAGGATGCAGTGGAGCGGGCAGGCTGTTCCTTTTCCTTGTCCCATGGTGTGCGTAAGGTGTTTGGTGGACCTCCATCAGAGGGATGGGGTTGATGGGGGCTTAGATGTTCTGGGCATAGCAGTGAATTGGGGCCAGGAATACATGCTGCGGGTGTTTGTTGGGGGGGGGGCTCTTACTTTGCCGTGGCATCCTGTTGCCGCTGCCTTGAGCCCTGTGTTACCTCCTGGTTGGCTTTGGAGCTTTCACATTGTGTTTGATCCAATGGTCCAGGTGGACCTGCCAAGGTTGGGCCTGCACTGGCCTGCCAGACCTGGGTAGAAGACAGACGGAGATGGGGGGTCCTATCGGTCCAGGTGTGGGGGAGCCACAGTGGCATGGAGCTGGAGGTGTGCCCACCCCTCACTGGAATGAACTCAATAAAACAGAAGTTAAATGGCCGACTGCTCTGAATTGGTTTCGGATATTAAAATGGGAAGAGTTGGCGGGATCACATGATTATGAGGCTGAAAACGAAAGGTGTGAGCAAGCAGATGAATGATGGAGTGAGCATTTTTTTGTGTGTGTGTGTGAGGGTGTGTGTGTGCGCATATAGTATTGAATACTTTCAAATACAAGACCCAGTTTGGCTCTATGGTTCTGGCAGTATGGGCAGCACAAGGGTCTCTTATATTTGGAGTTGGGTTTTTCCGCAGCTGGACAAAAAAAGCAATAGGAACAAAGTGAATGCATGCTAGCAAATGTAGAGGAGATTGGAAAAAGCTTCAGATTTCAATTGTCCTGCCTTTCCATTTAGCCTAAACGACTCTCTATATGTCACCCTTCCCCATTCATGTCTAACCATTTTATGCTGAAAAGGAATTCTGGACGCCCACCCCTAGAGACTCAGGGACCTTGCTGAGGTGAAATCGACTGTGTGTTCCACATATTTGTCAACATGTTGCAATTGTGCTCTGAGATTCTGTCTTATTCTTTCACCCACCTCCCTTAGACATCTATTTCTGTTACAGTTTCCTGCACTTGACTGCATTGTAAAATGCTTTTCTGCGCTGCTATCCAGACCCAGGGCTTTTCGAGATCCTTTCACGCATCTGAGAGGGATTTATATGTGTGTGTTTGTGTGCGCACCCGTCTTCTGCCTAAACTTAGCTGTGTCCTTGCTGCGGCACTCTCTCCCCCTGTTATCACTGTACCCAGTGCTCAGTCTCCCCCTGCTATCTCTGTACCCAGTGCTCAGTCCCTGTCTCCCCCTGCTATCTCTGTACCCAGTGCTCAGTCCCTGTCTCCCCCTGCTATCTCTGTACCCAGTGCTCCATCAGTTTCTCCCCGTTATCTCTGTACCCAGTGCCCAGTCCCTCTCTCCCCCTGCTATCTCTGTATCCAGTGCTCCATCTGTCTCTCCCCCTGATATCTCTGTACCCAGTGCTCCATCTGTCTCTCCCCCTGATATCTCTGTACCCAGTGCTCCATCTGTCTCTCCCCCTGATATCTCTGTACCCAGTGCTCCATCAGTCTCTCCCCCTGATATCTCTGTACCCAGTGCTCCATCAGTCTCTCCCGCTGATATCTCTGTACCCAGTGCTCCATCAGTTTCTCCCCCTCTGATATCTCTGTACCCAGTGCTCCATCAGTTTCTCCCCCTGATATCTCTGTACCCAGTGCTCCATCAGTTTCTCCCACTGATATCTCTGTACCCAGTGCTCCATCAGTTTCTCCCCCTGATATCTCTGCACCCAGTGCTCCATCAGTCTCTCCCGCTGATATCTCTGTACCCAGTGCTTAGCCCCTCTCTCCCCCTGCTATCTCTATCCAGTGCTCCGTCACTTTCCCCCTGCTATCTCTGTATCCGTCACTTTCTCCATGCTATCTCTGTACCCAGTGCACCGTCAGTCTCTCCTCCCAAGATAAACAGAGCCAAGCAGAAGTCACACTTTGCTTTGGATTGGCTCCTAATCCAGAAAGCATTATTGGCATGACTGAACGCGCCTTCAAAATCCTCAATTAATCAGCTTAATAGTAAACCAGCATTAAACAAACAGAAAGCACACGCCTTTGTAATGCGCCTAATGAAGAGGATAATGCCCCCCCCCCCCACCAGAGTCAAATCATCAGCTCCCGTCTGACCTATGGAGGGTGCTTTCCACTGTTCTCTCACCTACCGCTGCTCACCCCACCCTCCTCTCTGGTGACTCATTGTCAAACATTCAAAGCACTTCATAACCTCCCCCCAACCTAACTGACCGATCTACTCATCCCTTACCAACCAACCAGGTCTCTGAGATCATCTACTGCCGGCCAACTCATCGTTCCACAGTCAACTGTGGCGCTCTGCGAGACTCGTGCCGTGTGGAGACTTGGCACTCCTTCGCAGGACAGAGTGTCGGCTTAGATCCACGTTGGCGGCAGAGTTATGAGAGTGGCGGGGGGAGCGTTCATAAAGCAGCATGGGTCTGATCAATAGGGAGGGGGCAATTTGCTTATGCGGACCCACTGATTGACTCGATGGTTTATAGCTACCCTCAAGGGAAGCTGGGCTATGCTGAATCACGAGCAGGGGCTGCTCTACGTCGTGCTTCCCATAGATTAACCCATCAGGGATGCCAGGTTTGTGTCTGCCTGAGAAGCAGCAACAGTGTGCTCCATCTGGAAGAGATGATGAGAAATATTGGCAGGACTTGGAAGCCCGTTGCAAACACCACCGTAGTACTCTCTCAGCTCCGTTCGGTTTTCTAGTTTTGCTTTCATATGTGGGAGAGTGAAAAGACAGGTAGGATTGTGATAGATGCTCCTATGGGACTTTGTGTTGTCTGACAAATTGCCTGGTAGACCAAGTCGCAGGGACGCAGGAACGCATTTTGAGTAGGGGGTGCTGAAGTTCAGTGGCATACATAGGCCTAAAAGCAGCATTTCCTTTATAATGCATTCAACAGCTGCGCAGTGCCCGCTGCTGAATGATTGCCGCTTTTGTTATGAAATTGTGGAAAAAAGAAAAACACGCCGGAGTCAGCGGTGACCACAGAAAAACAACTAAAGGAAAACACAATTGCGCCGACATAGTAGCGCAGCTGACTGCAGTGAAGGCTCTGAACTGCTGTCGGTCGTTCTAAAGCTACGAGGAGCACGTAACCACAACACCTCATGCGCAACGGAGCTGCCCCTTGGATCAGATCTAGTGATGTGCAGTTCGACTTTTTAATGAGTCAATTCATTTGAGTCAGTTCATGTAAATGAATTGAACTATTTCGACCTATTTGAGTCTTTTCCTCAAATCTATTTTTACCACTTTAGCCAAGCACAAGTCATCATTTGCGATTTGTTAGGGCAAATATTACTCGTAATTGTCTACGTAATTGTCAAAAACCGCCAATTCATCATTCAACTGTGCTCTGTTAAATACCCGGTCTCTTAATAATAAAGCCCTTCCCCTCTGTCAATTCATACTGGACACTCACTTGGACTTCCTTGTTTTATGTGAGACCTGGCAGCAGCCTGGGGAATTTTCTGTGTTAAACCAGGCTGCTCCCCCCAATTACCTCTACATTTGTAAGCCACGGCTATCTGGTCGAGGAGATGGTCTCGCTGTCATTTATAATTCAAATATCTCTGTTTCACCCATTAACCTTGACTACTGTTACATCTTTTGAATACATTGCATTTAAAGCCTGTCACTCAACTGTTATTATTGCTGTTTACCGTCCACCCAAACCAAATACTTATTTTCTCACTGAATTTTCTGATTTACTCTCAACTGCATCTTCCCTCTCCACACGTATACTAGTGCTTGGTGATTTCAATATTCATATGGATACACCCAATGTAAAATTACCCTCTGACTTCTCCGATGTTCTAGACTGTCTCCGTTTACCCAACATGTTACTTTCCCTACTCATATAAAAGGTCATATTCTTGATTTGGTCTGCTCCACTGATTCAATAATTACGCAGGTCTTCCCCACCCCCTTTCCCCTGTCTGACCATAGTATTATACAGTTCACTCTTCACTCCAATTCCACTAAACTTCCCCTCTCTAGATCTATCTCTTTTCGTAATATTAAATCTATTAACCCTTCTGCTCTGTCTGATGCTATTGGTGCTGCCCTATCCTCAGATCTTGCCGCCGTCTCCCCAAACCAGCTGGCTGACCTGCTGAACACCGCTCTGGCAACTTCACTCAACACCTTGGCCCCTCTAAAAACAAGAACTGTCTCATTCTCCTCATCATCCCCCTGGTTCACTGCAGAGCTTAGAAAGATGAAGCAGGCTGGTCGTCAACTTGAGCGTTTATGCTCAAAAACAGGACTCACCGTTCACTTTCAAGCCTTTCAACATCACTTGTTTTCATATAGAGATGCACTCACTGCTGCACGTTCCTCTTACTTCTCAGACATCATTAATGCTCCAAACTCCAACTCTCGGACTCTATTCTCCACGGTCAGTAAGCTTATTCAACCCCGGCAGGACACAATGTCTCATTCCTCCACCCAGCTTGCCAACTCCTTTCTTCAGTATTTCAAGGATAAAATAGTCAACATTCATTCTTCCCTGGACGCCAAACCTTCCTCTGTCACACTGTCCCCTGCTGTGAGTCCCTTTCAGCCACCTACACACGATCTTCATTTCTCCTGTTTTTCCCCGGTTGACTCCTCCCATGTCTCAAAGCTGTTCAAGGCTTCCAAACCCACTACGTGTCGTCTTGATCCTCTTCCTAGTGCCCTCTATTTATCATGCGTACCCTCTTTTCTTCCTCATCTGACAAACTTATTCAATTCATCCCTTGCCCAAGGAGTTTTTCCATCTGTCCTTAAAATTGCTTCAGTCACTCCGATCCTTAAGAAATCCGGCCTAGACTCGACCATCCTCCAAAACTATCGCCCCATCTCAAACTTACCCTTTTTTGCAAAAATCCTAGAACGCATCATTGCATCTCAGCTTCAAGAACACTTATCTGCCAATAATCTGTTTGAGCCCCTTCAGTCTGGTTTTCGCACATTTCACAGCACAGAAACTGCACTTACCAAAGTCTTGAACGACCTCCTCACCTCCACCGATACAGGGGCCCTCAACATCCTGGTCCTATTAGATCTTAGTGCAGCCTTTGACACTGTGTGCCACAAGCTCCTTATTTCAAGGCTGCACATGTTGGGTGTTGAGGGCACTGCACTCTCTCTACTTCAGTCCTACCTCTCAAACAGACATCACTTCATCTCACTTAATGGCTACACTTCTGACACTTCCCCAGTCACACAGGGTGTTCCTCAAGGTTCTGTCCTGGGTCCCCTCCTTTTCATAAT
Source organism: Aplochiton taeniatus (assembly GCA_017639675.1). Classification (NCBI taxonomy): domain Eukaryota; kingdom Metazoa; phylum Chordata; class Actinopteri; order Galaxiiformes; family Galaxiidae; genus Aplochiton; species Aplochiton taeniatus. The sequence goes on along the minus strand of CM030183.1, from coordinate 11,619,712 downwards.
CTACATCCTTCCCCTTGGTCAAATCATTAGACAATTCAACCTCAACTTTCATTTCTATGTTGATGACACCCAGATATATATCAGCACAACTTCTTTCACTAGCCCTCCACTTTCCTGTATTGAAAACTGCATATCTTCCATCAACTCCTGGATGCACAATAACCACCTCAAACTTAACACCAGCAAAAGTGAACTCATCTTAATTGGCTCAAAACACACCCTTTCCAAAGTCAACAATATCTCACTCCTCATCGATGGCTCTACAGTCTTCCCCTCCCCTCTGGTACGAAATCTTGGCGTCTTATTGGACTCCACTCTGTTTCTCACCCCACATATCAATAACATGGTCAAAATATCCTTCTTCCATCTCAGAAACATAGCCAAGATCCGATCATCACTCTCCCAAAGCGCAGCCACCAAACTCATTCACTCTTTCATTTTCTCCCGTCTTGACTATTGCAATTCACTCCTAGTCGGCATCAGTGCAACTGCTCTCCATAAACTCCAACTTGTTCAGAACTCTGCAGCCCGTCTCCTGACCTCGACCAAATCCTCTGAGCACATAACCCCCATTCTCTCGTCCCTTCACTGGCTCCCAGTTAATCATCGTATTACTTATAAAATCCTTCTCCTCACCTTCAAAGCTTTACATAACCTGGCCCCTCCCTACCTTTCGGATCTTCTACAGCTCTATCTTCCCACCCGGACACTCCGTTCCTCCTCTGAAATGAAATTGGTCACCCCACAAGCAAAACTAAAAAACTTTGGGGAGCGTGCCTTTTCTAGGGCAGCACCTAAACTCTGGAACTCTCTTCCTCCTTTCATTCGGGATTCAAACTCACTTCCTATCTTCAAAAGCCATCTTAAAACCTACCTTTTCACCCTAGCCCACTCAAATTAACTCAAACGCCCTTTACCTCTACAACATTTCTGTCAAATTTTACTGTAGTTTGTATTGCTGTCTTGTCTCGACCTGTTCTCCTGTTATCCGTTTGTCTTGTATTTCTGTTTTATTTGCCTGTTCTCTTGTTGTGAAGCGTCTTTGGGTGTAAGAAAAGCGCTATATAAATAAAATGAATTATTATTATTAATTATTACCAGTTCATTGAATATTAGAGAAAAAATAAGTAAAAACAATTCAGCTTATTACCATTACCATGATGCAATAAAATAGCTAATTAAATGTATCAATGTGGTTAGGAATGAAACAAGTTGAACATATTAGTCAAATGAGCCTATATATGTTTAGAACACTTGAGGGCCTATATGAGTCAATATAGGTAGGCCTATACTTATTTCTTATAGTCAATATAGCTAAACTTATAACACTTGTATAATGAAACACTGTCTCATGCCATGGGCACTTGACCTAGGCCTATAGAGTAGCTTAGCTTAGCCTAACCCAATAACCAAAGGGGTTTATTATTATTATTTTTATTTAACAGTAAGCTTTGTATATTCGTATTTTCTACTATATTTTCCTATTTAAAAACAATGTAATTGTCAAGTCAGTTAATATTTATTTTTTATTTTCAATTTTTAATAATAACCTTTATATTTCAAGCAAGTGCATGCTAGCCTACTTGTAGTTTTAGTTTTATTTAATGTTTAATGGGCAATACAGATTTAACTTGAATTTACAATTTAGCCTCCAAGTCTAAGATTTTTATTGAAGTAAAAATGTGGTTGAGCAATGAGTGGCGGGTTAAGGCTACATTTAATTTAATTCGTCATACCTAACTGAAATAAAGAACGTAGCCTGTGATTCCAAGATTGGCCCAACGTTTCCTGTTTTTTCTCGAGGCTTTCCTCAGCGGCCAATCGTGAGTCGTCACGGTCCCTAGCCTCACTATCTCTGGCACTGCAAAGTCACGAGAAAGGCCGGGCATGAGTTTAACAATGAGTCGGACTGAACGTGACTTCGTGTCTGAATCGAACTATCAATGAGTCGGACTGAACGTGACTTCGTGTCTGAATCGAACTATCAATTTGTCGGATTGAACGTGTCTTTGTGTCTGAATCGAACTATCAACGAGTCGGACTGAACGTGTCTTCGTGTCTGAATCGAACTATCAATGAGTCGGACTGAACGTGACTTTGTGTCTGAATCAAACTATCAATGAGTAGGGCTGAACGAGTCTTCGTGTCTGAATCGAACTATCAAAGAGCCGGAGCTGGCGTATATATATATATACTATACTATATATAGCCGAACTTTTTCAACTTTTTCGTCTGTTCTTTTCATATGTGTTTGTTCCATGTATCCGTTCTAGTGTGTCCTCAATTGTAAAGTGCTTTCGGTGTCTGAAAAGCACTATATATGTATTGAATGAAATGAAAAAAATATAACGAACTATCGCAGAGTTGAGTCTTTGGGCAGGCACGTCACATTTCGTAGCAGGAAGTGCCTCTCTTGTCGATTTGAAATTTTGTCTCAGTTTGTTTGCAAACTTGGACATAATGCAGCGGCAATGAGTTATAATAAGCTATAAAGTCAATGTGGATACGACAGCATTGACTAGCGGGTTTTGTTAGCACAATATTCAATTAGTCCGTTTTAGTTAGATTAATTTCACATAATAGGTCGATTCGATTCGGACACTTAAAAGATTTGTTCAAAAAGATTAGTTCGTTCATTTATGCACATCACTAATCAGATTGCCAAGATCAGTACCGTGCAGTACACATTGGCAAAGTAACGAAATAAAAACATTTGCTGAAATCTCTTAGCCTTCTAAACAAAAATATGGGCTTTAGTTCAACGTAGGACTACTGCCCCAAAAATACACAATAAATACACAAAGGGTTAATGAGTTGATGTATCATGTTAATGATAGAAGCAAATGCTTCACACTGCCTTTTCAACTGATAATATCGTTGGACAACTAAATTGTCAACATGATAGCACTAGTCTATAGGCTAAGCTCATTGTCAGGGTTGACGCCGATGATGTTATCAGGGATGTACACCGAAGTGGCTGAAGCTATATATGAATCACCAACACTCGTTCCCTTTTTTTATGTGACATTCTCATTCTCCTAGGCGACATTTTTTAATTACTACGTACGTACGTGTAGCGTCTGTAACAGAAACCTACTCACTTCGTCCCTCTGTGGGTGAGTCAATCGCAATCGGCAAAGAGAAATCTGATTGGTTAATAGGCCTACATCTATCGATAAAAAGTTGCCTAAATCAAACATACAAATAAAATCTTCACGCTCTCTGCTCTGCTCATAGACTTACACTTAGCCCAAAATATCCCAGTATAACAAAATATTGTTATGTATATTTTGTAATTGCAGTTAACAATACAGAAAAAGCAGGGGGTGCTGCAGCACCCTCAGCACCCCCTCTTCCCGTGTCTATGCCAAGTCGCTGTCTGCCCACTCTCCTTATTTATCTTTGTCACTGTCAGTTTTTATTGAGGAGTCAGTAAATGTCTAGGTCTTTGTAGATTTAAAGGGTGAAACTAATTTCATAAAAACATGCATACCTCATTCTGTTATACAACTCTATCCTGTCTGTATTGTGTTCTCCCTCCAAACTAACTCATGACCTACATGAAGGACTGTGTGTGTGTGTGTGTGTGTGTGTGTGTGTGTGTGTGTGTGTGTGTGTGTGTGTGTGCGTGTGTGCGTGCGTGCGTGCGTGCGTGCGTGCGTGCGTGCGTGCGTGCTTTTGTGGTTTTAATTTGGCATGCTTGTGTCCTTCAAGATGCTGCAGAACAAGCACCCTCTGATTGGAATCAAGCACTGGAGCAATAGCAGAGTTCATTATCCACAGAGAGAGACAGAGAGGGACAATGGGAGAGAAAAGAGGAAGAAAAAACAAGAAAGAGAAAGAGAAAACGAGAGAATTAGTGAGAAGAGAGAGGAGAATGACGGAAAGTGAGAGACCCCCATAGCCCAATAAACAAGCCCTCAGCAGGATAAATCTCACCAGCACAAAAATCCTATCAATAATTCAACAGCAACACTGGTGCTAGAGAGAGGGGGAGTACTCATAACAGCGAAAGGGAAGCGAGGCTACGCAGAGTAAAGAGCGGAGAGAGTCATAGGGAAGAGGCCTGAGGCAGAATCTCAACACAAGTAAGGGAGGTGAGACATAGGAAGAGATAATGTCTATGATTTCCATAATGGCAGGATAAGAAGGCTGCCTGAGGGACCCCACCAATCACAACTCTGTGGTCACAGGGTGACAGAGGTGATTGGTGCTGATTCGTCAATTTTTGTGTCCATTCTGGGATAATCCAGATCGCTCACACTTAAGTCGGACTGCCTGAGGAGCTGACAGACGCTCCAGCAGCTTCGCAACACACATCCTGGATTTCTCTCTCTCTCTTTATCTTTCCTCCTACACTCCCACTCACTCAATCAACTCCCCATTGTGGACCCTAAGAAAATGTATTTGTATTTTTCATGCATTTAGTTTTAGTTGTCTATGGCACATCGAGTAAAATAGGTGCAAGAGTAACATTAATACAGATGACAGATGTTCAAAGTACAAAACAACTTTAACAACAATATTCACATGCAGTAGTAATGCATGAAAAAAGCCAGACAACCAAAAACAAGTTAGAAAATCTAGTAAAGGATAAATGATAATTATTTATGATGCAGGTTCGGTGCCCTTTGTTATGAGATTTTGAAGTGATTGTTACTTTTAAAGAAGGACGCAGTATACGTATGCTGCATTGACTTGATTGGATGTTGCACTGGCTTGGCTTGGCCTGTGACTTTATGTGTGTGCCTAAACCAACCATGCCATTTTATTCCTTAACATTTTCCCATCAGTAGTGGTCCATCCGTTCTGCTTTACCTCACCATACTTAGCGCACTGTGCTGACCCACATCGCAGACTGACCTTTCAGCTCCTTGCCCTGTGTGACTACAGCCAGTTAGAGTGACAACCTTGGGGAGATGTGTCATCCCTGTGGGATGTGACTTTAGATTTGCTCCTCGCCAGTCGCAAGTTACCTTTTTCTGTCCACTAGACAGCACACTCAAACCTACTGTACATTTTATTTCAAAGTAAAAGTAGTCTGGTATTGTTGGACTGTAGCTCGGGGCCAAGTAAAATTGCAGGGTGGGATATGGTCATTAAGTCCACTTTGCACTTTGTTACTGAAGGGATTCGAGGTACTGCCATTCACTTAGTTCCTGGAGGGATAGGAAATAGTATATTGCGTGTAGTTACTAGAGAGATACGAGAAACTACAATGCACTTAGCTACTAGAGGTAGATGCAAAAAAAACGATGTACCCTCTTACTGGAACCTGCTGTAACACTCCCTATTTTCCCGTTGTACAGGTCCTAAAAGAGTATGTTAAATCCTTTACAGCAATACAGTATAATGGGAACATGGGTTTTATGGAGCAATGGCAGTGGTGAGGTGGGTCCGGGAGGGAGGGAGGAGGTTTATCATCCGGTGGTCGAGTGCCTGGGAAACTGACTGTCTCTTCACTTTGATACGGCAATGATGCGAAAGAGCTGCTGTGAATTATTAAAGGCAGGGGCTGAAACAGGAAGCGGGCAGGAGGAAATGGCTTCAGCTTTTCTCTGCGTATTGCACTTCTGGCGTGTCTGGCGGAGACGTTGTGTGGGGAAGGGTTGACAATTGTTTTTGATCACCAGCACAGCCAGCTGGACTGGGGCACAGCTTGGAACCGCATGCCTTCCAGCAGTAATTCACTGCTTGTCAAGGAGCCCCAGTCTTATGGTGAAGGTCTCTCTGAGCTGAACACATTACGCCTCGGCTGTTTTTCCTCTGTGACGAGCTACCTACTTATTCCTCCTCTCCCTGGCTCTCTTGTTGATGTCTGTCCCAGCGGCTGAGCCGGCGGTGGGTGTCGGTGTGTACAGAGACCATACTGCCCGGGCCATCAGTTGGAGGAGAGGTGGGCGGTTGTGGAGGAAATGGGCTGCCATAAGAGACACAATAACACCCACACTATGGAGATGAGAGCCAGGAGGTGTCTGTCAGCCTGCCTAATGTTTATCTAACAGGGCCATGTGTATGTGTGTGTGTGTGTGTGTGTGTGTGTGTGTGTGTGTGTGTGTGTGTGTGTGTGTGTGTGTGCATTTGTGTGTTTGAGAGTATGTGCTTGCTTCTATGTGGGTATATAATTGCATGCGTGCATGTGTGGCTTCCCATTCCTGAAAGATTGTATATTGTAACGGTCCCTGAATGAACTGCTGGGGTTGCCAGTGGGATTAACCATACTGGTCATAGCGCCGCTGTCAGGCTGAGACAGAGGGCGGTGATCTACGCCCTGACCCAGCTACTCCTCAGCGTCCTTTGCTGCACTGGGATTGAGAACGGCTCCCTGTGAACAGCCTCTGCTCCTCCCCTGCCCGCTCAGCAGAGGTGCAATGGACGGCCTCTCCTCCCCGTTCTCCATCTCTCCTCACACATTGTCCAGGTTCCCCTTTTGCCAGCTCCATCTGCCCCTCTAACTCTCCTTCCCTATCTGTCCGCACCCCCCCAGCCCCCTCTGGCTGATTTATAGGAGATCATACTTGTTTGTTCGACTCATACATCAGCGGGTAAAGGAGCCATCTGGGGGGCTGCTGTGGCTGCTCAGACACCCGGCCAGTGTGACTGATGATGGATGGCGGAGGGTGGACATCACCATGCAAACACAGGCTAAATCACACCGCCATGGGCTTCACACCTGCAGGCCCACATAAACAAAGATTGCTCTCTATCTCTCTCTTTCACACACACATACAAACACACACACTCTTTTCACATACATACGCTCTCTCTCTCTTCACACACACACACACACACACACATGCACAGCCTTCAAGCACCCATCGATCAGGTTGAGCTCGATAAGCATTAATAAACATGGACTCCCCAAATCTCTCTGCGGGTGTGATACATCAATAAGCAATAAGCTGTGTGCTTGCCCCCATTTGCCAGGCCTGTGATACGGGTTGTCGGCTGCTGACTCCAGGTTTGTGTGGCACCCTGGGGGATTACCTTGCTGTAGCTGTGAAAACCCCCAACAGCTTTCAGGGGTCAGCCACTGTCCCAGGGACGCCAGCTGTGTGGCTTCAGCTTTCCTTTTGTGTCCGGTCCTCTGAGCAAAAGAGCTATAACCAAAAGTTAACGAAGCGAATGGCAAATGCAGTTTTAGGTGGCATCCGGGACTGTAATCGTAGCTGTATGGGCGAACACAAGCTGTGTGGTTGAACAGTCCCTTCTGGCGTGAAATGTTCCATTTCCCCTCCACTCTGAAGGTCGACAGCCTTGCCCTCCTCTCATTCTTCTCCTGATCACTTTGGTCTGAATCCATGCTGGAGTGAGTGGACAGGACCTGCTCACTGCTCGGCATTAAGATCTTCTGGCTCAGAGGATGGCTTTGCATGCACCGCCTCCCACAAAGCCCACACTGAAGTGTGAGGGGAAGCTTTCATGTACGTTACTCGTTGACTTCCTCTGAGAGGGCTTGATTTGACATGGGCACAGCCATCTCTAATTCATCAGCCCTCCCCTTTTGACTGTCTGAGGTGCAAATGAAGAGGCTGTCTTTGGAAGCGGCATTTCCTGGGAGGCCTCTTGTTTGCTTTCATCTCTTTCCCTCTCACTCAAACTTTCAAGCTCCTCCTCACCTTATTTCTATTCCCTGTCTTCCACTTAACCCCCCCTCCTCTCTCTCTCTTTCTCCCTCCCTTCATTCCTGTCTCTCTGCAGGAAGCAGCAGGTAGGTGGCGGAGGTAAGATGGGCTCTGTTCAAGGGCTGACATCCTGTAGGACTTTCAGGTATGGTTGTGTAGAGCATATGAATGACCCACCACGTTTTCTCCTAACTCCACCTCTCCTGCAGTCTCACATCAATTGTCACCTGTAACTCTGAGAAGGACATCAATACTACTTTTTCCATGATGCATTTCCTCTTGGGGATTGAATAACCTTTTTCTTCTGAAAGTCAACGAGTAAAGAAACTGCTGCTGTCAGGAATTATTTGCTTGACCTTGATAATCTAGCCTAGTTTCAAGAATTCAGGCAAGTCTATTATTCTGCATGAGAGCAACTGTTCTCTTCTGTCTTTCTCACTCTCTCTTTCCCTCTTCCTTGCTTATCTCCCTCTATTATTTCCCTCTCTCTAGGATGTATTCCCTAGTCAGCCTGCTTGGCCTCATTTCGCACAGGGATAGATCACTACAGGATACAAATGCTGTGAAAAGTGCCGCTGACTTTCACAATATAGGCCCTCTTTCACTCAGGCACACTTTGTGTGTCATTACTGTAGTTCTGTTCTCATTACTCAGACAGGCCCCAGGGGATAGCGTGATGATTGCCATTTCTCAGGACCAAATTGCCATTCATATTAGGGATGAGCTGACTAGAACTGACAAAAACGAAAAGGACATTTTCCCAAATAAATTGCTAACCCAACCCTTTTTTTCTTTTCTCCATGCAAAATGGGAGTCTTACCGTCAACATATTTTCACCACCACAGCCTTGTAATGTAATGGGATCTCATGAGCAGGGTTTGTCCGGTGGTACCATAGCCGAACCCTGTAGTGGAGCGGAGGTGGTGTGGGGTGTTACTGTTGATAAAAGCCCTATAGATATCTGGATACTGCGATGACTAACCTACCCCAGAGTCCTCTGTCTGAGTTACATAGCCGGGATCCTCACTTAGCCCACAGATGAAGAGTCACCGCAGCCACAGCTGTCGTATCCACAGTTGTCAAAGCTTGTGCTAACTAGATGTTTAGCCCCCACTCCCATACCCCCCTGCCCATGGAAGCCTAACATAGACAAAGTGGTGTAATGCTAAGTGTCCCACTTGTCAATTCTTCCCCCTGGGAATTAATCCAACTGACCCTCTGGTCATGTGACTCATCCTCCAATGTTGTCATCCATGATCAGACTCACAAGGACAATCAGACACAGCAAATGCTTGGCTTTAGCACAGCGCTGGCCGAGACTAATGGGATACTTGAATATCAAGATTTCACACCAACATTTCTAAGCCTTTTCCTGCAAGGTTCTACCATCGCATAGCTTTCTATGGAATGCCTTAGTAATTCAGCGAAAAAATATAGTTTTTCAGCATGATATTTCTTTTTCCAACAACGACTGTGGAACTATTACACAACAGGGAAGTAGCAGCACTTGTGTGACATGAGAGTGTAGGTTCTGGAGTTTGAAAGTGAGTGCCTTGTGAAGAACACTGCTCTGTTCATTGCTAATTTAATTCATTATGAGGACGCAGTGCCAAATCACCTGCTGATAATTCTCCCGCTGCTTTCCCTCGGCTGTTTGTCGCTGCAACACCAATACAGCTGCATGCCCATTCACTGGCCCTCTCCAGTCCCTGCCTTTGCTAAGAAGGTCCACAGTAGTATTCCCTGGGGCCCTCTGAGCAGGAAAAGTTGGCGGTTTTGAAGTCATAGTTCTGACGTCGCTCCAAGCCAACATGTGCATGTGCATCACTCTGTAGACGTAACAGATGAATGTTTCATTACTGGAGGTTTCATGTTTACAAGGCTCCACGAGGTGTGCATGGAAATTTTAATTAACCAGCGGAAATCTCACTAAGCATGAGAGGTTTCTCTAGTGGGCCGAGTGAGGGGAGATGGATGAAAAGAGGCAGTAGCAATGCACAGCGATCATGGAACACGGCACAGAGGCTGAGCACCTTGCAACTTACCCAGACATCAAAGGACAATTTGAGAGACAAGAGCTGGAGCAAGAGCCACTGCGAAATGCTGGTGTGGGGATGACCCCTGGGAGTGTGAGGATGAGATAAGAGGTTGACGTGTTAAAAGGAGGTGGGAAATCAGGGAAAAGAGAGTGAGGATGAGCCATGGATAGATAGCAGGGTAGGAAGGATTAATAGGGAACGGGTAAAAAGGGATCAATGAAAGTGGGGGGTTGAACAAGACTTAGACAAGACAAAATAGCTGTTTGTTATTCTGTTGGGCCTGCGTCAGCGCTTTTCCCCCTCGATCACTTGAACTTGAGACAAGCATATTTCTAAGATGATATCTGTTTTCTAATGGAAGGGAGAAGGCTGGAGAGGGAGGGGAGTAGTTTGGGAAAGGGAAAAACACTTACTCACAAAGCGGCTGTGCAGAGAGAAGTTGCTAAGCAACTCCATTTCCCCCTGATTGCAGGAAGTGAGGTCTCTTCATCTGATATTGCAGGAAGTGCGAGAAATAGAGAGAGGAAACAATTGAGAGTGAGTATGAGAGGGGAGGGGAAAAAATACCATATGAAGTCAGAGTTTGGTCGGTTTTAGGGGCTTATGTTCTTGTAATTTGATTGTGTGTGTGTGTGTGTGTGTGTGTGTGTGTGTGTGTGTGTGTGTGTGTGTGTGTGTGTGTGTGTGTGTATATAGATAGATAGATAGATAGAGTATAGCCCCCACTCCTGCATATATATATATATATATATATATATTTAATTAAAAAATTATTAAAAATGTTTTTTAGAATTTTTTGCAAATGTATTAAAAATAAAAATATAAAATATCACATGTACATAAGTATTCACACCCTTTGCTGTGACACCCAAAATTGAAGTCAGGGGCATCCCGTTTCCACTGATCATCCTTGAGATGTTTCTACAACTTGATTGGAGTCCACCTGTGGTAAATTAAATTGATTGGACATGATTTGGAAAGGCACACACCTTTTTATATAAGGTCCCACAGTTGACAGTGCATGTCAGAGCACAAACCAAGCCATGAAGTCCAAGGAATTGTCTGTAGACCTCAAAGACAGGATTGTGTCGAGGCACAGATCTGGGGAAGGGTACAAAAAAATGTCTGCAGCATTGAAGGTCCCAACGAGTACAGTGGTCTCCATCATTCACAAATGGAAGAAGTTTGGAACTACCAGGACTCTTCCTAGAGCTGGCCGCCCGGCCAAACTGAGCAATCGGGGGAGAAGGGCCTTGGTCAGGGAGGTGACCAAGAACCCGATGGTGACTCTGACAGAGCTCCAGTGTTCCTCTGTGGAGATGGGAGAACCTTCCAGAAGGACAACCATCTCTGCAGCACTCCACCAATCAGGCCTTTATGGTAGAGTGACCAGACGGAAGCCACTCCTCAGTAAAAGGCACATGACAGCCCGCATGGAGTTTGCCAAAAGGCACCTAAAGGACTCTCAGACCATGAGAAACAAAATTCTCTGGTCTGATGAAACCAAGATTGAACTCTTTGGCCTGAATGCCAAGCGTCATGTCTGGAGGAAACCAGGCACCGCTCATCACCTGGCCAATACCATCCCTACAGTGAAGCATGGTGGTGGCAGCATCATGCTGTGGGGGTGTTTTTCAGCGGCAGGAACTGGAAGACTAGTCAGGATCAAGGGAAAGATGAATGCAGCAATGTACAGAGAGATCCTTGATGAAAACCTGCTCCAGAGTGCTCTGGACCTCAGACTGGGGCGAAGGGTCACCTTCCAACAGGACAACGACCCTAAGCACACAGCCAAGATAATAAAGGAGTGGCTTTGGGACAAGTCTGTGAATCTCCTTGAGTGGCCCAGCCAGAGCCCAGACTTGAACCCGATTGAACATCTTTGGAGAGATCTGAAAATGCAACCTGATCCAACCTGATGGAGCTTGAGACTATCTGCAAAGAAGAATGGGAGAAACTGCCCCAAAATAGGTGTGCCAAGCTTGTAGCATCATACTCAAGAAGACTTGAGGCTGTAATTGCTGCCAAAGGTGCTTCAACAAAGTATTGAGTAAAGGGTGTGAATACTTATGTACATGTGATATTACATTTTTGTATTTTTAATACA